>OY992503.1:14108270-15308270 GCA_963921215.1 Scoparia ambigualis
GATAGTTTTAGGCCTATTAGCTTTAATTGCACTCAAGAGTTGTTATGACTTTTTTAAAATCAAATAAATGATGCAGCAGATAAACACATTCCGTATTTTAAAATCTGTAAAAAACCCAGTTCAAAATTTACACCCAAAGAGTATTGGACTCCTGAACTGTCCAGAGTAGTAGCACAACGCCGCCTAGCGTTAGCCAACTTTCGTAAGAATCCTACTCCTCTGAATCTTAGCAAATTAGAAGAAAAAACTCTAGAATCTCAAAAGATGATTGAAAAAGCTAAGTTTGAGAGGCAAAAGTTCTGTGACTCTATCGATGAAAAAACATCAATTTCATTATTATGGCGTTGTACAAAATGGATGAAAGGATATAGACAGGTTAAGGAAAGTCCCCTCTATCGAAAAACAAAAGGAATTACTACATTCGCTCACTCCTGACTACGTAACGGGTCCTATGCCTTCATTTATTTCGAAAAACGAACAGCTTGAAGTCGATTTCACACTTCCAGAACTAATTAATTGTTTGAAAACGAAAGACACGGCTCCGGTAAGGGATGGCATTTCCTACTCCATGATCTATCATATACCTAATAATGCTAAACTGTATCTACTAAAAATATACAACAAAATATTTGAATCTGGAAAGACTCCGCAAGAGTGGCGAAATACACACATCAAAAGTGTCTAGGGATCAACATATATTTTTGCAATAACTTTTCTCCTGATTGATATTAATTAAAATTTTCTTTAAGGATTCATCAAATAAAGTGTTTTCGTTTGTCTACAGTAACGATAAACCAAGTCACCTTTGCATTAATAAAGAAATTTGCCATTTTCCTAATAAAGGGATTTTTGACATTTGAACCACTAACATTAAAGTTCGAAAAAAAGACTGAAATAACAGTTTTCTTTAAAATTTTATTAGGTAACTTAAACAATTAATAATCCGTGTTTCTACCGCGAACACTAACAACACAAGAACATCGGTTTGGCATACTCAAAATGAGTTCATCCAAATCACGCTGTGGAATGGTGGCCCATGTTCGTTGCAACAACAAAAAAAGGTCTTCTTGCGACTGGATACCCTCCACATTCGGCAGAGCTATTCTCTGTAACATATCCCATGCATGCTCAATCGGGTTCAAGTCTGGCGACTGAGCAGGCCAGGGCATGACATTGATGTTAGCTGCGCGCGAGAGTCTGTCTTACAACTCTTGCGGTGTGCGGTCGTGCATTATCATGCATTAACTGAAATAAGGGACCGATTTGCAATTGTAGAGGAACGATGACGTCTGATACAATCGTCTCAGCATAAATTTGAGAGTTGAGGTTGCCCTCTGATCCAAATCAACTCAGTTCTTCCGCCGATCCAAATACCCGCCCATACCATGATGGTTCCACCACTATAAGGATGGACTTCCTGGCAGGATTTTAATCGCTGTTGGCGTCCAGGGGTTCTCCAGTGTCGTATACGTCTTGTATCCGGTCTCATACCAAAACGAGACTCATCAGAAAAGCACACGAAACGCCATTGTTCTTCTGCCCAATTTCTGTGTTCAAGAGCCCATTGATATCGAATCCTACGATTGTGCATTGTTATAGGTGGTACCCTTAGCGGTCTTCGGGAATGAAGGTTCACTTCATGCAAGCGGTTTCTGACTGTTTGGTCGCTAATTAAGTTCCCTGAAGAGTGATGAAGCCTCACGGCTAACATCATGGCGGTTATTGTTGGAGCTCTTCGAGTTGTGATTTGAATGTATCGGTCTTGTCTCCGTGTGGTGCAGCGATACCGTCCTCCATGGCGCTCAGCCACTGTACCAGTGCTTCGGTAACGTGTCCAAAGTCGACTGATAACACTCTGACTTGTATTCAGAGCTAAAGCCACAGTACGTTGCCGGGAACCAGCTTCTATCATTCCCACGGCTCTGAGCATTTCTTCCCTGCTTAAATGACGTCGCCGCTCCATAATAACGTTGGTTTTAATCAGTAGTAGGGAAACAGTAGCACTAATAATGTCTTCAATGCGTTGTATGTTTTTATAGGGATAATATTGACAGCTGATTTTCATCTTTTACTAGAAATTGGTTGAAAGTTCCTGTTTCAAATTATGAAATGCACCAAAAAGGATCCATATAAATTTATAAAATCATAAATTTATTACAAAGCCACATCTCAATCTCAAGAAATCCGCATTAAAATGCTTGATCCCTAGACACTTTTGATGTGTGTATTTAGATAATTCCAATACCTAAAACGAACAACTCCAATAATAAAGTTAAATTAAGACCGATTTCCCTGTTACCGTGCCTGTGCAAAATCTTTCATTTAATGTTACTCAAACGTCTAGAGTGGTATACCGAGAAAAATAAACTTATTTCGCCCTATACAGTTAGTTGGTTTTAGAAAATCCCAGTCATGTCTGGATTCCTTGGCGCGTTTGGTTACCTACATTCAAATAGGATTAACAAAAAACATTCCAACAGTAGCCTGTTTTCTTGACATTGAAAATGCATACAATAACGTGTCAATTGATATAGCAATTAAAATTTTAGATAATCTTTTGATTGTATCAAAAATTTGTAGGTATCTTTTTTCCTTTCTAAGTGAGATACATTTGAACATAAATATAGAAGATGATAATAACTGCATAACAAGATCGACTAATAGAGGCCTAGCACAGGGGGATCCCCTCTCTCTGTTACTATTTAATCTAGTTACCAACGAAATTTGTAAACAATCTCCAAATGTAATAATTTCGCAATATGCGGATGACTTTGTTATTTACACTTGTGACAAGGAAATAAAAAAATGTGAATATCATTTACAAAACGCTTTAGACACTGTAGTAGGGAAACTAGACGAACTTGGATTGTGGTTATCAGCAACGAAATCAAAATACTGTGTTTTAGCAGAGGCAGAAGGAAGCTTGTTCCTATTTTAAAAGTAAACTTACAACCTTTGGCTTTGTCTGAGTGTGTAAAATATCTAGGGATCTGGTTAGACAGAAGTGTACTTTGGGGAAAACACATAAATGAAATTGTACAAACAGTTTCGAAAATCCTTAATTTGCTTAAAATGATGGCAGGTAGTTCCTGGGGTATGCATACTACTCATATAAGACGATTGTATCTCGCTTTAATTAGAAGTCGACTCGATTATGGCTGTTTTGTACATGATTGTAGTGCAAAAGCCCATGTGTCAAAATTAGATAAGGTTCAAAACCAAGCAGTGAGATTAATAAGGGGATTTGTTAAAAGCACTCCAATTCACGTAATGGAAAACGAGTTAAATATTGCACCGCTTTTTTTGAGGCGATTATATCTTTCATATAAATATAATTTAAAAGTTACATCCGTTTCAAACAGTGTTACTATTAATTTAATTTCAGAGTTACATAATTTTAGTGAAAACAGATATTGGGAAAATAAGAAAGTATCTTTACTTGTTAAATCTTATTCAGACGTCAATCAAATTAATTGCTCCTCCTTCGATATTATGGGTATGTTTAATTTGGACACTTGGACTTCCGCCATTGACATTAAATCTATTATTGTTCTTGACCTTAATACGATAAAACAGGCTAAGCGGTATTATGAGTCTAATATTCTTAAAAATAGTGTGCTCGGGGAACTACTTGATAGATATAATGGATGGCATAGGATATACACAGATGGCTCAAAGAGCAATGATGGACTAGGTGCAGGCTTCTATGACTAAAATCAAGGGTATAAAGCTAGTTTTAAGATAAACAAAAATGTTTCAATAATGACACTGGAACTCATTACAATATCGGAAGCTCTCAAGTATGCTCTAAATAAAAATTTTATTAAAAGCGTCGTTATAACAGATAGCAAAAGTGCCTTACAACACGTGGCTCGATGCACCTCTGGTACTAGCAGAGGTGCTTCGATAGCCTACGAAATATTAAATATTATAAATTTATTAAGTAAAAGTAATGAAAGCATTAGGTTGCAATGGGTTCCAGCACATATTGGATTAGCAGGAAATGAGGAGGCTGATCTTTTATCTAAATTTGGGGCAACAAATGGCAATACTTATAATTTTGTACCTGACTTCACGGAGTTTATACCACAATTTAAAATTAAATGTTTTAAAAAATGGAAAGAATATTACGACTATAAATCAAAAGACAAAGGTATATGATATAAAATAATACAAGCAGAACCTCCTTGTATTCCTTGGTTTGATGATCCTAATTTAAAAAGGAATTATGTTAAATTAGCATTCAGACTTCGTTCCGGACACTACACATCGGCAAAGTTTGCATTTCTAATGAAAAAAGCACCGTCTGATAAATGTTTAGTATGTAATAAAGTTGAGGATGTACAACACTTGCTAATGGATTGTGTCAGAAACAAGGGTGAAAGAGTTTTATTTATAAAATAATTTAATTTAAACATTCTGGATGTAGGTTTAGTCCAAAGCATTTTGGCAGAACCGAAATTTCAGATTTGGCTATTTCAGAGCCAAAAAGTTATGCCAGCTAGTGTCGCTTTTGCATTGAAACTCTTTCATCAATTAGTAATATATGCACTAATATACTTAATTTATAATTATAATTATTACACTATTTCATGAACATTGTAAGTTCTACTTTAAGGAAGAAATATTGTAAAAAGGTACAAAAGGGTTGACATATCCTTGTGGATAAAAACCCCTTAAAAATTAGATAAAAAAAAACAATTCCCTTTGCCAATTTTAGTAGCTCATAACTGTTAAGTTCGCGGGTGGGGGTGTACGCGTCAATCAAACTAGCTAGTTGGGCGCAGCCCACTTTTCATAGTTACCTACATATAACATCCCTCCTCCTTATAGCTAGGATTACATAAAGGACATGGCCAGAAGTTGTACGGAGCTGTGCCCAAACAAAAAATATTCATGTACATTGATGTACAGTACGTTATATCAAAGTTGACATGCATGTCTTTACATTAATTAAAGTTTTATTTTCAGAAAATAAGCGAGAGATACAATAAATAGGTTATAAAAAACGCCTTACCATTTTTAATAGGAAAGCTGTTAAAGAATTTTTATTGCCATAACAATTACGAGAAGTATTATTAATGGATATGTCACAGTGAAATATTGTAAACAGCGTTAGATTATCTTTTTTTCTATTCTCTTCTTATTCTCGAGATTGTAAACAGTCAAACGATTACAAAACGTAACATCTGCGTGTGGCACAGGCAGACCATACATACACGCTCACGCCCTAGTACGACACAGGGGTAGGCAGAGACGATGGATCTCCACTTTGTACGATCCATCCATCCATCCATTTTGTAGGCAGACCATGATAGTGACAAAAAGATTGCGGCCTACAGAAAGTCTAATATTAAATGCAAATAATATACAATGGTTACGTACGTTACGTTACGGAATTAAACACTGGTAATGACATTTAAAAAACTTTTATTTAGTGACAAATAATTACATGATGTATGTTACAGTTACAAACATGCTAGATAGATATCTCCATCTGTAGCCAATATTTGACACTAAAAAGGTATCCCACTCAGCATGTGTCGTATGTCTCGGACACCCGACGCTGGTCTTCCGTGGTTACCTCGTTTTGAGAGCACTACTGCGCCGCAAAAGGAAAAACAATTAATCACAGTAAACAAAATAAAATGTATAAACACATTATGGAATGATATACAAACATAACATTAATAAATATACACAACACAAATACACAACATACTCGCTATAATAATAAAAAAAATAAAAAACACACATTTCCTTGTAAATTAACTTATGTAAACATTTACATAAGTAAATAAGTATCTAATTCAGTACACAAGTTATACATTATGCATATAAAATATAACACTACCTATGACTTGTTTTACAGACATTTTAAGAAAAACAACATTGCAATTATCTATTCAGTTCAGACAAGACAAGCCTATTCATCTTCAAATGTCAACAAAATATTATCGAGGAATGAGGCTGGTGCCGTTATATCTACTTGATGCCTGCCATCTTCCGAGCTTTGATTTAACAATACAAATCATGCGTTGCAAATCACTCTTTCTGCAGGTAGCTGAAAAAATATAATATTGTATTCAGTAAAATAATACGTGCTAGTTACATTGTACTACTCGCACGCACTAAGAAACACATTTAAAAATGGCAGGTGACATTGATAAATGATAAAATATACGAAAAAAATAACGACTTGGGTACGTACCTCCTGTATAGATAACCATGTAGTCAATGTATTTTGTAAATGTGGTGCTAGAGTTGTTACAAATATGCCTCCCCATTCGGTTGATGGCCACAGTGCAATTCAGGCACCTTATCATCGTAATCGTCAAATCCAAATAGTAAACAAACCAGTCCAATATGCACAGCAGAATAATAACATGAGAAGCGTAAACAAAAGTCCGATAAACGTTAACGTTAGGGTCAAGTTAAAATATCCAATATTATATGTAACGAAAAGCACAATAACAACCAACCGATCAACGCAAGATTGCAACTGCACAGTTTTGACATGCCGAAATGTCAAAATCATTCTAGGATGTTTGGATATCCACTCAAAGACATTACTGTCGATTAAGCTAACGATATGCATGAATGACGCATGGTAGCTCGTGGAATACTGTATACGGTAAACGTAAAAAAGTTAACATTTTTGATGCTATTCACCCATTAAAACATACATTTCTAACAGTCATGGGCACTGAACATTAACTCGTACTTGATGTCAACTATTTATCTTGTTTGTCATAAGTGTGTATCCGAACATGTTGAATTGCATATTGCAACGGGCGGAACACAAAAATTAAATAACACAAATATTTTTAGGCATTTTTTTGTCGCATATTTTTATGAAATGTAATTGTTGCAATTTATTTTTATTAAAAATTATAGTAATTCTCACATATTCATAATGACTGTACGTTACTGTACATTTGAGGGCAAAATCTGGCCATGTCCTTTACTTAAACACTAACTTAACTAATGGAAAATATCTATTATAGTTTTAAGTGTCACTGTCATCACTGTGGTCCGCCATCGTTGGCGTTGAAAACACCGGACTTATACCGCCGCCGGGGCGCGGTTGTGGCGGCCGGGGTCGCTGGGCCCTCTATCTTGCTAGGTGGCTACTGCTACTTGGCCCCGCCCGTATCTCACTTTCTCAGCTCCCTCCCTCTGTAGCTTCTTGATGCCCACTAGTACCACCGGTAGTTGGCGCCAAGTCAGCCAACATTAGAATTGAAGTGATAACATTAAATCTTTTGTGGTAGCAATTTCGCCACGCCTCTATGTGTCTATTGGCTGTCATATATTTTCTCCGGCAAATGTCAAAGTTATATTTGTAAATATAACACAAAAATTATCTTAATTTCTTTAAATCTTATGGAAAGTTAAGACTTTAAACTATCGCGTTGCATTGCAATAAAACTATTTTAACGGGACCTAACACGATAAATTTTTGTAAGTAAGTACATATCTACTTACTGCTTGACGTTTCGGCCGCGATGCTGCGGCAGTGGTCAGAAGCGAGCGTAGTAAAGTAGATATGTACCTACTTACTTACAAAAATTAATCGTGTTAGGTCCCGTTAAAATAGTTCTTATTAAGTCTTGCCAAAACGTATTTCAAAAGGTGTATTAATTGAAAACGCAAATAGAAGGTATCTAGTAAATCGTCAGCCAAAGCTACACGTCTTATATTATGGAGAAATAACGAATTCAATATATCACACTACTCTCATCACCTACTATCACTGTTTTCAGGTAATTGTTATTTTTAATTATCTCGAATCTATCTATAGGTTTTTTTTTGCTCAATCAACAATCTGCTCCCACAGTATGGGAGCCATTTTATTCTGTTTTCCTCATTCATACCTTTCTCTCTTTTATTCTTCTCGCACTTCCATTCATAATTCTCTATTACCATTCATCATCTTTTATACTTTTGCGGCCGTCTATCTATAGGTTACCAAAGGCAGGCAAGGACCAAAATTTACAATGTAACAACAGACCTGGCTTAAGCCGTCCATCGCAACCAGTATTCACAGGCTTAATATTACAAAGGTACCCACAGACCAGAATTTGGAGTAAACGACAATGTCTGGCTAACAAAGAATACGAATATTAAACGATATTATTGCATACAAGATAAAACAAGCAAGAAGCTCGGATCTGTTATTTATCTAATTTATGTACCTTAACTAGATTGTGAAGTCACTAGGCACATCGACCAAATTAGAGCATCCCCACGACAGTGAGTACCTACTGGGATCCAGACGTGGATCCTTACTTGGCTGACTTGGTGCTAACTATCGGTGGTACTAGTGGGCATCAAGAAACTACAGAGGGAGGGAGCCGAGAAAACGAGATACGGGCGGCGCCAGGCAGTATACCTAGCAAGATAGAGGGCCCAGCGACCCAGGCTGCCACAACCGCGCCCCGGCGGAGGTATAAGTCCAGTGTTTTCAACGCCAACGATGGCTAACCACAGTGATGACAGTAACACTTAAAACTATAATAGATATTTTCCATTAGTTAAGTTAGTGTTTAAGTAAATTTATGTAATCCTAGCTATAAGGAGGAGGGATGTTATATGTAAGTAACTATGAAAAGTGGGCTGCGCCCAACTAGCTAGTTTGATTGACGCGTACACCCCCACCTGCGAACGTAACAGTTATGAGCTACTAAAATTGGCAAAGGGAATTGTTTAATGTGCGGATATTTAAATGCTAATAATTTTGTTTTCCATGCGTTGTGCACTAAGCCAGCATCATGACACCAACGTTAGAGCATCCAGGTCGTATTACAACCGTTTACTTGCTGCTTAAGGATTTCTATCAGCAATTACACGACAAGTGTCATCCGCGAACTGGTAGCATATTATGCTGTTAATGATGTAGTTACTTATTTTTTTTTGTTGTGAATTGGTTTGCTCTTGACTCCAATCAAGCCCAGGGGCTAAGACAGGATCCACGATGGAGCGAGCTAACCCAGAAAGTGCCTATTCACTCTTGCTTCGAAGATGGACGGGTTATAAGTACTCGGAAACAGACGCAGAAAGGGAGTTCCACTCCTTTGATTTGTTGGACTAACAAATCAAAGGAGTGGAACTCCCTTTCTGGACCCTTGTTGGACTAAACAAAAGATGATATTACCTATACTTGATGAAGTCCTTCCCGTCATCTCCTATATTCTCAACCTTTCGGTAACAAGTGCCTCGTTTCCCACCGATTGGAAAGATGCCCATATCATTGCTCTACCCCAGAAATCCAATCCAATATCCTTCCAAGATTATCGCCCTATTTCTATTTTACTATTCCTCTCCAAGGTCCCTTAGCGGCTTGTCCACAACCAGCTCAGTCCCTTCCTGTGCAGAAATAGTCTATTAAATCCATATCAATCTGGTTTTTGGCCTGGCGACAGCACCACTGCAGCCTTGGTTAACATTACTGACGACTTAAGGTTGGGCATGGAAAACGGAAAAGTCACGGTACTTTTTCTACTGATTTCAGTAATGCTTTTAAAATCGTAGATTTTGACGTCCTGCTCGGCATATTGCGCTCTATTAACGTATCTCCAACGGTCATTGAATGTTTTCGTTTAATTACCTGTTTGGACGCCGGCAGCGAATTCGTATCGACGACACCTTCTCTAGGTGGTGTGATACGTCTGCTGGTGTACCGCAGGGTGACGTTTTATCTCCCATGCTCTTTGCTATTTTTATGAATTCTATCTCAAATCATATAACTTCTTCCTACCACCTTTATGCAGGTGGCCTACAAATTTACATGCAAGTTCTAGTAGAAGAATTAGATGTGCTATCACCACACTTAATTCTAACTTGGCTACAATTTGTGAATGAAGTTAATCTTATGGACTTCAAGTAAATCCCACCAAAAAAAAACCATATGTATTGGCAGCCCTAGAATGACATGTAGAATCGATAAGACATTATTTCATAAGATACAAATTTACATGCAAGTTCCAGTTGAAGAATTAGATGTAGCTATCACCACACTTAATTCTAACTTGGCTACAATTTGTGAATGGATTAAATCTTATGGAGTTCAAATAAATCCCATTAAAGCACAAATCATATGTATTGGCAACCCTAGAATGACATGTAGAATCGATAAGACATTATTTCATAAGATTTATTTTGATGGTACTGAGCTGTATTTAAGAGGATCCTGCACGAAATTGTGAAAATTTACGTATTTTTAAGTTACTTGTACCATGCGCTGAATTAGTTAAATACATTAAAAGAACTTCCGTAAGTTAGCCAGATCATTGCACAAGGTCGTGTCCTTGTTGAAATTTGAAACAAATTCTTTAGCTGTTCAGATGCGCGGCTGAGTTGTCTCCTGTATTGACACGATTGTTTAGGGAGTCTTACGATAATGATAATGTGCCGGTGTCTTGGAAGGAGGCGAACATACAACCCATCCCCAAGAAAGGGGATCGCTCGGATCCGGCCAACTATTGACCCATCGCTGTAACTTCTGTGCTGTGCAAGGTGTTTGAGCGGATAATAAGTCCCAGCTCATTCACTACCTAGAGGAACACTCGCTGCTCCATGATCGCCAGTATGGGTTCAGTCAGACCAAAGCGATCAACGGGTGATCTTCTAGCGTACTTTTCTCACGCGTGGGGTTAAGCGATGGACAAGCATGCATGGCGAATCCCTGGCAGTTAGTCTTGATATCGCCAAAGCTTTCGATAGAGTGTGGCATCGTTCCCTTCTTTCCAAGTTGCCGGCTTTCGGTGTGTTGCCCCGTTTGTGCGCCTGGGTTGCAGACTTTCTAGAAGGGCGAAAGATTCGTGTCTTAGTGAGGGTAGTTCCTCCGCGTTCTAAAAAGTCAATGCCGGAGTGCCGCAGGGTTCTGTGCTCTCACCTACTCTATTTCTTCTGAATATTAATGGCATGTTGTCCTTGGGCAATATTCGTTGCGCGGATGACAGTACAACGCATGAGCGATACTTGGAACATCCAGCGGCAAAGTCAGCCGATATCATAGTGAAATGGCAAGAACTGGTTGCCAAACTGAACCTGACTCTCGATCGTGTCTCTAAGTGAGGATCTAAAAACCTGGTCGAGTTTAATGCTAGCAAAACCCAGGTTTATGCATTCTCGTCCAAGGTAACTCCCTTCCTTACTCCTCCCTCTCTTCAGAACTCTCCGTTACCCATTTCGGTGAACCTCAGCATTAGCATCGGAACTGAACCCAAAATACTACTTTAAGAGTGCTATTTTAACTGCCTCCCGGAAGTTGGGTATTCTCAATAAGGTGAGGTGGTTTTTCACTCCCGAGCAGCGCTGTTTGCTGTACAAAACTCAGGTGCGATCGAGTATGGAGTATTGTTCCTATCAATGAGACGGCTCCGCTAAATACCTCCTCGATGCACTTGATAGACTGCAAAGGCGAGCGGTACGCATTATTGGAGATGTTGAGGTTACAGCTTCACTTGAGGACCTCCAGCTGCGTGGAAAACATTGCTTCTCTTAGTGTCTTTTACCGGAATTACTACGAAGAGTATTCTGAAGAACTTTTTGATTAAGATCTAAAAGTTCTTCTGCGGGATAAGTCCCGCCTTCTCCTTTCCTCTCCCGGACGACATGTGCTGGTCTTAGGAACAACCATCATACTATACAGACCATCAGTACCCGTACCAAAAAATTTGGCAAGTCGTTCCTCTGTAAGACCATTCGGCTTTGGAATTCTTTGCCTGGAATTCTCATGTGTTTCCCAGCTCCTACAGTGCTGGGTCTTTTAAGCGTGGCGTGAAACGGCGTTTATGCAGGCCGTCATGAATAGGTGCGCTCGTTATCATGCTTATTCCACGGTGGGGAGCGCTCTCATTATTTTGGACTGCATCGGCTGCTTACCATCAGGCAGGATGCAGTCACTATAACGAGTCAAAGTAAAAAAAATAAAATAAAAAAAACAATAAGTAGGTACATAAATCGAATGACTCACAATAATCCAAATCATAAGTGCAAACGTTATACCGGCAAAGTAACCAAGGAGTCTTCGCTAAACAATGATTTGGGGTACCCCTTTGAGATAACAACTCGCCTTATACCGAATGGAAACAGCATCAGTTTACAAAAACACAATAATGCAAAGAAAGATAAGTTGGATTTGACTGGAAACGTACGTATTACGCATTATTAAATTAGCGAAAGATACACTGTTCTTATACTCGTGATCTAATAAAATAACTGCTACTGATTCAAACAACGCAAACACGGCACGGATCAGCTTACCGAGTCACCCACTCAGTTTATTGTATTGTGTCTTGTATCGATAAAGTAGTAGGTACATATGTAACACTTTAACCTAAATTCCTTAATTAAGCATTTAAAAACATAATAATAAATAGAAAATGTACATTTCTAGACATTTCAAATTTTCCTACAGAAAGTTGCGTTCACTCGGAATTGACATTACTGCCTGCAACATTCCGACGGCCGCTATTGTTCTCGGCGCAGCCGTCTGCGCAGAAAAAAACTCCGAGCACTGTCCGCCCGCGCCATACTTACTTGACCGCTCTGAAGCACGGTCGTTATTCACGAGTGCTACAAAATTTTACAAATCTTCAATAGCTATTTAAAACACTAATAAGTAATTGAATCTATTGCGTGCATCGATAAACCCCATATTGGGGTTCTAGTAACTACCCAGAATAACATTACTGGCTGCGGAGAACTGCAGAAGGCGGTGCTACTCTACGTCTACTACTACGCGCACTGCTACTGTTACAATAAGACACACTTTGCGTCGTCCATCGCTACTGCAAGCCAGGACAGTACCGTTGATTATCGGGACCTGATTCAGTGTGTGTAACCTAGACCCACGCTCTGCCGCTAACTACTTCCTTAAAATATTAATTACTATTGTTCACGGTTGTCTTATTCTACTCCTAATAGGATTATGCCACATTGGCGCCCAACGTGGGGCCTATTAATTAATTAACTTCCCAAATGAAAAATGCTTTTCTCTTCTCCTGGTCTGCTGAGGCAGATACATCTTTTAAAACACTTAAAGACGCATTAGTATCTGCTACTGTTCTTGCTTGTCCGGATTTTTCGAAGCCGTTTGAAGTTCATGCAGACGCTAGTGATTTTGGCATAGGTGCACCCAAACTTTAAACGGTGACGAAAGAGTCATCGCCTACATGAGTAAAACTCTCAACGATCAAGAAAAGAAATACGGTGCAACCGAACGACAAGCCTTGTCTGTGCTAACTGCTGTTGAACACTGAAGATGCTACCTTGATAATGGACAAAAATTAATTCTTTATACTGACCACGCTTCCCTAAAATGGTTCTTAAATCTAAATAACGCCACCGGTCGTCTGTCTCGCTGGGGTGTCCGACTGTCAACCTTTAATTCTGAGATAATACATCGTCGTGGTTCTGATAATGTTGTACCTGATGGTCTGTCTCGCTTACTTCCAGTCAATGCTATTAATACTTGTCTGACCAATGATACGCCCCTTCAGTCTAATGATTCCTGGTATCTCAATATTTATGAAGGCTGTTTACAACTACCCTCTTCATTCCCTAATTACAAGCTTGCAAACAATAAATTATACCGTTTCATGAAAAGCCTCCATCTCCTGACAAGAGAATTTGAATGGAAGTAAGTAGTGCCTTCTGAATTAATGCAAAATGTTTTAGCAGAAAACTACTCAGAACCTATTTCGGGCCATTTCGGAACCTTCAAAACTTACAAACGCCTTTGTCTAAGATATTTCTGGCCAGGGATGTATCGCGATGTAAGCAAATTTGTCGCAGACTGCGATACATGTACCTCTTACAAATTTCCAAATCACACGACACTGGACACTTGCCGACCTAAACAATGTTCCAGGCCATACCAAATGATCAGTATAGATCATAAAGGACCACTACCTAACACTCGGTTCTACAAAAACGTTTATCTTTGTAATTACAAGTTTTTTTCAAAATTTTGTTTGTTATTCCCAATAAAACGTGCTACATCTGAAATCATAAGCCGCTTACTCAAGGATAACGTATTCCTTGTACATGGTATTCCCAGTACTATATTTATGGATAATGGCAAGCAATTTACCAGCAATATAATAAAGAATCTGCTTCACCGTTATAAGGTACCTAATATTTGTTATACACCCAAATACACACCACAAATTAACACTGTGGAGAGGTATAACAAAACTATAATGGTCGCTGTTGCCTCATTTGTTGAAAATGACCATCGTACATGGGATAATAATATAACAAAAATACAATTCGCTTTAAACAGTTCTGTTAACGAAATAACCGGTTTCTCACCAGCTTTTCTAGTACATGGCCGTGAATTGGTCAGCTATGGTTCACATTACCTTGACGCAGACCAAACAGATGAAGTAATATTTTCACCACGTGATGAGTACGCTGAAAATCTCAGAGTCTTGCATAACATTTTTGACAATGTTCAATCCGCTTTGTTGAAAGCACATTCTGGAAATTGCACTAACTATAATCTACGACGAAAAGAAATGGAATTTGGAGTAGGTGACTTTGTCTGGAACAAACTTCCTATCAAAGTGATAAGGACAACCGTTTCACAAAGAAACTTGCTCCAAAATTCATCAAATGCCGCGTTATAGCGAAAAAATCACCTCTTGTATACTAATATACACCTAAGTTCTTGGAGATTGTAATGGTAATAATGTAGGAACTTGGCACATTAAAGACCTAAAATTAAAACATAATAAAACATGTTTTTTTATTTTTTATTGCAAATTTAATATAATAATCTGTATAGCTATATCAAACTTAAAAGTAATAAATTAAAGCTAATATTAAAAGGGCACCTATAAGGCGTAGCCATTATTTAAGTAAGTACAAATACCCATTATTCACCCTATCCTAAAAGGGGGTATGTAACACTTTCACCTAAATTCCTTAATTAAGCATTCGAATAAATAATAATAAATAGAAAATATACATTTCTAGACATTTCAAATTTTCCAACAGAAAGTTGCGTTCACTCGGAATTGACATTACTGCCTGCAACATTCTGACGGCCGCTATTGTTCTCGGCGCAGCCGTCTGCGCAGAAAAAAACTCCGAGCACTGTCCGCCCGCGCCATACTTACTTGATCGCTCTGAAGCACGGTCGTTATTCACGAGTGCTACAAAATTTCACAAATCTTCAATAGCAATTTAAAACACTAATAAATAATTGAATTTATTGCGTGCATCGATAAACCCCATATTGGGGTTCTAGTAACTACCCAGAATAACATTACTGGCTGCGGAGAACTGCAGAAGGCGGTGCTACTCTACGTCTACTACTACGCGCACTGCTACTGTTACAATAAGACACACTTCGCGTCGTTCATCGCTACTGCAAGCCAGGATAGTACCGTTGAATTGTCGGGACCTGATTCAGTGTGTGTAACCTAGGCCCACGCTCTGCCGCTAACTACTTCCATATAATATTAATTACTATTGTTCACGGTTGTCTTATTCTACCTCATAATAGGATTATCCGTGCGGTGACGGAGAACGAATACTAATCGCCGCCCCTCTCTCCGTCCGGTGGGTGTCGTAAGAAGCGACTAACGGACTCTTTCGAGCGATGATCTGCTCCACTGGTGGTAGGGTTTGACCCGTCTAGTTGGTGACCACCGTACGCATGGTGTAAAACCCGTCAAGTGACTGCTTTTCGGTCGCGTTTCGGGATCAGCCAGCGTATAACCAGAGCTCGAGAGAATGATGCTGCGATGTATTTGGTCTGTGGAGGCTTCCGTCAAACCAGTGCCAGGAGGACTTTGTTAACCTGCCGACCAGGGAGACCCGTAGAAACGGTTGTCCCGCTGGCCGCCCGTGGCACAGTACAGGGGCCCAAGCGAGCCTAACCAGCTCGTGAGGCTGTCTCACCATGCCACGCATAATCTCGGGGTGGTCCGTCGTGCCGGTTGGTGACCGGAAGGTGGGGTCCCGGCGGCCATTCCCGGGGGGGTTCGGGGGCCCTTCCGTTCGGCAGGTTAATAATACTCGTCTGTGGGCAAATTCCTGGGGAAACGGGCCACCACACTTGGACCATTCGCATCGCGGCATCATTTTCTCGATTCACGCCTCTCTCTTTCCACTCCTAAAATGACAGCGCCTAACAACAAAACTGGTACTACAGCGGTGCACACCCCCACCACAACCTTACCGTTTGAGGTGGAGTTCGCTAACATCCGCGGACTACATGCAAACCTCAATGCCGTCCACCACCATCTTGAGACGACACGGCCAGCAATGTTGTTCCTGACGGAGACGCAAATAATCCGCCCTGCTGACACCACCTACCTGAACTATCCCGGCTTTGTGCTTGAAGAATCCTTCAAAGCCAAAGCCGGAGTTTGCTTATTCGTTCGGGCGGATGTTTGCTGTCACCGTCTGCGCTGTCTGGAGGACCCTTCCTTCTCCCTCCTAGTGGTACACGTCAACTTAGGCTCTCATTGCCGTGTCTACGTCTGCGTCTACCGATCCCATAACGGCGACATGGAGACAACTCGACTAATTGAACATCTTAGTCGGGTAGCAGATGATGCGCAGGAGCGGTTTCCATCGGCGGAATTGGTGTTTTTGGGGGACTTCAACGCCCACCATGAGTTGTGGTTAGGTTCCTCCAAAACAGACCATGCTGGTAGAACTGCCCACGCATTCGCTGTCACGCATGACCTGACGCAACTGGTGAACCAGCCCACCAGGATCCCAGATATAGTTGGCCATGCGCCCTCTTTACTCGACCTTCTGCTGACGAGTCGCCCAGCTGGATACCGGGTGGAGATTCGAGCTCCTATAGGTTCCTCGGATCACTGCTTGATATCCAGCACAGTGCCCTTGGCATCGCGCCCGCCAACAGCGATTTCGAAACGCCGGATTTGGCACTACGCGTCGGCAGACTGGGACGGTATGCGGGAGTATTTTGCATCCGTCCCTTGGAGGCAGCGCTGCTTTAGTGGGAAGGACCCGACCGCTAGCGCCACTGCCGTTGCTGATGAGATAGTATTAGGAATGGAATACTATATTCCACACTCCTTTGTCATCAGCAAAGGCAGACGCAACCGCTGGTTCAATCGCGAGTGTGTCAGCGCTGTTGAGAGCAAACAGACGGCATACCGCGCTTGGATCAGAGGTAAAGCTCATGGGGCTCCCGAAACTCGTTCCCTAAAAGCAGCCTATAATAATGCCACCAAGTCGTGTAAGAGGGCCTACATTAGAGCGGATGCCCAGCGCGTTGCACGAGTAGGCCATGAACTCCTGACGCATCCAACGGGCAGCCGTAGCTACTGGCGTCTGGCCAAAGCCGTGCAATCCAACTACTGCCAACCCTCGCTGCCACCACAGAGATGCCCTGACGGAAGTTTAGCTCACAAGCCGCAGGAAAAGGTCGATCTCCTGGCCAAACTCTTTGCGGCTAACTCCCGGATCGATGACTGTAATGCACAGCCACCCTCAATTCCTCACTGTGGCCACACAATGTCTGATATTAAAATCAGGCAGTGTGATGTCCGTGCGGAGCTGCAGTCAATCGATGTCCGGAAAGCTAACGGTCCTGATGGCATCCCAGCAATAGTCCTGAAACCGATCCCTAAAAAAGGAGATCGGTCAGATCCGACTAATTACCGCCCTATAGCCGTAACTTCAGTGTTGTCTAAGATCCTAGAACGAATATTGAACAAACAGCTTATTCGATACCTAGAAGATCACTCCCTAATTCACGATCGTCAATATGGGTTTCGGCCAAAACGGTCAACGGGTGATCTTCTAGCGTACGTCACACATCTCTGGGGTGAGGCTATTGACAAGCGTGGCCAGTCACTGGCAGTTAGCCTTGACATAGCCAAGGCTTTTGATCGGGTCTGGCACAAAGCTCTTCTCTCTAAGCTCCCGGCATACGGTTTGCCCGCTCAGTTATGTACGTGGATTGCTAGCTTCCTGCATGAGCGTAGAATCCGTGTCCTTTCGGATGGATGCGCTTCGCGGTTCATGTCAGTGAACGCTGGTGTTCCTCAGGGCTCCGTTCTATCCCCCACGCTGTTCCTTCTGCATATCAATGACATGCTTCCTCTTGGAAACATTCATTGCTATGCAGATGATAGCACAGTGCATGGGGGATATAACGGTCACCCAACGGCTGGGCGGGTAGACACCGAAATGAAGCGAGAAAATCTTGTCATTGAGCTCGATCGGGTGTTGGACCTCATTTCTAAATGGGGCTCCGATAATCTAGTGGAGTTCAATGCCAAGAAAACACAGGTGTGCGCGTTCACAGCGAAAAAGTCGTCATTCCTTTCCCTTCCCTCTCTTCAGGGTACATCTCTAGGCCTGCAGAGCTGTATTAACATGCTTGGTATGGATATCTGCTGCGATCTGAACCAAAAGGATTACATCGAAACCGTAATTAAAAATGCCTCACGTAAACTCGGTGTCCTGAATAAGGTGCGGCGATTCTTCACGCCTGATCAGTTGTGTCTATTATACAAGACACAGGTGCGGTCTTGCGTGGAGTATTGCTCTCACCTTTGGGACGGCTCCGCAAAGTATATTCTCGATGCCTTGGACAGATTACAGCGCCGCGCTGTGCGCATTATCGGCAATGCGGAGGTCACTAACTAACTCTTGAGCCTTTGCAATTGCGTAGAGATATTGCCTCAGCGTCTTTTACCGTTTATACCATGGCAATGCTCTGAAGAACTCTTTGACCCCATCCCTCCTTCTCCCTTCCTCCATAGGAGTACGCGTTCTGCTCTCCGGAGTCACCAATTTACAGTTTCTAACATTCCATCACGCACAAAGAAATTTGGTGACTCGTTTCTTTGCCGCACTTCCAAAAGATGGAATAGTCTACCAGCACACGTATTCCCTTCTACCTATGACATAGGGTCCTTCAAACGAGGCGTGAAGAAGCACTCTGTGGGCCGGCAGAGTGAGGGTGACTGATGCTACGTCTCTTACGCTGCACCAGTTGTCCTCGCGCCTGGACTTCATTTCCACTTAACATCAGGTGGAATGGAGTCATTTGCCGGGCTTAATATTGGTCCGAGGGATTATGCCACACATACGTCAATGTCATCTCGATTTAAGTGACATCTTTACCTTTTTACAAAAGGGTAGTGAACGGAACATTAATTTATCCGGCTATAAACTAGGTGCATCCACAGATCCAGACGTCATACAAAAAGGGGAGGCGTTCGTGTGCTTCATAGACAACTTGTAGAAGCTAAAGTATTAATCTTTGTGAAGGAATATGCTAGGGATTTCACATTCGAATGCTGCGGATTAGAAATTGTTTTAATGAAATGTATCTTAATCTGTATTTATAGAACACCTAACTCAAATGTAACACAGTTTTTTCAAAGTTTTAGTGATTTGATGAGCAGACTAAGACAAAGGGTAAAATATAAAATTATTTTAACAGGTGATTTTAATATTAATATGTTAGAAGACACCAATGAATCTACTGAATTCAAGAGAATTATAGCTAACTACAATTTAACGCAACATATTCTTTGGCCGACACGTAAAACATCGTGTTTAGATCTCATATTAAGCAATATCCCAGATGCTCTTGGTGAAGTTTATAGTTTGTTCTTGTCAGATCACGATATAGCACAGTCTATTACTTTTACCTCACCGAGTATCCCTAAACACCCCAAATTCTATTATTGTAACAGAAGAGACTACGACCCTGAAAATGTATCCAAGTTCAGTAAATATTTAAGAAGTTTGATGTGGACTGAGGTATTCGAAGAGCAATACAGGGTTATAGCATTCAATCAATTCTTCAACATGTTTAAACTACGAGTATTATATTATCTTTGTTTCCCAAAATTCAAAATTAAAATGAAAGAATATCCTGATGCTAGTAATAAAAAATGGCTGCAGGACGATCAACCCAAACGAAGAGACACCTACGTTACAGTTACTACAAAAACTCTTACCCTAACTCTAAAACGAAATACCATAAATATTCGAAACTCTTAAGAAACTGTATAAATAAATCACAAAAATTGACAAATACGAAATACATAATGAAATCTAAAAATAAATGGAAAGCATCATGCATCAAGCACCATAAATGCAGTGTCATTAAAAATAAACCTCCATCGAATTTTTTCAATGAAAATATCAATAAATTAACAGTTAATAATGAAGGTTAATGATGATGATGATGATGATGATGATGATGCTCTCCAAGCCGATTTCGGCTACGGCGACTAGCTTCTGATTGTATAATTGTTTCGTTGATGGGCTCTCAAATAACTAACGTATCATCCAATTTTGTCGTAGAAAGTACGCGCACAATTGGGACATGTAAGAACACCACCAACGTAATTGTAACGTCTGAGAAGACGGTTTGCTTTTTATGTGTTCTCGTTTTGCATCCAGATCTCGCCTTCGTTGGTCCTCGAATGTGTCTACGTGTTTCTGCAGTGACCGTCTCCATTCCAAACGCTCGGCCGCGAGTGCTTCCCACTTAGAGGGCTCTAACTCACATCGCTTCATGTGCCTCTTAAGCACATCTTTATATCTCAATAACTGGCCCCCGCGTTTCCGCTTACCTTCTTTTAGTTCTGAGTAAAATATGCGCTTCGCCACCCTCGTTTCAGGCATTCGTGAGAGATGTCCACACCATCGCAGTTGACGCCGCATTAGGTAGGCTTCGATTCCGCAGACTTTTGCGCGCCGTAGGACATTTGTGATTCTGACACGGTCGGACCATTTTATGTTCATAATGTCTCGGAGATATTTTATGTGGAACCTATCTAGGGTGCGAATATGACGATGGTATAAACACCACATCTCGGCCGAGTAAAGAATGTTCGGCAGTACAATTGCCATATACACTTTAATTTTTGTTTTTAATTTAAAATCGTGCGAGCGAAAAACCTTGACACGCAGTTTTCCGTACGCTGTATAAGCAGCACCGATCCTGCTTTTAAGTTCTGAGTCAAGATCACCTTTTGATGTCATAGGTAGTGCTTCCCAGATATTTGAACTTCTCTACACGCTTCAAAGTTGTGCCGCCGAGCTGTAGGTATGTTCAAGGATACTTGATCTGGTACATCCGATATCATGACTTCAGTTTTAGTTACGCTGATTTTCAACCCGAACCTACAACACGCCCCATCAAATGTGCTCATTAGCTCTTGTAGACCTCTGGGAGTTTCCGCTACAAAACACAGATCATTTGCATACATTATCTCCGTAATGATGTCGTAGGAGACTTTAGTACGCGCCTTTAATCTAGCAAAATTGAAGATACCTCCATCCGTACCAAATCGGATACGGATACCTTTGGCATTTTCAGTCAACGTCTCTCTAACAACGGCCGAAAAGTAAATAGCAAAAAGAGTTGGAGCCAGAACGCAGCCTTGTTTCACTCCACAAGTCACAGTGAAAAACTCTGATTGCTCGCCATCAGATGTTACACAGCATGACATTTGGTCGTGTAAGAGCCTAATTAGTCGAATGAACTTATCTGTATATCCAAACTTTGCTAAAACTACCCATAGTGCTTCACGAGGCACGCTGTCAAAAGCTTTTTCTAAGTCTACAAGGCATAGGTACATGGGCTGGCCTTGTTCGACTTAGACATGACCAACAGTCGGTTTAGAAGTACTCTAGCAAAGATTTTACCGGGGCTTGAGAGTAATGAGATGCCTCTGTACGAATTACAATCCGCACGATCACCCTTGTTCTTATAGAGAGAACATATGAGAGACACTTTAAAACAGGTGGGTACAATCTCTACAATCCACATTCTTGAAAAGAACTGCCAAAGCATAGCATGCAGTTCCTCTCCACCATACTTAATTAACTCTTCCGATAATTGATCGATGCGATTTGCCTTTTTATTCTGTTGGGCCTTGATGGCATCAACAACCTCCTCTAGAGCCAGCGGTTCATCCAGTGCAGTTGCTCGAGGATTATCTGGTAAAGATTTAATAAAACCTAATCGGCTGTTCGATCTACGTTGAGCAAACAGTTAAAATGATTGGCCCAAAGTTTCAAAATTGCATCCTTATTAGTTACAAGCAAGCCATCAGATGATTTTAAAGGAACACTTCTTCTTTGATTAGTAGCTAGCTGGTTTGTATCTGCAAGCCACTGCACATGGCGAGCTTTATCATCCCACCACTTATCCTTGGCGATGCCAGCAAGCTTTTTTAAGTTAGATGCACTCTGTTTAATGTTCTCGTTTGAGTTAGCCTGATTGTGAGAGACTTGCTGACGCAAAAGTACACGATGCTTGGAAATAGCCTCTGTCAATAACTTGTCGTTCTCATCAAACCAATATTTGTTACTTCTTGGTTGCAGACCCAGTGTTTCCGTTGCTGCATTGATTATGTGAAAAGATAGCTCCCGCCATTTCATCTCCAAGCTACCTTCATCAAGGCTATTGGTAAAGGTCACGCTATTAAGGGCCTGCTTGTACTCTACTCGCGTCTCTTGACTTTCAAGTCTTTGCAAATTAAAGCAGAAAGGCTTGATTTTGTTCTATCTTCGTGGAAATTGAAGACGCAAGCGCATCCTAATAACAACGAGCCGATGGTCTGTCCAGCAGTTTGCACCACGCATAACTCTTGTCACCATCACCTGCGAGACATCCCGTTGACGTACTAGCGCATAATCAATCAAGTGCCAGTGCTTTGACCGCGGGTGCATCCAGGTGGCTTTGTGTTTCATTGTGTAACACTTCTGTCTAAACACAAGCACTAAATCCTAAATAATATAATATCAAATCAAATGATCTCACTATGATCTCACTATAAACGTCCTACTGCTGGGCAAATAAAATTATTTTAGCGAATTGTACACATCTAACAGCTGACAAGGACGCAAATGACAGAGCTTGTTTCACTTACTCTAAATATCCTGTCGTTAGCTACTTGTATGGGACGTTGAAAGCGTGTTCCAGCCGGATTGAGGTGGTCTCTTACAATTTGATCTGAAGGTGCTAAAGGTAATTTTTCCTTTAATCAAATAAGGTTGATTAAAGGGATAATCATAATAAAGAAGAAAGTAATGAATCGCTCATAATTTTGCGATTGTGTAGGCGAGCCATTAGTGAGTATCGCTTATAATTTTGCGATTGTGCAAGCGTGCCATTATTGATTCTGTCTTCACTATGGTCTAGTCGCTCTGTTATTGTCTCTGCTCGAGCGTCATGACTGGTAGATATCATTTGGGGAGTTTAAATTAACAGCCATATCGATTTTTTATGCGATTTACTCTAATATAAAAAGGAGACACGCTGAGAAAGCTTTCTTTTCCCGCTGTGCCTGCCTACTCGCGACATTACTTACAACGTCGCACTGTAAAATTCTGCGCGAAAATATAACCCGAAATCTTGGTGAGTTGTCTATAATATTTTCAACTTGAATTATTTTGTTGAATTGCTGTGTGTTAGTTTTACAGATATTACTAGTGTTTTGCAGTGTTTGGTAATTGCATAGATTGTTAGTGTTTAACGTAAAGCCTAAATTAATATAATTCGTTTAAAGTCATGTTACCTTCAAAGGGAATAATTGGTATTCCTATCTTGTTACAATTACTGTCTAACATGTGTAAATGGTATTGGAGGACGCGAGGTTCCTGTGATCCCGTGGACGAAATACCATTCCCAGTTAAATTATTGTCATTCTTACCGTTTCAGACAGCATTTAACTACAATGTTGATGTCTACCCGCTTTTGTTTTAGTCTCCTTGTATAATTGTCTAACGGTTTTCCAATCATAATTTTACTTAGTAAAGAGGGCCTGGTTCAATTGTAGCTGTTCTACAACAGTCACAAAAGCCGGGACTTAGTGAACATAAGTTCATGCCTTTTCTTGATGTATACCAGGGTTCCTGTACCAGGCTACACCCACTGGGCCTGTGCGCTGTGCCTGCTACTTGCTGCCTGCTGCCTGCCCGCCTGCTAGAGCTCGTGCGTGGATCAGCTGCCTAGCGTACACGACTCCGCTTTCGTCCCTGCGCGCAGACTGACCCTGCCGGCTCCAGGTTCCGGGTAGCTGCAGTCTACGAGGAAGATTAGCCTAAAGCTAAGTCCCTTTTAAGTCCTAGCAAGCGGACAGAGTGAGCGATCCGTGAACCACCCCCTGAGTTCTTGTAATTTCTTTTCTAAAAGGGAATAAAAACTTTGTAACCAATACATTGTTGTCATTCCTATCCTGAAGCACTAAAACTCGTTTCAATTGGAAGCCGGAACATAGTATTTGTAATAGCCAGGTCGAATTGGGCGCAGAGGCTCAGTAACAGTTGCCCATTACTGTTCTTGTTACCAATACCATGCCGTCCCAGCACGCGCGGCTACGCTTCAAAGTCTCTATCGACACGAGCATTAAAATCACCTAGCAACAAGATTTTATCACCAGGTCGGACTTTAGTCAGCGTCTGCGAGAGCTCTTCGTAGAACTTGTCTTTGATGTCATCACTTTTATCTAATGTTGCGGCGTATACACTTACTATATTAAGATAAGTGTCGTTATCAAGACGAAGGCGTAAAGACAAGACCTAATCAGATACGCCGATAAGATGTTCGTTCAGCTTAGCAGCAATATGGTTTTTTATTGCAAGCCCGACGCCAGATCGTCTTGGTTCTGTAATAGGGGTACCCTTCCAATAGAACGTATGTTTGTGATTGAATGTCTAATGCCTGATCGATTAACTTCCGCAACTATGGATCGATCATTCGTCAACCTAATCTCTGCTGCATCACGTGGGCATCGAACCGACGCTGCTATTGGTAACACAACATTGTTCCCTACCTTACAGAGTTCGTGGAGAGAGTCCACGAACTCTGTAACATTAACGCAGAATATACGCCTTACGCTTTTCAACGGACACGCATCTTATTTTATTTTTCCCAAAAGTTAACGCTAAATCAGTAACTAAGCCACGATTAAAATTAAAAAAAGTACCGTTGGTCGCAATACGGCACAACGTATAACCACCACCTCTTTCAATTAGCTCGCCTTCGTCGGGTAGATTCGTTTCGCTCAAAGCAGCTATGTATGGAATAAAACGTGAAACAGAACACATCGCTCTGTCTCGCTCGGCCGATGTGACGTCGCGCGGCACCCAGCTCTGTGTTTCTGTCTCAATTTAATTAGTCCCAATTATTTGCAATTGTTATGTGTCACATCACTTTTTTCCCAGCACTATTGCTGCTAAGTTGATGGAGTCTAGACCACATTTTTGAGTAGCGTACATTTTTTTGTGTTTAAAGTTTGATCGGGCAAAACTTTGATTGTGCCGACGGCGCGGCTACCTAATATTAATTATTTTGTGCTTATGTACCGTGCAATTATCGGTAAGAGTCGACAGTTGGTGTCGGCAATTGAGGCGACAGCCTCTGAGACACGTGTGTGACGGGCCCGTGAGAACTGCCTGTAAGCTGGTGCACATCCATTTATCTTGGGTATTTGAGAGCTCTCAGGGGTAGCCAAGGGAAGTTTAGGGTAAACCTCCCATCACCAGCGGTGTGCAGACAGCCAGCGAACAGATTCCACGCGAGGAACGTCAGCGTCAAGGATTCGCAGCCACCGTCTCCATTATATGTAAGTGCTGCTAAATTATTGTTTAGGTTAGTGATAAGTCTTGTCGTGCTGTAGGGGGATCACTCGCAGATCTCTCTGTAGCAAACAAATTTTGTTAGCAGAGCGCGGTTAATCCACGGATAACCTCAATTAGTTATAAGTTTAAAAGTTGGTTGGTTATACCAACCAAATAATTAGAATAGGTCAGTGTAGTGCTTACAATTTCCATTACATTATTATTACATTTCAATTACATTTGGGTTTGAATTTAGTTGAATAAGATTGACTCACCGCAGCGGTTAGTTAGTAATTGTCCGATAAATATTTAAGCATTTTGTTTGTCTTTTGATTGCTTGAAAACATAATTTAGAATTTAAAGTTAAAGTCTATAAAACACAGTGGGCCCAGCATTGAAAATTGTTGAAAAGTTAATTTGTTGTTTTCATTTTGAAAACATATTTAAATATTGTAGGCATTTGATTCACAAAATTTGTAGTTAGGTTGTCTAGCGATTGCAAGGCTGTAGACACATATATTAATATTGCAGTTATATTAAAATATAAACTGTTTGCTTACATAGTGAGTTTGGCCTATGTTTGATTGATTGACATTTGTTTATTGTAGTTCTCTTTGGGAAACTAATTTGAGTTCCATTCATCTGTAACATTTGTTTGTTAAATAACTTGTTTACATAGTAAATTTTAATTGAACAATAAATGTTAACTTGTGGTAATATCTTTTAGCATTAAATTTGTTGGATTATTACATAACGGTTTATGCAATAATAGTAATAGCACATCTTGTTTTGTTGGAGCCGTCATTCTGAAAACCCATTTTAGATTTATTTGGTTAATACATTGATTAAAATTTGGTTGGTTTTGCATAACGGTTTATGTAATAATAATTGCACATCTTATTTGTAAGTGCGCTTCTCGTTACAAACCCGTATAAGTTTTTTTTTGTACCTATTAATTTTTTTTTTGTTGCTGCATTGTAATTAAAGTGTGTTTAGGGAATCTTACCCCGGGTTTGCACTATTGTTGGAGAATTATTCTCATCTCTCGTACATTTAGTTTTTTGGTGACAACGCGATGGCGAAGGCAGTCCTGGCCAAGGAGCTGCGATGGTTCGTGTCCGTGCAAGGTCTGCTGTCCCGGAGTGACCGAGACGACGCCATTTTGGAGCGGGCGGAACAGCTGAGATTGCGGGTCTCTTCGGCTGAGACGGCCATGGAGGCTTTGTCGGAGACTGCGCCGCCGCCCAGCAAAGAGGTGTGGTCGGCATACGAGGAGGACTTTGCCCAGATCATGGAAATCCATGACAATGTCGTGCAGGCGGCCTGCGACATCAAGAGGCGACGAAAGGGGGAAGTTGTACCGTCCACACCACCACCAACGGCAGGACCCGCGATAACTGGTAGGCTGCCTACCTTACAGTTGGGTAACTTTAGCGGCGCTGTGGAGGAATGGGTCGCCTATAAGAATATGTTCACCTCGTTGGTGGACACCCGAGCAGATTTGACACGTGGACAAAAGATGGCGTATCTTCTGTCCACGCTGCAAAGCGAGGCCAGGGCACTCGTCCAGCACCTACGGGTCGAGGACGACCATTATGAGACAGCGTGGGAACTTCTCACAAACCGGTACCACAACGTCCGGCTATTAGCCGATGCACATGCCCGACAATTGTTGTCGGTCCCTAGGGTGACTAACCGGGCTGAGTTACGGATGCAGCTGTTGACGCCGGTCACCGTTGCATGCAACGCGTTGCGAACGTTGGGGTTGCCAGTAGAGGAGTGGTCATTCCTACTGGTCCACATCCTACTGACCAAGCTGCCCACGGACATTCGCTCCCGGTTCGAGCGGGAAGCAGCAGAGAAGGAGGGAACTACTCTGCCTGGGTTGGGAGACCTCATGAAGTTCCTCGAATACCTCCCAACCTGACCTGCCGCCATCAGGGGCGCAGGCCTGTAGGTGCGGCAATTCACAGGGGCGCCGGGCGCCTCCCACTGTACAGCCGCAACGAGGACGCACTACCGCGCGACTATCGGCGCTCACGTTAGCGGCCGGCGGAGACCCGGCCTGTCTACAGTGTGGCCAATCGGGCCATGCTTTGCTGCGATGCCAGGAATGGCAGGGGTTGCCAGTGGCGGATAGGCGGCGCATGGCAAAGCGCAAAGGTCTGTGCTTTGGCTGCCTGGGGGACCATTTTGAACGAAATTGTCCCAGGCCCCAGCGCCGCAGTGCGTGTGGCGGACCCCACCATCTGTTGTTATGTGCCAACAGGTCGGGCGCGGTTCCATCGACCCCACAACAGCGGCGCAACATGGGCGGAGGTGCTCCAGGGCGGAGCCCACCCCCAACGGACTGGAGGCCCAGTCCTGCGCGCGGCGAGCCCACTTATCGGGAGGTGAGCCATGCGCCGGCGCGCGCACCCATAGAGGGCCCCGCGCCTGCAGGCTACCACACGGCCGGCCCTAGTGTGAGTTGGGCCCCCACGGGCGGGGGCCCGGCAGTTGACACAAAGGGTGGACCCCTCCCCGCACCGGGCTCTGTGTGCGCTAGCATAGAGCAGCGCGACCCAACGGTGCCACAGCGGTTCTCGCCGCCGCTGCATGAGTACCCACGGCTGGAGTACCACCCGCCGTACCATCGGTATGGTAGAGCGGCCGGATATGTCCCCCCTAATGTGGCGATGTGCATTCGCCGCCCCTACTTACTACCCGGGGGCCCCCTTCGAGACGGAGCATCAGGGGAGTCCATAACTAGCCTACCCCTCTGAAAGAGCAGAACCGCGGACGGTTCTGCTACCTACTGCGGCGGTCCGCGTTTGGGGCCCTCAAGGAGATTCTGTCACCATCAGAGCATTGTTGGACTCGGGAGCTCAAGGTTGTCTCATGTCCACACGAGTGGCCAAAAAATTGGGCTTGGGTCTCGAGGCCCCCTCAGTGCCGTTACTGGGGGTTGGGGGCATGCAAGTTAGAGGTGACGGGGCAGTCACTGTCACCACGTCACTGGCTGCCCTCTACCGATCTGCCCCCAGGAAAACGGGAACGTACCACGGGTCTAGATCTGGCCGACCCACTCTTTTATCATCCGGCTCCGGTGGACCTCCTCTTGGGCTCCGATGTGCTAGGATGGATCCTACTAGGCACACAGAAAGTTCTAGGTGAATAGGGTCACTGGTGGCAGTGTCGACTCTTTTTGGTCTTTCAATTATGGGACCAGTCTTTGATGACTCGACCCCGGATGTGTCTAGAGTCATTCTGTCTGCGTCTCTTGCTAAAACGATGCACCGGTTTTGGGAAATTGAAGAACTTCCCATGGTCCCTAGGGTGGACCCTGACCATGCGGAGTGTGAGGCCTTTTATCAGGCCAACACGTCACGGTTGCCGTCCGGAAGGTTTGTAACTAGGTTGCCCTTTATAGCTTCTCCTCCTGCTTTAGGGTAGTCCAGGATATTGGCGGAAAAGCGTCTGCTGGCCATGGAACGGCGCATGCGGCGTGACCCCGTACTTCGTGATAAATACATAGAGTTTTTGCGCGATTATGAGGCATTGGGTCACATGTCTCCGGCTCGAGTGGATTGGAGCTCAACTGAGCACTACTTCCTGCCTCACCATGCCGTGGTAAAGGCTACTTCGGGTAAGTTGAGAACAGTGTTTGACGGATCAGCCACCACGACTACAGGGGTGTCATTGAACCAGTGTCTACATTCTGGTCCCAAGTTGCACCGGGATGTCGTTGATATTATCCTGAACTTCAGAAGACATCAGGTGGTGTTTGGAGCCGACATCGTCACGCGGGACGAGCCGCTCATAGGGTCTCCATTAGATACCTGGCTCGAGCTAATCTCTACCATGAAGGAAGTCAACCGGGTCGCCCTACCTCGTCGAATTTTGCCGCCGGGCAAATCCCAGGTAAGTCTACACGGCTTTTGCGATGCTTCCGAGCGGGGGTACGCTGCTGCAGTATACCTACGAACTGTTGACTCCGAGGGCCGGGTCAACGTCGTATTACTTTTAGCTAAAAGCAAGGTTGCTCCAATAAGAACTCGTCTGACCATCCCTAAATTGGAGTTGAGCGGGGCTCATCTACTAGCCAGGTTGCTAGGTCACGTTCGCCGGGAGTTGGCCGCCACCGTTGACATCCGAGATGTCTTTGCATGGTCCGACAGCCAAGTCGCACTGGCATGGTTGCGCGCGGCGCCACATACTCTGGAAATCTTTGTGGGAAACCGAGTTTCCCAAATACAGAGCATTGGAATTCCTATCATCTGGAGATACGTCCCGGGTTATATTAACCCGGCGGACTGTGCTTCTCGGGGCTGCACTGCTCCGGAATTGGTGGACCACCACCTCTGGTGGGGACCAGCGTGGCTGGAGTCGCCTGAGACTTCTTGGCCTGTCCAGTGGCTGGACAGGACGGTCCAGATCTTGCCTGGGATGCGTGTGCATGCCCTGGCCGTGGAGACGGCCCTGGACCCCGACTGGCTTCCTGGGCGGTACAGCAGTTTGGACAAGTTGCTGGTGGTGACCAGCTGGATGAAAAGGTTCATCCATAACTGTCGACATCCGCGGGAAAGATCTTTGTCCCCAATTGTGAGTGCAGAGGAGCGTCGGAGCTCGCTACTGCACTGGGTTCGGGTATTGCAGGCGGACCGCTTCAAGGCTGAGCTTCTAGTTCTGCGTGAGGGCCGCGCAAAACTAAAAGGAGCGGTCGCCCGGTTAAATCCTTTTATTTATTTAATTTAATTTAATTTCATTGTCATGCAAGTTCACAGAATTTTTCCAAAACACATGCAAGTCATACAAAAAATAACAATCTAAAAGACTCCGTATACATAATTAATATCACTTCAATTAAAGTAAAAAATAGAATCGAATAAAAACTGTCAATATTAAAAGAAAAAGAAATAGGAATCAGATGAATTACATAAAAGACTTCATATGTCAAAATAAACACGAATAAAGTAGAAATAAAACATTATCAATAACAAAAATTAATTTAAAAAAAAGGAAAAAATACATAAAATAAATAAATTATGTCAAATACCACAATGTCAAATCAAAACTGTTCAATACAAAAAAAAAGAAAAGTAAATGAATTGAGTTCGAGATTTCATAATAATATGTCAAATACAAACATGAGTAAAGTCATAGATTTAGGTTAGTAAAGTAAAAATAAAACGTTAACAATGTCAAAAATTAATAAAAAAAAATTAACAAATAAAAATGTCAATGTTAAAACTATTCAAAATAAAAATTATCAAATTATTTAAGTAAGTACTTACATAAAAACAATATGTCAGAAATTTTTACAAAATTATTGAAGACAAAAAAATTTATGTCATCGGTCTTATAATCTAAAAGACAAATAAAAATACAGAGAAAAAAATAAAGAGACATCATACATAATTACAGACAAAGTATTTCATAAGATTTAGTACAAATAAGGTTCGGACAATCAAAAAATAAATCTAGATCATCATACCGAGTGAGTATGTCTCCGATCAGACGCAGGGCGCGCACCGTGGGTGCGTGTGCAGCGTGTTGTGTGCGCGTCACAGGTCTGTGCAGTAAGCGCGGTCGGCGGCGCGGCGCTACCGCCCCCAGAGCATCCCTAGGTATACGCAGGGGAACTTGGAGGCTCAGCTTTTCCAGCAATTCTTGGCTATCAACCTTATGATGCAGTATATGGAGATAATGCATCATAAGGAGTAGTTTCCTCCTATACCTCAGTGTATCTAAATCGACCATGCCATATACAAATAACGAGGGATAGAGAAAAGGATAATATCCATACCGTCGTTTGTACAACTATCGTGCAAATTTTCGTTGCACTCTCTCAATCATAAGTCGGTACTTTTCTTCATAGGGATCCCAGACGATAGCCCCATACTCTAATTTACTTCGTACATACGAATTAAATAACACCATCGCCACTCTTATGTCATTAAATTGTGAAGCAGTTCTTATAATAAAACCTAAAGTCCTACTTGCAGATTTGCAAGTTTCGGTCACATGCTGGTGGAAGTCAAATTTACCATCTAATTAATGTTTTATATTACAGCGTTTTATTAACGCTTAAATATACTTAGATAAAATTTTAAACACTGAAAAAAGACGACAACCTCAGGCGGGAATCGAACCACGCACCTTCCGAATTCCGGGCGGCTGCCTTAACCACTTGGCTACCGTGGTCTGGCTTTCAACCGTCGAAATTTGTCAGTGCTTGATGCTTATGTTTTTAGTCAACATTGCTTCATCAAATCTTAGAAATTTTCACATCTAAGATCCGAAAGAAATATTTTTACAAATATTTGAACATTCGGTTAAGATGAAGCTGCGTTTATAGATTAATGTTTTATATTACAGCGTTTTATTAACGCTTAAATATACTTAAATAAAATTTTAAACACTGAAAAAAGACGACAACCTCAGGCGGGAATCGAACCACGCACCTTCCGCATTCCGGGCGGCTGCCTTAACCACTTGGCTACCGAGGTCTGGCTTTCAACCGTCGAAATTTGTCAGTGCTTGATGCTTATGTTTTTAGTCAACATTGCTTCATCAAATCTTAGAAGTTTTCACCTCTGAGATCCGAAAGAAATATTTTTACAAATATTTGAACATTCGGTTAAGATGAAGCTGCGTTTATAGATTAATGTTTTATATTACAGCGTTTTATTAACGCTTAAAATTTTTTATTTACCATCTAATGTTAGTCCAAGGTCACGAATACAATTAACTCTTTCGAGAGGATCATCAGATAATGTATAAACCGCCCGAATCGGGTGACGTTTACGTGTAAATGTGATACATTTGCATTTAGTGGCATTGAACGGAAGCAAGTTGCTTTGGCTCCACTTCGATACCGCGTCAACGTCAGCCTGAAGAGCTACTGTGTCTATTTCATTTTGAATTCCAAGATATAATTTGATGTCATCTGCGAATAGAAGACACTTAGCAGTTAGCACAGTCTCAGGCAGGTCATTGATCATGATCAGAAAGAGTGTAGGCCCTAAAGTACTCTCCTGACTCACACCTGACCTTGTGTAGAAGTTTTCAGACTCGTAACCCTGCACTCTTACAAACTGACGCCTGTCGCTAAGGTAACTACTAAAAAAATTTAGAAGTTTGGGAGTGAAACCTACCATAGCTAACTTCTTTAAGAGGATGTCGTTATCGACAAGGTCAAATGCCTTCCTAAAATCAAAATAGGTAGCATCGACCTGTCGACTGTTATCAAACTCAGCACAAACGTAGTCCGCCAATGTTACCAAATTCGTTGTCGTCGATTTAGCTTTGCGGAAACCATGCTGACTATGGTGCAAAAAACTGTCAAGTTGCTGAGTAATGTGACGGTTAAGAACGGCTTCAAATAATTTAGCAAACACCGACAGCACTGCAATCGGTCTGTATGTAGCAACGTCATTTCCAGCTTTGCCTTTTGGTATCGGTGTCACTCTAGATATCTTCCAACACATTGGGTAAGTTGATTTTTTAAGACATAGATTGTACAAATATAGTAAAGGTGCACTGAGGGCAGGCATGCAATCTTCGCTTAAAAACACAGGAATTCCATCTGGCCCACTAGAAGATCTCGGCTTAAGGCGTTTGATTGCAACTTCCAAATCAGAGTCGACAATTTCTTGAACTGAGATAGATCTCGCATCGATAAAGGAATAAGCAGCCCGCTCGGCTTCAGCAGGGTCAAGTCGTGGTACTGTTTTATGAAATACCGAACCAAAATATTGTGCAAAAGCTTCGGCAGCAGCCTGCCCTTCCACTTCAACGTCATTATACCTAAAATAATGTACACTCCTCCTATTCTTTTTCTTATCTTTTACATTTTCCCAGAATTTTGAAGGTTCGTCAATGATCTTATTATTAATTGAAATCAAATGCTGCTGATATGCGTTGTCAATTAATTTCTTCACATACCATCTATAATACTTATACAATTCTCTATTATACTCTTTACACTCAGATTTATATTTTTTTAAGTGATAATATTTATGTTTTATATTGTGTATAATCTCTTTGGTGTACCATTTTGGGTATTTGTATTTTAAATCTGGTAAGTTATGTTTAAGAGGTATATATAAATGTATACATTCATACAATCTGGAATAAAACATTTCTACCGCTAGGTCGACGTCTTCCATTTTGAACAGATCGGTCCAATCGATGTTGTTCACTGCAGAATATAGCGCCTCAAAGTCCGCCCTTCTCCAGTTCCAATCCATAGATGAATCTGGATGATGGATATGTGTGTCTGGCGATGGCAGCACCGCACCCCGTGACAGGCTTACCGTTACTTCAAGAGCAGGGTGGTAGACGTCTATAGGTACTAAAGGATCTTCACTAACTGAAACCATTATCTGATCGGCTTCAACGTTACTCAGTATGAGGTCTAGCTTACCGCCACGATTATTAAGTACAGTGTTATATTCACATAGATTACAGAATTCACAAAACAAGTCAAACAGAGCTTTAACATTTGTACTGCATGAATTTAGGTTAAAATCTCCCAAAATCAGAACATTCATGTCAGGATATAAAAATATTACGTTTTCAATACATGTTAAGACTACTAAATATTGATCGTCATTGTAGCTAGGTGGTAGGTAAGCTATACGGCACAAAAATTTCTCACTTTTACTAGTAACAATAGCAAATATTAGTTCTTTGTCAGGTGTAAGACCGTCAACATCTTTAATAACATGCACAGAATAGCACTTGCGCACCGCTATCAACACTCCTCCCCAGCCAGCATCGCCTACACGATCATTACGAATTACTACATATTCAGGGGGAAGGAGTTCACCATCGAACACAGAGCTTGTCAAGAATGTCTCAGTTAAAGCGACAATATCATAATTAAATTGCGACACATTATTGAGGAAAATAGAAGTTTTTGAGCGTAGTCCAAGAACATTTTGGTAAAAACACTCAAGTTTCCTAGCTTTGTGCAGGTTTACCCTGGACTTCCCGTTTGGTACGAAAGTTCTGACGCCAGGGCTTAACACATATACCTTTGGCCCAGTTACTGGAAGACATTACAAGTTCAGCCAATCTACTGGGCACACCAAGTTTAAACAAAGAATAGCTCCCACGCGACTTCAGTGCTTCCACAGTACAGAGGTCATCCCCGCATACAGTCTTCAGATGGGCACAAACCTGGTCTTCTGCTGTATCTTCCTGCACATAATAGAGATGCAAGAACGTTTTTCTCTCCGCAGCACGAAGCAAAGTTGTGCCAGGAACCGCAGTACCTCGCAGTATACCTGGCAACGATGTTCTATCGTGCTTGCGCCTTACTTCCATCCATTCAGCCTTACCCGAATCTACCACACTAGTTTGGTTATTCGTGATCCCTTGATCCGTAGATAAATTAATATATAATACGACGAATAAGATACGTCCTTAGCGTATTTTCTTGCGGGAGAACCAGCCTGGGAAACTTGCAAAATTGGCATCAAATTCGTCGCCAGTACAATTTTCTTAGATGCAGCTGCGTCTTTCTTCTTTTTTACTTCGACTGATGAAGTCCCAGGTGAGAACGACGTGATCTGAGTTGGTGCAGATGTTGGCGCCGGTTGATTAACTGTTTTTGCCTGTGATAGCAGCTGATTTTCTTTTAATTGTGCTAAAATCAACTTCTGGACACCTTCAATTTTGTTAATAGCAACAACTTGCTCCTTCATATCCTTGCATAATAAGGATATCATTGAAAGAGGCTCTAATAACAAGGCATGCAACTCTTCCTTTACGACGGATCTTAGGACGTCAGAATTCCCGCATACACAATAACTGACGTTTTTACATTTTTGACCACGTCGCATTGTAACATTTTAAAAGTTCAATGTAGAATCATCCGCGTTCTCGTTAACTGTACTTGCATCATTATTACTACCCGTGCTCATCAACAATTGAACTGGAGTACTCAGATTGCTTGTTTTTGGTATCTTGCTTCTGCAGGATGCACATGTCCAAGATTGAGCAACATCATCAGACAGTGAGGCATATTTTTCCATAGTCAAACCAGTGCATAATAAATCATACGGAAGACTACACCCTGAACAAGTTATACATACGTCATTCTTGCTAATATCTCGTTTACATCCAGCACAAATAGCCCTAGTCTCAAATATAGGGTTTACTATTATTGCTTTGCACAAATGTTGGCAGTCTTAGCCAAACTCTATAGTATCTCCCAAGGTTGGGGTTATTATTTATAGGTGGCAACACAGAGGTAGTGTCAAACTCAAAAAGGTGCTTGTCAATTGAATTTGACAATCCCAATATAATTTTTTATGTGGGTAGCTTTATATCACTTTGCGACAGCTCCGAAAATCGAGAGATAATGGGTAAAAAATTAAGACTTATCTTTGTGTTTTGTAGTCTTATTCGCCAGAGATGTTCCGTAATAACAATAGCACAGCTTAATCACCTGCGGCACTTTACTGTTGACGTATTTTTACTGCGATCAGATAAATATTTTATAATAGTTACAACAAATATTGAGAGAGTAGTACGAACAGTAGCCAGGGTTGCCAGCCTCAATCCAATGTTATTTTACAGATGCGGAGGGGCTTCGGCGTGTTGGAGGCCGACTTCGGAAAGCCGACCTGCCTTACGGGAGTCGCCACCCCCTACTCTTACCGAAGGATGGACCCTTGGTCAAGCTCCTGGTGTCCGATCGACACATCCGTAATGCGCACGCAGGGTGAGGCGCATTATTAGCCATCCCACAAAGGGAGTTTTGGATATTGTCTGCTCGAAGAGCCATCCGTGGAGTGCTCTTCCGGTGTTTGCCTTGTTACAGGTTGCGGGCGTCACTCATGCAGCCGCAGATGGGGTATCTGCCTTCGGACAGAGTCACTCAGTCTCGTCCATTTCGGGGGTCGCAACAGATTTTGCGGGACCTTTTTCGGTAAAGACGACCACGCTTCACAACGCTCGGGTTGTTAAAGTCTATTTATGTGTGTTTGTGTGCCTGGCCACCAAGGCCGTCCACCTAGAAGTGGTTTCGGCGTTGTCCACGGAAGCCTTCGTCGCCGCGTTGGATCGTTTTGTGTCGCGTAGGGGTTTGCCTTCACTTATTTGCTCCGACAATGGCACAAACTATAGGGGTACGGCTACCTATCTAAAAGATGTTTATAAGTTTTTAGAAACTAATGTAGATAATTTAAGTCAACTCCTCGCTCGGAGGGGGGTAACTTGGCGGTCAGTCTCCCAAATTGCCCCCACTGAGGAGGAATCTTTGAGGCTGCCGTCAAGTCAGCAAAGACCCACCTCCGCCGCGTGATAGGAGAAACGGTCCTGACGTTTGAGGAGCTTGCTACAGTATTCTGCAAGGTAGAGGCGGTCCTCAACTCTCGTCCTCTCTATCCCCTGTCCCTGGATCCCAACGATCTGGAGGTCGTGACTCCTGGTCATTTTTTGATTGGGCAGCCGCTCACTGCTCTGCTGGAATACCCATGGAGGGAAGAGCGTACAACCCGGTTGTCACGCCATCAGATGTTGCAACAAATGGGCCAGGACTTTTGGAATCGCTGGTCAGTTGAATACTTGCACCTGCTGCAGCAAAGAGTGAAGTGGACAGACAGGACTGAGCCTCCTCGGGAGGGAGATTTGGTTTTGTTGAAGGAGGCTAACTTGCCATCCTTGGTTTGGCGCCGGGGCCGCATTTTAAAGTTGTTAGTTGGTGAGGACGGAACTCCACGCGTCGCGGAGGTGTTGGTCGGCGGTTCGATTCTGCGACGAGCCCTAGCAACTCTCTCTCGTCTCCCGATTGAATGAGCTAGCGGTCTGAGGTTGGCCCTTCAGACCAAAGCGGGGGGATGTATGGAATAAAACGTGAAACAGAACACATCGCTCTGTCTCGCTCGGCCGATGTGACGTCGCGCGGCACTCAGCTCTGTGTTTCTGTCTCAATTCAATTAGTCCCAATTATTTGCAATTGTTATGTGTCACATCACATTTTTCCCAGCACTATTGCTGCTAAGTTGATGGAGTCTAGACCACATTTTTGAGTAGCGTACATTGTTTTGTGTTTAAAGTTTGATCGGGCAAAACTTTAATTGTGCCGACGGCGCGGCTACCTAATATTAATTATTTTGTGCTTATGTACCGTGCAATTATCGGTAAGAGTCGACAGTTGGTGTCGGCAGTTGAGGCGACAGCCTCTGAGACACGTGTGTGACGGGCCCGTGAGAACTGCCTGTAAGCTGGTGCACATCCATTTATCTTGGGTATTTGAGAGCTCTCAGGGGTAGCCAAGGGAAGTTTAGGGTAAACCTCCCATCACCAGCGGTGTGCAGACAGCCAGCGAACAGGTTCCACGCGAGGAACGTCAGCGTCAAGGATTCGCAGCCACCGTCTCCATTATATGTAAGTGCTGCTAAATTATTGTTTAGGTTAGTGATAAGTCTTGTCGTGCTGTAGGGGGATCACTCGCAGATCTCTCTGTAGCAAACAAGCTATATATCAATGTCATACCGTTCGAGCTCTCGAGCAACGATGGCGGATTTTCGTTCGGGGCACGCATTTTCAGTTCGGTCTAATAAGGTTCGTACATTCCAGGCACCGAATGTCATTGTTTTAGGTTGTTTATGGTTCATTTTATTTTTGTATGTCTTCGACCACGAGGAAACGGATGCGTAGACAGCCGTGGTTACTACCTCCCGTAAAGGTTTGGAACAAACATTTGTTTGGGATACCTTTTCTAGTCCCCTCCCCGGCTGAGCGGGGGAAGCAGTGCTCCTCTAAAAAGAGCTGCTTCGTCGCAGAGGGTGCTGCCGAGTTGCACTTTTACCCCATTGCAGTGCGGGACGACCACTCTCCCTAAGCCACCTGCGTGCAGACATCAGACAAAGCCTGGCATACATCATCACCAGACTTCTCTACCTTAATTCATCGCCACAGAACTTTTTAACCGACTTCAAAAAAGGAGGAGGTTCTCAATTCGGTTGTATGTTTTTTTATGTTTGTTACCTCAGAACTCAGTCATTTATACACCGATTTATAAAATTATTTTTTTATTTGAAAGGATATTCTTCCAGATTGGTCCCATTTTTATCAAAATTCAGTTCTGATGATGGAACCCTCAGGAATTGAGGAAACTCTTTAAATATTGTAGGCATACCTATAGCGATTTTAGTATTTTCAGCAATAAGTCAAGCATTTGCATTCAGAAAGTATCATTTGATGAAGTAGAACTGATGGAGAAGACCACAGAATGTCATTGGAACTCCTCAATGATAAGTATTTCACGGGTGGCGATAAGATATCTCGATTAGGATAGTTAAGCGACTATGACGTATTAAAAGAAGGCAGGTACCGGAACTCAGTTCTGATGGTGGAATCCTTGAGGAATTGAGGGAACTCCTCAAATATTGTAGACATACCTATAGCGATTTTGGTATTTTCAGCCATAGGTAAAATGAGATCCACTCTGGCAATAAATCCTTCCTAACTAATAATGTAAATGCGAAAGCGTGCACATCGATAGCTGAAGAACAATAGTGACATATGCCACTTTTTATCACTCCTTCCGAAACATTTCTACTAGGATTAAAATACACTATTCACACTATTAATTCTGTCTCTTATTATCTAAATTCTTTTTTACATCTTTATGCCGATGACTTACAAATTTACTCTCAGGCCTGGGCTGAGAACCTCTCAGAAGCGATTCAGCAGATAAATGGTGACTTGGCTACGATCTACAACTGGAGTAAGTCAAAAACGTCCCTCTAGTTTGCCTAACGGTGAACCCTAGTAACTCGCAAGTCGTCATCGTAGGGGGTCTATACAGCGTTCACGAGTATACCTGGTAACTTGCCGTCTGTTTTGGATGTTGATTTCCTACTTTGGGATAGGCGTTTCTCGTTTTCTTCGCTTGTCGCATTTAAACGGCGCTGTCTCATACAAGCAGCGCGTTTTGTAGGTTTACCAATATTCGCTTTCGATAAATAGATCGGAACAATTTACTAAAAAGCGAGAAATAAACCAAATTTTTAACAAAAAAAACCAACCGACTCCAAAAATTTTACTGAAATAATTGCACTAAAACGTAAAAAATAATTGCGTTGTTTTGTTGTCCAATTTACTTGCAATATTAACCTTTATTTTACTCAATCTTATAATCTTAAAAAATATTTTTAGAGTCGGTGCCAGCTTAATACGACAATGTAGCAATACCTAATAAAATCTATTTACTAATGAACACGACAAAAAAAACGACAATAGGGTTAAACGGCAGCGAGGTCGACCCAGACGGAGGTGGAGAGATGAGCTTGATGCTTACGCGAAGGATTGGCCAACACACGCAAAAGACCGCCAACAATGGAAGGGAGGGGGGGGAGAGGGAGGCCTTTGCCCAGCAATGGGATAATATGGGCTAATATAATAATAATAAAGTATGTGTAAACGTCGGAGGTCGGGGAGCGAAGGAGAGAGAAATAAAGTAGACTTTTTGCGGACAAAAAACTGAACTGTGGGTTCCGAGCGTGCGCACGGGCATCCGTGTTGAACTCTTTCGGGCGACTGCCTGCGCGTGCCCGCTGCCGCGGGTGCGCGGAGGGGGAGGGCTCGCGGACTCGTGTGTGCGCTCGGTGACACTTATTTTATTTCTACCCAATATTGCAAAAAAAAGAAAAATATCAATACATAGCTAATTCTTTAAACAAAGTACTTAAATCTAATTTAGGTTGCCATCATCAACATCTTCCCCCCTAGTGTCTGTTTTGCGACACTGATTACCCAATAATAATGCTACACGCGTCACTGGTCGCTTCAACACTCCGGTTTTAGTCCTAACGTCTAGAACCCTAACGCGTCCGTCCCTACCTGGATAAACTACTTCAACTATGCCTTTGGGCCATCGATTACGGAGAGACGTGGGGTCGACCACAACTACGATATCTCCTACCTTAAACTGTACTCCTTCGCGCTGCCATTTTTGCCATTTTTGCCATTTTTGGCGCGTAACTAATGTGGGTAGTACCTCTTTCATCCATCGGCTCCAAAATAGGTCTGCAAGTCGTTGGGCATTCCTCCATTGCTTCCTCAGGTACAGGTCTGCATCACAAAAAACACCGGGTAAAGGTAAGTTCGATGACTGACCTATTAAAAAATGGTTAGGCGTTAAAGCCTCTTGGCTGTGGGGGTCCACTGGCACATGTGTCAGTGGTCGGCTGTTGATCATATTCTCAACTTCTGCCATAAGTGTTGTTAGAGTCTCTTCTCTAGGGGATCTTTCTTTCAGCACCACCTTGAGAGCTGTCTTGACGCTCCGAATGAGTCTTTCCCAAGCACCGCCCATATGGGGGCTTACTGGAGGTATAAAGTGCCAGTCAACACCTTTGTTGACCGCCTGGGTCACAATAACTTCCTTATCTATTTCTTGGAAGGCTGTGCGCAACTCTTTATCTGCGCCTCGCATATTCGTGCCATTGTCAGAGTAAATAGACTTCGGCCAGCCTCTGCGTGCCGCCATCCTACGTAACGCCATAATGAGTGCGTCGGCTGTCAACGACGAAACAAGTTCGATATGAACTGCTCGGATCGTCAGGCACGTGAACAACACACCGTACCTTAATGGCTTTTGTCGTCCAGCGGTGATCTCCATTGGGCCGAATAAATCAAGTCCACAAACAGTAAACGGCCGCTGATGATGAGTCAGCCTGGCTTCCGGTAGATTGCCCAGCCTAGGTGGTGTGGGCATCGCCTTTCGTACGCGACAAAAGTAACATTGCGAGGCAACAGTGCGGACAGTGGAGCGGAACTTTATCAACCAGTACTTCTGGCGCAGTTCATTCACTACCAGTTCATTACTAGCGTGCGCAGCGCGGACGTGGTAGTGTCTAACTATGAGCCTGGCTATCTCGTGTTGTCCATCCAGTATTATGGGAGCTTTTACTTCGTCACTTACTTCCTTTGCAGCGTTTATTCGTCCACCGACTCTCAACAAAATCAAAATCAAAATCAACATAACTTTATTCAGTAAGCTTAAATTAAGCGTTTTGAATCGTCAATTTTTTTTTTTATATGGATGGATGGATAGGCACAGGAACCCACCCACCCTCCCCACCCATTCAGGAAGTCTTTTAGCTGTGAAGAAGAACGGGCACAACAAACTCCACAGCTTTATAATAATATAGAGGTAACGACATTTACAAAACAATATGTCGTTACCAAATTATACAGTCAATAGTCATAAAACAATTATATAAAATAAAAGATAAAAACAAAAGTGAATCTACAAGTTTTACTCGGGCACTATGAACGCATTAGAACAATGTATGCGAAACTAGAGGAATGTTAATTCCATGCATTTTTGTCATTGATGTAATCGCTTACAGTGTAATAGCCCTTTTCTAAAAGTCTGTCCTTAACATGTGTCTTAAATTTGTCAAAGGGCAAAATTATAACATCGTTCGGGATTTTATTGTAAATTATGACACTTTGTCCCATAAATGATCCATAAACTTTCTGAAGTCGAAATTTAGGAATTACAAGTTTATTCTTATTTCTAGTATTTAGTTTGTGTATATCGCAATTTTTTTTGAAATGAGTAATGTTTTGACGCACGTAAACAATACAGTTATAAATAAATTGTGATGCAACTGTAAGAATATTTATTTCTTTAAACAGCTCCTTAAGGGAGTCACGTGATCCTAGGTTATATATGGACCTTATTGCTCTTTTCTGTAAAATGAAAATGGTTTCTATATCTGCTGCTTTACCCCAAAGTAGTATACCATAGGACATAACACTGTGAAAGTAACTAAAATAGACTAATCGAGCAGTTTCCACGTCTGTAAAATGCCTAATTTTCCTAACAGCATAAGCAGCTGAACTAAGTCTCCCTGCAAGGGTGCTAATATGAGGGTACCACTGTATTTTTGAATCTAAGGTAATACCTAAGAAAACTGTTGAATCAACAAGGTCCAACAGTTCACCATTCAGTTTAATTTTATTTCCTATAATATTCTTTACGTTAGGTAGAGTAAAATTTATACATTTGGTTTTCTTCGCGTTTAATTGAAGATTATTAGTAGTAAACCAATTCAACACATCTGTTAGGGCACTGTTGATGTCATCAAAACTATTTTTATTTCGATCAGTCTTAAATATCAAAGATGTGTCGTCAGCAAACAAAACAATATTGCAAAAGTTTTCCGCATAAAATGGTAAATCATTAATATAGATTAAGAATAAAAATGGACCTAGTATTGACCCTTGTGGGACCCCCATTAGCACAGAAGATCCGGATGATATGGATCCGTTCACGCTAACTTTTTGGATTCTGCCGCTAAGATATGATTGAATCAATTTCAAGGCATCAGAGTGCACTCCATAGTGTTTTAGCTTTATTAAAAGGGTGTTGTATTCAACGCAATCAAAAGCCTTGGAGAGATCACAAAACACTCCAAAAGCATTCTGCGATCCCTCCCAAGCCTCAAATATGTGTTTTAGCAGAGCTACACCAGCATCAGTAGTAGACCTTCCCTTGGTAAAACCATACTGTTCACTGTGAAAAAGGTGGTTTATAGCGAAGTGGGAGCCGAGTTGATCTAAAATAAGTTAACAGTCCGTCGCTGTCCAAGTACGGAGTAAGATTTCGTAGACGGCTGTCAGCTCGCAGTTGCTTGCCTTTCTTTAGAAGGTTTATCTCTTCTTTAAAAGATTGCTGTTGCGCATAACGTAGCAATAGTTTTTCCCACCTGTGCATCAACTCGTCGTTCAGAAAGGTAAGTTCACTCTTCCTGCATTTTTCAATGAACAGTAGAACATTCGCAGCCGAACGCAGGAGACGAAACCAGCTGGAGAATCGACAAGGATCTGGTACAGGTAAGTATTCATCATTATTATTTTCATTTTGTTCGTTTATGATGTTTATTCTTTCTAATATGTCATCACTAATCTCTTTTTCTGTTACAGGATCTTGCGGCCACGACGTGCAGTCATCTCGAAGAAACAGAGGACCAGTGAACCACACGCAGTCCCTGTCCAGCTCACAATCGGTGATCTTCGTTGCCAAGTCGGCCACATTTAGGTCTGAAGAGACATAGCGCCACTCAGAAATTTTGCTCAGTTCATCAATTTCACCGAGTCTATTCGCGATAAACGTTTTGTAACTCCTGGTCTCATTTCTTACCCAGTGTAACACTGTAATTAAATCAGTCCAATAGTAAGTGGCAGTGGTTTGTAATCGGTGCTCCTTTTTTACGCTGTCCGCTAGACGGCAACCCAGCAACGCGCCTTGTAGTTCCAATCTGGGAATGGTGACGGATTTAGACGGCGGCGTCACCCTGCTTTTGCTAGAAATGAACGAAACATCTACTCCGCCTTCCTACGCCAATATCCAACAGCGGCGTAAGCAAGAGGGGAACTATCACAAAAAATGTGTAGTTCTAGCTCCGTCGCGCCTGCACTCGTGCTTTCGGTCATACGGGTCGCTGTCGCAGTCGTAGTCGGCTCGTTCGCGGCGGTCGTAGCTGCTGCTACGGTCTCGTAGTCGCTCGTAGCACAGCTCGGTTGTCGTAGTCGGCTTGCATTCGACGCGTGGAAGTACCACCGAGGTAAGCGCAGCTTATTCACCTTCTGCAATTGGATTAACCATTCACGAAAACATTTAAATAAATGGCTATTAATTTCGTCGTCCCATTTAATATTTAACTTCCATGTTTGTTGAACTAATATTTTTCCTTTAATAGTTACAAGTCCCAAGAAGCCGTGGATATCGAAGATGGACATAACAATGCGGAGAACATTTCGCTTAGTAGGTATTTTTTTTAAATTCAATATTTCATCAGATATGCGTTTTAAAGATATGTCGAATGCTAACTCATCAGTGGCAGGGTACCACAGTAGCCCAAGGGTGCGTTCTGGGGTATTACTCACCATATTTTTTCCCATATCTTCCTCAGGTCTTCCTTTGGCACTTCTTGGAGTACGTCCGGGACGTTACTCATCCAGTTACGCATATGAAAGCCTCCTTCTTGATGAATGCTCGACACTTCTTTCACCATCTTCTTAGCGCTGTCCTGGTCTTGCAAACTATCAATGTAATCATCCATGTATTGGTTAGTTTGAATGGCATATACTGCTATAGGCATCTTATCTTGAAACCTCGATCCGTTTTTCATTTGGTTGATATACTGTGCAACAAATGGAGAACAGTTCGCACCAAATATAAGTGAAGTCATAACATACTCAACTGGTTGACCATTCGCGTCTATCCATAAGAATCTTAGAGCATGTTGATCGCTTATTTTAACTCTTATACATAAAAACATGTCTTTTATGTCGCCTACAACAGAGATAGGATTTTCACGAAAGCGATACATAATTCCGTACAAAGAATTCAATAAATTCGGACCTTGGAGAAGAAAGTCATTAAGACAATGACCTTGCGACTTGGCCGCCGCGTCAAAAACCAACCTCAGTTTACTCTTATTCGGGTTGTCAACAGCGAAGTGCGGCAAGTACCAAACCCGTTCCCCGGTCTCCCCGGCGTCGATTGCCCTGGCGTAATTATTTTTAAATAAATGGTCAATGCGGTCTTGGTAACGGGACGCGTAATCATCGCTTGCTGCCATTTTCCTAAGAACAGATTTCAAACGATTAAAAGCATTTTGATACGAATCTGGCATAGCGGTGGCGTCACATTTCCAAGGCAAGCCTATACAGACATCCTGCATACAGGTTTCTCTTCTTCACTATGACGATCCGGCTGAAGGACCACTTTGTAAACGTCGGAGGTCGGAGAGCGAAGGAGAGAGAAATAAAGTAGACTTTTTGCGGACAAAAAACTGAACTGTGGATTCCGAGCGTGCGCACGGGCATCCGTGTTGAACTCTTTCGGGAGACTGCCTGCGCGTGCCCGCTGCCGCGGGTGCGCTGAGGGGGAGGGCTCGCGGACTCGTGTGTGCGCTCGGTGACACTTATTTTATTTCTACCCAATATTGCAAAAAAAAGAAAAATATCAATACATAGCTAATTCTTTAAACAAAGAACTTAAATCTAATTTAGGTTGCCATCATCAACAGTATGTCTTTTAATGTTTATGTTTACCTTGGCTGGCACCGACTCCAAAAATATTTTTTAAGATTATAAGATTGAGTAAAATAGGAGCAAGTAATTGCAAGTAAATTGGAAAAACTAAACAACGCAATTATTTTTTACGTTTCAGTGCAATTATTTCAGTAAAATTTTTTGGAGTCGGATGTTTTTTTTGTTAATTTCTTTTTATGTCTTTAACCTTAAAACAGAGCAGTCATATGCGCAGGATATATTTTGGTGCATAAGTGTGCGCGCAAACACAGATGCACCCTCTCGCCCGTACTCTCTATTACCCAATGGAACGGAAATCCGCTACGATCGGAGAAGAGCTGGATGCAGTGGATAGCCGACGATAACTTAGTCTCCTACCGACGCCTTTAGCCCTCTACAAGGCCTTGCTACCTCGCCGGATCCGCCAACATCAGTCGCTTATCAGCAGTGAGTTGCCTTCTCCACTGAGGCAGACTCTATGCACAGTACGGGGAGAAACCGTAAAAGACTTGACACTTGAATACAAGTCCCTCTCTACCAGGTTTAGTCCACGAGCCGTCGTGGTTTACCAGGTGCGGCCGCTGCGTTCATGACAGCTTCTTGGAGGTAAGAGATTGCAGGATAGAGCCGGTTTGGTTCTGTTCTCTAAAATAAGGTCGGCTGACAGAACTAATACTACTCACAACCCACTACACCCCTGAAGTTAAATGTAAACCCCATGACGTAGCAAATGCTTTTAATAATTATTACACTGACATAAATAATTTAAATCAATACTTAAAAAATAAAAATGAGATTAAAATTAAAACGAATCACTCTAGTATCCTTTTATATCCGACTAACGAGGACGAAATTATTAAAATTATAAGTTCAATTAAGCCCACACACTCGACGGGCTATGATGAAACACAGACTAACATACTTAACCCCTCAGGCCCCAAGCGGTCGCATGAGACCGCACCTAAAAATCGCGCCATTCCGTCAAACCCCAAGCGGTCGCATGAGACCGCGGTCTCCACTTAACATTGTTTCGTGTTTTCACAGACTTACAGACTACTTGTGTATGAACATGTTCGATTATTTCGGTTCTCTGGTAAATTTTACGTATCGAGATAGCAACACATCGCGTAGTCTATGCTTGATTCTGTCATTTTCGACGTTGACAGTTGCGCCAATTTCTGTGACAGAGTTAATCAGTCGCTGTGACTAAAGTGATATTTCTATTGGATTTATTGAATGTAAGTACTGTTTCTTATTAGAAAATGATTATTGAGACTATAATGATCCTATTGAGATAATAAGTTGTAAGAAATACATCGTTATAACTACTAAATAAAACACGTTGAAACCGGCGAAACCCGATAGCTTTTTTCTAATTTCCGAGTGAATTGTTACAATGTTTGTTGGCAAATACTACAAGAACATTATAAAAAGTAATTTGAAACACGTTTACACAATAAATAACAACGTATTTATACAGTTTTACTATGTAGGTGTTCGTACACCACCTCCACACATGTATATATTTTGTGTCAGCAAATTCATGTAACCCGTGGAAGCTCGAAGCTTCCAGATTAGTCGCTCTGCACCCGCGAACTGTATCGTACGTCGCATTAATAAATAAAGCAAACATATAAGTGAACACGCATTTCATTGGGTCACCCTTACCTTCTGGTGGAGGCCTTCAGCCTCCACAGTGGTGACCCCGACGTGATCGTGGAAATGCCCGACGTTATCGTGAAAATGTGAAAGGACACAATTCGAACATTTTCGCCCACGTGTTTGTGCCGCGAGCGCGTCGCGTTACGCAACCATGAACCCGACGCCGCCGCCCGGCGCCGTTCCCACGCTGCCCGGGGGACACCTCGCCATGCCAGCTGCACCGCCAGGTAACCATCAGCGCCCGGATCATTCTCCATCTGCGACTGCTGCCATCGACTCGGTCGCATTGTCGTCGCGACTCGCAGAATTCTGGACGGACCAACCACGTGTCTGGTTCATCCGGACCGAGGCCATAATTGCGTCGCAACGCCTCGCCGACGAAGCCAAATTCGACCTGGTCATCTCCAAACTCAATAAAGAGGTCATCGCGCAGGTCACAGACATCCTAATTAATCCTCCAAGCTCCGGTAAATATGAATTCCTCAAAAACCGCCTACTGACGATTTACGAAGAATCCCAAAACCGTAAGATCGAAAAATTAATTAGCGAGTTGGAGTTGGGAGAGCAAAAACCCTCCCAACTGCTACGTCGGATGAGAGAGCTTGCTACCAACAAATTTCCGGACGACACTCTTCGCGTTCTCTGGCAGAACCGGCTTCCATCGCAAGTACGAGTGGTGCTTGCCGTCTCCGAAGGCAAGGACTTGGAGAGCTTGGCCACCATCGCTGACAAGGTTGCTGAGGTCACGCATACAGCCCATGTCGCGGAGCTGACGCCACCACCACAGCCTTCATTCGACGCAGCGCCGATACTGGCGGAGATCGCAAAGATCAATACCCGGCTACGTAGTCTCCATCCTTTCCGATCCCGGTCACGATCCGTTATGAGAGGCAGAGGTTTTGGGCGAAATGGACCCAACCGCAGCAGGCCAAGGACATCAGCAGGTCGCAGCGCATCCTGGAGCAGAGATAGGTCAGAAAACCGGATGTGTTTTTACCACAACCGTTTCCGCGAAAACGCCCGGAAATGCACCAAACCCTGTGCGTGGAAGAACTCGGAAAACTGAGTGGAGTGGTACAGGAGATGGTGGACACTTGTACCATTTCACCCGGTCACCGATTATGCGTTACTGATGTTAATACGGGTCTTAAATTTCTTGTTGATACAGGCGCCAATGTCTCGGTACTGCCAGCAACAAGAAAACAACGACAAAATGTAAGTAGCGACTACCAACTTTTTGCCGCTAATGGCACAGTAATCAAAACTTTTGGCACTAAAACTTTAGTCTTAAATTTTAAGCTTCGTAGACCTTATAGATGGCATTTTATTTTGGCAGATGTCAAACAACCAATTTTAGGGGCAGATTTTTTAGCATTTCACAAAATAGTAGTTGACGTTAACTCGCGTAAATTAATCGACCAAATAACAGAATTAAATGTAGTCACATCCATCGCCAACATTACACAACCGTCTATAAAGTCTATCGATGAGCGACACCCTTATTATGATTTGTTGTCTAGGCATCCTAATATAACTAAGCCAGCGTCATTCGTGGAAATTCCGCCACACTCGATTATGCATTATATTGAAACCAAAGGGCCGCCCGTGCATGCGCGAGCGCGCCCGCTGCCTCCTGATAGGTACATAAAAGTCAAAGAAGAATTTCGGTTAATGCAGGAAATGGGAATCTGCCGACCTTCGAAAAGCGCGTGGGCTAGCCCACTGCACGTAGTGCCGAAGAAAAATGGCGATATTCGCCCATGCGGTGATTATCGCCAACTTAATTCGATTACGAAGCCCGACAGATACCCAATTCCTCGCTTGCAAGATTTTACTTATATTTTAACAAACAAACAAGTTTTTTCAAAATTAGACATAAATCGATCTTATCATTGTATACCTACAGCACCGGGAGACATAGAAAAAACTGCCATAATTACCCCTTTTGGCTTATTTGAATTCCCACGAATGAGCTTCGGTTTGCGTAATGCCGCACAAACCTTTCAGCGTTTCATGAACTTTGTACTTAGTGACCTAGATTTCCTATTTTCATATTTAGATGACGTAATAATTGGGAGTCCCGATGAAGTTACTCATAAACAACATTTAGACATAGTTTTTGAAAGATTTCAAAAATTTGGCATAACTATTAATCTAGCAAAATGCTCATTTGGTCAAAACAAGCTCAATTTCTTAGGATACGAAGTTAGCCCCGATGGTATACGGCCTTTAGACGACAAGGTTCATGCCATAATTAATTATCCTAAACCCAAAACCGTACAGGACATGAGACGATTTTTGGGGATGGTCAATTTTTATCGCGCTCATTTGCCGCACGCTAGTAGGTATCTTAACGAATTAAATAAGTATTTGTCAAGCGCAAAAAAGAACGATAAGTCTCCGATCGCTTGGACGGAATCCGCGAACGACGCATTTGCACAATGTAAAGTAGGTCTTCAACAGGCCGCTACATTGTCGCACCCCGATCCGAACGCAAAACTCGCGCTAATGACAGATGCCTCGAACACGAGCGTAGGCGCAGTTTTACAGCAGAAAATTGATAATATTTGGCAGCCATTAGGTTATATGTCAAAAAAGCTAACAAACGCTCAACAAAAGTATTCAACTTATGACCGCGAACTTTTGGCAATATTTATGGCCATTAAACATTTTAGAAAATTATTTGAAGGTCGCCAAATCACTGTGTACACCGACCATAAACCCTTAACATTCGCGTTTACAAAAATAACAAAATGCGAAAACGAAATTCCGCGCCGTTCGAGACATTTATCATTCATAAGTGAATTTACGACAAATATACAACATATTAGCGGGTCCGATAACAGTGTCGCCGACGCCTTGTCACGCGTAGAAACCATATGCTGCCCGTCACCAATCAATTACAACGAATTAGCGGAATCACAGAAAGACGACGAATACATAGCACACATTTTATCGGACAACAGTAGCGACAGCAAAGTAAATATAAAAAAAATATTAATTCCTTCATGCAACAAAGAAATCTATTGCGAGATATCGACGTCTCAAGTCAGACCCTATTTAACACAACACTACAGACGTATAGTTTTTGATAGTTTTCATAACTTGAGTCACCCTAGTATTAAAATAATTAATAATTAACCGTAATTTTCGATGAATGGATATGTCGATACGGTTGTCCTATAAAATTAACTAGCGATCAAGGTCGTCAGTTTGAGAGCAGTCTATTTTCAGAATTAATGAAACTATTGGGGATACAAAAGATACTCTCCACCGCGTACCATCCCCAAAGCAACGGCGTAGTCGAACGATGGCACCGCTCTTTGAAAGCAGCACTTTCGGCTCGCCTCATTGCATATGACAGTTCATGGGTAGAACAACTACCAATCGTTTTACTGGGACTTAGAGCCGCTTATCGCAGTGACACCGGTTACAGCGCAGCTGATATAACATACGGTCGCAATTTACGTTTACCAGGAGATTTCTATGACTCAATCCGTAAACCCACCGATACTTATAATTTAGTCCATAAAATTCGCGACACTATAAGTAAAATTAAGCCAGTTTTTAAGTCGCATAGCAACTCAAAGACTTTCTTTGTTCATCCCGAGTTAAAAACATGCGATTATGTATTTGTAAGAGACGATACAGTGCGTAAGCCCTTGAAACCCCCTTACGACGGTCCCTACCGCGTTATCAAAAGAGGCACAAAGGTTTATACCATACAAATAAATAATCGCCAAACGTCGATCTCTATAGATAGGCTTAAGCCCGCGTACATAATAATAGGTAGTGACGATGACGATGCCCTGGCGCCTGCTGACGCAGCTCGAGACGCGCCAGCAGCCGACCCACCGACATCATTTTCGTCCATGCAAAGCGCGACACACATTCATAAAACACGAAGTGGACGCTTAATTAAGCCTCCTTTGCGTTTTATAAATGAGAACAATTAAAGTAGGTTAAGAGTAATAATTTTAGTTTAGTTTATGTTAGCATTTTTGGAGAGATAATTCTCGCTTTATAAATAACAACAGTTCGTATTTTTAATTATTTCATACGCGTACACAAGTTAGTAACACGGATCGTACTTGTTAGTTTGCAATGGGTAACTACCAAGAAAAAGAACTTATCGTCAACCAGCAAAGTGACGTAGCCACCAAAGTTGAGGAGTGCTATAACCAACTAAGCATTTGGCTAGTCGTAATTGCTAGTTTGCTATCAATAGTTATACTATTTTATCTATGGAAACGAAGCTGCCAAGGTTTAAAAGGGTGGTTGCGCAAGCAAGCCACAGGTGTAGCAGTATCCTCGATACAGCTTCAGCATCAGAAAGCGTTTAGTCCACCAACTACAACCGTCGGTATTAACCCGTCCGCATCATCCGCCGCTGATCCTGTTCACGGATACGCATAAGTTAATTGTAAGTAGCTTTAAGATATTTCTGTAACTGTTCGTAATCTTAGTAAATGCTTAGGGTAAGCAGTGAAAAGTGAGTGAATACAAGTGCAGTGAATATAGAACGGTCTTTTTAAAAAAACAATCCGTATGCTCGATGCCTACTAGGTACATACATTTCTTAGAATAAGTCTTAGTTGTAGTCACACGGTATTGTACTGTACTTGCTATCGTATGATTACTGTAGTTATAATGTAATTGGATCCAATGTTTATTCTAAGCGTACGGTAACCGGTACGCAACCTAGCATAAGCGTAAGATAAGAATACAGTGTAAGGTAACAATAGCTTTTAGTTGACAGTGTTAACTTAGCGTAAAGAAGTAGGATAAGCAAACTTCTTTGTAACCTAGCATACCTACCTATAACTTTTTACTTTCACTTAGTTTTTATCTTTCTTTGTATCTTAGCACATATTTTTTTTCTTTCACTTATTTTTTCTCTTATTACTTTTGTTTTCTCTTTCAGTTATATTTTTTCTTAATTATATAAATATATTTTTTAAAGAGGGGAGTATTGTAGGTGTTCGTACACCACCTCCACACATGTATATATTTTGTGTCAGCAAATTCATGTAACCCGTGGAAGCTCGAAGCTTCCAGATTAGTCGCTCTGCACCCGCGAACTGTATCGTACGTCGCATTAATAAATAAAGCAAACATATAAGTGAACACGCATTTCATTGGGTCACCCTTACCTTCTGGTGGAGGCCTTCAGCCTCCACAACTACAATGAAAATTGTAGTACTTGACACGTACAAGTGCACGCACAATTACGTTCCATTAGCGCGAGCCATGTTAGTCTTTATTTGTATGGGTCTAAGTAGATAGTTTGCCGCTAGCCGATACCGAAAACACGATTGTCTGTCGTATTGCCTAGGGAGACGCTATGATCGGTAGCGCGTCGGCAGTTTTACGATACAATTTGTTTTTATCGATAGTGTAATGGTAAATTGTAATGATTTCATATTTACTCTTACATGATAACTTTATTATTTATAAACAATTTTTAGCATGTTTGTTGTTGTTTTTGTTGAATGTTGTTGATGTTGGGTCAAATTGAGATCTATGACACACTCATCAAAACTGTATATTAGTCAAGCGATGCTAAACTCTTATTTTTACTGTCTACTCGTCAAGTCCTTATTTCTGCGTACTCGTCAAAAGTGGATGTTGGATTTTTAGCATGTTTGTTGTTGTTTTTGTTGAATGTTGTTGATGTTGGGTCAAATTGAGATCTATGACACACTCATCAAAACTGTATATTGGTCAAACAATGCCAAACTCTTATTTTTAGTGTCTACATGTCAAGTCCTTATTTCTGCGTACTCGTGAAAACTGGATGTTGGTCTAACTTTTAGAATAGTCGATTAGAGATGAAATATTTCAAGAAATAAAACAATAATATTAGCATAATGTGTGTATTAAAACAAAATAACATTTCTTGTCTACTCGTCAAGTTTTTATTTCTGCATACTCGCTGAAATTGCTTATTGGTCTAATTTTTAGAATAGTCGATTAGAGTTGAAATATTTTAATAAATAGAACAATAGCATTAGCTTAATTAATTCTATGTGGCCAGTTTTAAGTAAAAAACGAGGGAATTTAAAGCAAAGAGGTTTTAACTCTAATCGACGATTCTATAAGTTTGACCAATATGCAGTTTTGACGAGTACGCAGAAATAAGATTTTGACGAGTAGACAGTAAAAATGAGAGTTTGGCATCACTTGACCAATATGCAGTTTTGACAAGTGTGTCGTAGATCCAATGGATTTACTGACTACATAGAATAAAAAAAAGATAATACTATAGTTTTATTTATTGCAAAGTGTGTTGTAGAACCAAGTTTAGTACCTAAAATTTTGCCTCCTGGACCTGACCTGACCGATTGATTTGAAATTTGGTACACACCTTTAGTTCTGATGACAATACAATTATGTATATTCAGTATCATTGTAAATCCAAAATGGCCGCCTCCACAAAATTGTGGATTACATTTTTTTGTTTAACCACGTCAATATGGGTATCAAATGAAAGAGCTTGACTAGTAGTATACAGTACATTATATAAAAAAAAACTTAAAATGGCCGCTTTCACAAAATTGTGGATTATATTTTTTTTGTTTAACCACCTCAATATGGGTACCAACTGAAAAGGCTTGACTAGTAGTATGCAGTACATTATAGAAGAAAAAAACTTAAAATGGCCGCCTCCACAAAATTGTAGATTACATTTTTTTGTTTAACTACCTCAATATGGGTATCAAATGAAAGAGCTTGACTAGTAGTACAGTATATTATAGAAAAAAATTATAAATAAAAAGAGTATAAAATAATTAAAAATTAATTAAAAATATAAACGATTTTAGAATTAATTTTTAATTATTTAGTAGTTTTATTTAAGTACTATAACGACGGTAGTTGTCTCTTTTTTGTTGTAGGTATAGCATGTCAAATAATTAAAAATTAATTGAAAATATAAACGATTTTACAATTAATTTTTAATTATTTAGTAGCTTTATAAGTACGATAGTTGTATCTTTTTTGTTTATAGCATGTCAAATTGGCGAGTCAATGAGGAGCCGCCTGAAGACTTCCTCCAGCTTTTATATGATGATGAGGATAGCAATGAGAGAGAGAGAGAGAGAGTGACTTCGAATCCAAAATTGAGGAGGTGGGTTTGCCTAATAATTTGTTTGCCTTGTGGTACTGGTTACTTATTTATTCTTGTTTGATATATTACCTTATTTACTACTACTTATTGTGTGGATAGTCAAGCACTTGTGTCAGAGTTTCTAATCATGGTGATGGCGGTTATTCCATTGGGGTGTTTTTTAATGTCATTTTTCATGTTTAAGGATGAAGCGAGTAATCGCGGGGTCTATCGGCCAGACTCGCCGGAACGCTGGGAGAGCCCGCCACCATTGGTAATGCGTTTATTATAATTCTCGGTGAGATGCTGTATTTATAGCTTATGGTGTGCAGTACATGTTTTTTTGTGTATTTTAGATCGGTCCCGATCGTTCACCTGTGGCTCCACGCTACTTTTCTCTCACGTCCCCAGCACGCAGTCCTGAGTGGTTGCTGGTAATGGTAATGCATTCATTATTGTGTAAAGTATACGGTATTGTTATGTTGGGTTGTAAAGCCGGGTCTCCTGCGACACTGTTTTGTATTTTCTAACACCTAACATCAAACATCTAACAAAATATGTCAAAATATGTACGTAGGCCACGCCTATATTTGTTAGATGTTTGATGTTAGGTGTTAGAAAATACAAAACAGTGTCGCAGGAGACCCGCCTTTATGATAATAATTTAATTCACATTTGTTTTGTATGTTTTAGGTATCTTTAGAAGAAGAAGAAGCGCCTCCAGACCTCGACAGGTCCCGGTCGCCTATTTATTTCAATGATTCGTCTTCGTCGGACAAGTAAGTTACATTTCTGCTGATATTCTTTACTAGCCGTCGCTCGCGGTTTCACCCGCGTGGTTCCCGTTCCTGTGGGAATATCGGAATAAAAAGTATTCTATGTGTTAATCCAGGTTATAAACAATCCGTATGCCGAATTTTATCCAAATCCATTCAGTAGTTTTTACGTGAAAAAGTAACAAACATACACACTCACAAACTTTCGCCTTTATAATATTAGTGTAATTTAATGTAATGTAATAGTGTAATAATAATTTAATTCACATTTGTTATATATGTTTTAGGTATCTTTAGAAGAAGAAGAAGCGCCTCCAGACCTCGACAGGTCCCGGTCGCCTATTTATTTTAATGATTCGTCTTCGTCGGACAAGTAAGTTAAATTTCTGCTGATATTCTTTACTAGCGGTCGCTCGCGGTTTCACCTGCGTGTTTCCCGTTCCCGTAGGAATATCGGGATAAAAAGTATTCTATGTGTTAATCCAGGTTATAAACAATCCGTATGCCGAATTTCATCCAAATCCATGCAGTAGCTTTTACGTGAAAGAGTAACAAACATACACACTCACAAACTTTCGCCTTTATAATATTAGTGTGATGATTAGTGTGATAAATAAATAGGTATAAATATGTAATTTTCCTTATCTTTACAATATGATCGAATATTGAATAAATGTAATCGTCGTTATTTAATGCCTAGGCACAGGCCTTACCTTAGGCGAGGATTCACGGATGACTGACTGGTCAAACAATCATATTGTTTTGTAAATGTCGTTACTTCTTTATAAAGCTGTTTTATTTTACAGGTAATACTACAAGGCGCGTATCGCAGACGCGCGAGTACCTTAGGCGAGGATTCACGGATGACTAACTGGTCAAGCAATCATATTGTTTTGTAATTGTCGTTAACTTCTTTATAAAACTGTTCATTGTATTACTTTTTATTGAAAATAAAACAAAATATTGAATGATATTGTTCTTTTTTATTGAAAATAAAACAAAATATTGAATTATGTCGTATTTTTATTTACTCATACTAAGTAGCTTACAAAAATAACAACTTTCGATACTATCGATAAAATTACAAAAAGTAAAGGAACATCTCTAGTTGTTTTTATGTTCCGTCGCATCGAATTTCAAGTGGTGTTATTGTGTAATAACAATAAGCTCACTTGAAACTGTTTACATAATTAGATAACAAAGGCCCCTGTTGTTTTGATATCGTTTGAGTATTCATTTATTTCTTGTTATCCAGCCCGCAACATTGTTTCCAAATTTTGAACGTGAAATACCAATTAACTGTTGCATGATTTCACTTTATTTTGATACCTGATGGATAGGAAATATATCAGTTAGTACATTGTAGTTTACAGAACGACAAAATATGGTTTGATTGTAGAGTAATATGTTTTTGACGTGACAACGTCTTAAATTAGGTTGCGGCTGGGAGTCACTTATGAAAAAGTGTAACGCTCGGTAACGTTACGATGAGTCACCGAACGAGAGAGAGGCCCGCCGAATGCCTTGCGTCTCTCTCCCACTCAACTATGATCGGTCTGCATATTTGTTTTAAATATAATTCTTTTTATAAATAAATGTTTTAAATTGTTACTATTATTTCATCCTTCTTCCTACTATACGAATGAATATTCACATTAAAATTATTTTACCACTCAAAGTCGTTGTCACGTAAAACTTTCGCCCGTATACCGACTTTACAGGCAACCAATTTTTTGTAAAAGGGGGCATTTGTGACGTCATCCGTAATTCAAAAAATTATGGCGCACCTGCTGTCATTATTTTTGACATATAATTTCCAAGGCTGAGGGGTTAAGTCATGTAAGACAGAAATTGCTCCTCTATTATGTTATTTAATCAACCTATAGTTTACTATCAGTGTGTTCCCTGATGCACTTAGACCGCCGTAATTAAGCCTCTACATAAAAAGAGAACAAGAGATGATATTGATAATTACAGACCGATATCTTTATTATCCATTTTCTCCAAAATTTTGAAAAGGTTATGCAAAAACGTTGAAGTCAATTTATTAATAAATTTGCATTGATTAAATCTGACCAATATCGCTTCCAAAAGGGTAAGTCCACATCTCTAGCTACGTTATCTTTAGTAAGAGGTATATAAGAGGTATATCTTATGACATATAACTCACACTTAAGAAGTAAAATGTCATGTGGTACAAGATCAAAAGCCTTGCTCATGTCAAAAATACATACGTGACTGGCTTACGTTTATCCATATTGGCAACACTGCATTTACTGCAAATAAATGGCTTCATTCATATCTAAGTAACAGAAAACAATTTGTGAAAATAACAAATGTAGACGACAGTATGGAAGTAAAGCAGTATCAATCGATTTCAAAACCCAAAACTCTAGGTGTGCCACAAGGTAGCATACTAGGACCACTATTGTTTCTGTTATATACAAACGATCACCTAGATATCACAAATCACCATAGTACACTGTTTGCAGATGATGTATCTGTCGTCATACCATGTAGTGATTCTGAACATTATAATGACGAGGTCAATGAAGCAACTACGAAAATAATTACCTGACTCAAAAAAATTAACTTAAAGTAAATCTAAGCAACACGATATTTATTTAATTCATCAATAAAAACGGAAGAAAACATTATCTAAATTTGACATTTAATAACGAATCAATTAATAAATCTACACTAACAAAGTTTCTAGGATTAATAGTCGACGACAAATGTTCTTGGAAAGCGCATATAGGTAATCTTTGCAAGAAAATAAATTGTATATGCCTTATGGAGGTTCACTAAGATTAGTAGTAAAATAATTGCTGTGCAGGCTTATCACGGGTACATAGGCAGCTTATTAAGATATCAAATTCTTCTTTGGGGTAATTCATGTCACTCACACCAAGCATTCATAGCTAAAAACAATACATTCGAGCTATCTGCAACATTGGTGTCCTAACATCTTGTAGGCTATTCTATAAACAGCTTAACACGTTCAGTGCGTTACCAGCTGATTTTGACTTGTGTTAAACGTACCGGCAGTGCGGCGCTAGAAAATAGGCTGTCTTTTTCTAGTGCGGCGGTCATTTCATATAAAAACCTTGTAAGTGGGAATGAGACAAATATTTGTTTATTTTTGTAATTTTAAATGCTAACCGAATGTACCGTCAAAAAAAATACAAGATAAATATGACTTGCTCGCACTAGACGAAAAAAATTGCTACTCAGTGCGGTACAAGTCAAAAGTGTCTTGTATCCCACTGTCTTGTATTGCACCACGGAATCATGTTAGTATCAGTTAGTGCCGTGACCGATGCTGACCTATTTACGTCAAAATGTATCACGACAAAAAAATATGTGCAAGAAGATCGCGGTAATATTAGAATAAGCGCTTCAAAAAAGTGAAAAAAGTAACGATAAGAAATTAATGATTGGAAGACAGAAAAAAAGTGGCATACGTAGGAAATTGGAGAAAGACTTTCAAGATAATTTACAACCTGACAATCGGAACATTATTATAAAAGAAAATACATACATTTCACAAAGCCCTGAAAAGAAAAACGTGTAACAAACGTGCTACAAAGAGTTACGAAAAACGATGACTAGTCGAGAAGCGGACAAAAAAGTTAACACTAACTGCCTCGAATGTGAACTAACTACGAGTATATGCTTAGAATGTTTTAATAAGTCTCACCAGAATCTGTAATTTTGTTTCTTCAAATATAAAAAAATATATAATGTATCGATATTCATTACTTTTTTATTTTCTCCGCACTATCAAGCTATCGATATAATTAGCTAAGTTTTATACCTAGGGTGCGATACAAGTCAATTACGTTCAGTTAACTACTCGTAGATATCCAATAATTCATAAAGTAAACAGAATATTCAGTGGCGACAATAAATGTAGGTTAATAGATTAAGGAATTTGCTATTTCAATTGATAAAAATATAATTCGTTAAAGAAATAACTAGATATAAGGGGATTTTCGGAAATCTAAATACAAGTTATTATTGTCTCGTACCGCATCAGGGGAAAATTTGTTACAAGTCTAAAACGATACGTAAAGCACTAGATCCTAGGTGCTACAAATCAGTTCCCGCAGCCAACGTGTTAAGCTGATGACAGTGCCCTGCATGTACATTTACGAGGTGTGCATGTTTGCCAAATCTCATCCCGAGTTATTCAATAAGAAAAAAGATCACTGTAATTTCAATCCTTTAAAAACAATGGCTCTTTTCCATAGAAATGGATATTGTATGTCAATAAGTATTTATAATAGATTGCCAGATAATCTCAAGATTTCACCACTAAACATGTTTAAAAGAAAACTAAAATCTTGGTTAATTGAGAACTGTTTTTATTCTATTGAGGAATATGTTGACCACTGTAAAAGACGACCATAAAGAGTAATGTTGATTTAAATGTAAAGATTTTCTAAAGATTTTTGTTTGAGCTTGATTTCTATGATGACTGATTTGAGGCTCATACATTATTCAAAATTTGCATGCCAGTTTTTGTCGGATAGTGTGAGACTAAACAAATATTGCCTGTAATATCTTTTGTACCACTTTTCATGCATATAAATTTATTATTATTATGCTCTTTATTTAAAATATTATCTTAAGTATTTTTTTTACAATATTTTATATAAAAAAACATATTTACAATATAAAATATTATAAAAAACTTAACCTAGGTAGCCACCGGCAGCGGAGATAGACCCAAGCTACCGGTGGTTAGGGCTGCAGAGTGAGGAACCTCCTGCCAATACGTGCCGTGTAAAGGAGTAACTGCCTTCTGTATCTGACCCTTCACCCAACCTTTAGCGAAAGCCTCTCTAGGTGTTGATCGAAGCTCTTAGCTAAAAGACCGTTTGCCGAAACGACTATTGGTACAATAATGGTTGAATCCACATCCCACATGGCGGTAACCTCGTGAGCCAAGTCAAGGTACTTACTGAGCTTGTCCTTCTCGGCTTTCACGTGGTTCTCATCATGAGGTACGGTGATATCAACCAATATTGCCCGGCGCTGAGATCGGTCGACCACCACGATATCAGGCTTATTGGCGACAATAGTCCTGTCCGTGATAATAGAGCGATCCCAGTAGAGCGTTGCATGACCATTTTCGAGAACTGGCGCAGGTGCGTACTTATAGTACGGCACCTCTGATTCAACAAGGCCATATTGAAGAGCAAGTTGTTGGTGAATTATTCTGGCTACTTGGTTGTGTCTGTGCAAATACTCTCCGTTAGCAAGATGAAAACAACCGGAAAATGTCGGAGTGATTCTCCAGGACGGCGGCATGCCCGTCAGATGTCGATCGTACCGTCCTTCATAATATATTTACGGTAGTTATTCGTCTTGATAACTTCATCTTCAATGGCACAAACAAAACCTTCGCTTACCCCAAAGAGGTCAACAAAACGTAGCCAGTTCACCGAGGCAGGCAAATCTACATCAGGCCCAGGTAGAGCCCGATAGTAGCAACCGTGTAGCACCTTGCTCTTCCATGTCCTTGCGATCGAGAGTGCTTAGCACTACTGGTTTGCGCCAGTTTTCTGTTCCCAAGGAGAGCGGCGTAAAGTGTCTATCAACTGCCACGACATCCTAATGCATTCCGCACTCACTGTTAAGGAAATAATCCCTGAGACTGCACACCTCACGGTTATGTATGTCCTTGGCATTTAAAAAGCTGCGACCCCCACATCTCCGCGGGATGTACAGCCTCATAACAGATGAGCGCGGGTGTAGCATTCTGGAAGTCATGAGCATTTGACGGACTCTTCTATCCAAGGCGTCCAATTCGGTCTGAGTCCATCTTAGTATGCCAAAGGAGTATGTGAGCAGAGGCATAAACCAGTTATTAAAAGCACGCGACTTATTGCCACCCGATAAAAGACTGTTAAGTACTTTTCTCAGGCGGCAAAGAATCGCTCCCGTAATGACTGTTTTATGTCCCTGTCTTCAACACCCAAAGATTGTGACATACCAAGATATTTATAAAACTCAACTTCAGAGAGAGATCTGAAATTTATCGTTTCGGAGAGTTGTAAATTGGTTGAATTTACTACTCTCCCACGCTGTACATGCATAACCGCACATTTAAATAACCGCCCAACAAGGTACTGAGAGAATTCAGAGCTAGGCAAAACCATAAAGGACTCAGACTGTCACCCTGGAATATGCCATGCTCTATCCTTATAAGACCCTGCGTGGCAAAAACACTATCTCGACATCCTGGTTGACGCAAGACCACTGCCGCATACATGACATCAAAAAGGATTTTAAAGTTATATCAATTTTATATAACTCTAAAATCCTCACCAACCATGAATGCGGCACCGAATCATATGCATTCTTATAGTCAATCCAGGCTGTGGAGAGAGTCCCTCTGCCACGCCGAATCTTCTGGCATATGGTCATGTCAATGAGGAGAAGCTCCTTAGTACTACGGGACCCAACCCTACATCCATTCTGAGTCACGTCCAAAATATTGTTTGCAACAATGTGCGAGTTAATTTTTGTTCTCAGAATGGATGTAAGGAGCTTGTATAAAGTAGGTAAGCACGTGATGGGTCTATAATTTTTCGGTTCGGTGGTACTACCTTTTTTTTTCTTTGTTTTAGTCGGAGAAAATGCTTCTCTGCACTGGCATGAGGCGTCGAGAGGAGCGTGAGACACCGCATGCACTGTCCGGGGCTGGAACCCGTATGTCCCCACCCGCCCCCCCCGTGGGGGGAACGGGTGAGTATAAGGACACACAGGCCCGACCCGGTAAAAGAACCGACACCTACCGTCTGGAGCGTATAGCGGCGCCGCGGTACCGTTCGACACGCCCCGCGGAGCGCTGCACGCTACGGACCCAGTTGTACCTGGGTCCTCTGCGCCAGGGAGAGCAGTCCGGTAAGTCCGACTGCTCCCAAGCGGGTGGAGGGCTTGTGCAATGCAGCCTGGTGCTCCTCTACACTAGGCCGCGGCCCTCTCGTGGGGGGGGGGGGGGGAAGAGGGCGGCGACATAGCGCCGCCCCCTTCCCCCCCTCCGCCTGCGCAGGAAAGGAGGCGCCAGGATGTCCTCGCGCAACCTCTCCCTCAACTTCCATGCCCCCGGTGGGGGAGGCGCCCTCTGCCTGCCGGGCTCTCCCCGGGACTTCTGGCTTGGGCTTGACGCTGGGCGGGCGGCAGCTCCTGCCCCCCATGTAATGCCCATGCGGCCGCCCCGCCGCCTCACAAACCGCGCATCGCAGCTCCATGGCCGCGCATTTTGCCGCCTTATGCCCGCTGGCCCCGCATCTATAGCAGGATCCCGTGCGGTCTACCTCCAGCGGGCATCGCAGCCTCGTGTGGCCGATGCACATGCACCTGTAACAGTGCATGGGCACCGGATCGAGGGCCTCCACCCTGGCCGCGCTCCATCCTACGAGGAGTTTCACCGGGACCTTGGCAAGGCAGGAGCCACTCCACCCCGGCCTCAGCGCCACCGCCCCCGCGCGAACCTCGTCCACCGAGCAGCCCCCTGCCGTGGCCAGAGCCGCCGCCACCTCCCTCGGCTGGACGGAATCGTCCAGGCCGACCACCCTTAGGCCCGCCATCTTGTAGGGCCGTGCCACCTTGGCCACCCCCTGCAGTGCCTCCCGCAACTTGGCCGCGAGCACGTCAGCCTTCTCCCCTCTTTCCTCCCCCGACACCTCGAACATGCTGGCGCCGGTCGCGGCATCCCGAATGCGCACACCCCCCTCTATGCCCAGCTCGGGCAGGCTGATCGCCGCCTTGGCCCTCACGATGACCTGGGCGTAGGTCATGCCCTAGTCCGCGGCCTCGGGAAGAAGCGTCAGCGTGACCGCCGCCGTCCTCGGGGGGAAGAGAGAGCGCCTCTTCCTCTTCGCCGGCCGGGCCGCTGCCTTGGCCGTCTTCGCAGGTGGGGGAGCGGGCGGGGCCTTCTTCTGGCCACGTTTGGCCACCGTCATCCAGGGTGTCTCCGCCGGGGGGTCCGGGGCGCTGCTAGGTCCCGGCCTGGGGTCGTCGAACGGGTTCGCCGCAGGGGCAGTCCTCTCTGCTGCCTTGTTGGGCGGCTTTTTGGAAGGCGGCGGGGCTTTCTTTCCCGGCGTTGCCGCGGGCGGCGGGGGCGGTCGGGCCGGCTGGGCCTCCTCCCTCCTTATGTCCGCCGCGAGAGGCGGGCGCAGGGGCCCGGCAGGGAGCAGCCTGCTCTCCAGCCCCTCTATCCGGGCATTCAGCATCCCGCTAATCTGAGCGACGATGCGGGCCTGGAAGGCCTCCAGGAGCGCCGTCTCCCTGTCCTGCGGTGGCGCCGGAGGGCCCAAGATTGGGGACCTCGTCCGGGGGTTGCGCGGCGCCCGGTCGGCAAGAGTGCGCCGCATGGAAGCGATCTCGCTCTCCAAGACCTCCACCCTGATATTAAGCCGCGCGTTATCGGCGCGGAGTCGCCTGGTCTGCTCGTCGAGCGTTGTCTCCGCCATGGCATCCGCTGCTAGGGAGATCTTTTTAATGTGCTTGTAGGCCTCCTTCATTAGGGTCCCCTTCAAGTTTCGACTCTTGTGGACCAGGTTGGTGAGCCCATCAAGAGCGAAGTTCACCTGCGCGTGATAGTCCCCAGGATGAGGCGTCTCCACTACCTCCGCAGGCACCGGCTCAGAAGCCCTTGCTCGGTCTGCGACCTCGTGACCGGGGGCGGGGACAGGCCGACAGTCTCTTGGACCCTCTTCACCGTCGTCCGCGCCTCCTCGACCTCCGCCTCATCTTCCATGCGCCTCATCTTCCATGCGCCTCATCTGATCGCGCATGTTCGACACCCCCACGTAGGCCCCTGTGCGAGAGCGGGGACGCCCACGGCTCGCGGTCGACACTTTGGGAGGCGCGGCCAGCGGCTCCTCAGCCTCCGACGGGTCGGAGTCGGTGCTCTGACGCACCCGCTTCCGGCTCACCTCCCTCGTTAGCGAGAAGGAGTTGGGGGGGTCGAGGACGGGCCTGACAGCCCCCTTCCGGTTGCTCCTGGCAGCAGCAGTAGCCCCGGCAGCGGTGGCAGCCTTCTCGCGGGCGGCAGCCTTCTTACGCTCATACGACGCCATCTCATCTGTGCGGCCGGACCAGCCGGACCTGCCGTCCGCATCCATCCTCAGGCTCTCCGAGCATGTCATGTGGCCGTCGTCGTCACACTCGCCGTACATTCGGCGCTCCATCTCTCGCACCCTGCGCACATCATCGACCCATGGGCCCAGCATCTCGTTGGCCTCCCCCCAAAACTCCTCCTTGCGGCCCGCCTTGGGCCCCCCCTTGGGCCCAATCTTGGGCTTGGGCTTAGGCTTGGGCCCCTCCTTGGGCCCAATCTTGGGCTTGGGCTTCGGCTTCCCCTTGCCGACCTTCGAACCGGGCACCGCCGGTTTCGCGCCGCGGGAGCCATTAGTCCCCGCGGTCGTTTCCCCGGGCGCGTCCCCGGCATGTTCCACGTCCTTCTCGGACCCTACCCTCACCGGTAGCAACGGCTTCGAGCTGGGATCGACGCCAGAACCAGTCGACCTACTCCTCCGACCCTTCCGCCCGTCGTCTGGCCCACCATCTCCGACATTCCTTGTACAAGGCAACATCGAGGCGTCAAAGAGAAGTTTAAGTAAACGATCCATTTGATTCCCACGAGTATGGGGCATATTGGACCACCCGCGCAGAGGCCCCTGTACGCGGGCTACCCTAAGTACGACGGAGGTCGGGTGTTATCCGAAGGTTTTTACTGGGTTTTCTCCCGGGTTTTAGAGTCTTGCCTGACGTGGCCGGCCGGTGAAGGCAAGCCCTCGGTCCCCTACCCAACAGCTCCGCCACAGATGCCTCGAGTGGGCTCATCGCTGCCGGTTCGGGGATTACGATGCTCAGGGGCTGGCGTGAGGCCCCTGGTACACCCCTTTCGGGGTGCTCCCCATTCCCCCCCATGGTCGCTAGCGGGTGGGCTGTAACGCCGCCCACCAACCCATCCGAAGACGGGCGCCCGTCGCCACGTTTCCCAACGACGAAGCCTTTGCATTCCCCCCCCATTGAAACGACGCCCAGGCGCCGTCAAAACTCCCCTCAAAGCCGCTCAGAAAGAGCGGCGAGTGTGCGGCCCAGAGTGGGCGCGCACGTGGAGAAGATCCCCCCGCCGGTCCGAGTGACCCGCTGTGCGGTCCAGAGGGGACGCGCGTTGAAGGGGGGTGCAGGCCCAGAAGGGGTCCTGCCTATGCTGGGTTGTTAGCCGGCCAGCCTCATAGCACCTCCTAACCAGTAGGAGGATGTTGAGGCTGCCCGTTTCCAGGGTGTACCACGAGGAGGTCACCCAACGCACACCCCCCGTGGTACTACCTGATTTATGGAGCAGAAAAGTGACACCAGTAGTCAACAAACTTGGAAGTGAGCTGAGCTCTATGGCTTCTTGGAATTGCGTTGCCAGTAACTCGTGTGAACATCGAAACCATTTGATCCAGAAGTTGTGCAATCCGTCCGGTCCTAGGCATTTCCAATTTTGGGCCATACGGATTGTACAACTTACGTCAGCTGTACTAATATTAATAGGCTGCATGGTCTCGATAGATTCACACGCCTCACTGACAACACTCATCAATTCACCTTCCGTGTGCTCGACGGGCACCAACCAAATGTTGCGCCAGAAATTAATCATGGCATCAACATCTGGTAGCTGCCCGTCGCTCACACGATGATCAGCTCCTTCTCAACGTCTGTATACTTTTCTTTGATCACTTTAAAAGAGGCGATTTTGTTGGTATTGGTCCACACGCACTCTGTAGCAACGTATACCGTTTGCCCATGCATAGACTTTTTGCTTCAGAAAGTCAATACGTTCCGTCACATAAGCCATATAGTTTTCCGGTCGAACATCAGTTCCGACAAAGGCTTGTGTGACGAATCGCATGACGCGAGGTCGATTATTGCCATTTCTGAAGCAAATTAGCTTTGCAATGAGTGTCCTGAACCTATTGATACGCCCCTCGATCCTCAATTGCCAAGCAGGGGCAGTCCCGGTTCGCCGCGGTACTCGGTCAGAATCCTGGAATTTGACACGAGCAACGCGACACACCGCCGATGGCCCCACAATAAAGGATCGAGTGGGTATCAATTAAATTTTCACTGGTTCCAAGATAAGGAACCAGTATATCGTTCAAGGCACTCATTAACGCCAAATTATGTCTATTCGTGGGCAAACAAGGTATACGCGGCCTAGAGTTACGCGTGTCACGATACTGTAGAATGGCATCGTTTTAAAGCGCTCCTCATTTGCTCATTCGCCTGTGTACTTACATTTGTATTTATGTAGTCTTCATCGTTGGGTACCGGATCTACTCGCGCCACCAAAACCGGCGTCAGGGCCGATGATTGTGGGGCAGGCCAATCCTGCACCAAAGAAGAAGCCGCACAAATACGTAGTGACTCCAGGAGTAGCCGATCAAGTGCTGACTGATCTAGCAAGTTGTTACGCTGGATCACTCGCACTTGATCCGACAATCGTTGGGCAAATATTATTATTAATAATATTATTATTATTATGATTGACATTTTGCAGGTCTTCCCATCTTAAAAAAGTAAATTTTAATTTCTAACACAAGCGCGTGATGGTTTTGTACATTTCGCAGAATAAAAACATTGCTCTAATCAAATTACTAAGTCTGAAACTTCAAAGCAGAATAGTTCTAATTTTAAATATCAATATAATTGATTTTGCTTTGAAGTTCATTATGAGACTTATGTCAGGTTTTGCGATCACGCGGCACCCTCGTAACTATGTCAAGAATTTAGGTAACATGTTCGACAAAAATTTAACCTGGAGCCCTCAACTACAAGAACTGAGTCGCAAAATGTTTGCACTTTGAGAAGACTTCGCAATTTTCTACCGACCGCTACTAAAATTGCTCTTCTACCGTCTCTTCTTCTTCCCATATTAGATTATGCCGATGTCAGTTATATCAATCTCACAGAAGGGCAAGTTGAGCGACTTCAAAATTTTAGTATACGATTCATATTTCTGCCGTCTATAAGCTAAAAGGCCGCTAAATGAAATTTGGCCATTTTTCACTTTTTAATGCCATTGTACTTAAAAAAAAATTCTTAATCAATCTGTCTAGGAACGGTTATTCTATCTTTTACCGTTATCAAGATATTTATTTGAAAAAAGCAGCTAAATACAAAAAAATGTACTTCACATCGCATAAAGGTGGCTAAACAGCACTACTAGATTAGAAGGCAGCTAAATTACAATAACGTTTGGATCGATTGAAAACTTTTACTATCAATGAGAAGCTAAAAAACAGTTTTTTATTTTGAAATTAACTAAAAGGCAGCAAAAGTGTTATAGCGGTTTTTACTTTGGTTAGGTTGAGTATAATACCTAGCAAAAACATAACTAAAATGCGGTTATACGCTCTTACCTAATTAAAAAGCAGCTAGAATCATTCAGCGCTTTTAAGCGTTTTATTGTTACTACTTTTACAACTGGTAAACTATTATAAAAAGTCATGTTAGTACGTACGCAAAGTAAAATAAAGATCTTTTTCTATGTCTTGCGTGACAAAAAAGCCGTTAAATAGCAATACATCGCTAAAAAGCGGCAAAATACACAAGCCCCCTCACCCCTAATAGGGATTTTTCCGGGTTGTGAGATATAGGAGTACACCAAATTTCATCACGATCGGTCTCTGGGAAGTGGTTAAAATTAATTTTCCTTGTAAGATTTGACACGAACAGGTCACATGGACAGTTTGTGCTTGAGCTACTTAACGTCGTAATATTCAGTATCGTTTATAAAAATTGGTTTAAATAAAGTGTTACAGAAAAGTACAATAATAAGATTTTTCTTCACATTGGAAAAATTCACATTGGATAACTGTGTCGCGTAGCGGTGAAAGAATACTACCACCCACCCCTTCCCTTCTATTGGATGTCGTAAAAGGTGACTATCGGACTAAAGACTGCAAATACATGTAACAACATAGAGCGGTGATAGGCTCACCACCTGTCACGCGGAATACATGTGCAGTCGATATTTGGTGAAAAGTGGACTACATGGTAGAGAGGACTGGTAGGGACGAATAAATTCCAGCAAAGAATAAGACAGTGTATTGTTATAAATTAAATACAATATAAATATCTCGGACATTATGTTGTAAACTAAGTCGGTTAATTCGATACCTATCTATTCATGGGAAGAGCTATCCAACCACTTTGTCATAAATACCTTGTTAGTTAGCTAACAACATTTTATAGAAACCATATTAATATTATTAATAATACTATATTAGTAACAGGGGGTCGAAAATGGAAAAGGATGTCGATAAAAGAATGGATGGCCGTACCTTTTTTTTATTTTTTAGAGTTTTCTTAGCTTTATAGGCTGCAAAATAGCTATGTACAAAACTTTGAGCTTGTGGGTCTGCTAGAAGTACCTTAGAATTTTGATGACCTGTGAGTGAGTCAGTGACAAAAAAGCAACTTTGACTTGCAATTCTTAAAGTACCTACTGGTGCAAATTTAATGTAATTTAGAAATATATCTAGCTATGTAATGAGTAATGACCTCTTAGCTATTAAAAACAAAAATTCTAGTTCTTTCCACAACGAAGTTACAAGGGTTCAAAAATGGACCGAATGGTTTCGAGAAAAGGATGGTACGGCCGTGCCTTTTTTTGACTCGACTTGGCGGAGGCACTTTCGTGCCCCCAGATTAGGAAACAGAAATAATTCAATAAATAATTAATGTTGATTTTTTATTGTCTTGTAAGTTTTGATACATGTAATTTATTTTTTGATGATAATTTATGAATGATTCTGTTACGTATTAATTACAATGAATGTACGTAGACATCCATAATAATGAATGATTATATTTTTATATATGAGAGTTCCTATCTAATACCTACCTGAAATTTAGGTTTAGGAATATACTGTGATTAGCCGTAAAAAGTGCAATTTATGGTGAAATTACTAATGATAGTTTTAAAAAGTAATTGTAACACATTTAATTTTTTTGGAACAGGTTACTATTTTTTATTTTTTGATGTCTCCTGTTTAATGAATGGGATAGTTTTGTGGCAATAAATTACTTTGCTTTGCAAAAACTTTGTTGGATTTTGTAAGTTTAACGTATAATTTTGCAAGATTTATAAAATACTAATTCGGTTAATGCTAGCCTAAAACGCAGTTACATTAAAAGGTTTTAATATTTAGCCGCTTTTAAGATATGCACAGCTGTATTAAAAGTTGTTAAAAAATAATTGAAGAGAAGTTAAGCGACATATACTTGGCTAAAAGGCGGCTATGTGTAGTTAGGCGCTTTATTGTTATGGATAAGATCAATATAAATTCATTCAGTTAATAGGTTTAACAAACGCAAAAAATTAATACTGCTTTATAGCTATGTAAATGTTGATAACTTCCTGTTTTAAAAAATTCTTCTGGTAATTATCGATAAATCCATGACTATAAAGCAGCTAAGAACTTTTAGCCGCCATTTAGTTCTGCACACATGAAACGATCTTTAAAATTTTACAAGGTTAGAAAGGAAAATATGTATTCAGCTACATGATTTAACATGATCAACCAATTTCATATTTAAGTTGAAAAGAAAGCCTGTCTTTTGACAAACATGACTAAATGTTTATAATAAATGAGTAGCATCGGTTTGAAAATTTTGCCGCTTTTTTCGGCTCTAGCTCAAAACTAGTTTTTGTCATTTAGCGGCATTTAAGATTATAGATGGCAGATTTGGACTTCGCAAATATGATCATGTTTCAGAGTTCCATACAAAACTCAAGTGGTTGCCTATTCGCCTTCGCCGGAACACTCAATATTCTGTCCCTCCTTTTCAATATTTTGTTCAATTCTACTACTCCCTCCTATCTTAAAAATCTTTTTAAATTCTTGTGTGAGTTTCACTCACGATCATCAAGATTTGCACATAACCTGACACTCGAGATGCCAGTACATTCTACAAAATTTTATGACAGGTATTTTACAGTACTGGCTGCTCGTTTGTGGAACAATTTGACTTTGACAATCAGAATGACCAATACGCTAGCGATTTTTAAGAAACAGGTGAATGACTATTACTGGTCTTTATAGTCCCTATCTACCGACCTCAATAGATAGGGTATCGCAACTGGAACTACGGGTCCGGTTGTGTTTTCAGAGGTACTACGGGGTTCCGGTTCAAGCCCCCCGCTGGTCGTGCCTTTAACCAGGCGCCTCCGGCGGGATCCGGTAATGGGTTGGACTCGTAGTGGCGTGTGGTTAGCTGTAGAGCTTGGGAATGTTCGTCTGTCTTGGTATTGTGTGCCAGGACTTCCAAACTCGTGCACAGCGAGCGGGGCCTAGTAGCGGTCTCTGAGGGGCCAGAAGCGAAAAGTCCTGCAGGGAACGTGAGTTTCCCTTATAGTTGGCAGCTTTGTCCGGTGAATTTCATTGGACATTGGAGTTGACATCTCCGGTACTAGTCTGGATAACTAGTAGAGGCGGCCTCCTAGATGCCGTAGCCTCCAGTCCAGCCAGCCGCGTAGGACGTGGGAACTGGCTAGGCGCCCGGATGGGTTCCGAGAAGTGAGTGTGCTTACTACTCCGCTACCAAGGTGGACACTTGGGAGTCGACTTTAGAGTCGACGACCCTAGCAGTGGCAACTGCGAGTTGTGCCCTTCGTGCAACGAGAAGTGAGCGAGCTCAACAGCTTCAGCTACCTATCTGGACAATAGGCAGTGAACTACACGTGTTCACGGGGATACTCTCCCGAGACACTAGTCTTATGAGTACCGAATGAAGAGCGCGCTGCGGCTGGCACTAATTTGGCGTCAAGACCTAACGTTGGTGGTCTCCTGCGCGAGTGTTCTACTGGCGCAGGGACGTCTGGCACTTCTTGCATAACCTAACGGTTGGTCTCGAGGTGCCAGTACAAATAAACTTAGTGAATTAAGGAGAGGGGATGGTCTTTATAGCTACAGCCGTTTGTAGTGAGATTGCTACATTATGTAGTTTAGATGTTTATGTTTATTTCTAATCTGCATGTAAGTGTTTATAATTCTATTATTATTATTGTCAGCCTATTCTGTCCTATCCTTATTTCCACTTTTTTCTGTCCACCGCTACAGTTTTTTTTTATTTTTTTATTGGCAACGGGTAAGCACTTGGCCTTCATCTCACCTGATGGTAAGTGACGATAAGGCCGAAGGTGGAAGCGCGCTTCACCCGGAATCCTCAACCACTGAGGAATTGGCTATCTTTTCTCAAACTGCCGGAACACAACAATGCTATAAACATCGTTAATGTTAGATACGGGAACGGGTTGTACGAGTGATACACACGACTGCTAATAGCACACTATTTATTGGCAAATACAATAGGCGCGGACGCAGCGCGCACACACACATACACAACAATCCTCCCCCATTTGACAATATGTCAAAACATTACAACTATTTATAAACATTAACATTATAAGAATGGTGTGTAGTCAACCCTAGGTATATTACGCAACCTGTCACTTCGACTATACTGCACGCCCTCTGTCCCCTCCCCCACTCGGGAGTCCGACGATGATTCTACCGAGGTGGTTGGCGGCTGGAAGTCATCGAAGTCCCAGTGTACATTACTATTTCCATTTATTCTAGAATTACCCTTATGTAAAGCAATTTGATTTTTATGTTTTTTTAGTGTAAGGGAAGGACAATCATTGTCTTGGATTATATACAAGGCTTTACCGAGTTTTCGAACAACAGTTCCGATACACCATTTAAATATTTTGTTGTTAATAAACTTCTTATAAACTACTTGTTCTCCGACGTTGAATGTCTGTTTGTTTGATCCCCCGTAATATTTACTCTGCAAGCACTGTTTACGTTTTACATTAGTGACCGAGGAAGTGAGTGACGGGGCCGTCGACTTAGTCGGTACAGTGACCGGAGCTTACGGCCAAAAACTAGCTCAGCCGGTGAGAAACCTGTGACGGAATGTATAGAATTTCTATAGTCGAAAAGATATTTCAAAAGCTTCATACTGATATCGCTTTTATTTTTAAAAGATAATATACTGGACTTGATACCTTTTTTTACAATCTTAACAAAACTTTCTGCCTGTCCATTACTAGCCGGGTTATAACCCTACAGTGCACGATTTTTCTAATTTGAACAGAAAAAATATATGTACTTTTAAATGTTATTTATGTTTAGAGAAAAATAATTAAAAAAATCTATTTTCAATATTTTCTGAAATATTTTGAGTATTTCAGTATGTACCAGATATGTCACAAAATACGTTTAGGGTGTATAAAGTTTTATATATAGTCTGACCGACTCTCAATGAGAATTAAATAAAACAGCAATATTTATTATGATACATTTTAATTAAAAATTAAATTAACATTTTAACAAATTATAGTAAGTGACGACACCATAATATTATAGAAATAAGGAATTTATTTAAATCAGTAATCAATATGCAGTCTCTTTCCTATTTTACGTTTTAATTACTCTTTATTTATAAAATTTACTTACGTAATGACATAAAACAATTTTTATCTTTATTTAGGCACAGTGCCACCTTACATTTTTCACAATTTACGAAAGACTTCCTCTTACAACCTGAAAATTTACAACGTTGTCTAGTAGTTAACCACTACGGGAATTGTCGTTGCCATCAGTCCTGGTGTCTTTGGGTAGCAGGATAGCTTTTGGCTTTTTTTCATCTTTTCTTTCAGCATATCGAAAACGAATGACGATGGTCGTCCTCTTTTACGCATAAGTGAAGGTCCAGAACTCCAGAAAAACAAAGAGCTTTTGACACCTGTAGTCGAAATTCACGCAATTTTATCAATTTTGAATTATTTTCTCGTAGCTTTTGAACTCACTTGTAAAGTAGCCAACTGTTTATGAGCATCACGTCAAGCAAGTGGTAAAATAACCGCATGTACCACTTTCGTGTGCGCATTTTTATTTTATACTTTCCTATAAAGGAGTCAAGTATGTCGACACCACCATGTGTCTGACTCTGTTGTAGTGGCGAATAATGTTAGGACTGTCGACATCAGTGTAATGCTTGCTCTTCTTACAAGATCGCTTTACCTTCTCTTTAGGTTCTAGCACATAACTGCAACCACTGGCACATTCTCTTGAGAGTATTGAGTAAGATAGATGTACTTGCCCTAAGACACTCTACTAGGGGTCTACTTGAATATGCTGGTGAAGTTGGAGCATTGACATGACCAGAAACGCTAGGTACAGTAATGTTCAGTGAGTTACTCGCCTGTGACGAAGATCCATTGAAGGTTTGGTTCAAGTAGTCATCCTCAAGTAAATGCGGTGTTTTTTTCACTTATTCATTACCAAATCGCGTAGTCTAATCATATTATCATTGCTGTCTTCATCAGATACCTTGAGTTCATCTTCACTGCCCTATGGTATATGTAAAATATGCTCAATTTCGGTTTCTGTGACTCTTTTACAGGGCTTCACCTGAAATCATTCAAGTATCATAATTACCCTTATTGCACAGTGACCCATATCAGTCACATAGAAATAAAATCCAAAATATGCGTTGATTGCAACTAGTATCATAAAATACTTATTTACCAATAAACTAGAAACAGTAACTTACCTCTTTTATATTTTTCCGAACAAAAACACTGTAATTTTGACTTTTTTCTAAAGAGTAAAACTTTACGTAATAAACTTTTTCACGAACTAACCGCTATTTCGAATGCAAAATAAATTACTGAGTGCAGCGCTTTCGTGGCAACAAATGTGAACTATGTTGTTATGTGCTATAGTGTGTAGTTACAGTACTTTCTATTAGATGGCGTTAAATAGCGTCGTGTTAAGAAATACAGGCAATAATTTGGTATGTACCATATGTGTCACACTATGCGCTGTAGGGATAAGCTGGAGATGTTAAATGTTTAATTCCATTCATCGAACAGAATCATTGGAACTCATTGGATGTAAACGCTGATCCGTTATCACTAACGATGGTATGTGGCAGTCCATATTTCGACATAAAATCGCATATTTTATTTACGACGTTTGCAGAAGACGTTGCAGAAGACATATCGTAGACTTCGACCCATTTGGTATGCGCATCTACAACTACTAAAAACGTTTGATTATTTATTGGGCCGAGAAAATCGATATGGATTCTATAAAAAGGAGTCGATGGGTACTGCCACGGAGTGAGAGGCGCCTTAGCGGGAGTAGGGCGGAGCTGCCTACAGATATCACAGGAATTGATCATATTTTCTAACGCTTTATCTACCCCCGGAAACCAAAACCGCGATCTAACCTCAGCTTTTGTTTTCACGATTCCTAAGTGAGAACTGTGTAACTCTGATAAAACTTTTGAACGCCACTTTTCTGGTATAACTATCTTGTGTCCTCTCATTAAACACCCATTTTCATAAGATAGCTGCATTCTGCAGTTAAAAAAAGGTTTTATGTTTAAATCCGTTATTTTCTTTGGCCAGCCTTCACGCACGTATTAGATTACCTTACCTAACGTAACATCCCTACTTGTTTCTATACGTAGATCATTTAAAGTAACCGGCAGATCTCCTTCGATAATAAAATTAACGTAGGCTGCGCGCTCGATAACATCGGCGGCCGCGGCCGCGTGGATGCAGTCGCCCGGCGCCGCCGGGCCCCGCGCCGCGATGTCCCCTCTCTCCGGGCATAGGCTCGCCCGCGATAAGAAATCAGCGCTGTTGTCCCCACTACGTATGTATTCGATACTATAGTTGTAAGCACTTAGAAACATTGCGTAGCGCTGCAATCTATTTGCCGACACCTCCGGAATGCCCTTATGTTGACCAAAAATAGAAACGAGCGGCTTATGGTCAGTACGTAGAATAAACGGATCAGATTTTCCATACAAATATTGATGGAACCTTCGCACTCCGAAAATAATGGCGGTGGCTTCCTTTTGTATCTGAGAGTACCGTTTCTCTGCCGAATTCAATGTTCGGGAAGCGAAAGAAACTGGTCTATCTATTCCGTCGTTACCTATCTGTGACAGCACGGCTCCCAACCCGCTCGGGGAAGCATCAACGGTTAAAATTAATTTAGAATTTGAATTAAAATGCGCTAAGACCTGATCTGATGTCAAATATTTTTTTATTTTTAAAAATGAATTTTCGTGCTCCGTAGACCAAACCCACTTAACTCCCTTCTTTAATAACTCATATACGGGGCTCAAAATGCTTGAAGCGTTTGGAACGAAGTTTCGGTAATAATTGACTTTATATTCATTAAATGTTCCTAGTTTATTTGAAAAAACGTTAGGAAATTGAGATTGCAACAATTCAATACTGTTTGAACTCGGACTAATGAAATGAGAGGATTTAAATGAAAATTCTAATTTAAAACTCGATATAAAATCTCTTCCCAGCAATGGGGGCCTCCGTTTCGTATGACGTAAACAATAAGTATTCGAGTCTGATCTCTATACCTAACTGGCAACCGAACATAGCCAACACACATCAACCTGTTACCGTTATAACTACAAAGCTTTTCACCCGTGGCTAGTAATGGCTGGTTTTTAAAATATAAATTATAAGTGTTTTCGGATATTACTGTTACTGAAGAACCGCTGTCAATTTCAAATTCCAGCTGGACGCCGTTTATCGTTACCTTTTCCGTCATAGGTTCACCCTTGAGCGACCGTATTTTAAAAATTGACTTACCGTCGTCGTCCTCACTCACTTCCCCCGTTGTCACGTAATTAATTTTTGTACACATTTTACGCAAATGCCCTTTCATATTGCATTTTTTGCACGTATAATTTGCAAACCGACACTGGGCAGATTCATGATTAGAACGACCGCACACTAAACACTTCACTTTTCGATCGACCGTTCGATTTGACTTAGCCGAACTTTGTCCTTTCGCTATCTTAAACACTGGGTCTCGATGCTGAACCGTAGGTGCCGATGTAGCTCCTGCACGAGCGCAGTGATTGCTCTCCGCCAGCTCGACTGCTTTCGCTAGCGATAGCGATGCCAGGTCGTGCGCAAAAAGCTTCTCACGCTCCGGTCCCCCCAACATCCCCATAACAAAGCGATCTCGAAGTGCCTCCTCCACGTCGTTGAACCCGCAATGAGCTGTGAGTCCTCGCAGCCTTGCAGCCCACTGGGAATATGTCTCGCCGGGTTGCTGTGCTGCCACGTAGAACTTATATCGTTCGCTGAACCCACATCGCTTCGGGGTGAAGTGGCCGTCTAGTAAAGCGAAGATTTCTTTAAGGGGCACATCTTCGAGTTGTTTTGGCAACGCCAAGTCTGCTGCAAGTTTGAACGTGCCGTCTGCGAGTGCGCTTAGCAAAATCGCTCGCCGTTTTACTCCCGCCGTGTCATTTTTCGAACCGATGTCGTTTGCCAAAAACCACTGTAGTATCCGACTTTTATAAGTCTTCCAATCCTGGACATTATGGTCAAATGTCGATAAAATACCGAAATGCGACATTCTAACGGTTCACTTTTTTTCCCTAATTTCGTGGGTAGTCGTCGCCAATGTTAGATACGGGAACGGGTTGTACGAGTGATACACACGACTGCTAATAGCACACTATTTATTGGCAAATACAATAGGCGCGGACGCAGCGCGCACACACACATACACAACAGTTATGGCGACAGACTTAGATAAGATGGTGGTAGCTAGCCAGGCGGACTTAACAGCCCTACCACCAACCAAACCGAGCACACAAAGATGTACCCCCCGCTGGGAATCGAACCCGGGACCTCTGGGTCTGAAACAGGTAGCTTAGCCACTAGACAACAGAGGCGGTTAAAGTGTCCAATCTGGCTGATATGCGTCCAGCTCGTCATGCCATCCTCGCTTCGGTCTGCCGCGTCGCCTTCTAGTATTGGGAGGTTTCCAAACGGTAGTGGCTTTGGCCCAATGTTCCTCTGGCATGCGGTAAACGTGCCCGACCCAATTCCATTTGAGTTGGGCAGATTTTTGAGAGACGTCCTGAAGTTTAGTCCATGAGCGCAGAAATAAGTTTTTTATACGGTCCGTTAGGCGGACACTCAATGTAGTCGCCACGTCTGAATGGCAATTACTTGACGTATGGGCACAGAATGAAAGGTATGGTTAGGTGGCGGAAATTGGAGCATGCGATTTACTTGGTGGATGATGGGTTGTGCATGGCAGGAGACGAGAAACGAGCAGAACACGATCGCAGCAGGCGATTAGATGCACTTCACACCTTTCACTGCACTTAGTTTGTTAGAATCTTAAATAGTAGAATTCACTGGTAGGGTGAGGTTGCTTGCGCGCACGCTGACCGGAGACGAATGCGACTCGCCACGTCTCAGCGTTAATCCTTCGATCTCGTCACCGGTGCAGCCGATGTTTGCGCGCGAGTCGTTAGTTGAATGGTGACTCGATGAACGGATAGATGGCGCTAAGAGTACTTTAATCGTCGGCCAATTGGCTCGTACATCCTCCGGGGCCCAGGGTGGGCTCATCCAGAGGGAACCTGGCGATTGAATACAGGCCTCCGAAGGTGTCCATTTGCGGTGTCCAGTTCCACCACCTGGACGACGCCATCCTTTCCCGGCAGTGTGCGGGTGATACGCCCCATTCTCCACAGGAGGGCAGGGAGGTTGTCGTCCTTGATGAGGACGAGCTCGCTAACTCGGGGAGGGAAGGATAGGGATAACTATTTGGAGCGGGTCTGGAGGGTGGTGAGGTAGGATCTACACCACAACGTCCAAAATCGCTGGGAAAGAGCCTGAACCAGCTGGAATCGTCTACGGGCAGATATAGGCCTATCCTCCAAGGATAGTTCGGGAAGGGCCGTTAGTAGGCGGCCTATGATAAAATGTCCGGCTGTGAGCGGCTCGAAGTCTCGTGTCATTATTCGAGGCAAGAAAGTGTTGTACTTCAATGAGCTGATTTCTAGCGCCTACATAGTTTGTACCGCAGTCTGAGCGGATGAGGACCGGGGCACCACGGCGTGCGATAAAACGTTGTAATGCCGCGAGAAACGCTTCCGTGCTGAGGTCCGCAACCGGTTCCAAATGAACCGCCTTAGTTAAGAGGTACACGCATATACAAAAGTAAACTTTTAAGAGTTTAACGTTACGTAGGGTAGTAGATTTAACGAGGAATGGGCCGGCAAAATCCGTTGTGACTTGACTAAATACGGGCTGAGGCGTAACTCTATCGGCTGGCAGGTTGGCCATGAAGGGCGCTTGCGGCTGGGCCTGGCATCGAAAGTATCTAATGCATTTAAAGACTCGGTGCCTAATAATACGGCGCGCAGACAGTATCCAAAATTGTTGGCGTAGGATTGCGTGTTAGGTGTCAGCGCCAGGATGGCAGTGTATTTTGTGGTAGTGGTCAATGATGAGGTCTACAAGTGGGCTAGAGCTGAGAAGTATGAGCGGATGCTGCGCGTCATATCGGATAGACGCATGGGACAGTCGTCCACCAACTCTAAGGAGCTCATCTTTCATGAGAGGTGACAGTCGCTGGAGTCTGACGGAACAGGTTTTGGCAGTTTGAAGGCGGTGAATATGCTCTGCAAACACATTGTGCTAAACACTGCGTACCCAGTAAAGTAGGGCCTCCTTTCGTTTACTGACGGACAAGGCCTGAGCGTCGCAAGTCTGAGTTGTGTTTGCAGTTGTGCATAAAACGTCTTAGACAAGCTGTCACTCCGACGAGCTTGTCCAGTGAGCTGAACCGAGTGAGCAGATCAAAGTCCAGACCGGGTACTGTGACCAGTGACGGGATGTGTTTGAGCTTAAGGCCTGGTGTAGAGCGTGATGGCCCAGAGCTGAGGGCATTGCAGGCCAAGACTCACAAGGCTGTCTAAGCCACGTGGGAGACCACCATAGGTCGTGAGCTGACAGAGATTGCGACATCCTCTGAGAGACATCCCTCTGCTTGCGCAATCTGCTGGGTTGAGCTCGGAAGGTACGTGTCGCCAGGTACATTCTGGTGAGCTTGAGCTGATTTTAGCAACCCTGTTGGATTCAAAGGGTTGAAGACGGTGGGGCGGTGTATTGAGCCAGGCCAGGACTATCGTGCTGTCTGACCAACATATGTGTTGTTGATATGGGCTGTTAATTGAACTGAAACACTGATCATGAGCTGGGAAAGTAGGGTGGCCGCCGACAACTCTAACTTGGGGATTGTAAGGCGATTCTTGATTGGTGCGACTCGCGACTTGGCGACAATCAAGTGTACTAAAGTATCTCCGGTGGCATCGAGCTCATGGAGATAAACAACGGCGGCAAACCCGGCTTCAGAGTCGTCTGCGAACTCGTGGAGTGAGTATGCAGCTGAGCCTTTGTTTGCACAAATGTGCCGAGGGAAGCGATTGCTAGACAACAGCGGCAGATCCTCTGAGATGTGGTGCCACTCTGTTTGTACTTCAGATGGAGTAGGCTCATCCCACTCTAGCTTCAGTACCCACAATTGCTGAAGGAGCAGCTTTGCGCGAAAGATAACGGGAGAAACCCAGCCGTTTGGGTCATAAAGTGAGGCTACGGTGCTTAAAATAGACCGCTTTTTGACATGTGTGATGGGGGGCAAAGAGATGCGTTAGGTGAACTCGTCTGACTGAGGGCTAAACTGTATACCCAAGACCTTAATGGACGTGAAGTCTGGGTTCATGTCGAAGTCCTTGGGCATGTCGCTTTGGTTGTCGGGGAATCTCTCGAGCGGCTTAGGCGAGTTAGATGTCCATTTACTGAGCTGAAAGCCGCCTAGGTCTAGTAGACTTATTAACTCGTCCTAAACTGCTTGGGCGGATTCAACTGTGTCATGACCACACAAGATGTCATCAACGAAGATAGACTTGCGAAGAACCTGAGCAGCTTCAGGGTAGCGATGACCTTCATCATCAGCTAGCTGAAGCAGAGTGCGGAGTGCATGGTACGGGCTTGATCTTAAGCCGTAGGTGACTGTTTTGAGGGCGTAGGTGAGCAGAGGGTGATCTGGTGAGGACCGCCACAGTATGAGCTGATACCGTCTCTGGTCTGGGGCAACCAGCACATTTCTGAACATCCTCTTGATGTCAGTGCTGAAAACGACTGGATGCGTTCTGAAGGACTTGATGATGTCAACAATGTCCTGTTAAAGGGCGGGGCCTGTGTGTAGGCATTCATTTATGCTGACACCATTGGAGCTTTTACAGCTACCACCAAAGACAATGCGCAGCTTGTCCGACCCTGACTTAATAACGCCATGGGGGGGGGATATAGAAGTGAGGTTTATGGGCGAATGTATTTGGGTGACAGGGAGCCATGTGCCCTAAGTCGATGTATTCGGCCATAAAGTCGACGTATTTGGAACGCAGAGACAGGTTCGCCATTAGCTTTTTCTTAATATTGAGAAATCTGCGTAATGCGATAGGGTGAGTTTTACCCAGTTGAGGGGCGTCCTGTAGAAAGGGCAGAGGTACTGTATATCTGCCTAAAGGATCACGTGTGGTGGTAGAGCAGAAAATTTCCTCGCATTGTTCCTCCAGGGGATCAGTATGAGTGTGAGGTTGAGGTTAGTAGTAGTAGAGGGACACGTTGTATGTATCCCACAGTTGGGCAACCTTGTGTTTATGGGACGCGCGTACGCAAAATTAGCCGACCGGAAAAAAGAGAAAATAAATAATAATAATAAAAGTCACGTCATCTGTAGCCCACAAGTGGGCAAGCGCATGCGTAAGCGATGGCGGCGCTTCCAATTAGCCGGGAAAGCGAGAGTGAAAAAAAGAAAAAAAATCTAATAAAAGAAAGAGTGGGATACGTTGTACGTAGCCCACAGTTGGGCAGACCTGTAGCGGAAGCGAGCGCGAAGAATGAGTCTATGAAAGATAGAAACAAAAAAATAATGAAAAAAAATAATAAAAATATAGGACACTTTGTGTCTGTATCCCACAAGTGGGCAAACCAAGTGCATGAAGAGTGAGCCGATCGCAAAGGCAAAAACAAAAATTATAAATATCAAAATAAAAAATAACACGAGAAAAAAAACAAAGCACGCTGTATATGTCCCACAGCTGGGCAAACGTGTGTAGAAGCGAAAACGACGCACGCAAATAGCCGGCAAGCGAGAATAAAAATAAATAAAAAAACGAAAAAAAGAAAGTGTGGGATACGCTGTATTTACACTACGCCCACAGTTGGACAAGCGTATTTATAAGCAAAGGCGACGCACGCAAATAGCCGTTCAGCGAGATAGCGAGATAAAAAAAAAAGAATAATACGGAAAGTGTGGGATACACTGTATGTAGCCTACAGTTGGACAAGCGTATGTACGTAAGCGTATTTAATCACAAGCGATTTAAAAAAAAACTGATCACACTGAACACGTGTGGTGAGCACGTGTGGTGAACACGCGCAACGATGGAGCCGTTCACAAAAAAAAAGTTAACACACGGAAAAAAAATATTAAAAAATTAATGAGAGGTGTCAAGGGACACCCGGATGGAACGAAGTTCCTTTCGATTAATTAGTGAAGGAATTGTAATAAAATTTTATTTTTTATTAGTTATAATAATATTTTTTTTATTATTAACAAATATAATGTTATATAAACTTAATCAGTAGGCTCAATTTTCGTAATAATTGGCTTGTGGTAACTGAAGTAGGAAACATATGTTTGGGATTCTATTTTACTTCGTAAACACAACAGCGTATAGGTTAGAACACGCACGGCTTGCTAAATACATACGTTCTGATATTGTAATATTAAAATATGATTTGAGGGGACTACGAAACATCGTTTTTCTGTGTTGTCGTGCGGTCACACGCCACGCCGCGGCTGATGGCAATCAAAAAAGCTTTGTTCCAAATTACAAGTAGATAATAAAAATAAAGTTAACAAAAAAGTGTAAGTATTTATTTAAATGTGTGTGTACCTTTAACTGTGTTCTTAATAATATACAACTAAAAAATAAAAAAATTATGATGAACAAAAAATCAACTCGTGGTAGGATTTGATCTCAGGATCCACGGCGCTCATACGGGTGAGTCCGATGCGCGAACCACTACGCCAACCAGGCGATAAGTTGAGGGACGAAATAATGATTTACGTTTGCCGCACAGCTTACTAGCAAAAAGTGTCGTGACAACTTTTCGTAAGAATTTTTTCCGTCTAGCCCCCTTTCACAACGCGCGATAAGGAACTTCGTTCCAAAAATAAAATAAGCTGTAAATAACTGCAGCCGTGTAAGCGTTAGCGTTAGCGAATAGCGACACTGATTGAACTGAACACGCGCGCCAGCAGAGCTGGTTAGTCAGAGTGTTAATGCATCAACAACACAAAAGTAACAAATTGCAAAACTTGTTAGCGTAAATAACTAGGAATTAACACGAATCGGATACTGTTCATGAAACACGAATTTTTATTCGTGTAGGTAGATTAATAATAAATTTGCCTGGACTTTGCAACGACTGTCGTGCAGAAAAGATATTGTATGGTAATGAAATTATAAATGTTAGGAAATGAAATTTAAAAATTAGAAACTAATATGAAATTACGTGATAACTACGAGATATGATTATGAAATGATTATTACTATGATTATCACTTTGATGATCTTGAGCTGAGAAATCATTTGCAGCAAATGTGCATAATGGGCTGAAATAATTATTTTTAGCGGACTGTAATCAAAGTTAGGTGCTGATTCGGGCTGATTATCGTGGAATGACCATAAAATTCAGGGGGTATTCCGCGCTCGATTGGACCAACATGTAGTCGCCACGTCTGAGTGGCGATTACTCGACGTATGGGCACAGAATAAAAGGTATGGTTAGGTTGCGGAAATTGGAGCATGCGACTTACTTGGTGGATGATGGGTTGTGCATGGCAAGAGACGGGAAACGAGCACAACACAATCGCAGCAGGCGATTAGATGCACTTCACACCTTTCACTGCACTTAGTTTGTTAGGTTCTTAAATAGTAGATTTCACAGCTAGGGTGAGGTTGCTTGCGCGCGCGCTGACCGGAGACGAATGCGACTCGCCACGTCTCAGCGTTAGGGATGATTTTTATTAGAGCGGGACGTGCACGGAGCGTGCAATGATTTGAGACGTTGCATACATTTTGTATGAAGCAGTTCATATTACACCGTGCATGATCCGTGTCCCGTCCGGGCCCCAACGGCCCGGACGGGCACCCGCCGTGCACGTCCCGCTCTAATATAAATCAACCCTAAATCCTTCGATCTCGTCACCGGCGCGGCCGATGTTGGCGCGCGGGTCGTTAGTTGAATGGTGATTCGATGAACGGATAGATGGCGCTAGGAGTACATTAATCGTCGGCCAGTTGGCTCGTACACCCAACATACTGCGCTTCATTGCCCGCTGGCACACCTCGAGTCTAGACCTCTGCTGAGCCGTCAAAGATTATATATAATATAGTATGTAAACAAATATCTTTTTATAAAATATATAAACATATTATTTAAAAAGATATATAGATAATACGTTAATATTAATTTAAGTAGTTTAATAAGTTTTACTATTAATTATTGCTTATTATGACATTCATGGTGCACTACAAGCCCACTTTTAATTTTAAATCAATCTGGGCCATCCAAAGGTTGTCTGGAAGAAATTACTTTTAGTGATAAGACCGCCATTTGCACGTCTACTACAAAAATGTTTATTGTGGTGTACAATAAAGTATATTTATTTATCTTATCTTATGACCTTGAAAAAGAACGTCACTCGAAATATCAACGCCAAGGATTTCAATAGTCGGATTGATATCAAGGGAAGGTTCAGAAGTACGACGAAGGGATGTTTTTTCGCGGTAAATACGCAAACTTGTGTTTTGGAGGGGTTAACGTGGACTAGGTTATGTCGGCCCCAATTCGAGACATGACTTAACATGTTCTCGGTGTCAGCCACAAGTTTATTCTGGTTCTCGATGACGCTTTCCCGAGAAATATTAACTCGTACGGTGTAGAGCGTATCCCCAGTACTGTCGTCCGCATAGCAATAAATGCTGTTGTTATGCAACATGTAATTGATATGCAGAAGAAACAGAGTAGGGGATAACACACACCCCTGCGGGACTCCAGCACTCACAGACTTCATGTCAGAGCACGAACCGTCGACTACGACTCTGATGCTACGCCCAGTAAGAAAGCTGGCAACCCACTAACACAATTTCTCAGGAAGCCCGTCTGATGGAAGCTTAGAGAGAAGAGCCCTGTGCCATACCCTGACAAAAGCATTCGCTACGTCCAAGCTAACTGCCAGTGCCTCCCCTTTAATCTCGACTGCCTCCGCCCATCGGTGAGTAAGGCACACTAAAAGATCACCAGCCGAACAACCGCGACGAAAACCACACTGGCAATCTCTTAGTAGCTGATTCTCTTCTAGGTAGAGCTGGCGGTTTGTAATAGGCTCCGTTATTTTGGACAGCAAAGACGTGATGGCTTTTATTGGCCTGTAGTTAGACGGATCTGAGCGATCACTTATTTTAGGAATCGGGTGAACAAAGGCTGTCTTCCAAGAACTCAGGATAACGCCAGTAGTGTAAAAGAGCCGAAACATGCGCGTTAGAACCGGCGCCAACTCAGAAGGACACGTCCGAAGCACAATAGGAGGAAATGCATCAGGCTCACTCGACTTATGGATGTCAAGGGTAAAAAGAGCACTACGAACTGACTTTTGTAAGAACCGAACGTTTGGCATTGAACAAGCGCAATACGGTATGGTTGGTGAAGAGTTCTCCCTATCGTCCAAGGTCGAGTTTGACGCGAAAGAGTGCCCAAGAGATTGGCTTTCTCCTTTGCAGTATAGGCCAGGCCGTCATCGGTCTTGTGCAATGGTTACCACCATTGCACAAGACCGATGACGAAACGGCTGAGAAAAATTTCCTAAGATAGCTTTGGCGAGAGACCAGAACGCATGCGTACCTGAAGGAAGACGCACTAGCCTCTAGCCAATTCTACTTATGAATGATGAATTCGCTTTGGCAATGTCCTTCTTAAAGGACCTGGCGGCAAAGTTTTCCCTCTTTCTGAGCGCACTGATGTTTGGATCCTTTGATGACACCGCATCAGACCAGGCTTGGTAATGTTGTCGCTTTTGGCGAGACGCCATTTTGCAGCAACGACCAAACCATGGTTGGGACCTGCCGCCAATGGGAACCACAGAGTTTGGAATGAAAAGTTCCATTCCCTGCAGTATCACATCAACGACAGAGACAGCGGCGACATCAGGATCATCCAGCGAGAAGCAAACTTGCTACCACGGGTAGGACGCAAAGACACTTCGCATCCCATCCCATTCGCTCGCAATAATTGAATAAGAGTTACCTGTAATCATTGATATTAAATGATCGGGTTTCCAAAAACATTAGTCATTATAGCTTGTTAGACTTTTATCAATTTTTCTTCATATTAAAGACATGTAGCCTTGACTGATGCAGTAATAGCCACATTTTTCTTGCATTTTCAATTAATACACCTTTCTAAATCAGTGTTGGCAAGACTTTGCATCAGATTTGGAGAAAATTAAGATTGTTTACATTTTGTATTTGACATAACGCCAAAGAGAATTTCAGACAGCCCATAGACACATAGAGGCGGGGCGAAAGTGCAGTCAGCTTTTTGTTGCAAATAAAAACTTAAATTTTAATAATAGCCGACACAGTTCCCATAATAAATTACATAATAAATTAATATGTATAATATTTACTTAAATTAAATTCAAACAAATCCGGAAATGGAACTATTTTTTCTATAAGGACTGTAGAATTAAATATATGAATTTTACAGTAAAAACTTGCAACACGAAGAAAATAATTATAGATTTAAGCTTAATTTGACATTGAATACAATGGCTTTCTATGAAAAGAAAGTAGCAATAATAGACATAAATAAATTATTAGATAATTATTTTATAATAACAAAAGATAAATATTATCTTAAGACTTATTTTAAGCGACAGATAGCAAATTCGCCATCATTTTAATTTAAGTATTTAGCCAATAACATGGCTAGCTCAGCGGCTTCTATTGAGCTGCAACATACTGACATGCCAATTCAGACTTTGGAATATGTTCCAAATAATTTAAATTAGATTATAAGACAATAGAGGACACCTCTAGCAAATTATTGGAATTAAATTATAAGACAAAAGAGGAACTCTCTTGCAAAATGTTTGCAAATAAAATGAAATTAAATCAATGTAAAAATAGCTTTATAAAAAGCCCCGGTCAATCATTAAATTTAAAAAATGTAAAATCTTTGAACATTGTTCACCAGAACATCCAAGAAATGATGGGCAAAGATTTAGAGATTGAATTGTTCATGAACTGTAATAATATTGATATTCTTTGCATTACCGAGCATTGGCTTAGAGACCATCAATCAGTTCATGTTCAATTTTAAGAATCATTTGGTAGGAAGTTCGTTCAGTCGAGGAAATGCAATACATGGTGGCTCCTTAATTATTGTTAGTAAAAAGTTTAAATTAAAAGAACGCAAAGACATAGTGAGCCTCTCGGTTGAGCGAACAATAGAAATAGCTTGTGTGGAGTTGGAGCAGTTTGTTGTGATAAGTGTATACAGACCTCCTTCAGCATTGTATGATCTTTTTGAAAAAGTTATGGATGAGACATTGCGTAAGGTCCGCAATGTAGGTAAAACAATAATTGTTTGCGGTGATTTTAATAAAAATTTGCTAGAAAACTCCACATTGTCAACTAAAATTAAAAACTTATTTCTATCATACAATTTGAATAATTTATTTTTGGAGCCGACAAGAATAACTGCCACTTCGGCCACCTGTATTGATAACATATATACAAATGTAAAACCACTGGCTAAGCAAATTATTAATAACCTGGCCAAATGGTCAGCTTTCCACACCAGCGTAAGCAAGTGATGAAAAAGAATATCACTGTTGTGCCAAAAACTGCAGGTCGGCTGGAACGCTTTAAAAGCAATCTAGATACAAAATTAAATTATTTAGAATACAATGACAACCCTGATGTCTATTATAATGATTTTTTTAACATATATTGTTCAGAATTTAATAAATCTTTTGTTCCAAAAAAGATCTCGGTTAGTGGTACTGCATCTTTTAATGAATGGGCTACAATTGGTATTTACAAAAGTAGGAAACGCCTTTATGAACTTTATGGTGAACGCAACTATAACACCAGCGACGACTTCAAATTATATGTTAAAAATTATTCAAAGTTATTTAAAAGAGTATGCCGATTAGCCAAGGCAAACTATCTGAGTTCTAAGATTATGAATAGTAATGACAAAATAAAAATGATATGGAATATTATAAATAGTGAAACAGGAAAGGTCAGAAGTCGTAATAATGAGTACAATTTAAATTGTGATAATAAAACCTTGACTTCTGATGCTGATGTTGCTGCAGCATTTGAGAGGTTTTTTACTGACATTCCAGTTTCAACTACAAAAGCCTTGATTTCCTCCCCCACTGTAGCTGAATCTGTTTTGAAGGAGAATGTTAAAGATTGTGAAAGTAATTTCAGTTTTCAAAAAATTTGTGTTATAGATATATTAAAAACATTTAACACTCTCAATAAAAAGAAAACTGCTGATCTGTGGGGTAATTCCGTGGATGTCGCTAAATCAGTAAATATGACAATAGCTCCAGTTTTAGCTTGCATATTTAACGAATGCATTGACTGTGGTGTTTTTCCTGACCTAATGAAACATAGTAAATTAATTCCATTGTTTAAATCAGGTAGCACATCTGACCCCTCTAATTTTAGACCTATTTCTGTGCTACCCACATTTAGTAAAATTTTTAAAAAGTTGATGCTAGACCAAATTCGAATTCATTTTCATAGAAATAAACTTTTACATTGTAAACAGTATGGTTTTACTAGGGGTCGCTCAATAACTGACGCCGGTGTTGAGCTTTTAATCCAAATATTTGATACCTGGGAGGAATCACAGGATGCCCTAGGGGTATTTTGTGATTTATCCAAGGCTTTCGATTGTGTTTTACATGAAACTTTGGTCAGGAAGCTTAACCACTATGGAATTAGGGATGCTTCTTTGAGCCTTCTAATCTCATACTTGAGTAACAGGATTCAGAAGGTCGACATTAACGGTAAAAGATCTCCGGGATCAGTGGTTACAATGGGAGTTCCGCAGGGTTCAATACTAGGTCCATTCTTGTTTTTGGTTTATATTAATGACTTACCTTATTTTGTAAAAGACAGTCATGAGATAGTATTGTTTGCTGATGATACTTCACTTTTATTCAAAGTGAAACGACGACACCCAAATTATGACGATGTGAATAATGCGATCTCAAAGATTGTTCACTGGTTTAGTGTAAATAACTTGCTATTAAACGAGGGAAAAACCAAATGTGTAAGATTTGTATTGCCTAATGTTAAGCAGGTAATAACTAGTGTACAAATTAAAGATAAGAATGTGAATCCTGTGGACACCACTGTGTTTCTAGGCATCACGTTAGATGCCAAGCTTCAGTGGGGCTCACATATAGCTAAATTGTCGAATAGACTTAGCTCTGCGGCTTATGCAGTAATGAAGATCCGTCAGTTAACTGACGTTGATACATCCAGATTAGTTTATTTCAGTTACTTTCATAGTGTAATGTCGTACGGCATTTTACTGTGGGGAAATGCTGCCGACATTCAAACTATCTTTGTGCTTCAGAAGAGGGCTATTCGAGCAATCTATAACCTAATAGCTGGCGACTCTCTCAGAGAGAGATTTAAGAATATAAATATAATGACAGTTGCATCACAATACATTTATGAAAATTTGATTTATGTTCATAAAAATACTGGAATGTTTTCAAAAAACAGTGATATTCACAATGTAAACACTAGAAGTAAGAACAAATTAGCAGTACCTTATACTAGGCTCCATAAAATAAATAATTCTTTTAGGGGTCTGTGTGTAAGATTTTACAACAAAGTAACAAATGATATTCAGAAATTAGATCTTAATAAATTTAAAATCAAAATCAAAGAAAAGCTTTATAAAAAAGCTTATTATAAAGTGTCAGATTACACAGAAGACAAAACAGCTTGGATCTGAAATGCTCCAAGCACTCCAACAGCTATTTCTAATTGTCTTTATTTAATTGATACTACATTGTATTGTAAACATTGTATTGTAATTTTGTATTGCATCATTTTTTTATTATTTTTAAATTCATATTTTGTATTGACCTGGTAACGACATACTCTTTTTTTTGTTTGTAAATGTCATTGCTTTTGTGCGCTGTGGTTTCTTGTGCCCATTCTTTGCCACAGTTAAAAAATTATGTCCTGAATGGGTGGTAGGTCAAAAAAGATTTGGACGATTCAAAGTACTTATTAATTGAGTTTATTGAATAAATATATTTTGACTTGACTTGACTTGAATACCACTTAAGTAAAATTAGTTCTTAAATGTGTCAAGAGATGGCGCCACTAGAAAAATTAGATGGCGCTATTAACTTTTTTCCGTGTTTGCTATATAAGAAAACTTCGTGAGAATTAAAAAAACTTTTTTTCCAACATAAACTAACCGTTTCATTCACCACTCTTTTGGGTTGGGTGCCTTAGTACGAGTTAGTGGTTTGCACCGGAGCGGAATCTGGCGGACCGGTGAAATTCACCGGTGATTTGCCGATCTTCGGTTATTCACCGGTGATCTCCGGAGAATTTTGTTGTTTAGCAAGAAATTATTAAGCTATTCTATTCAGTTATTGTTCGGTAATGTTGTGCAATTTGAAGCTTTATTGTAATAAAATATTATATTTATTTAGGTACGATGAGATTAATGCTCTAAGATGAGATTCGATAAATGAAAACATTAGGTATCAGTAATTGAAAAGGAGAAAAATCTTTATTTTACATTTATTATTATATATAATAAATTATGGTTTTCATGAAGTAGACACAACATTTCAACAGCGTCATTGCGCAGCATATAGCATATATTTCTTTGGTCATTGAGAATATAACATGTCGTTGAAAATACTCTCTCTGATCCACAGACATATAATAGAAGTATGTCTGTGCTCTGATCGAACTAAGATCAAACCAAGCCCAAATAAAAAAAAAAAATTCTGATGTGGCAGTGATGACAACAGGGCCAGAGAAATACTATGTGGAAGAAATTAATAAAATCAAATTTAATCCTACTAATATTATAAACGCGAAAGTTTGTAGGTATGGATGGATGTTTGTTACTCTTTCACGTAAAAACTACTAAATGGATTTGGATGAAATTCGGCAAACAGATAGTTTATAACCTAGATTAACACATAGAATACTTTTCATCCCGATATTCCCACGGGAACGGGAACCACGCCGGTAAAACCGCGAGCAGCCGCTAGTATTTTATAAGTTCCTCTCGCATGAACTTGAATGGTATACTGGCGACGAACGTTATAACTAGTGTCCGACCGAAGTTGCGGTTTCGGTTTCAGCCAGTTTCGGTCTGAAAATCATGTTTCGGGAAGAGGTTCTGTTTCGGCCAAAAACAGCCGGACCTTTCAGCCGCGCCGAAACTTACATCTTCGTACTTTTGGGTCGCATTCGGCTAACGTCGAGTGCACTCGGCACGGCTGGCCATATGGCGTCACTCGCCTCGCCTAACTCCACCGGCCACTGAATCAGTGCTCTTTGGTCGTGTAGTGAAAATTAAAAGTAAAACTGAAAGAAAATACATCATTATGATTACAAAGTCGCTGCCTCAGATGTAAGTAACATTTTAAATTTTTCACTTTTTAGGGTTAGTTAAATTTTGACCCAGTGTCATTTTAACAATGTTGTCAATTCGATAAAAGTTTAAAGTAGAAACTTGTAATATTAGGCCGGTGAGATGTTTTATGAATCAAATATCTGGAAAAAACGGCCCACTGACATTTTTATTCAACGTTTTAATCACGTTTATAAATGGTTCGCTTTCGGTTTCGGCAAAAAAACATGTTTCGGTCGGACACTATATAACATTATGCAACAACTTAAGACAGTCTTCAAGAAGAAGAATACATAAAAATGAGAAATAAAAATATTGTAATTTAAAAAATGATAACAAATAGTAGGTAGGTACCTAATAAACACATCGTTAATCAATAAATAAAATATGTTTTTATTTGGCTCTATAAGTTGTATAACCGGAGAATACCGGTTTCTCTCCGGTATTTTTTACCGATTAGTTTCACCGGTAGAACACCGGTGTTTCTCCGGAGATCTATGCTTCGGTGCAAACCACTAGTACGAGTTTGTACATGGTCCTTCCGGAGCCGGAAGTCAACCGCCTTTCCGCGTTTTTTTAAACTTATACTTGCGGGCAGTGGATCGCTGTCGCAAACGCAAGTAACAGGAGCCGACCGAGGCTAAGTGCAGCACCGGTCAGCTTCAGACCGTGTCATCAGTGGAAGACACTGGTCAGGTCACGGTGGGCGGCGCCCGCCCATCATCAGCGAAGCAGCATCAGCAGTTCAGAATCCTGAGGTGGAAGGGGAGTCAGGGCTTCCCTCCCTCAGGGCACATCGCATAGTGAGAAGGTGTTTATGTGCTAGTGTAAAGTGAAGTGTGGGTAAACCTGAAGTCTGGAAAACTGTAAGTACTTTCAACCTTAATTGTTAGAAGAAATAACCTTTGAAGAATTTCGCGTTGCTTCGGACTTAGAAAAATTATAAAAATATTTGGGACTTGTAAAATTTTTGTGTTATTTAAAACTTAGCTTCATATTTGCATGATAGAAATTAGAACTTAGAATAATTTAAGCAAAAACGGAGGTACGGGGAATCCATGCCCGATCTCTGTCAAAGTTCATTTGTATTTTAAAAACACTTAGCATTTTTGTATACTTTTACTAATTCAATTGTTCATTGAATTAAAACACTAGCAAGTAGAAATAATATTTCATTGTAAAATACTTACTTACTGAAATACAAAATATAACATAAAACATTTTTACTAAATTAGTTAGGTCTTTTTTTATTACTTTAATATACCTACTTAAATACCTTTACTGGGAATATCCTTGAAATTCATTTATACCTAATCTACTACAAGAGACATAGAAACTTTGCACATTTACTTTTGTAACTTTAAACTTAATTGTATCATCATCATCATCATCAGCCTATAAACGTCCCACTGCTGGGCACAGGCTTCCCGCGTGAACAATAGCACGTGGGGATATTGGGCCATAACCCACCACGCTGGCCCAGTGCGGGTTGGTGGGTTTTAACGGCTGCCATCTTACGACAACAACCGGGACCAATGGCTTAACGTGCCTTCCGAAGCACGGAGGAGCTCGAGATGTTTTTAAATTTGGTCACCCATCCAGCGACCCGGCATTGCGAAAGTTGCTTAGCGAGCAAGATCGCAAGCCGAACGCGCTAGCCGCTGCGCCATCGAGCTCCTCGAATTGTATTTGTATATTTTAAGCTAAATTATAAAGATGGAGAACATTATTAATTTTCAAGAAAACCTATATGAGCGTATGATTAAGGCTAAAACTAATTTTAAAAATCGCCTAAAGAGCGCATAACTAAAGAATATGTAAGTGGTAGATTGGAAATTTTGGAACAACTTTGGTTCGAATTTTTGTCCGAACACAAAGATTTAATGAGAAACTACGCGGCTAAATATGTTAAAGCTTCATCTTATATAACTAACGATATCTATGATAAAGCTGAAGAAATTTATCTAGAATATAAATGTGAACTAAAAACTATATGTATCAAATTTGAATCGAAAAATGTGGTTCAAACTGATGAACCCATCTCCAATTCTTCAAGGAAAACAAATGCAAACTATCCACAAATTAATATTCCTTACTTTTCTGGGAATTATCAGGAGTGGACGTCATTTAAATCTCTCTTTAAGTCTCTTGTTATAAATAACGAATATTTTGATGACGTTCAGAAAGTACATTACCTAAAGGCATATTTAAGGGGGGAACCAGAACAGTTAGTCAGACATGTAGCTATAGAAGAGGGTAACTTTGATCGATGTTGGAATATTATTAATGAAAGATACAATGACAAAAAATGGATGTGCTATAACGTTTTAAAACGATTCATAAGTCAAAGAAACTTGACTACGGAATCTGGCAGTGGATTAAAGGATCTTGTCGATACTACCAATGAATGTCTTGCATCGTTGGAAAGTTTGGGTGTAAAAACTAGTGCCTGGGATGTCATTGTTATTCACATTGTAAACTTAAAGTTAGACTCGGAAACACGGCGACAGTGGAAATTCCACGTCACCGCGAAAACAACTTTCGACGAATTGCCTACTTACCAATTATTTGCTAGTTTCCTTAAAGAACGATTTTCCGCTATTAATCGTCTTGATTCAAAAACACAGTCACATAACAAATCTTATCAAAGTTCAAATGTAAATACGAAAATAAAAACGTTACACATTACAACAAGCTGTTGCGCATTTTGTAAAAATGATCATAAAATTAACCAACGTACTAACTTTCACAAAGCGACGGTGGATACACGCCGCAAATTTCTATTAGATAATAAGTTGTGCTTCAACTGTTTGGGTGGCAATCACTCTGTAAAAGAATGCCACAGTAAAGTAAAGTGTCGCGTGTGCAAGCGCGCACACAACTCGCTCTTGCATCCCAGGAGCGAGAACGTAATCGTACGTAACGATACAGACAATAGTGTTGCTTCTTCGAGTGAGACTTCGACACAACTAGTCTCATGCGTGGCGTCAAGCAAGATCATGCTCCAACAAGTATTACTTGCGACGGCACTAGTCAGCGCAGCTTCACCAAGCGGAGAGAACGTTATACTGCGTGCCCTGATCGACCAGGGCTCGCAAGCGTCGTTCATCACTGAATCTACTGTACAGTACCAGGGACTAAAAAAGATGCCTGCCACAGGTCGGATATCAGGCTTAGGTAGCGGTGCAACGGTCGTGTCTAAAGCCGTGGTTGACATTCAATTAAAGTCTCTTCAAGATAGCAACTTTATGATAACAGTAAAGGCACATGTAATTAATTAGTGCATCTCGTCCTTTCTACCAAGCAAAAAGGTAGAAGCCTTACAATGGGATGAACTACTATACCTAAACCTAGCCGATCCAGAGTATCACACGCCAAATAGGATCGACATGCTCTTGGGCGCAGAAGTGCATGCGCAAATTATCCAAGACGGTATAAAAAAGGGACCGCTTGGTACACCACTTGCTCAAGCAACCAGCTTAGGGTGGATCATATCCGGTGTTGTTGCGTGCGGCTGAATAATTGAGTAATTACCTATTACTTATTAGAATTGGATGTAGAAAAGAATAGCGCTGCGTCGTAGGTAGTCAGGATGGAAGTCTTGTCCGTTGTAGAATCGGGAGTAGAAAGGAAACAGACAAGTAAAGGACTCACCAAACTCTGGAGCTGCAGATGACCCGACCAGCAATGGCCTGGGCTGATCTCCTCTTCCTTTTGCGCACAAATTCACTTCGCGGGCAGTTTGACTTAATGAGCGGGTTATTATGATTATTAGTAATTGAAGTTTAAGCTGATTTTATGATTATTTTCGGGAGCGGCGCGTTCGCGGTGTCTTTTCAAAAACGTTACTTTTTAGTACTCGAGGAAAATGCAGAGAGCTGTCCGTTGCGGGCGCCCGTCGGGTCGTTGATTGGCGGTGGTGCTTTCTCGCTCACACCAGCGGTTAAGTATGGCGAAGGAAAGGGATATTAGGAAAGGATGTGCGGACGCAACGCTTTTCACATTTCGCGGTGTTATTTAAAAATTCGAACATGAATTAACGACTAAGTCGTAGATGGCCAAAACACCCTCCGCGGCCTTAAGAACACGTAGGGTTCTTAATAAAGTGTAGTTAGTATAGAGCATATCACAATATGAATGTAAATAATAATATACAATTAATGCGTTTAAAATAAAATAATGTTATCAAGTATGTATGTAATGTGTTAATATAGTTTATAATGCGGTTAGGTAATTTATTGTGATGGTAATGGACAAAGTTTTACGATAGGTCGTTTAAATGTACCATTTGGGGTCTTAACAAGGGCTACACGAACAGTACCATCACTACCGGGATAGATCTGTTGAATGATTCCCATTGGCCAACGTAAAGGCGGGACCTCGTCCTGATGAATTAAGACCACAGTACCGATCGTGATGTTCGCCTTATCTGTAAGCCATTTTTGTCGCACTTGCAAACTATGTAGGTATTCTAATCGCCATCTTTTCCAGTAGCTATTAACCATTTGGTCAATTAAATGTTTGCGGTTACATAATGTTTTCGTTTCATCGGAAATATTTGATATAGGTAATTGAGTGAGTGGTGAAGCCATTATAAAGTGTGCGGGAGTTAGTGGTTCTGGATAAGGGTCCTCACTGAGAATACAGAGAGGTCGCGAATTTAAAATACCTTCAATTTGAACTAGAACGGTTAAAAGTTCTTCATATGTAAGCAATTGGGACCCAATAATGCGTTTAAGATGTGTTTTTACACTTTTTATATTTGACTCCCATAGGCCGCCAAAATGTGGGGCGCGAGGAGTTATCATACGCCATTCAATGCGTTGATGTGCAACAAGCTCTTGGAGCTGAGTTTTAGCTCCAATAAAATTCGTTCCATTATCGGAATAAAGACATGATACTGGTCCACGGCGGGAAATGAACCTATTAAAAGCGGATAAAAATGTGTTTGATGACAAGTCAGACGCTATCTCAATGTGAACTGCCTTGGTCACAAGACACACAAAAAGGCAAATGTAAACCTTTATACTTCTTTGACCTCTTCGCCTACATGGTGTAATATTTATATGTCCTCCGTAGTCAACTCCAGTATGGACAAACGCTTTTGTCTCCTGTACACGACACGCGGGTAAATCGGCCATTTTAGGGTTAATATGCGAAGGTGCGGTTTTAAAACAGTGATTACAAGAATGAACTATTTTTCGTATAATATTTCTAGATGAAATAATCCAGTATCTTTGTCGTAATAAAGATGATAGAAGATTAGCGCCTGCATGGCAGTGTATGCGGTGATAATGTTGTTTAATAAGATAAGTATTAAGATCATGTTTAGGTAACAAAGCCGGGTGCTGTGATTCAAAAGGTAGGTTAGCTCTCGATAGCCTTCCTCCTATCCTTAATATTCCAACCTCATCTACAAAAAGATCAAGATTTCTGAGCGGGGTAGCAGGTAAATTATCTTTATATAAACCACGAATAATTGGTTCAAAGTGAACATGTTGTAATGAGCGAATTAAGTATATTTCAGCGGTATTTAAATGAGAAGCTTGAATGCCTTTATAGCGCGGTATAATGCGTAGAAATCTAAGTATATAGACTATGATGCGTAAAATTTTATTCCATGACGAAAACCTTGTCGCAAGTGTATGAAGTACTTTCGGAATTACAGATAAAGCAGTAAAGGTGAGTGTTTTGTTGTGATACTCGGGTAATTCCTCGCATGATGTGGGTTCAAATTGAGTGATTGGCCACTCAGCAGTACGAAGCTGAAGCCATTCGGGGCCTTGCCACCATAACTCATGGTTAATTAATTGTTCAGGTAATATACCACGAGAGAGACAATCACTCGGGTTGCTTACACCACTAACATGGTAAAAGTGTTGTGAGTCAAGATTCTCTTGACATTTAGCGATGCGGTTACTGATAAATATACTCCAGTTATGAGGCGAAGATTGTATCCATGAAAGGGCTATTTTGGAATCTGAGAAAGCGAATATATTATTAATAGCGGTACGTTTATTGTATGTATCATTAACTAATTTGATTAATTTTGACATAAGAAGCGCGGCACATAGCTCTAACCGAGCTAGTGTAGCTACCTTCACCGGAGCCACTTTAGATTTGGCACACACCAAGCTAACGTGAATATTTCCATGCGGATCTGTGACATGTAAATAAATAACGCAACCATAAGCTTTGAGACTAGCGTCCGCAAACCCAACAATGTTTAATATACAGCCTTCAGAAACGGCTAAAGTACGCGGTATTTTTAATGAAGATAGTAACGGCAATTGATGCGCAAATGTATTAAATAAAGAAATAATTGAAGTGGGTGGTTTATCATCCCAACCAATGTTTTCTTTCCATAACTCCTTTATGAGTAATTTGGCACAAAGGATTACAGGTGCGACGAAACCTAATACGTCCCATAAGCGTGCGATTGTGGAAAGCATTGTTCTTTTAGTACACTCTACGTTTATAGGAGACGTGGTGTAAATAAATATATCTTGAGCGGGAAGCCATTTAAGACCTAGTATTTTTATATTGTCATTATATGAAAATTCCTGAGCGGTGCGGTTGGACTCGGGTACAGTAGAGAGAAGCTCCTGAGAATTACTGGCCCATTTGGTTAAATTAAAATCACCAGATTTAAATAAGTGTATCAATTCTTTAGATAATTGTATACCTTCTTCTACCGTGAGAACTGACGTCGTCAAATCGTCCGTGTACATTTCCTGCGAGGCCACTTTGACGGCAAGAGGAAACCGTTCACGCTCGTCATTTGCTAGCTGACGAACAGTACGCATAGCCAAAAAGGGACTACATTTTAAACCAAAGGCAACCCTATTGAATTGAAATTCACGAATTTGACTATTTGAGTCAAATCTAAATAATATTTTTTCATATTTTCTATGCTCAGGAGATAATGCGATGCGAAGGTACATTTGTTTTATGTCAGCGGTAATTGCAATAGGGAACAAACGAAAGTTGAGCAATAATATAAATAAATCAGCTTGAAGATTGGGACCAACGTGTAAAATGTCATTGAGTGACAAACCATTATGACATTTAGCGCTTGCGTCTAAAACTACACGTACTTGAGTAGTCGGTTTATCGCGGCGTACGACTGGATGATGAGGTATGAAGTAACCCTGTCCATAGTAGGGATCGTCGGGTAATACTTCGCTTAAGTAACCATTAGTAATATATTCATTAATAATTTCGTTATAACTAGTTCGTAGTTCTGCGTTTGCTAGTTGCTTTTCTAGCGATATCAAACGGCGGTGAGCAACAGAGCGAGAGTCACCGAGCCTTCTAGGGTCGTCGCGAAAAGGTAACGCCACACAATATTGACCAGTAATAGCGTCACGTGACACGGTGGAGCTGTACATACGCTCGCAATCACTGTCTGCGGGATTAATGTACTTTTTTACGGGGACTTCTTCTAACTCCCAAAATTTGGTCAGCAAGTAGTCGTCTGCGTTGCGGTTATCGTAACACGTTAAAAAGGTCGCGGTAGATGTAATATGTTGGTTGTCAGATTTGACGCGGGCGGGTACTTCTCCCATTAAAATAAAACCAAACACGGTCTCAATCGCGGGCGGTGCAGGAGGCATAATAATTTTTCTATCTAACAATAAGTATGGAAACAGATGAGCACCTAACAATAAGTTGATCTCCCCTGGCATATGCCACTGAGGATCTGCGAGCGGAATATCAATTAAATTTTTCATGACAGAAGTGTCAACATAATCGGTTGGTAATCGGTCAGTTATACAATCTAAAACCAATGCGGTAATCGTGAAAGAACAAGTATTTAGTTATACCTACAAGAAGTTACGTGCGGTTAACCCCTGCGGTTAATTTTAATGCACTCCCAGTCAATTTACCCATTAGGTATTGTATACGTTGCTAGTTTGTTAATTCGGTATTGTCGTGAATGTTTGCCTTAAACGACTCATAAAAGACGGGCCAATTTTCAAATTTGCCATCAAATAATGGTATGTTAATGGGCGGTAACTTTATAGAAGCAAGTTTAGGTTGTATCTGAGCGTTATTTGTATTGCATTGTGACATAATTCGCATAATTTTAGTAAACAAATCTTCGAACTGAGTGAGGCTCGAATAATCCGGTTCAAATTTATCGTTATTATTTAGATAAATTTCGTTAATTGTATCTAAATTCTGGATATACTCATCGCGAACAATATTTAGCGACTCCGAGTCGGCCATAAATGTTTCCGATGAACGAAGATCCATTCTAACAGCGGTGGAAATCTTTTTACCACTATCGTAAATAGCAGAAAGCCTAAGTAAAATTTTAAACACTGAAAAAAGACGACAACCTCAGGCGGGAATCGAACCACGCACCTTCCGCATTCCGGGCGGCTGCCTTAACCACTTGTCGTCTTTTTTCAGTGTTTAAAATTTTACTTAAGTATATTTAAGCGTTAATAAAACGCTAAAATATAAAACATTAATTTAGCAGAAAGCCTATTTATTATGGCTTTGTTTTTAGCTTGTAACAATTTAATTTTATTAGCGTCCATAGTTAAGATAGCGATTACGGTTGCAATAGGTAGATTGCGCAGAAAAGAAAAGTAGGTAGGTAGCTAATAATAAGCGACCGGCGCGTGCGAGCGGTTAAATTATGGTAGTTTATCACTACAAATAAGGCGAAAATCATAAGCGGAGTAGTTTCAATATGCGAGAAAACAATTTATTCTCATAAAAAACGAAGCGGCAAATAACATTCAGTGTGTTTGTAACAATTAAGTACGATGGCGAAACGACAAAATAAAATGGTTTAGTTAGTAAACCAATATGGTTGCTCTGCGCTGTTTAGGTAGGTTCCTACGCGTGGGAACGAAATACTGCGGTGTAATAAATGATGCGGTGTATGTTATATTAATAAATGAGTGAATTTGTGCAATAAATATGCGGTGTAATAGGTTAATAGGTTTATTATATGTATATAAATAGGTATTTATCCGGCTCGAAGGACCAAAATGTTGTGTCGTGCGGCTGAATAATTGAGTAATTACCTATTACTTATTAGAATTGGATGTAGAAAAGAATAGCGCTGCGTCGTAGGTAGTCAGGATGGAAGTCTTGTCCGTTGTAGAATCGGGAGTAGAAAGGAAACAGACAAGTAAAGGACTCACCAAACTCTGGAGCTGCAGATGACCCGACCAGCAATGGCCTGGGCTGATCTCCTCTTCCTTTTGCGCACAAATTCACTTCGCGGGCAGTTTGACTTAATGAGCGGGTTATTATGATTATTAGTAATTGAAGTTTAAGCTGATTTTATGATTATTTTCGGGAGCGGCGCGTTCGCGGTGTCTTAAAAAACGTTACTTTTTAGTACTCGAGAAAAATGCAGAGAGCTGTCCGTCGCGGGCGCCCGTCGGGTCGTTGATTGGCGGTGGTGCTTTCTCGCTCACACCAGCGGTTAAGTATGGCGAAGGAAAGGGATATTAGGAAAGGATGTGCGGACGCAACGCTTTTCACATTTCGCGGTGTTATTTAAAAATTCGAACATGAATTAACGACTTTGTCGTAGATGGCCAAAACATCCGGTGTAGTAAATGGTTCTGCCAATTCGAGGTTGAAACTAAATACGTTCCATTGTTGTGATCGCTCAGACGACGACAATAACTTCTTAAAGAAATTTTGGGAGCTTGAGACCGACATTCCAATGCCTAAGCAACGATTGTTCACAGACGAGGAACAATATTGCGAAGAGAATTTCACAAAAACAACGCGTAGAGATGCAGCCGGTCGATACATCGTTCGGCTTCCATTCAAAAATGAAAATCCTCAAGTCACGTCGTCTCGAGAAATTGCAGAATAAAGGCTGAAATCTTTGGAAAACAAATTATCCAAAGACAAACCTTTAAAAAGCAGATATACAGAGGTACTCGAAGAATACATAACCCTTAACCATATGGAACTTATTCCAGAAAATCAAATTAATAAAAAAAATGCAATTTATTTACCTCATCACGCAGTCGTAAGAGACTATAAATCAACTACAAAGGTAAGAGTCGTTTTCGACGCCTCCTGTAAAGGAAAAAACAACTTGTCACTAAATAATCAACTGCTGGTTGGACCAACTATTTAACCAGAACTCAGACACATCATTATGAAGTGGAGAATGCCACCCATTTGTCTGTTAGCCGACATTGTTAAGATGTAGCGGCAGGTGAAAACAGATGAAGAAGATAACGATTTTCAAAGAATCCTGTAGAGAAAAAATCCTAGCGACAACATACAACATTACAGACTTACCAGGGTTACGTTCGGTACAGCTTCCGCACCTTACCTGGCCGTGAGAGCACTTCAACAAGTAGCACGCGATCACGGTGACGAATATCCTGTGGGAGCTCAAAACACGTTAAATAGTTTTTATATCGATGATTACATGTCAGGAGTACAAAGCGTAGGTTAACGAATCAAGCTATTTACTGAAATGAATGAGCTACTAAGCAAGGCAGGATTCGAGTTACAGAAATGGAATAGTAACAATAATGAACTTATGGAAACAATGAGAGGAAAGTTAATGGACAAAGTGGTAACAAAGGGAAAGGATAAGGAAATAAGGGAAGATAACTTAATGAAAATAATGGGACTTACCTTTAACCGCAGCGAAGACAACTTCCGTTTCGTCGTAAAACTCCCAACACTACAAGAACCTGTAACGAAAAGAAAAATCATATCAGATATATCACGGCTTTACGACCCACTAGGCTGGGTAGGACCTAGTATAATAGTAGCAAAAACAATTATACAAAAATTATGGCTTGCAGGTATAGACTGGGATGAAATCGTCCCAGACAATTTCTTGAAACAATGGTTATCTTACCGCGAGGAACAGATATAACTAAGCAAAATCCGAATACCTACGGCGATCATGTAGTCGAACTGCATGGTTTTTGTGATGCGTCGAAATCGGCTTACGCAGCAGCTGTGTATATTCGAACCGTCAATTCTGAAGGCAAAGTAAACGTTTCATTAGTCACTGCCAAAACTAGAGGAGCACCTGTTAAACAGGTGTCCATACCAAGACTAGAACTATGCGGTGCAGTATTACTTGCCAAATTGTTAATGGAGGTCGCAACCGTACTAAACATTACCAAATACAACTTACACGCTTGGACAGACTCAACTGTCGTTCTTGCATGGTTGAACAAACATCCTAGTAAGTGGAGTGTGTTTGTAGCAAACAGGGTTTCGGAAATTCTAACCTATCTAGATCCAGAAAACTGGTCTCATGTTACCACCAAGCATAACCCTGCGGATAGTGCATCGCGAGGTCTAAGTCCATCAGAACTTATTAACCCCTCGGGTGATGATAGCCACGACGTGGCTACAAATGTTGATCGCTTATTTGATGATAGCCACGTAGTGACCATGTATTTCAAGTCTGTTTTATACTTCGGTTTCAGTTTTTAGTGTCTGCGGCTTGTATCGGTTGGCTGCACGAGCTGTCTAGTGTGAATAAACGTCAATAAAAACAGACTTACTTCGAAAAGATCTATTTTTAAAAAATAAAAATAAAAAAATAAAAAATAACTCGATGCGGAAATTGTTATTTTTCTTTACATTTTTCTATGAAAAGTTGTAAACATTTTTATATATTATTATTACTATGTAGTAAGAGGTTACATATAAAGAAGAAAAAGATACCCTTATCGCGTTTAATTTTTAAATATAATAAAAAATGTAAAAAAAAAATATAAATAAAAAAAAAATATATAATTAAATATTTGTTTAATATTTTTTAATGAAACCGCCATAATATTGAAGATAATTTTTCTAGGAATCCAACGATATACAATATGTGTGGTGTTTAAAAAAGGAAGGCCACAAAAACCACTTAACACTACTCAAGTACCTGTATCAAATTACGCCGCGTCATACCCAAATCAAAGAAGGACTTGCGCGCGCGCTGACGTCATCACGTGAGGGGTTAACAGTACCATATGATTCAATGGACCAGACTTCTTACTTACCGAAACTATAATATACAGTAAACCTAAATCACTAGAAACAGAGCTAGAAACTATTATATCTCATTGTACTATTTTAGAAGATGATAATTTGTTGAACAGATTCTCTTCCTTAATTAAAGCGAAGCGAGTGATGGCCTATTGCCTGCGATTTGTTAATAACTCTAAAAAAAACTGTACTAAACCTACAACTATTTATCTTAATACTATAGAACTAAACGAAGCTTTAAATTTATATATTAGACATTGTCAATTCTCTAACTTTAGTGAAGAAATACGGAAAATTTAACAAAAACATGACTTACCAAGAAATTCTAAAATCAGGTCACTTTCTCCATATCTTGATGAACAAGGCTTAATAAGGGTAGGTGGAAGATTGAACCAATCCAATATGTTAACTTACCATCGGAAACATCCCATCTTGATAGCCAAACAGTGTCAGCTAGCTCGTCTTATAATAGCTGATGCTCACAAAAACACTCTTCATGGTGGACCACTAGCTACTTTACAGACAAGGTACTGGTGCAAAACAGATGGCCAAAACACATTATCGTAACTGTGTAATCTGTGTAAAAAATGCAGCCATTACTAAATCTCCTTTGATGGGTCAGCTACCACCTGCAAGAATCACGCCATCACGAGCATTTGTCAACAGCGGGGTCGACTATGCAGGTCCAATCCAAATTAGGACAAGCAAGGGTAGGGGCCATAAATCTTACAAATGGTATATCGCCTTATTTATCTGTATGGCAACACGAGCCATTCACTTAGAAGTCGTTAGCGACTTAACCTCAGAAGGGTTTCTGCAAGCGTTCAAACGATTTGTGGCCAGGCGCGGTCATTGTTCGCATCTCTGGAGCGACAACGGCACAAATTTCATAGGAGCGTCAAGTGAGCTCAAAAGGCATTGTATTGCAGAGCAAAAACAAATGCTCACAGAAGTTGCCAAGGCATTGGCAAACAATCAATGCGAATGGCATTTCATACCACCTCACTCTCCCAAATTTGGTTGGTTATGGGAAGCCGGGGTCAATTCGGTGAAATACCACTTGAGCCGGGTCATCGGAAACGCCACATTAACGTATGAAGAGATGGCATCCGTCCTCTTACAGATAGAGGCTTGCCTAAACTCACGCCCCCTGTCCGCTATCATGGACGACGTAGAAAACCTGACCGTTCTCACTCCCGGGCATTTCTTAATTGGAGAAGCTTTCATGACAGTGCCGGACCAGAACTTTGAAACCGGGAACGTAAGTTCGTTGAGAAGATGGCAACATACTCAACGTGTATTTCAATCGTTTTGGAGACGATGGTCGCAAGAATATCTTACTAAATTCTTACAACGGCATAGCCCAAAATCTATAAGTACACAATTACCTAAGGTAGGCGACATAGTAGTCATAAAGGAGGACAAAATGCCTCCATGTCGATGGCTCTATGGCAGAGTGATTGCCGTCCATCCTGGGTTAGACCAAATAGTGCGAGTGGTCACTGCAAAAACCAAAACGGGTACTTTTAAACGACCCACATGTAAATTGTGCATATTACCTATTGCCACTAATAAGGTTACAATATTCTTGTGTACTATTAATTTGTTAAATGTTAGATTTAAGGAACATTTACGTTAACAATTTTTTCTATTACTTTACATACAGTCCATTTATTCGATGTAAACTTTATACTTAAAACTTGTACTTTGTAAGGCCAAAGGTCAACTTTGCCCTTGGTGGGCGGTATGTAGAATTAAATATATGCCTACCACTTAAGTAAAATTAGTTCTTAAATGTGTCAAGAGATGGCGCCACTAGAAAAATTAGATGGCGCTATTAACTTTTTTCCGTGTTTGCTGTATAAGAAAACTTCGTGAGAATAAAAAAAACTTTTTTCCAACATAAACTAACTGTTTCATTCACCACTCTTTTGGGTGCCTAAGTACGAGTTTGTACAAGGACTTTTATCTAGAACATTCGATTGTGATAAAAAAAAATTATTTTTTATATGGATATTGTCTCTGCCCGTAGGGATTACCAGAGAGGAAACTAATACTCCCTAATATTTAGACAGGGTATTAACTCGAGTGGAATTGATTTCCAAATTTAAAAAAGGACGAAATTCAGATTGTTAAACGTTAACTTGTCTCTAGTTAATGTAGTTTGATTGTTGACAGATTCTTTTAGTGTCAGAACGAGAGGTGGAAACGTCATATTTGACGTTTTGATAGTTTGAAGCAAAAATTCTCAAGGAGCCACAATGTATTTATTTCCCAATTTCCGGGTAGATTTCCCAGGCTGGCCTTCGATTTATGACACTTCCGGCCAGGGGGGTCACAGTTAGAACAAACTATTTTGACAGCTTTAAAATCTTAGCACAGCGCTACCTAGCGAGAATTTATAGTCAAACACTCTAATTGGTCTCGTTGTGTTGTCACATTGTTACGATAGATGGCAGTAGTTACGTGAAATATGATTTTAAAATGTTTACTAGGAAATTAAAATATATTTTTATACACTATTTTAGCGATTTATCCAGCATAAAAAATCAGTTACAATTTATTAATAAATTGTAGGCTGTTTTGTGTACTATTAATGCATTGACCTGCTGTATGTACATAATTTGACCTTTGTTTGTTTGACTTAAAAAAAAACACAAAATGGCTGCCACACTTTGCGCGTGCACATGTTGTTGTAGCTTTTTGTGATTTTCCTTATCCTAGTATTTTCTGCAAGTGTTGAGTTGAGCTTTGGTTCCTCCGCTTCAGAATTCTATAGGGTTTATTTGTGTAGAGTAGAGTATCATTGCTCCTCTTACAAATTGTGCGAAAGGACGCTTTTCAATCAATCTTGGTTGTGCAACTTGTATTTGCGATTTGGACGCTTGTTTTGTGTTGTGTAGTGAGTGATTCCATTAAATTTACAAGATGCGTTGTATGTTAGGCTGCGAGAGCAGTGGTAAGTAACACAACTTGTATCATCACTCATCAGCCAAAAGACGTTGCCTCCTCCAAGGATCTACACCACGTCCTGTCTTGTGCTGCTCGCACCCAGCGACTGCCCGCGACCTTTACCAGATAGAACTTGTAAAATATCTTGCAGCTATCTATTCTAATGTTCCAAGCAAGCTTGTAACTCTAAAAAGACGAAAAAGTCAACTATACTATTATGACAGCAGAAGGTAGGAGGCGGTCTGGCATAAAAAAAATATTTTCATAAATAAATATTTAATGACTAATCATAAAGCGAAAAGACGTTTACACAAACCGTCAGTTTTCTAATTTGTCTTTCATTGATCCGTCCGTCTTTCATCAGTCTTTCTAGTATTTACGGAATGTTATCAGCTCAGCTTCCCAACAAAAAATCTGGTCAGTAGTTGTATTCTAAGAACAAACAATGTGTTCAACAAAGGCATTTATGCATCAACTTACATATAAACCGAGTTGTTTACAGAATATGCTACGGACTGTTAAGAGTTTGATACTTTCATTCCTCATTCATCCTAAATAACTTATATAACTCTGACCCGTTGATTGAAACTTGGTGATCATATTACTAATAAGTATTTTTTTTCCATTAGGAGCTCCACTCCATCGTTTTCCTAACCCAGGAAAATTCCCTGAGCAGTTTAATGCTTGGATGGTTGTTGTGGGAGGAAACCCGGAAGACTATCTGCTGTATGTGCATAAAAGGATATGTCATATACATTTTAAAAAAGAGGATTGGAACAGGAACAACCGCTTAAATGCTTTGGCAGTGCCTTCTCTTCATCTCCCAAGTAAGTCAAAAATTAAATCTGTTAATAAAATTCAGCATTAAGTAATAACCTGTCGAGCACCAACTTCCCTCCTCGGGGACTTTTACAATTGGTTTTTAATTGTGTCTGGTTGTACGCTGCCTGACTAGATTTTGCAGTGTTATGATCAAGTATGGTATTCTTATATATTTTAATACACTTTTGTAACATGTATAATACATAGTTTTTAATGTATTTTAGATATATACATGTAGCGGATGGTGTTAGATATGTTCATAATAATATTATATAGTAGTACTAAATAAATAATAGGAAAAAGAAAAAAATAAGTGTTTTTAAAATTACTCAGTCTATTGAATTTCATTAAAGTACACCCATATACTTAGTTCATTTTATTATAATTACACTAGTTTAGTTTATTTATTTTCATACATTTATAGAACAATTGTGTTATTATAAAGCATGTACTTTAGTCTTTAGTTAGTAAATTAATAATCTTTATGTACCTACCTATGTAACTACAGCCATTTCAAGATACAGTTAAGAGAGGGGTCTCTTTTACGACAGGGTTTTTAACATTAACAGAAGAGGCCCCACACATTGTAAAAACTACGAGCAGTTATCAATAAAGATATTTTGTTTTTGATTATTATTTTTTTTACATGTAAATAAATAAAATAAATTTTCCTACACAAACCAATTATCTAGCCCAAGAGAAGCTTCGTTATGAAACTCGTTGAATGGTTACTAGACAACAGATAAACATACTTAAAATACTTAAATACATACTTATTATACATAGAAAACACCCAAACCCGAGATAATTTAGAAAAACAATAATTTCTAAATTAACCCGACCGGGGATCGAACCCGGGACCTCAGAGATGGCGACACCATGAAAACTGGTGTACAAACCACTCGACCAAGGAGGTCCTCAAACATGTGTTTGTTTAGTGAATGTTATTTTGAAATTTATTCTATGGTGTAAGACAGTTTCTCTATTTTTAATTACAGTGTGGTGTAGAGCACCTGATGCAGCAACAGAGGTTGAATCATTGACTTTGGAAAAAGGTATTTTTGTTTCTTTAATTAATTACAAAATGACAAATGATGAAAAATTTCCACAAGCAGGATTTGAACTTGCACCTTTCTGACAAACCGGGTCAGGTGCTCTCCTAATTGAGCTATCGTGGTTCAAACCACCCCGCCGAAATTAACCAATACTATAATACTTTTTTACTTTGAATGCCAAAGGCGCTTAATCAATGTGAACACCTACCATCATTTGACATTTTTTTTATTTGTTCGCAACCAAATTTGCGTTAAAGTAATATAAACAAAACAAAAGCATTTGTTAATTAATATTTATAAAAAAATTATAATTAAGTACATCTTCATTACGTAACAAATAATTTCATTTCATATACTTAATCTTCTAACATGATAATAGGTACCTAGATAGATAATCCAAAAATCCTCACAATTGTGTAATGACAGCAATATTTTTTTCAGTTGATTGTGCGGGTCCATCTTCCTCTAAACCAGTTCCAGAAGTTTTAGTTTTAGAGGACAACAAATGCAGATTAGAACCTTCAGCTGGCATTGGTGTGTATTATCTAATACTACCGTTAACAGTAACATACTTACCACCTTTTGTAATTTTATGTGGTTAGAATATTAATTTTCTTTTTTATTAATTTTTTTAGGTCACATTGATGTGCACTTTGCTGTTGATGTTCCATCAGATTTGATTACTGCAGTAAACAAATTAGATGATGAGCACAACTATGCCTCTAGACCTGGATTGGCACCATTAGGTATGTATTGAAAGTGAAATTATAAGAAAACTAAACATAATTTTAGATAAAAAAATAATTTCTCAGTCCTTAAACAACTGTTTTGTAATAATAATTTAAATTTTCAGTTGAATTCGCTGAGCCACCTGCAGATGTTCCTTCAAGTTCTCTCGCTGCTATAATAAACATAAAGGACGAACACAACTATTTATCAAAACTATCTAGGTCTGTTAGACGAGGTTGGTAATGTTATTCTGTTTTTTTCTTTTAAAAAGTTTTTTTTTTTTTATAAAAGAGGGAGGCAAACGACAAGGCGGGTCTCCTGATGGAGAGTAATCACCGCCGCATGGACACCCGCAAAACCAGAGGAATCGCAGACGCATTGCCGGCCTTTAATGGAGGAATAGGTTTAAGGAAGGAATAGGAATTAGGAAGATGGGGGGGGGGGGGAGGTGCCCCGGAACCCTCACTGGTCGGACGAAACACAACAGCACCAAGTGCCATTATTTCACGCCGGATATTCGTGAGGGTGGTATTACGCCGGGCGAGCCGGCCCAATGCGTGTGGCTGTACCACTCAGTCAGTCTCACTCATTTAGCACCACCCAGGGGTCACGTATAGGGTCTCAAAGGTAAACCTACGGACGCGAGTAACTTTAACCCCCAAAAATAAAATATAGTTAATATTTTGACAGATTTTTTTATATTTTATTACATTCAGGTACAAGATTACTGAATAATAAAAAATAAATTATTTAAGACTTTACAAAATTTAGCAATAGACAAATTATTTAAGTAAATGTTTTTATTTTATACATTTTTATTACAGGTAAAGGTAGGACATCACGCAATGCCATCCATTCTCATGAAGTAGCAAAATTGCAAACATGTGCTAGGCAAGTCAAGAACCTAAAACGTGAGATTTTACGATTAAGAAAACGAGGCTTATCGTTTAAAGCCAGGTTGGAAAATGCCTTAAAACTAAATGAAAATGTGGCTTTTCAAACTGTTACGAAAAACATGACAAATCCAGCCAAAATTTTCACTTTGATGCAATTTAGAGAGGGAAAGAAAAAACCGAAGGGACGTCGGTTTACTACTGAAGAGAAAATCCTTTCACTTTCTATTTTTAAAAGGAGCTCTAAGTGCTACTCCTTACTATCGCAACAATTTGCACTACCATCAAAAAAGTCCCTTAAATTGCTTCTTTCAACTGTGCAATTAAAGCAAGGAATAAACAGAATTGTGTTTGATAAAATTAAAAAGACTTTGTTGACTGTAAACACAGATTATAAATTATGTACACTCATATTTGATGAGATGTCCATTACACCTCAAATTCATTATGATGCAGCCAAAGACCAGTTAAAAGGTTTTACGTGTAATGGACAAAAAATTGCTGACCATGTTCTAGTGTTCATGATAAAAGGCATCAAGGCTAATTATAAACAACCAGTGGCTTACTATTTTACTAATAGTTTAAATAAAAATGATTTAAAAAATCTTGTTATTGATATTATTAAAAATGTTCAATCCACTGGATTACAAATTATGTGCACTGTATGTGACCAAAGCACAGTCAATGTAAGCACTATTAATAGTTTGGTGGCGGACACCAAAGCACAGTATATGCGGAGAGTACGTGATTTTCGGTTCACACATTTTAATGTAAATAAACAAAACATAATTCCTCTTTACGATGTTCCACACCTAATTAAGGGAATAAGAAATAACTTATTGAATAAAGATTTAAGTTATATAGATAACGGTAACGCTAAAACTGTAAAATGGGAGTATTTTGAAATGTTATATGCCGCAGATAAATCGCACGGAGAATTGAGGGTTGCTTATAAACTCACAGAAGAGCATATAATTAAAGAAAAAATAAAAAAAATGAAGGTAAAGACTGCAGCTCAAGTGTTCAGCCATAGCGTAGCTGTTGCAACTGAACACTTGTGCGCAAGAGGTGATTTGCCACCACATTGCCGCGACCTCATTCCTCTCGTCTTAATGATAGACAAAGTGTTTGATTCACTGAATGGCAACACATTCCATATTCCCAACGGAAAAATTTACAGGGGCAGTGTAAAGAGGAATTCCCCTCACCATTTACTATGGCAAAAAGCTATTGAAATGTTAAAAACCATCAAATTTATTGTTAAAAAGAACCGTGGAGGAAAGGTTAGAATTATAGAGTCGACTGTACCCTCAATAGTTAATTTTATTAAGACTATTGAGGGTGTACAGAATGTTTGGAAGATCCTTAATCAAAAGTATTCTTTCGACACTTTGTTAACGCGGCACTTGAACCAAGACCCAGTCGAAAACTTTTTCGGGAATATTAGGAGCTATGGTATAAGGAATGTGGCGCCAAATTGTGTAGCTTTTGAAGGTGCTTATAAGTCGTTATTATTAAATAATTACAGTACGCCACATTCTATCCAGGCTAACTGTGAGAAAGATGACAATCATTGTTTGCAAAATTTAGATTTTTTCCTCACAGAAAAGCCTAGCCCTAATATTCCTGATGTAAAAAATATAGAATATGCATTTAATGAAGAGATTTTAAATTCTTCGGAAGAACCAGATATTGACAAAGGTCAAAGAAATTATGTTTGCGGCTGGGTCATTACCAAATGTTTTAAAAATATTGTTAAATCATGCAAAAAATGTAAAACAGAGTTAATTGACAATAAAGAAAATGATGCTAATTTGTTAATAAAGGCAAAAGAATACAACAAAAAAAAGAAATGGTTGTGCTATCCTAATAAAGATATAGAAAGGATCTTCCAAGAAATCCAGCGAATTACTTGCATATATTTAAAGAAAAATGTCCCAAAATATGGCCTAAAAGCAAATATTAAAATGATGTGCGACACATTAATAAAGTACAATTTTACTTGCAATGAGCACAAGGAAAAATTAAAGGCCTATTTTGTGGATATTTCTATAAAAGTAATAATTTACAGCTGGTGTCGCTCTATAAATCGCATCCTTTCAGGAAAAATTACCTATAATGATAGTGATAATGATGAACTAAAACTAGCGGCTCACTTGTACTATGTAAAACATAAAAAAAATAAAAATCCTAAATAAAATATGTAATTGTTTTATTTTCTCCTTTAATCCTATAGGAATTTAAAACTTAAGGTTTAACCAGTTGCATCTAGCTACATACAACTTATAGGCTTATTCGCTGTGTACCTAAAGTTGATACTAAACGTCCGAAATACGTAACAATCAACACAAAAATTTTGTAATTTCTTGTGTTGTACTTGTTACGTATTTAGATTATTAGTATCAACTTTAGGTGCACAGCGCATAAGCAGCTGTTGTATACGTAGTAGGTACCTATAGATAGGTATATTTATATAGGCGTCTAGTTTGACACCAAATTGCAGAGGGCAGCACGGTAGCTTTCAAATATGGCGGCCGTCAATTTAGGGTGGCAAGACATTGCGCCAACTTGGCTCTCTATTCCTTTTGGTATATTTACTTTTCTCTATGCTTCCGGCTAAAGGAAAGTTGCAGAGACACGACGCCGAAACGAGATTCATTCTCGTCGTTGTGGTCCAAGTAGTAGCTGGGAGAATCATTTTACCGAGGTAGGAATTTATTGTGAAATGATATCAAGGAAGTAAAAAGTTTTTGTTATGGAAAGTGTTGTGGCCTACAGTGATTTAATTAATTACAGGAATCCGTGCTCAAATCGACAGTTCCTGACGCCGCTGGCAGCCACGCGCCACGTGCGAGATAATTGAAAACAGCGCGTAAGTCTTACAATATCATTGTTCTGAAGTGTCTTAGACTCCACTTTTACTAGAAATCCAGACATTCGATTTTTAATGGTTTCCAAATCATGCCTCGTCGCCAGGCGACGCAAGGCTCTTAGCCATGTGGCAGACGTGTCAGACCCCTTTAGAAAGTGGATACTCCATCACCCAACAATAGATTAGCATTGTTCAGTTTTGTTTAGTGGAATATAGTAGCCTTGTTGTGCCTTGTGTCCTAGTTAAATGTGAAACAACACTAAAATTAAAAAATGGTGTTAAATGGTATAGATAGTGTTAGTTTATAGTTGTACCACCACGCTGGGAAGCTTTTGAGAACCCCGTTGAGCAGCGAGTCCCCGATTATGATAGGTTGCAGCTCCAGTTACAGATAGCAGACTGCGGGACCCAATTCATTTAACAGTTCTGACCTAAGCGTGTAATTTTGTAATGAGGCCCCGTGTTGATAATTCCAGGTGCTTCGAGAAGGCCGTCTCGCCGCCAGGATTTAGAGCTGACGCGAGACCTGTTTTCTCGGGGGTACCAGCGGCCACCTGCTGTACGGCGAAAGGACACCGCCTAGCGGATAAGCTGGCGTTGACGGTTTTTTTTTTATTTTAGAACTTTCTAAAATTTTTACCTGATACTACAATTTTTTAAGTAGGGTATCATACCCTCTCTCTCCAACTTGCAATCGTTGGTTAACTTATCAACATTTGAGGATCTGCGAGTTCGATCTGTGTTGTGAAGTTGCATGGTGACGTCGTCTGCAGATTCGGATCAACTATACGATTCTGGCGCCCATTAATATTAATTTTATATCGGTATATCCCCCCGGGGTCCTCTAGTTTATTGGCTTTGAACGTTTAATGGTTTTGTATCTGTTTTTTCTAATCTGTTTTTTATATCTGTTAATCTGTTTAAAACATTTAATTTAATATTTTTAAAGACGATTTTTTTTTTTAGCAGAAGGAGGCAAACGAGTAAGCGGGTCACCTGATGGAAAGTAATCACCGCCGCCCATGGACACCCGCAAAACCAGAGGAATCGCAGGCGCGTTGCCGGCCTTTAAGGAAGGAATAGGCTCGTTTCTTGAAGATCCCTAAGTCATAACGGTCCGGAAATACCGCCGCCGAGAGCTGGTTCCACAACACTGTAGTTCGAGGCAAGAAATTTCTTGAAAAACGCACAGTAGTAGACCGCCATCCATCAAGGTGATGTGGATGGAATGACAGTCGATTGAGTGTAGTACGGTGAAGGAAATCAGCGGCAGGGATCAAGCCGAACAATTCCTCAGAACGCTCCCCATGATATATACGGTACAATATACAGAGAGACGCAACGTCTCTCCGAAGAGCCAGTGGATCGAGCCGTCCTGAAATAACCACGTCGGCGACAATTCGAGCAGCTCTGCGTTGAATGCGGTCAAATGGAAGGAGTTGGTATTGGGGTGCTCCAGCCCAGAGATGGGAGTAGTATTCCATATGCGGCCTGACCTGTGCTTTATACAGTTGTAAACGGTGGGCCGGCGTGAAATACTGACCCGCTCTATTAAGCACACCCAGCTTTTTTGAAGCTAATTTAGCTTTACCTTCCAAATGACCACGAAACTGAACGTCACTCGAAATATCGACGCCAAGGATTCCAATAGTCGGATTGGTATCAAGGAAAGCTCCCTCAAAGTTCAGAGGTACGACGAAGGGATGTTTTTTCGCGGTAAATGCGCAAACTTGTGTTTTGGAGGGGTTAACGTGGACTAGGTTATGTCGGCCCCAATCTGAGATATGACTTAACATGTTCTCGGTGTCAGTCACAAGTTTATTCCGGCTCTCGATGACGCTTTCCAGAGAAATATTAGCTCGCCCGGTGTAGAGCTTATCCCCAGTACTGTCGTCTGCATAGCAATGAATGCTGTTGTTATGCAGCATGTCATTGATATGCAAAAGAAATAGAGTAGGGGACAACACACACCCCTGCGGGACTCCAGCATTCACGGGCTTCATGTCGGAGCACGAACCGTCGACTACGACTCTGATGCTACGCCCAGTGAGAAAGCTGGCAATCCATGAACACAATTTCTCAGGAAGCCCGTATGATGGAAGTTTAGAGAGAAGAGTCCTGTGCCATACCCTGTCGAAAGCTTTTGCTACGTCCAAGCTAACTGCCAGTGCATCCCCTTTACTCTCGACTGCCTCCGCCCATCGGTGAGTAAGATACACTAAAAGATCACCAGCCGAACGACCGCGACGAAAACCATACTGGCGATCACTTAGTAGCTGGTTCTCTTCTAGGTACCTTAAGAGCTGGCGGTTTGTAATGGACTCCATTACTTTGGAGAGTAAAGAGGTAATAGCTATTGGCCTGTAGTTGGACGGATCTGAGCGATCGCCTTTTTTTGGAATCGGGTGGACAAGGGCTGTCTTCCAAGAGCTCGGGACGACGCCAGTAGTGTAAGAGAGCCGGAAAAGGCGCGTTAGAACTGGTGCCAATTCAGGAGCACACGTCCGAAGCACAATGGGTGGAACTGCATCAGGCCCACTCGCCTTGTGGATATCAAGGGAAAAAAGAGCCTTACGAACTGACCTTTGCAGGAACTGAACGTTTGGCATTGTACAAGCGCAATGCGGTATGGTTGGTGGAGAGTTTTCCCCATCGTCCAAGGTCGAGTTTGAAGCGAAAAGAGAGCCCAAGAGATCGGCTTTTTCCTTTGCAGTATAGGCCAGGCAGTCATCGGTCTTGTGGAATGGTGGTAGGGACGGCTGACAAAAATTCCCTAAGGTAGCTTTGGCGAGAGACCAGAACGCACGCGTCCCCGAAGGAAGGCGCACTAGCCTCTCGCCAATTCTACCTATGAATGATGACTTCGCCTTGGCAATGTCCTTCTTAAAGGATCTGGCGGCAAAGTTGTACTTCTTTCTGAGCGCACTGGTGTTTGGATCCTTTGATGACACCGCATTAGCCCAGGCTTGGTAATGTTGTCGCTTTTGGCGAGACGCCATTTTGCAGCAACGACCAAACCATGGTTGGGACTTGCCGACAATGGGAACCACAGAGTTTGAAATGAAAAGTTCCATTCCCTGCAGTATCACATCAATAACAGAGTCAGTGGCGACATCAGGATCATCCAGCGAGAAGCAAACTCGCCACCACGGGTAGGACGCAAAGAAACTTACGTAGTATCGGTATAGACAGGTATCCTCAGGTTGCAGCAGTGCGGGCTCCACCGAGAGCTGCTCACCTGGGTTTCCCTGTCTGTAGGTTAGTGGAGTGTTCTCTTACCGTAGCTGTGACCGTGCGGGCATGCCCCGCACTCGCTCGTCTGAGACCTCCGTTCCCCTGGAACTGTTCACGTAGGGCCGTATTCCGTTTCCGTAGAAACCCCACGATCACTATCGTCACGCCCCCCCGTAGACGTAGCTTAATGCTTAATTTAAATAAAGGGGCGTAAAAGACCCGCCCGTACGATAATTGTATACCTGTGTTTATTTGTCACATACCCGTGGCTAACCCTTCTAACGCTGAGCTAGCTAGGAAACCTTCTAAGCCCCTCCGGCGGAAGGAAATGTAGGATTCACTCTCGGCGTGCTCCCGCCCCGAGAGTCCGGGGTTCGACTCCCCGCCAGCAATCCATTACATTTGGCGCCCAACTATAAAACTCACAAAAGAGTTAATTAGCTCAGAGGGGAGCCACGGAAATAAGTATAAGCTCGCCACGTGTAGTGAACGCGACGCTTCCCGCCCACCCAATTTAGGGTGGAATAGGTAATATAACCGTAATAATCACTTCTTCCCATTTAGCCCGCCGTTCAACCCGCTCGCCAGGATAGATTGGCCCCTGTCCGCCCGCCGTATGCACCAGCAACTGGGTGAGTTTAGAATTAAGAGTGAAAATTAGTGCGCCCCGTAAAAACCCAACGCGTCGCTCCGACACACCGACCGACCGACCGACCGACCGACACCGAAATAAACTATTTAGAGCACCCCGAAGGAATGCAGACAGCGTGGATATATCAATTACGGAAGCCAGAATTAATTGAAGAAGCCGAGAAAAGAGACCTACCTACAGAGGGGCTAACAGTGGACGAATTAAGGAAATTACTCGTAGACGTAGTAAAAGAAGGCGAAGAATTTAAAACACCAAACAAGGGACACACAGGAAGAATGTCCGACAGCGAAAACAAAGACAAAAGCAAAATGATAAACAAACCCATAAAAGAGTGGAATCTGACCTTCAAACCATGGGCATACAAAAGGAAGACGTACTACCGGCACTACCACGGATATTACAGGGAAAAGCTTTAATGTGGTACAGGAACAACGCGGAGTCATGTGACACGTGGAAAAATTTCTTGGAGCTGTTCAAACTTTTTATTACCCACCAAACTACCAGGAGGACCTCATTGTAAGGATTGTCGCCCGAAAACAAAGGTACAGAGAGAGCTTCACAAACTACCTAACCGACCTACAAACACTAATGCGAAGGTACGGCAAACTCTCGAAGGTCGAACAAATCCACCGGATACACGAGAATATGGCTAAGGAGTATAAGCCGCATTGCCACTCTGAACCAAATTTGACGGACGAACAATCAAGTGACGCTCCAGATGCTTCGGCGCATTTTATTACCCAGCGCGCAAAGAGGAAGCGCTCTGGCGACACTGAGGACTTGTCAACTTTCATGTCTGATATGAAAGCTATGTTTCAAGCCTTTAAAAGCGAACAGGATACAAAGTTGGAAAAAATATGCTCTGCGATTTCTGACATAAAGCTTCAAAATTCTGAGATTAGATTGTCGATTGACTTTCTTTCTCAAAGTTATGACACACTAAAAGACCAAATTAATAAATTAGAAGTTGACCGCAAGCATAATTTGGAGTATATTAAGTCCCTTGAGGATAGATTAGAGAGATTTGAGCGTGGTGCACGGTCTACGTGCTTAGAAATACGAAACATCCCGGTTATGAAACCAGAATCAAAGGACACTCTTTTAAATACCGTCATTAACATTGGAAAAATTTTAAAAACGCCACTACAACAACACGAAGTTAAAGACATTTTCCGTATTAAGACAAAGGATCCAGAGAATAAAACCATTATCGTTGATCTCATTTCTGTCCTCCAGAAAGAAAAAATAGTGCAGTCGTTAAAAAAACATAATAAAGAGAAGGGCAAACTCACAACAGAGCACTTAAAACTAGCCGGCCCGCCAAAACAAGTGTTTATATCAGAGAACTTATCCTCGAATATGAAAAGACTTTTCTTTCTTTCGCGAGATTTTTCCAAGGTTCACGACTACAGATACTGCTGGGTAACACGAGGAAAAATTTATCTACGCAAAAATGAGGGTGCACCCCACATCCAAATATCGAGCGAGGCTGAATTAACTAAACTCCAAGCTCAAAAATGACTAGCTATTTATATTAACATTTTAATTTCTTTTTTGTTTGGATTTTATAATTTATTTTTTAAAATGTTACTAGAGTTTGTTATAATAAGTCACGGTGAATCTTTTCTTCGAAATTATGTTATTGCTCAAATGTCTACGTACTGGTTACGATGTGTCACAAGTATAATAATATGTCAACAAGAAACAAATTTTCACATATCTATGTTCTATTGCACACAAAACATAAATGAAAGGGTCTTTAGTTGCCAAATTGGGTTAGGTCTTGTATCTCGTATAAGTTACTGTTATAAACTTAGCCAGGTAGCTACTTATTACAGATTGATATGTCAGCGCAAAGTTAGTACTGGAAAAAATCGTATTGTAAACCGAACAATTTTAGAGCACACTTTATGGCTCCATACTCGTTTCATTAACATATTTATTAATGAATAATAATTTAAGCATTTTGAATGAAATTGAACAAATAACCGTATCTAATTCATTAATTTGTTCTCCGGAACACTGTTCTAAAAAATTACATAGTGTCGATCGGTCACTTAACATATTTCAAGTTAATATAAGAAGCATAACCTGTAACTTTGATAATCTACAGCTTTTACTACATAGGGTGGATATAAGATTAGATATAATAATTTTATCCGAGTGTTGGTTGAGTAAGTGCCCCGCTGTCCCTGTTTTATCTGGATATTGTTGCCTTCAATCTGATTATGGATCACAGAATGAGGGTATTGTGATCTATATTAGAGATGATCTTTCTTTCTCAACTCTTACACCTCATATAGCGGACGCAAATAGCCTAATAGTAACGTTTTCGAATACATTTGCTGTGGTAGCAATATATCGCTCTCCCTCAGTTAGGAATTCTGACAGTTTTATTAAATCTTTAGATGATACTTTAAAATCAATTAGCCATTTCCCAAATATTAGTATAATAGGCGATATTAACATAAATATTGTACTGGAAAACACAGACTCAAATTCCGAATTCTATCTGAACACCATTGCATCACATGCCATGCTACCAGCTCACACTTTACCAACACGTCTAAATAGCTGCCTTGACCATGTCATCTTAAAGACAAAAAATCGAGCCACAACTTTAATTTTGGACTCATTTATCACCGATCATGCACCTGTTATTCTTGTTGCAGATCTCAAAATCAGTGCAAACACTACAAAACGTACATATACCCGGCTCAATGAATCTGCTTGTATAACCGAGCTGACAGAAACCGATCTGACACCTATTTTTAAATCCACTGATCCGGAACAAGCAGCTACGATACTTGTAAACACTATTTCTATCATTGTATCTAGACATTCATATTTGGTTAACATTCCAAGCAGAAAAAGAATACTTAAACCCTGGATAACACCTGGAATCCTGCGTTGTATTCGCAATCGTGACAAACTGTATAAAAATACTAAAAAACAACCCAACAATGAATTAACATTAAAAATTTATACGCGATATAGAAATTTCTGCAACAACATACTCAAAAAATTAAAAAGAGAATACGAACGCAGTGAGTTTGAAAAAACAAAAAATAACCCCAAAGCTACGTGGGACACAATCAAGAAGGTTTCTAATTTAAACAGGGCGCCATGCTCCGCTAGTGAACTGCTGTCTTCGAATGATCCTGTTTCCTCCTCTATCGACTATGTTAATGATTTCTTTGCCGGTATCGGTAAAGACTTAGCTTCCAAAATTAGTTGTAGTAGAACGTTCTCTCGAAACTTTAATTCTTCTCCGCTACAGTCAGAAACGTCAATGGCCTTAATAGACACAGACAACGAAGAAGTGGGACGTACTATTCTAAGCCTTAAAAACACTTCTGCAGTGGGCTGGGATAACATCCCTACGTCTATTCTCAAAGCATGTAAGAATATTTTTGTCCCTGTTCTCACGCATGTTTTTAATATTTGTTTATCTACTGGTATCTTCCCTAAGGTCTTCAAAAAAGCTATTGTTCATCCGATTTATAAATCTGGAGATAAAAGCAATGTGACCAATTACAGACCAATTTCTGTGTTGACCTCAATTTCGAAAGTCTTTGAGAAAGTTCTCAATCGTCGTCTTATTAGCTACTTAGATACTAACCATATTATTAGCGACAATCAATATGGTTTTAGAACCGGAAAGTCGACGGAAGATGCCGTTCTGGAGCTGACTGATGAAGTGGCGAAGTGTTTAAACAGCAAGCTTAAGACTATAGGTATATTCCTAGATCTTACTAAGGCATTCGACACTGTCTCCATACCTATCCTGCTTGAGAAGCTTGAGGCTGTTGGAATTAGGGGTCACGTTCTTAAAATGTTTAGAAGTTACCTTAGCGATCGAACTCAAAGTGTCAAAATTAACGATTGCATGAGTCAGGACAGATCTATTCATTATGGTGTCCCACAGGGTAGTGTTCTCGGACCTACCCTATTTTTAATCTATATTAACGATCTCTGTAGTTTGTCTCTCACTAATTGTAAAATCATAACCTACGCTGATGATACAGTTTTGCTCCTTCATGGCAAAGATTGGCACGATGTTCGTGATTGTGCGCAAAATGCTTTAAGCAACGTTATGGAATGGCTCTCTAGAAATCTTCTTACATTGAACTTAGATAAAACGAAATATGTAACTTTCTCACCAAACATGTCGTCACTCCCTCCATCTACGCTTACGCTCTTTGCTCATAAGTGTCTTCAACATCTTAACTGTGATTGTGTACAAGTTGCACGTACTCATAGCATAAAGTATCTCGGGGTTGTGTTAGATGCAACTTTATCGTGGCACCCACATTTAAACTATTTAATACCACGAGTCAGAAAGCTAATATATATTTTTCGAAAGCTAAGATCATCTGCAGATTTCGCAACCCTAAAGATGGTTTACTATGCACTGGCACAATCCTTATTGGTCTATTGTATAGCTGCTTGGGGAGGCACAAATAAAACCACGTTCCTTCGACTAGAAAGAGCTCAACGAGCAGTCCTTAAAGTCATGTCGTTTAAGCCCGTGCGATTTCCTACAAGTGAGCTTTACTCGCTGTGTAATATTCTGACTGTCAGACAGATGTTTTTGTTACAAATTATCTTGCGCAAACATTGCTGTACTCCCTTTGATGGTAATATTATATTGACGAAGCGTAGATCTGATAGAGTCTGCAAAACTGTACCTTGTAGGATTGAACTGGCAAGACGTCACAATTATTTCCTCAGTCCAACACTTTATAACAGAGTAAACAAAGTGCTAAATATATACCCTTTAACTTTGCGAGAATGCAAGTCAGTTACTACTAAATGGCTCCAAAGCTTGACCTATTATGAGGCTGAAAACCTTGTCAAGAGTTAGCGGGCATTTAACAATTAATTCAATGTAAGCCATTTTTATGTTTCGTGTTGTTCTGCTTAATGGTAGCATTGAACCGATCCCAAGAATTAAGTCGTAGGGTTAAGCAGACAAACAGACAACTATTGTTTACTCTTAATTACTAAAATTAGTATTAATATTCCAAATTACATACCTTTCTTTTTTATTTAGCCTATTTTTGTTCTACTTCTGAGGAAAGATTAATGTTACTTAATTATTGTTAAGATTAAGTTTTTATTACTAAATTTCTTTATAAGTTGTATTTTTTTTCGGAGGTGGGCGCTAGAGTCCGCAACACAGTTAAACTTATGCAGGCACACTTTTTTGTATTTGTGTTTTTATTCTAATAAAGAACTTATATTATATTATAAAGAACTTATATTATATTAAGCTATATATCAAGAAGCAGGACTACAAAGACCTCCCAGGACTTCTGAATCTAGCCGCAGAGTACGAGAACATATCCACAACACCGTACAAAAACCAGGATATAGGATACCGGGAGCCACGCAACACCGACACCGGCACGTACCCACAGGGATATAGGGAGACCAATCGCGCAACTACACAAACAGGGCCAAGCAGAGACAGGTACGATAACCGAGAACAAAATACATACCAGTCTAGAAGCGGTAAAGGGAAACAGACGAAAATACAACCCCAGTACGACGCGAAATCCTGCTGCTGGTCATGCGGGAAACCAGGTCATGACGCGAGGAACTGCCGGTCAAGGCGCCAGATATTCTGCAGCAGTTGTGGAAACATGGGAGTCCTCAGTAAAAATTGCTGCAGGAAAGACACCGTGGGAGCCGCCAACGACCAAAACAAAGAAGACAACAGAGTCTACGTAGAAGCAGAATTCATGGGAACCAAGCACCGATGCCTAGTAGACACGGGAGCCACAAACACATACATAAACCAGACAGTATATAAAGACTGCATAGCACGGGGAGCAATAGAAATGCCGGCCAGAAAAGAGGTCATACTCGCGGATGGAACAAAAACACAGGTGGGAAAGACAGTCGTGGCGGAACTCCAAATGAAAAACGTACGAATAAAACATTGTGTGGGGGTACTACCGGCGGCAGCATGCACGATAATAGGTATGGACGTGTTGAAGAGGATAGGCATGGTAATAACCTGGGCAGGCGAAAGAGTGATACCGGAGGACAAAAAAATCCCCGAACAAAACCCCGAGACGTCGCCAGTTTCGGCCAAGAGTGAGCCAGCCATACCCGCCACACAAAAGAACACACAACCACACCGGACGTTAACGGCCGAACAACACAAACACCTTGAAGAGATAATCCGATAAGAATTCGGTCTCTGCGAGAAGAGCCCAAAGGGAAACACGTGGGTTGAGCACAAGATCAAGATGATACACAACGAACCGGTAAAACAAAAGTATTGTCCAAGGAATCCGAAACAACAACAAATAATAGACGCACACGTCAAGGAAATGCTAGAGCAAGGCGTAATAGAAAAATCAAACAGCCCGTACAGTTCACCGGTTGTGCTAGTAAAAAAAGGAGATGGCCAGTACAGATTCTGCATAGACTTCCGGAAAATCAATGAAATATCAGAGAAGGATGCGTACCCGCTCCCACAAATAGACGACACACTAGAAAAGCTCAGGAACGCACAATTTTTCTCAAAATTTGACTTAAAAAACGGATATTGGAATGTAAAGCTAGCAGAGACTAGCAAACCGGTCACAGCGTTCACAGCAGGCCGAGGACTGTACCATTTCAAGGTCATGCCTTTCGGGTTGCACTCAAGCGGAGCCACGTTCCAAAGACTACTAGATAGGGTGATAGGACCAGAACTCGAACCACACGCATACGTGTACCAAGATGACATAATCGTCTGCAGCGCCACGTACGAGGAACACATACAACACCTCCAGGACATATTTAAAAGAATAAGACAAGCAGGACTACAGATTAATCAAAAGAATTGCGAATTCGCAAAAGCCGAAATAGAATAGTTAGGACACACAGTCAATAGAGAAGGGATCAAGATGAACGGGGGCAAGATAAAAGCAATACATGAGTTACAAGCGCCTAAAAATGTAAAACAAGTAAGAAGACTAATCGGGATGACATCCTGGTATAGGAAATTTATACCAAACTACGCGGAACTAACCGCCCCACTAACGAAACTGCTAAAGAAAAACGAACCTTTCCGGTGGCAACCAGAACAAGAAGAAGCGGTCAACAAGATCAAGCAACTCATCACAACAGACCCAATTTTAACAAGAGCGGATTTTACAAAACCATTCTACCTAGAAACAGACGCAAGTGACGTCGGGATAGGAGCAGTACTTCTGCAGCCGGTTGACGGCACCCTAAAAGTCATCATGTATGCAAGCAGAACGCTGACACCACCAGAAACAAGGTACTCGGTAACGGAAAGGGAATGCCTGGCGATTGTGTGGGGAATACGCAAAATGAGACCGTTCCTAGAAGGATACTACTTCACGGTAAGAACCGATCACCAAGCCTTGAAATGGTTGAACACCATGAAAAGCCCCACAGGGAGACTAGCGCGCTGGGCATTAGAACTCCAACAGCACCAGTTTGACGTGATATACAGAAGCGGAAAACAGAACGTCATAGCAGACGAACTATCACGGAACCCAGCTTGCACCGCAACAGAACAAACTTGGTACAGTAAGAAACGAGAACAAGTAGAAAAAGGGCTGGAGTCACCACAAGAATATTGCATAATAGAAGACAAGCTGTACAAGAGAATACAGCACCACGCATACAATAAGCTTACAGATCCCGAATCCGAATGGAAGATTTGTGTGCCGGAGGCAGACAAGACACAAATCATACAACAAAACCACGACGTACCCAGCGCCGGACATCAGGGCAGAGCCAAAACAACAAAGAGGATAATGCAAAGGTACTATTGGCCAAAGATGAGACAAGACATACTCAAATACGTAAACAAGTGCGACACCTGCCAAAAACATAAAACGCTACAACAAAAGACATACGGACTGATGCACATAAAAAATGCGGAAGACCCATGGCAGATAGTAACCGCTGACCTCATAGGGCCATTACCAAGGTCATCTAGAGGATATCACTGGATCATAGTATTCCACGACAAATTCACAAAATGGAACGAAATTATACCATTAAGAAATGCCACGGCGAACGGGGTAGCAAGAGCATTCGTGGAAAACATAGCCCTACGCCACGGAACCCCGCAAATACTAGTGACCGACAATGGGAGACAATTTACCAGCAAAATATTCACAGAAAAATTAAAGTCATATGGCACAGAACATAGACTGACCCCGCCGTACTCACCACAGTGTAACCCCACCGAGAGAACCAACAAAACACTAGAAACAATGATATCATTATTTATTAAGGAAAACCATAAACGATGGGACAGGTACCTACCGGAATTCAATTTCGCCATCAATACATCCAAACAAGCGACATACAACAAATATACACCCTAGTCCGCGAACACCAGAGGAAAGCATCCGAAAGTCAAAAAAATTACTACGACAGACATCGGAAACACTGGGAACCACAGCTCGGAGACCTAGTCCTTAAGAAAAACCATGTCCTATCCAACGCTAGTAAAAACTTCTGCGCAAAGTTAGCCCCAAAGTTTGTAGGACCATACAAGATACGCGAGAGAAAATCCCCAGTGATATACGGATTCCAAAGCATGGAGGGAGCCAGACGGACGATAACGGCACATATAAAAGATTTGAAAGCGTATATACAATAACAACGAACTACCAACAAACTATACATACCTACCGGGTTGAGAAAAAAAAAAAGGGGTAATATAATAAGCGAAAACAAAAAGAATGTCCCGGAGGGATTTGAACTCGCCCGCGCTGGGAAAGGGCCCTGGACCCGATGAGTTATCCGCCAGACCACCGACAAGCGTTACGCCACGTTTAAAATAAAGGATCAGTAGCAACAAAGGTACCAACGCGATAGCATGCTTTGCGCGGGCCATATGCTACAAGCACAACAGTAAGCGCAATACGCAAACGAAAAAAGTACAACGGGCGGCCGCAAGAGGGCAGTTACCGGCCGTAAAATATAAATCCCAGGGTAACAATAATAGATAAACTATCAGGTGTTGTTCAAGAAAAATAAAAAAAGAAAAAAAAAAGGGAAAAAAAATTTTCAGGCGACTGGAATTAAAACGAAGTTTCTGAAAAAAAAAATGTATGTCATAATGGGAACCCTACAAAAAAAAAAAAAAAAGGGTGGAAATGCCCACAGGAAGAAAAACAATGTAGGGAGAAAGTCTGGCCCACATCAGCGAAAACAAGCATTAAATCAAAGGGGGTAGAAAGAAATAGCCCAGATACAAACTTACCCGCGACAAAATAATTAATTAAGAATTCAACCTATATAAGGCACGGACGAAGAGGGACGCCCATAGCCAAAACACAATGAACGCGAACGCTGATCAGCCACCCAGAAGGAAGACAGGAGGAGCGCGGGTCGTAAGGGGGACACCGGCGAATCTGCGGCTGCACAACACGGGTGAAGTGACGTGCACCCACGACTACAACAAGCCGCAAACAACGGCGACACGCGACCCGCAAAAGGCCGGAACTAGACCCGGAGGCGGTGTCCACCTACCTCGCTTCCATCCAGGGGGAGGAAGACGAGCTAATCGGCTCCATACAGGAATACATGGATGATTACCGGGAGTTCATCAGCAGGGAACTGGGCGAGGACGAAGAGAGTGAGGGGGCGCCACCGGAGCCCAAAAAGAGAAGGACACCGGCCATAGACAGGCGGCCCAACCAAGCGGGAGATAGACGCTTCAGGGAAGCGAACCAAGGCAAAGAGGCGGCGCAGGAGGACCCACATCCGCCAGGACCGGTCCAAAAGAAGAAGACGCGCAGGGCGGGCCGGAAGCGGAACGGCGGGCAGAAGAGGGGACTCGGCCGCCTCCCAAAAACCAGACGAGCACCGAAGTAGGCCAGGCCAGAGAGGGCCGTAGGCGAAACAGTTCTGTTTGGGTTTTTTTTTTTTATCCGTTTTTTTATTTTTGTTGAAATTGTTTGTTATTTTTTATTATACATTTTATCGGTATGACGCATGTTGTTGAACCATTATTTTCCACAAACCAACTCCGCACCGGTTCTCGTTCAATCGATCTAAACTTTTAATGGTCGTTAATTGTTTACCTACAAAGTACATATTCATTTGTTCGGTATCGTTACCGGGAAGCAAAATCCGGACTTCAACAAATTACATTAAGAATAAAATGTAGGAAGTACAAATGTATAGGAATAGAAGCCGTAATAAATAGGCTTCAAGACAGATATATCGCATTTATTTACGGCGATTTTTCCCGTAGGTAAAAATCTCCAGAGAGGGGGAGGCAGTGCGACGCCACGCCGCGCGCCGCGCAAGGAACACAGAGATGCCGGACAGAGGGCCTAGTCAATTGGCAAACAAATGAAACGCTACGAAATCTTCGCTACGATAAACCGAATGTATGGGATTGACATAAGCAAAAGTTACCTACGACGTAAAATTTACGCTAAAATAGACCTAATTGACAGTTTGACAAGCCAAGAATCGCTAATCTAGCGATCACTCAAACATTGAAGATAAAAATTCACACAAAATGGCGATTGTTTGATCAGCTGATGAAGGAGTAGTTGTGTTGTGTTGAAAGTTTTGTTTAAAATGCTCTTTTTAGGGCTATTGTGGACTGCAATAATCAAGTGCTCAGGCGCTAAGGAAGAAATGTTTCCCTACGTTACTTGGAGCAAAGTAACGAAATCGAGTTTGTTGTACTTGTGAATAGTTCTCAGAGTTCTCGTTTACGAACTTTCAAATATTTAGCTAAGGTCTGCCGGGAATTGCGTGCTGATTATAGTTGTTGCGATGTGAGTGACCAAATAAATGTGTGTCATGCAACATTTTCCGCAACGAAGAGCAAGTCGCTGCATAACAATTTGTAGGGGCTCTCAAACCATACAAACATTTGGGCCAAATAAATCCACCTAAGTACCTTTAATCATGACAATAAAGGTCAAGATTAAGACAACAGTAAGGGACTTTTTGTATAAATATTAAATGTAACCTATCCATAATGTCCATTTATCAATTTATAACTTAGATTACCTATTTGTTTTACAGGTTCCAATGAAGATTTAATTTGCCAGGTAGCTTAGAGTATTAAACCAAGGCTCTAAGTGTAGTAAGGTGTACCTATTGACTATACCCTATAAATCTTATACAGACAAGCATCTTTCTTAATAGGAAAAGATATCAGTCCTTACGTTCAAACGGTAAGTTTTAATAAATAAATTATTACTTACATAATAAAGGTAAGTATTATGCCTATTATTATATTGGGATTTACCAGGAAATGTCAGTTTTGTTAAAATTGCTAGAATAAAGAGTATTGACATAAAGATAAAACTATTTTATGTGGTTTTGCAGATTTGAGACGACGATTCAAAAATCTTAAATGTTACCTCATAATTTGGAGGATGGACTTCCTCAGAATGGTGAACAAACATGGTTATTTGGTAAAAAACAATATCAAGCCATTTTGTATAATACATAGGTACTTACCTACTAACTTTTTATCTATGACAATTTTCTATAAGTAAGTATATTGTTCTAATTTCTTAGGAGATTCTGGATACCTTCAAAAAGCATGGTTAATGATAATAACAACAATATTTAATGCTGCATCAGACTCACAAGAAAGGAGGGGTGTGTACCACATGTCATATCCAACAATGAAACTGCATTGAACATGGCTTTGGCATCGTTGAATTTAGTTATTTATATGATTTTTTTTGTGGAGCTCTAATGTTGTCAACGTTTTTATTCTACAAAAAGGAGCAGTCTGTGCCATAAATATAGTTAATTTAGTTCTAAGTTTATTGTGCTTTATTTAAAAAGATTTACTTATGTACAAAAAAACAATACCTTCGTTGACAACATTTTTATTTTAAGAAAAGGAACAGTGTGCCATAAATATATTTAACCCATAAAATAGTGATTTGGTTTATATGATGGGGAAAAATTAAGTATAAAGTTAATTTAGTTCTAAGTTTATTGTACATTATTAAAAAGATTTACTTAGGTAGGTACTACTAAAAAACAGTACCTTCATAAACACACAATTGGCATTTAATTTTATACACATATAGTTTTAATGTCAAAAAGAGAAAGTGAAGCCTCATATTTAATAAACTTTGACCTTGAGAGAGTTAGGTAAGGAAATAAGAATATATTAAGAAATACAACATTAATGTTATTTTTTACTTGATATTTAATTTTACTTGCAGTAGGTAGGTATCTATAGAAAATGTTTAAGTACCTACTTATATCAATTTCTACTAGTCATAACATTAAGCTATTGAAGTTGTACTTGATTCATTATCAACATACAAAGGTAATTATATGTATAAACTTGCATTATTATTATCCGATTATTAAATCTGGTGGGTTCTATTGTGTTTGTTATAATATTGTTTTTTCTTTAAATAGGTGGCTTAACATAAGGTGGCTTGTTATACATATAATACAAATTAAGTCGATTCACTTGTGAATATAAAATAAATAAATAAAATTAATTGTTTTTAAATTATTTTTGGTAAATATATACTACCTACCTACTAACTTTTTATGTAAGTATGACAATTTTCTATAAGTAAGTATATTGTTCCAATTTCTTAGGAGATTCTGGATACCTTCAAAAAGCATGGTTAATCATAATAACACCAATATTTAATGCTGCATCAGGCTCACAATAAAGAAGGGATGTGTACCACATGTCGTATCCAACAATGAAACTGCATTAAACATGGCTTAAAGTTGTACTTGATTCATTATCAACATACTAGGGTAATTATATAAAATTAATTGTTTTAAAATTATTTTTGGTAAACATATAAATAATCCTATGTTTTATTTCGAAACATTATCAACCAACTCATAATGAATGGCAGTGAAATAAATAATGTAAAATAAATAAATATTTTAATTTTCGCGTAGAGACCACGATCATGTCATTGTGTCTGTGAAGGCGTATATTTAATAAATGATTTGACGTTTAATTTCAATTATTTTCGGTACCTACCGCTATAAATAAGTAACAATGAAACAATCCTATATTAAGGCGATGTTGTCTTCATCGTCATCCTATGAACGTCCTGAACGTTCCCACATGAACGACAGCACTAAGGCAGGCTGGGCTATAACAGGCTTAAGCCCTGAGCCAATACAACCGCAGTGTGCTTTACGTGCCTTCCGAAGCACGGAGGAGCTCGAGACGCTTTTTATTTGGTTACCCATCCTTTAGCTCGGTAATGTGAAAGTTGCGTAACTAACTGGCAAGATCACAAACCGGGGCGGCGCGGGCGGGGACTTTTTGCATTAGTTAAACCTCTAGCATTACCTTTCAAGTAACAGTAAGTACATTGCTTCGCTAGTTTGCATATTTTAAAATTAGTTTTAATTTAACTAGCAAAACCATGTACTTGGAATGTTTTTTATTTTATTTTATTTAGGACAATAATCAATTAGAAAAGTAATGTGATAGGTGTTGTAGTTAGACAACTAAACCCGAAAGCCTTAGCCGCTACGCCATAGAGTTACTTTAGGCGATGTACTCATACAAGATGCAAACGTTTTAATCACTACCTAGTGGGTACTCGCATCTAAGATCAAACTGTTTAAATGTTCGCGCGGTTTGTAACATTTAGTGTTATCACTTATTTCATTACAGACGGACGTCAAGTTGTTAATATTTGAGAAATTCTTGGCAGCAAGCGTTTGCTTGTGGTCTTCAGTCTTAATTTATTTATATTATAAGCTGAAAAATGGGTTTGGTCTCATATCAATATCATATTATGGTGGGTAAGTCACTCGTCATCATTATAAGTACTTATTTACAAACGTGCTTGCCTGGCGAACTTCCGGCGAAAAAAGCGATTGATTCATTTTTCAAATTGTCTCAAGGAGTCTACCCGAATTTCTTAGTAAAGTGACATTCAATTCACTAAAACTCAAAAGGATCGGTGTGGTTACTACCTATTTATTAATCTTACATAAGCGTTACATTATCATCAAACAAAAAAATACTAAGACAAGCCTGTATGTTCTATATCCCTTAGCTTATCGATATCGATGTAGCCTAGCGAATTTGATGAGCGATTTTGAAGCTGTCACCGGTCGAGCGTTTGCCAGTTGACTAGGCCCTCAGCTACGTGACGTTACAGCCGCGAGCCGTATAAAAAGCGCCCGCGCACGCAGCTCGCAGTCAGTCGCTGCCTCGGCGCCGTCGCCGAAGCATCGCCTGACCCGACCTAGGCTGCGCGGTACGGGCTTTCACCGTATGTGCGCGTCTGGGCCGATAGGGATCTCGGGTTGTAGCGGTACGGGCTTCCACCGTATCTTTGCTCACCCGGCCTCTGTTCTTAGGGACGTTTGAGTCAATCCGCGGTAGTTATAGATCCCGTAGCCGGGCGTGATTTAGTGGTTTTGGGTACGTAGTATCGGTATAGACAGGTATCCTCAGGTTGGAGCAGTGCGGGCTCCACCGAGAGCTGCTCACCTGGGTTTCCCTGTCTGTAGATTAGTGGAGTGTTCTCTTACCGTAGCTGTGACCGTGCGGGCATGCCCCGCACTCGCTCGTCTGAGACCTCCGTTCCCCTGGAACTGTTCACGTAGGGCCGTATTCCGTTTCCGTAGAAACCCCACGATCACTATCGTCACGCCCCCCCGTAGACGTAGCTTAGTACTTAATTTGAATAAAGGGGCGTAAAAGACCCGCCCGTACGATAATTGTATACCTGTGTTTATTTGTCGCATACCCGTGGCTAACTTTTCTAACGCTGAGCTAGCTAGGAAACCTTCTAAGCCCCTCCGGCGGAAGGAAATGTAGGATTCACTCTCGGCGTGCTCCCGCCCCGAGAGTCCGGGGTTCGACTCCCCGCCAGCAATCCATTACAAGCGTAAAACGGGAGTGAAGGTAATGAGGGAGCTGAGGGTAGTGAAGGATTTTGTAAAGCAGGCAAAGGATGTGCATATCTCGGCGAAGTCAAATAGGGAGCCATCTCAATTTTGAACAGTATTCCGAAATATGGTCATATTTGCGGAGGCTGAATATGAACCGAATAGCCAGATTTTGTTGGCGTTCCAGTTTGTTCAGCAGCTCTTCAGTAGCATCCAAGTAACACACATCGGCATACTCGAGAAGAGGGAGCAGAAGCGACTGAGCAAGCACAATTTTGGTATTATACGGAAAAAAGAACTGAAGTCGCTTGAGAGAATGAAAAGAGTAGTGCATGCGCCGGCTCACTTCATTCACCTGTGATCTCCAAGACAAAGTACGGTCAATAATGAGGCCTAGATTTTTGGTCTTGTCTGCATATGCAAGATGCACTCCATCATATGTAACCTTTGGGAGGCTATTCATGTCTAGTTTATCGTATAGTCTGCTGCTACCTACTATTATTGTTTGTAACTTAGTAGGGTTCACAAGCAATCCAAACGCGTTTGCCTACGCCTTTACCGCGAGGAGATCTTTATTAAGGGCTTCAATAGCCGAGTTAATATTGGCTGCATCAGAATGCTTGTACAGCTGCAAGTCATCAGCATACCAGTGGTATGGACAAGAAAGTACTTTACCGATCTCGTTAATGATTAGTGAAAAGATTAGAGGTGAAAGTACCTCACCTTGTGGCACGCCTGCAGTAAGGGGAGCCCAATCCGAGAACAAGTATTCACTCTTGATTCTCTGGTGCCGATTGCAAAGATAATCCGAAAACCATGAGATCCAGCAGGAGCAAGGTTAAGCGAGTGGAGGATGGCAAGGAGGATGTCATAGTTAACGGAGTTGAAAGCGCTGCTGAAGTCCAGTAGAACAAGAACCGTAAACATCCGGCTATCCATCGCGTGGCGGATATCGTCTTTCACATTTAAGAGGGCAGTTACTGTGCTATGGCCAGGGGCCCAATTCTGCTAATTTACGAATGGCATAATTGAATCGCAATTGGATCGCATTGTAATTGTTTGACACATTTGGTATTCTTAAATAAGTAAGAGAATACTTGGGCCCCAGGACGAAAACCAGATTGATACGGACTTATTAAATTGTTATGGGAAACGAAAGAGAACAATTGCTTGTGAACAGCGCTTTCCAGGACCTTGGACAGCAATGGTAGCATAGAGATACGACGGTATTGAGAGAAAGCGGTAGGGGAAGAGGACTCTGGGATGGGAATGACATGGGCAAATTTCCAGTCAGAAGGGAAGACGTTGGTTGCCAAAGAGTGGTTTAGAATGTGTGTGATAATAGGCACAACGTCATCCAGGATAGGCATTAGCATGTCACGGCAAATGCCATCCACACCCGCAGCCCTGGAAGTAATGGATAGGATACTCTTTTTAACCTTCCTCACAGTGATCTCACGAAATTCAAAAGGCTCACAGTCAGGACGGGCCACTGTATCTAAAAAAGTAAGCGTGGCTGCCTTGGTGGTATCAGTAACAGTAACCGGTGACGTAGTAAAATGCCTATTAAGGTGATTAAGATCAGATAATTCACCAGTACTGCCACTGTCTTTACCCACAGCGAGGGATCTTAAAAACTTCCAGACTTTACCTGAGGGTAAGCCTTCCACCGCGGAATGAACATGACGACGATTGGCATCCCGGCAGAGATGATTGCAGTAATTGCGCAGACGTTAATAGGAGTTTAGATCGTCATTCGGGAATCTCTTAAGCAATGATAGGGTTTATCTCTACGTTGCATGGACTTCCTAATCACTGGTGTAAGCCAAGGCGCAGGTAGGTGTTTAACACGCACTGGTCTTAGAGGGGCATGTGAGTGAAAGAGTTGTATTAATAGTGTATTAAAAATATTGACCTTCTCAATTGCCGTGTCGGCTGCGAACAAGGCAGACCAGTTCACCATAGAAAAGTCATCACTCAAGCGATCCACACTAATACCACCAAAATGACTTTGGTTTTGGGTTTGGGGGTGCGTACACGATAAGACAAATGTAAGAGGTCATGATACGAGAATGGGGCAGTAGTTTGTCCATGTAATAAGACTGATACAGGTTTAGAGACTATCTGCACGTCCAAAAGAGAGGGCTGACTGTTAGGAGAATGATGGGTGGCAGAGAGTGGAAGCAATTCAAAGTTGACAGAAGTTACAATAGAGTTAAGACGTGAGGACCGAGAGTTATTCTTCAGAAGAAAAGTATTAAGATCACCCATCAAAATTACATGATCGTAAGAAGAGCTAAGGGATTCAAGGGTTGTCTCAAATGAATCAAAATAGTTTACGCTGATACTTGGGCTGTATGCAGCTCCAACCAAAATAAAAGAGTGGCGGATGTTAAGCCTTGAGAATAGATACTCCAAGGATCCAGTATAAGTACTAGGAGACTGACTGACGAAAAGCATTGGATGTGGTCCTTGATGTAAATACATTCACCACCACCACCAGCACAAACTCTGTCGTTTCGAAACAATGTATAGCTATTCAGTGTAAAAAGAGGGGACGGCAGACACGGTTTGAGCCAAGATTCGGAAATTAATATTCCATCGACTAGCCCATTCTTAAATGATTCATTTAAGCCGTTGATATGAGCAGGGACACTCTATGCGTCGATATGCACTAGGTTAAGGTATTAAGATTTATTATGGAATATACTGCAGCTTGACATCCAAAGAGACAGCATCAGAATCAGAAGAGTTTAAAATATCACTACAAGCACTTTGATATTCGTCAGATGAACAATCAGTAAAGCAGTCAGCGTATAAAGACATAAAATAATACTAATACTACTAATAAATAATATAAATACAATACAAAATAAATATAAATTTTAATAAAGAACACCATCCAGAAAGAGTTGGCAAAACGCATACAACATAAAATAATCGCTGATTTAGTTACTATTGCAGAGTAAAATAACGGTACACACAAACACTACTAGTTTCTGAACGGTACGTCACATTGACAATTGACACCGACACTGACATTTCTGACAAAGGTAAATAATACGAGAACAAACAAACACCCCGAAGCAAAATTAAAATACATCCTGTATTTTAATTTTGCTTACCCTAAAGAATAAAAAGTTTAAGTTAACGGGATGATATTAGCACAAATTTATATATCAAATACCAGCATCCAATAATGTTTCGAGATTAACCACTCGTGTACAAAAGTGAAGTACCTCATATGAACCAAGTGAAGTGATAAGATGAGTACCTACATAATATGATAACTTAGCTGCCTGTCGTGGACGGAAATCTGGCCTGTAGATGTTGTAGCCCATCATATGAAGTTATCTTGTTTCTACTCTTGTCCGGCAGCTGCACTACTATGGTGCCGTCCGACGTCTAACAATTTTTGAGACTGAAATTAGTAATTATTAAAATAGACTTACGGGCAGCAGAAAAAATGTTTTGCCTTGACTTCGTTAAAAATTCCGACAGTGAAATTCTTGTACCCTTCAATGCTGTCATTGAATTCCAGACAGTAGCTCGGTGTCTACATGTAGTGAAGCGTATTAACACATGGCGAGTTCGGTAGTTTTTGGTAGCCCCGAGACGGTGGCAAGTCTCAATGCAGTCTGGATGAAATTGTGTAAGCTTAATTTTTTTAAAGACTTCGTGCATTTTGGTAGCAGCATTCTCCTTGGAGTCCTCCGGCAACCCATGAAGCAGTAATACCTTACGCCGGGAGTGGGTTTCTAGCCGATCCATGCCATTATTGAGTTGATCCAGCTGCATCTTAAGCGTACTAACAGCCTTCACAACAAAAGATTTGAATTGCTGGTAATCAGCAGACAAAGCCTTCACTGTTTGTAGCTGCGCTCCAGGAACTGACGTCACGGTGTGCTGATGCAAAGCTTTCTCAAACGCTTCCATGCGTGAGTGAGATATAAAGTTGTGAGGTCCTGGATAGTTTCATTGACATTAACAGTGTCCATGATCAGCAAACAATTGGCTCTTCAATGACAAGTGACCGTAGGCAATGTGAAGTGGCAGTAATGGTAGCGATTAGATTGAAAGTGATAAAATTAGTTTATGCCAACACTCACTGGAACATTACTAATACATCTAAGCAATATTAAAACAGTAAGCACTCATTTACTAATTAAATAGATTAAATTTTGAAGAGCAGTTTTAAAAGCGTCAATCCAACTCAAAGTATCCGCAAAATTTTGTTTGTATGTTTATAATATTGCAAATAATTTTGGCTGAAATCGTCAATGTTTACTACATTTATGTTTGTTTTATAAGTACTTCCTTACCTTGTATCTGTCTGGCCCCGTGGGCGCCGCCACCGCCGTGGCGTAAGGTAATCCGTAGAAGGTGTAGTGTGCCCCGCGGAGTCCCAGTATTCGCGCAAGGGTGCACTGGCCGCGCCTCGCGCCCCTCGTCACGCGCCACGCCGCACAGCACTGCGCACCACACCACCACCGCCAACCACCACAACATTATCTCTGGGACTGATGAATTATCAACGCGCGCATGTGTTTTGCCTTTATTATTTTCATTTGAGACAGCTATCAATTATTATGTTTTTATCATGCTCAAGATTAATACATCGCCACGACTATGAATGTGTGCGTATTTTATTATGTGGTCATTGCAGTTTTAGTCGTCCTCCTCTTTTATTTATTTATGTCTAGGTTAATTTATTCTATGTAAAATTCAGAGATCTTATAAGTTGCTAAAAACATTTTAAAAAAGTCTATTCAGCTAAGTTATTGTTAAGACTATAAATCCAATATAGATAGTTTAAAATCCAACTATTAACCGTGTCGCGTAGCGGTAAAAGAATACCCCCTCTCTTCCCTTGGGTGTCGTAAAAGGCAACTAACGAACTAAATACTGCACATACCTCCTCATTGCCTAGTCTCTGACTAACTCTTCGGGTGTAATAGTCGAGATTGTAATGTATGTATCTATATGTATGTATGTGTGTAAGATCTCTATATTTTTATTTTGTGTTGTATGGGAGATCAATATGTGTGACTCTTTGGTTTAATGAGACCTGACTGCTATTTTCTGAAAAGTAAAAATGGTTTATACTTTGGAATAGAGTACCATTAGAGCAGAACAATTTGAAAATAACTAATATAGACTACACGAGCAATTTATTCCAGAGCAGTTTCGGTTAGGTACAGACCTAAGTAACAGTAAAAACTCATTGTTAGAAGAATTACACACATAATCGGATTATACTTGTTTTGCAATGAATCATACATAAACAACATAATTTTTACATGACACATTCAACCAGTTATCGTGAGTTGTCGATTAAGAATAATCGCAATATCATCCTAATTAAGGTTTATAAAAACATACGCACGCGTTAATGATTCAGTGCCAGTGGCAATGTTGTGGTGGTCAGCGGTGGTGGTGTGGTGCGCAGTGTTGTGCGGAGCGGTTTGTGGTGAGGGGCGCGAGGCGCGGCTGGTGCACACCGCGCAGGGGCCCGTGCGCGGGTACAGGGACCCCGCGGGGGACATCTACACCTTCTACGGGATACCTTACGCCACGGCGCCCACCGGGCCAGATAGATACAAGGTAATGTTTGTAGTACTGCTGCTAATAGCTGGACTTTGAATTTGCTATAGGTTGATTTTTATTAGCAAAAACTACTTGCTGATACAGAAAAAAGATTATTTTTTATTTATTTAATACTCTGTGCACGTTTGTACAGAGGCGAAATTAATGCCTTAGGCATTTCCCACCAGTCAACCATTGGGTGGTGCCGAGACAATCATAGGGTAGGGTGCACAACTAAAATGAATGAATCGATATCTAATAAGATAACTGAAGCTTCCTGGATTTGTCTAAGACAATTTACCAGAAGTATTTTTTTCTAATAAACCGTTATTCGAACTTATTACTAGATGCGCCAATATTGAAGCCAGTTTTTAGGGTTCCGTACCAGAAGGGTAAAAACGGGACCCTATTACTAAAACTCCACTGTTCGTCCGTCCGTCCGTCTGTCTGACACCAGGCCGTTTCTCATGAACCGTGATAGCTAGACAGTTAAAATTTTCACACCGTGATATATTTCTGTTGCCGCTATAACAACAATAAAAAAGTATTTTATAATAATTTTAATGTTATGTAATGGTTAAGTTTAAGTTTAATAGATAATATTTTTTTTCACATAACCTTTTAAGCCCTAATATCGGAAGTCCGAAAATAATTCTCATATCATTTTACATCATAATTAATGATCACTTTTCATAAAAATATTTAATACTAACAATCGAAACTCATAATCATCATAATTTATAATATCACTAATCATACACCTTGTTTATACTAATATTTTTAACTAATATTTTCTTATACTAACGATCGAAACTCCTAATCATTAACGCTGATAATCATAAATTTGTTTCATACTAATATTTCTTTTCATATATTTCTTGATCATAAATGTTTTTATGAGTTTTATGATTACCCGCTATAAAGAAAAAGTTAAGTATGCAAAATTATAGTTCCGTTGGTCAGGTTAGGTAAGACTTGTGACAAACAACTTTGTAATTTTAATAAATGCTGTGGGCTTGCATGAATGTTAAATGCATGTTGCATGTTTTTTTTTTGAATACTGCTTGCTGCATGCATGCTGCATGCTTGCTTGTATACTGCATGATTGCTGCATGACTGCATGTATGCTGCACGCTTGCATACATGCTGCTTCTTTGCTTGCATGCTGTATGCTTGCTAGGATGCCGGGGGCGGGGGGGGGGGGGGGGGGGGGCTGTAATGAAAAACTATAAATCTGTCGGTTAGGTTAGGTTAGACTTTTGACAAATAACGGAGGAGAGCCGCAGGCCCCCCGACCCCCCTTATTTCCTAATCATAAGTAATCTACTAATCATAAAATGTTCGACTCTTTTCATTTAACTGTTGTCTGCTTTAAAAAAAACGTTTATTAAAAATTCCTTCTTATTTTCAGGCCCCTTTGCCTGGACCTTCTTGGATCACTCCCTTTGAAGCGGACGACGACAGAATAATATGTCCACAACATGTACTCCCTATTTATGAAAAACTATTCATAGCAAACAATCGTCTCCAAGAAAATTGTTTGGTTGCGAATGTATTTGTACCAAATACTACAGAAAGGAACATTTCCGTAGTAGTTGTAGTACATGGTGGAGCCTTCCAGATGGGAAACGGCAACTTATTTATGCCGATACAACTCGCTCAAACTAGTAACGTCATAGTGGTAACGTTCAACTATCGCCTGGGAATACACGGGTTCTTATGTCTGGGCACCGATGCAGCGCCTGGTAACGCTGGACTGAAAGATCAGGTGGCGTTGCTACGGTGGGTGAGAAAGAACATCGCTAACTTCGGGGGCAACGCTGATGACGTCACTATATCTGGATACAGTGCTGGCTCAGCATCAGTTGATATTTTGATGCTTTCACCATTAACAAAGGGACTGTTTAATAAGGTTATAGCGGAAAGCGGTGCCAATATTGCAATGTTTGCTGTTCAAATCGACCCACTGGCTAACGCCAAAATGTTCGCTAAAAGATACGACGTTGCAGACTTAAATGACGTCTATGCATTAGAAGAATTTTATAAAACAGCTACATTTGAAATGATTACAAGCGACTCCTTCTCTGATAGAAAAGATTCTACCTTCGTATTTTCGCCATGTCTAGAACGCGATATTGGGCAAGAAATGTTCCTCGTTGACAGCCCATACAATATTCTGAAGAGTGGCAACTACGAGAAATTGCCTTTGTTATATGGTTTTACCAACATGGAAGGTTTGACCCGAATAAATATGTTTGATTATTGGAAGTCTGGTATGAACGAGAATTTTGTCGATTTTTTGCCTCATGACCTGCAATTTAAAAGCGATGAAGAAAAGGAGAAAGTATCAAAGGAAATCAAAGAATTTTATTTCGGTGACAAATTAGTTGGCGAGGATACGGTACTGTCATATGTAGACTATTTCACTGATGTAATGTTTGCCTATCCAATGTTAAAAGCCGCACACCTTCATGTAAAAGCAGGCAACAATAAAGTGTTTTTGTATGAGTATAGCTATGTTGATGAATTAGTACCAATAGTGCCACACACTAATGATGTGCGCGGAGCAGATCATTGCGCACAATCTTATGCGATATTCGATGGATTGGTAATAGCTAATATTGCTGAAGCTGATCTGCCTGAGGATTATAGAATACATAAAGCGATTATGAGGCAATTGTGGGGAAACTTCATAAAAACTAGGTAAGACGCTGCATTATTGCTAAATTAATAAAAGCCCTGCAGAAAACTTATTAGATGTGATTGGGTATGATAATAAAGATTACAACACAAAGTAAATAAATCAATAAAGTAAGTACTTCCTTTGTGTCGTAATAATTTCCTAACAAGAAAAATAAATTACTTTTTCACTCGGCAATTTAAAATAAGGAGCCGTAGTAGTACAGTTATTGTACTACATTATATAATCAAATGACATCCTATGTGGTGATTATTGGTTTCTAGACAAACCTTCATAAGTTTTTGCCGATTGTCAATAGTAACTAGACGCGTGTTTTTACTAACTACTACACTAACTGACGCTTTTTCAACAACCTATATAAGTCTTTTTAAACTTTTAATCGATTTAGTAACCTGCACAAGGGAAGGATTGTTAATTACATTACAGAACAACACAAACTAAACATAATATGTATTATCTGTATCATGAGTGATTTATTATGTATCAACACAATAAGTAAAATTAGCTTACAACGACTGTTAAAGGACCGCTAACATAATTTAATTAAGAATATACCAACATTTAGCATGTGCTGCTCTACGTGTAGTGTAATTGAGTTTTTACGTATTTTCAGCGCCCCTGTCCCGGCTGAGTCCGCGCTGCCGGCGTGGCCGCCGATCAGCGCGGACGCCTCCCCGCACATGTCGCTGGGCCGGGCGCTGCAGCTGCGCGGCCCGCTGCTGGAGAAGCGCTTCCGCATGTGGGACGCGGTCTACGAGCGACACTACCGAGTGCCTCAGAAGCCGCAAGCGAATAACGTCACCCACATGGATTCTTAGTAGATTGCTATTCTTGTACCTACCAATATTTAATATGCCGCGGCAAGTGGATAGTGTCGAATGAATATTAAAATAATTACTAATATACTGTTCATATTTGTTTTATTATACTGCCACCAAAACGGACGCTTCGCTTTCGCTTGCGACTACAAGCGTAGTACCTATAAGGTTTGTTATAGTATATTATTACATTACCTACCGAACAAGCTAATTTTTTAAATGGTGGTCTCTGCCTACCTCTCCCGAATATAAGTGAGATGTATTAAATATTATAGATATACTATAAAATTTATTTAAATATTAGATTTTAACTTTGAAGTTATTTGAAATGAAATACATTTTGAGGATTAACTCGCGTTTAACTTTACTACATTACGTAGTTTTTTTTTTCCTGCACATAGCTGACGTCAAGCATAGGTGCAAAAATAAGTCTGCAGTGTGCGAACATGCTCTCGAGGGACCCAACCATTACATCAGATTTGACAAACCTCAAATACTCGACAAAGAACAACGATTAATTCCTAGGATGATGCGCAAGGCTATTATTGAATTTAAAAAACATCGAAATTTCAATAGAGAGGATGGTTGGAATCACAGACTATATAGTGAACAAGTTCAGACGGACATCTATCGTACATTTCTATGAAGCTTTAGAGCTGGCCGCCATCTTAGCTCAAGATTGATGTATGACATTTGTAACTTTTTAATCTTGAATGCATAGATGAATGATTAGTCTCGCTGCGCTCGTCTAGATACCGCGCTACCTATATACCACAGCTCCGTAAATGCGGTAACTCATTATTGTAGTGTGTTTATGACATTATGCAAGGATGCTAGTGTGCGTGAAAAATTTGTTGCCAGCTGCTCAACTGTTACCCGAGTTAATGGGAAAAATATTTTTCATCATCATCATCATCATCATCAGCCTATACTCGTCCACTGCTGGACATAGGCCTCTCCAAGAACACGCCACTGAGCACGATCCGCGGCCACTCTCATCCAGCTCTTGCCAGCCACCTTGCGAAGATCGTCGCTCCACCTTGTCTGAGGGCGTCCTACGCTACGCTTGCCGATACGCGGTCTCCACTCCAGAACTCGTCTACCCCAACGGTCATCGGTTCTGCGACTGATATGGCCGGCCCACTGCCACTTCAGCTTGCTAATCCGGTGGGCTATGTCGATTACCATGGTTCTCTGCCGGATCACCTCGTTTCGAATACGATCCCTCAGAGAAACACCGAGCATAGCCCTTTCCATAGCTCGCTGAGCGACTTTAAACTTGTGAACCAGCCCTACCGTCAGTGTCCACGTTTCGGCTCCGTATGTCATGACGGGTAGGACGCACTGATTAAAGACTTTCGTCTTTAGACATTGCGGAATTAAAGTAAAGACCCGACGTAGTTTCCCATATGCAGCCCAGCCCAGCTGTATCCTTCTGTTGGCCTCTTTCTCGAAGTTGTTTCTACCCATCTGTAAAATTTGCCCGAGATAGACGTATTCTTTAACAACTTCGAGAGCACTGCCTTGTATTGCAATCGGTTCCGGGACGACACGTTCGTTGAACATAACCTTGGTTTTGTCCAGGTTCATCCGCAGACCGATGCGTCAAGAAGAATCAGCTAGGCCGTTCAGCATGTGTTGTAGCTCCTGCAACGTTTCGGCCATGATGACGATGTCGTCTGCAAATCGCAAGTGTGAGATGTATTCGCCGTTGATGTTGATGCCACGTCCTTTCCAGTCCAGCGTTTTAAACATATCCTCTAAGGCATTTGTGAATAGTTTTGGGGATATCACATCCCTCTGTCTCACACCTCGATGTAAGTGGATATGTTTTGTCTGCTGGTTCTGTACTTGGACGGCCATGGTGGCGGCATTGTAGAGACACCTCAATACTTAAATATATAGCCAATCGACTTGGCATCGTTGCAGGGATTTAAGAACAGCCCAGGTCTCGATAGAGTCAAATGCCTTCTCATAGTCCACAAATGCAAGGCACAGGGGCTGATTATACTCTTCGGCCTTTTGTATAATCTGCCGCACTGTCAAAATGTGGTCTATGGTGCCGTATCCTCCTCGAAACCCGGCCTGCTCCGAAGGCTGAAATTCGTCGAGTCTTCGCGCAAGGCAGTTTGTGATGACTCTTGAAAACAGCTTGTAGACGTGGCTCGAAGTGGACCTGATTTTTTTTGTAGTTTTTTTATTACTACCTACCCCTTTCTTCCCTTGGGTATCGTAAAAGGCGACTGACGGACTAAAGACTGCACATACATCCAACAGCATAGAGCGGCGATGGGCTCATCAAAATAATACTACCAACCCCTCTCTTCCCTTCGGTGTGGTAAGAGGCGACTAACAGACTAAAGACTGCACATACATCCAACAGCATAGAGCAACTATGGGCTCATCAAAATAATACTACCAATTCCTCACTTTTCTTCGATGTCGTAAAAGGGAACTAACGGACTAAAGACTGCACATACATCCAACAGCATAGAGCGACATGTGCAGACTGTGCAGTTGTTTCTTGCTGAAGCGTGGACTGTGTGGGCGTGGTCTGTGTTGTCCATAGATTCAATTGATTACTAATTTTACCATAAACTTTAATAATAACTATCTCAAAAAAGTTGTTGGTATAAGTAAACAGTAATAAGTCGAGTCTTTATTCATGATTATTCTACATATGACTAAATACTTTTTCGTTTTTGCAGGCTCATTGTCATGTAAAAGACAAAAATTTAAAAAAAAAACTATTTCCCCTAGGGCAAGAAAAGCTATTTTAGTCTCGCTAACAACGCTACAATGGTTTTTTGAGCAAGAGGAGTGAAAATATTATTTCAAACATTGTCTATGAATTTTTTCAAAACGAATACGTCCGTCCTACACGGAGAGCATTATCACTGACAAGTGGGGATGCGTTCATAGAGAATGTATGAAAAACACTGTTGCCGGTACTGTGTCGGAACTGTGGCTTCACTGATATGTGTGAAGCAACCTTTTACCTAAAATATTACCGGAATCATAAGCTATACACCTGTTTTCAGTTTCATTAAAATCCGTCCAGCGGTTTTTGTGTGATGCGCGTTAAACAAACAGACAGACAAAAATTCCAAAAATGATTCTAATGTTCACCTATCCTTCATCCCCTAGATTATGTTTTTCGCAAATATTGTCCAATGTAAGTACAGACACGGAAAGTTTACATTTCAGAGACATAGGTCAAAATGAAAAAAAAATAGCTTTTTCATACTTGAGTCAGCTGATTGCGCATTTTGTATAGGGAAAAATAATAAATTTTCGACCCATGTTTGTACATGTGTAAAAATAATACTAGTATAACTGTGTAAAAATAATACTTCTAAAAATAAGAAGGACACTGGGATCACATACCATCAGTAAGTATCGTATAATTTCGAAATTTCATCATAAAATAATATGAACAATAAACGCCATTCAGTGTTACCGCTTATACAAAAATAAAGTCCCCATGGTTGAGATTTTTAATATGTGAATTTATTGTTATTGTCTTTTATTTTAAAGGAACCTATTTCATTTGTCTTACAAAGTTACTATATACTTAACCTAGTTCTATGTTATTTCATGTTTACTTATATTTGTGATCTATAATAAGGTGTAAAAATGTTAGCTGACACTATATCAAGGGGATTCTACCGATGAAACTGAACAACTTTCCATAAGGAACATGGGTCGAAAATTTATTATTTTTCCCTATACAAAATACGCAATCAGCTGATTGACTCCAGTATGGAAAAGCTATTTTTTTTCATTTTGACCTATGTTCCTGAAATGTAAACTTCTCGTGTCTGTACTTACATTGGACAATATTTGCGAAAAACATAATCTAGGGGATGAAGGATACGTGAACATTAGAATCATTTTTGGAATTTTTGTCTGTCTGTTTGTTTGACGCGCATCACACAAAAACCGCTGGACGGATTTTAATGAAACTGAGAACAGGTGTATAGCTTATGATTCGGGTAATATTATAGGTTAAAGGTTGCTTTACACATATCAGTGAAGCCACAGTTCCGACACAGTACCGGCACAGTGTTTTTCATATATTCTCTATGAACGCAATCTCACTTGTCTGTGATAATGCTCTCAGTGTCAGTGCCGCCACCGCCAAATCGCGTACGTATTCGTTTTGAAAAAATTCATAGACAATGTTTGAAATAATATTTTCACTCCTCTTACTCAAAAAGACCGTCATTGTAGCGTTGTTAAGCGAGGCTAAAATAGCTTTTCTTGCCCTAGGGGAAAAAGTATTTTTAATTTTTGTCTGTTACATGACAATGAGCCTACAAAAACGAAAAAGTATTTAGTCATATGTAGAATAATCATGAATAAAGACTCGACTTAATAATGTTTACATAAATCAACAACTTTTTTGAGATAGTTATTATTAAAGTTTATGGTAAAATTAGTAATCACTTGAATCCATGGATAACACAGACCACGCCCACACAGTCCACGCTTCAGCACGAAACAACTGCAAAGTCTGCACATGTGCTTAGGTGGTGAGCCTTTAGCCCGTTAGTTGCTTTTACGACACCAAAGGGAAGAAAGGGGTTGGTAGTATTATTTTGATGAGCCCATCGCCGCTCTATGCTGTTGTATGTATGTGCAGTCTGTAGTCCATTAGTCGCCTTTTACGAGACCCAATGGAAGGGAGGGGTTGGTAGTAATATTTTGATGAGCCCATCGCCGCTCTATGCTGTTGGATGTATGTGTAGTCTTTAGTCCATTAGTTGCCTTTTACGACACTGAAGAGAAGAGAGGGGTTGGTAGTATTATTTTAATGAGCTCATCGTCGCTCTATGCTGTTGGATGTATGTGCAGTCTTTAGTCCGTTAGTCCCCTTTTACGACATCGAAGAAAAGTAAGGGGTTGGTAGTATTATTTTGATGAGCCCATAGTTGCTCTATGTTGTTAGATGTATGTGCAGTCTTTAGTCTGTTAGTCGCCTCTTACGACACCGAAGGGAAGAGAGGGGTTGGTAGTATTATTTTGATGAGCCCATCGCCGCTCTATGCTGTTGGATGTATGTGCAGTCTTTAGTCCGTTATTCGCCTTTAACGATACCCAAGGGAAGAAAGGGGTTGGTAGTAATAAAAAAAACTACTAAAAAAATGAGGTCTAATCATTGCTATACATACCTACCATTTTTCTACAGAAGAAACCTACGTCTAACCTACATAATAATATATAAAATTATATTATATATTATTATGTAGGTGTAATAATATGTATATATTCGCTTTTAATTGTTAATTTTTAAATATTTTCTGAGCTACATTTATAACCAGCAACTTAACTCAAAATCAATCAATCTCATCACAGCAAAAATATTTTTCCCATTAACTCGGGTAACAGTTGAGCAGTTGGCAACAAATATTTCACGCACACTAGCATCCTTGCATATTGTCAAAAACACACTATAATAATGAGTTGCCACATTTACGGAGCTGTGGTTTATAGGTAGCGCGGTATCTAGACGAGCGCAGCGAGACCAATCATTCATCTATGCTTGAATGCTTAATTAGGGCAACAACATTTTCTACATTGAGCCAGAACCGAAGCGACATACCAGGCAGTTGGTTTTTCTTAGGTAAATTAGGATACTTCAGAATCTACCAAGGTAACTATTAAGCAAGATATTTTGTAATTGCTAATAGTTACCTTTTGAAATAAAAACAAATATTCCTTTAGTAGGCACATTTATTTTCTTTTCAACTTTTTGGTAAGTATGTTTTATAAAACCTTTATTTTACATCATTGGAAGACTTCTCTTCTGCAACCTGCGGATGTCAGTGCCTCCTGAGATTGCTCCAGTGCCTAATAGGCGAGATTTGTAAGTTATAAATCTCTTCTCAAAATTTTTCTGACAAACAAAGCGTTTCAAGTTTAAATTTCATCAACATTCAACGCCCGAAGAGTTTCCCTGTTTAAATGCACTCCAGCCATTTAATGAGTCTAATAGCATTAACACATGGAAATACATGTAATTTAACGGTCTGTCGTAAACACTATCACAGTTGGGAACACAGCAAAGATTTAACATCGTAGAAAGCACTAAAACGTAACTTAACACGAAATAGTCTGAGTAATACTCAAGTAACACTTAGAAGTTATCGGGAGAAATAGATATGTACGGAAATAAATTAAGATCGCATCGACACAAAACAACCAGGGATCAAAGTGACGGCCATTTTCAAAGATTTTGACAGTAGTGACATTCCCTGTCATTCGCATCGGGAAGAAACTGTCATACATCATTCTTGAGATGCGTTCTCTATAGCAACTTTTTTCAGTAGGGAACATTTCCACCCGTTACCACCTGCCTGGGACCCCATCATACAGGTAATTAAATCGCAGCCCCAACAGCAACACATTGCCAGACCTAAAAATATTGTTAGCTCGTATTGTGTAAACATGAACGCACCCGGTTAAATATAAAAACAATTGACGGTAGGCAAATAACTTCTAACTATAAGACAACCAACATTTATGTGTAGTGTTCGCTTAAACCTTAGAAAACAATATTATAAGTTAATTGTATAATTACATACACTGTTGGATCTTAAATAATATAATTACATGTATTGTATAACATACTTACCGCTTTTCACCTTTCATAAACAAAATTAAATTAAAGTTTGAAGGTTTTATATATAATATTGCATCGCATCCTGTCTATTTATAGACAAAGATACGTAAATGATTTATTAGATAACAAACTGGCTACCCAACTAACACCAATCTGTCGCATAAAGGCTTTGGAGCGTATCTGATTGTAACTAAGGTTGCTAAACGCAAGGTGTACATTCTGTCAAAAAGTTTCGGGAACGGATGATTTGTTTATGATTTCAAATTCAATTTTTGTTTTTTTTTGTTGTTGAATTGGCACAAATGTTATCCATTTTGGTGTGGAGTTTGAGCTGCATCTGTTATTTAGATAAGATACAGTGCTGTTTTAGTTAGTGTATATTTAGTGTGTATTGCGAATAAAAACATCGAACAAAGAGTTTTTCTTAAATTTTGCGTCGCCAATGGAATTTCGTGTTCGGAGGACTTAGGTGACAGCTCATCCGCAAAATATTTCATCCTCGGATAAATCGTCACCCTTTTCAAATTGTTAGGCGTCGATTCATCCGCAAGTGGTGTCGCTGTCGGATGAGTTGTTACATACAAAATATCGATGTGGTCATTTCAGCCAAATTGACAAACAAAGGCAAATGATTGGGAATTAATCTTTTTTATTTATTTTACAATACGTAATAACAGTATATTAAATAATAACAAAAAAAACAAAATAGTTTAATGTTAATGAAAACCTTCATCAGATGAGTTAGAAACACCATTTACCAGATCTTATCTGACCTTTCATGTTCCAATTTGGGTGATTGAGCTACATTAAGGTTAAGGTACATTAAGGGAAAACTTAGCTAAATCACATGTAAAATAGAAAACTTCATAAAATTATGTTATTGCACGTAACACACAACAGGATTAACGCAGACTTTGTGCACTGGTCAACTAAACAAATACACGGTAAAGCAAGTGGTCTCAATCGTTTTTTCAAACAGGCCGTCAACGTACTGACGTTATATACTGATATAGATAAAGATTACAACCATTATTTGCAAAATACTTAGTTAAAGATGAAGTTCATCTTATCTGATGGTGTTTCTAACCCATCTGATGAAGGTAATCATTTTGATTTTTGTTATTATTTAATATACTGTTATTACGTATTATAAAATAAATAAAAAACATTAATTCCCAATCATTTGCCTTTGTTTGTCAATTTGGCTGAAATGACCACATCGATATTTTGTATGTAACAACTCATCCGACAGCGACACCACTTGCGGATGAATCGACGCCTAACAATTTGAAAAGGGTGACGATTTATCCGAGGATGAAATATTTTGCGGATGAGCTGTCACCTAAGTCTTCGGAGGACTTAGGTGACAGCTCATCCGCAAAATATTTCATCCTCGGATAAATCGTCACCCTTTTCAAATTGTTAGGCGTCGATTCATCCGCAAGTGGTGTCGCTGTCGGATGAGTTGTTACATACAAAATATCGATGTGGTCATTTCAGCCAAATTGACAAACAAAGGCAAATGATTGGGAATTAATCTTTTTTATTTATTTTACAATACGTAATAACAGTATATTAAATAATAACAAAAAAAACAAAATAGTTTAATGTTAATGAAAACCTTCATCAGATGAGTTAGAAACACCATTTACCAGATCTTATCTGACCTTTCATGTTCCAATTTGGGTGATTGAGCTACATTAAGGTTAAGGTACATTAAGGGAAAACTTAGCTAAATCACATGTAAAATAGAAAACTTCATAAAATTATGTTATTGCACGTAACACACAACAGGATTAACGCAGACTTTGTGCACTGGTCAACTAAACAAATACACGGTAAAGCAAGTGGTCTCAATCGTTTTTTCAAGTATAAATAAATAAAATAAATAAATAACCTCTTACGTACAGTTTCATTAAGAACTTGTGTTATAGATACTTGATAACGGATAAAATACATAAACATACTTTTCTTTTGTAAATACATACTTAATATACATAGGAAACACCCAGACCAAGACAAATATATAACGAAATATTTGTCTTGTCTGGGAATCGAACCCGGGACCTCTGAAACAGAAACAAGGTGTCTTAGGTACCTCTGCGCCAAACAGGCCGTCAACGTACTGACGTTATATACTGATATAGATAAAGATTACAACCATTATTTGCAAAATACTTAGTTAAAGATGAAGTTCATCTTATCTGATGGTGTTTCTAACCCATCTGATGAAGGTAATCATTTTGATTTTTGTTATTATTTAATATACTGTTATTACGTATTATAAAATAAATAAAAAACATTAATTCCCAATCATTTGCCTTTGTTTGTCAATTTGGCTGAAATGACCACATCGATATTTTGTATGTAACAACTCATCCGACAGCGACACCACTTGCGGATGAATCGACGCCTAACAATTTGAAAAGGGTGACGATTTATCCGAGGATGAAATATTTTGCGGATGAGCTGTCACCTAAGTCGTTCGGAGTCACTGAAAATGTTACAGATGGCTTACGGTGAATCGACTTTATCAAAAACACGTGCTTGAGTGGTACAAAGCGTTCAAAAACAGTCGAGATGATCAACGTGAAGCGGTTTAGAGGAGCTAAACCTCCTACAATTAGTATGTAGCGGTGTAGTCCTTGCTTCAGAATAGGAATGAAACAGCGAATAGAAAACAAAGTTTATTCCTATTCTTTTTGCAAAGAATTTACAAAACTCAGGGAGGGTACACGGATCGCTCACTCTGCCCGCTTGAGTAGGGCTTAAAGAAAAGACTGCTAAGTCTTTTCTTTAAGTTCGGTTCGGTTCGGTGATCTTCCTGAAGGACGTAGTACGACGACGGATGGTAGTTGTCTCTTTTTGTTGTATAGCATGTCAAATAATTAAAAATTATTAAAAATTAATTATAAATTTATACGATTTTACAATTAATTTTTAATTATTTAGTAGCTTTATATGTAGTGATGTACAAGGCTCGAGGCGTCCAAGTCCTTTTGTCTAGAGCTCGGTGTCGTATACAGGGCTCGCCTCGTTTGTATGGCTCCCGACGACTCGGGTGTCTGTTGCAGAGCTCGAGCCGTTTTGAAAGCTCAAGCCCTCTTGAGTGCCCGATCGATCTCGACGCATTTTCAGGGCACGAGCCTTTTTTTAGCGCACTAGTCTTTTTCTGCGCTCTAGTTTTAATAGATGCTGATGAATAAAAATAAGAAGTAAAGCACAATAGATTAAGCATTTACGGTGGACTTTATGACATAATACATTCGTCTTTTTGAGTTCTTATTTTGGAGACTCGAATTTTCTGATTCGCAGGGCTCTGTGAGTTCGATAGCGAGCTCTCTGAACAACAACTCGAGCCTTCGAAAGAACTACAGAGATATTAAAGTCATAAACATAAACTTAACCTCTTATTGAAGGCTTGCGTTTAGTTTAAGACTCGAGCTCTTTTCTACGGCTTTTAAAGGTTCGAGCTCTTTTGATAGGTTTAAGCTCTTTTGAAAGGTTGAACTCTTTTAAAGTCTCGAGGCATGGCTCAGAGAGCTCGCGGCTCGGCTAGGCTCGGGACTCCGAGCCTACCGAGCTCAGTGAATCTTGCCATTTCAAAATAGGACTCGACGCCTCGAGCCTTGTACATCACAAAAGACAACTATCGTTATAGTACTACTCTAACGGTAGTTGTCTCTTTTTTGTTTATAGCATGTCAAATTGGCGAGTCAATGAGGAGCCGCCTGAAGACTTCCTTCAGCTTTTATATGATGATGAGGATAGCAATGAAAGAGAGAGTGACTTCGAATTCGATATTGAGGAGGTGGGTTTGCCTTATAATTTGTTTGCCTTGTGGTACTAGTTACTTATTTATTCTTGCTTGATATATTACTTCATTTACTACTACGTATTGTGTCGATAGTCAAGCACTTGTGTCAGAGTTTTTAATCATGGTGATGGCGGTTATTCCATTGGGATGTTTTTTTATGACATTTTTTATGTTTAAGGTTGAAGCGAGTAACCGCGGGGTCAATCGGCTAGACCCGCCGAAACGGTGGGAGAGCAATGCGTTTATTATTTATATCTATCCCGATCGTTCAACGGTGGCTCCACCCTACTCTCCTCTCACGTCTCCAGCGCGCAGTCCCGATTGGTTGCCAGAGTGGTTGCCGGTAATGGTAATGCATTCATTTTTGTGTACAGTATACGGTATTGTTATATTGGGTTGTAATGATAATAATTTAATTCGCATTTGTTTTGTGTTTTAGGTATCGTAAACCTTTTTGTATAGATCTACTCGCGTTTATTGTTAGTCATCTTAGGATGATCCTACTGTTAGCATGGTAAGTGAAAACCCACCCACTTAACTATCCTGTCCATCAACCGATATGTTACGACGCTATAAAAGACTGTGTAATATTATGATAAATAGCTGTCCATATTTGTTCCGCTAGAGTAAAATGATTTAATTTTAATTATTATTATGCAGAACCCACTAAATAAATATTACCAAAAGTACCAGGTCAACATGATTTTAAAAAAAGGAGGTGGGAAAATTCAATTTCAAAGATTAAACCTCCAGAAAGGTTTTGTGAATAGGTTAGGCAAGTACCTACTTAATCGCAGCTAACTGCTACGATTCTTGTTCCCGTACCTATTTGAAAATTAAACTAGTGTATTAAAAGACACAGATTTTCAAATTTAACAGTTTAGGTAAATTAGTGATGACCTTATTTCATGCTATTTTAATACTGATGATTACGTTTAGGTCTTTTCAAACTGGATTGCGGAGTTTTCACAGAACCACCATTTGAAATTAAAATGATTTCGTACATGAAGAATAAAATCAAATTCTAAAGCAAATTTGAATTAGTAATAATTTAACTATCAAGTATTTAATTTCGAAAATCTTTTAAAAGGGACTTTGCGTGATATTGTGTTAGGTAGATAACTAGCTTAAAGGTCGTTGTACTGTTACATAGGTACAATACTGATAGAGGACTAGTCTGAAAAAATGTATATTCTTTGATTTAGAAGCTCTACAGCTGATCAGTAGTGTTGGGAATCTTTTGAAAACCTTATCGATATTTTTCCTAAATTTCGATATGGTTTTTTTCCGAAACTGCTGTGCCTACAACTTAAAGAACAGCACCCACCACTTTAGTTCTATGTATAGTTACTGACATTTTAGGCATAACGGTTTTTTTTGTAACAAGATGTAGTAATTAAGTTATAGGTTCACGACTTGTTCTGTAAGAACGTTTATTAATACTTTTGGTGACAGATGATAGTAGTAAATAAATTGGGCATTCTGGCTAACAAAGTTGTGTCCTCACCGCTCGCCGTGCTCGCTTCGTCGTCGCTCTGCGACGACGTTCACACACAACTATTGTGCGCCAGAACGCCCAACTTTTTACTACTGTCGTAGATAACAAACAAAAGTATTACTTACCATGTTTAAAGTTTTTTTTCTTTCTAGAAGTATATGTTTAGGTTGGTATAAAAAAAGATTTTGAATTAACGTACAAGTTACAAAAAACGTAAACCATCTTTATGAAGTAATAAACTAATCACTAAGTTGATCTTTCCGCAATTCGACGGTCCGCATACAATACAGCGAATAGTATTTGATATAAGGTCCCATGGCGTTTTGGAGCGTTTGATGACGTAGGACAGATGCATTCCAATTTCAATGATTTTTTGTTTAACAAATTTCATAATTAAATTGACTGCAGTGTTTCATAGATTTCAATAAACTACTTAAAATATTAAATGTAACTTGTAAAAATCTAAACATTCGGGATTTTATAGATCAAGGTTCCAAAACAGTTTCTAAGGAAACTCAAACCTAATTATATTACGACGAGATAAAACATAATTTACCATCACAAACTTCGAACCGCAGTAAATCGATACAAAAAAAGATTTAAGAAATATGTAGTTAAAAATAGCGCGACATTTTATTACTCCTTATAATTTTTTTATAATTTTAATATTTTTTAATTTGTAAATACTTCTTTTACAATTCATATTTTAGTGCCAATAACGGATCAAATCTATCTTAGGATCAATTATACCTAAAACGTTTTATTTATGCAAGGTAAATCATTCAAGCTCAGAGCAAATTTACTTTAAGTCTAAATATTCGATAATAAAATAAATTAAAAAGAAGAAAAAACAGGTATCGGTAACTGTATCTTTTCCTCCAAAGTTAAAGTGCACCCCTTCGTCGGGAATTGTGAAGGCGTCCTACATAATGTACTTATGTATCCCAGACAATGCTGAGCACTTGACTCTTACACGACAAATCAGACTTGAAGTAGGTTACGTAACACTATAGGGTTTTTAAATAGTTTTAAGTATTATTTCCTTCAAGTTACAATGCATCCCTTTGTAGGGAAACGTGAAATGAGCCCTACAAAACAGACTTTAAGATTTTCTTAAAACTGAGATGTATCCTGGACTTGCGAGGCACATGGCTTTTCACAACATAGCAACTACGAAGTACTCAATACTGTTATTTCTTTCAAATTTAAAGTGCATCCCTTCGTCGGGAATTGTGAAGGTGTCCTACATAATGTTCTTATGTATCCCAGACAATGCCGGGCACTTGACTCTTACACGACAAATCAGCCTTAAAGTACGTAATACAGTGTACCAATAGTTTTATTTTTTCTTTCAAGTTACAATGCATCCCATCGTTGGAAAACAAAAATGCTCAGTTTTAAGAAGGAGGTTCTTAAAATTCTGATCTACGAACTGTTTTTTCTGTTATACCTAACTGTTAAATCAAATTTAATGGTAACCAAATTTATATTACATAGTTATTTAATTGTTGGTTGACGGAGCTTACAAAGGTCGCGATATTTTTAAATATGTTATTAAAATTAACGAAAAACACTCACCTGATTACACTTTTCAGAAGATTTATCACTTGTTATCACAATCGTCAAGTAACAACGTATCAATGTATCCTTCATTGTGAAGCAAAAAAGTTCTACAAAACTGTCTATAATTTTTTAAAACAGATATATCCCGGTTCGAACCATGTATGCAAATGTCAACCATCGTCGTTGGCGACCACTGAAGACTAAAATTTAATTTAATTTCTTACTGATACAAAGTATTAAGTACACTGCGAGCTTAGCTTACTTCGCTCAGTATAGCACGCAAAGTAACATAGCCATTCATAGTTCACAGCCGTTTCATAGCTTGCGGTGGACGTTGCGATTAATGCGCCTTATAAAATGACGACGGTGTAATTTTATGAGAACGATAATGATTAACTTGCTATTTTTACATAGGTGCAAACAAAGCATCAGCTCTGTGGGAATAACTTGTAACCGACTTGATAAAAAAAGGAGGTTCTCAATTCAATGCAAGGTTTTATTTATTAATTATTATTTTTTAAATATTGTTAAATAATATATTCAATTAATAACAGCCGCTGTGGTCTCAGACCCAGAGGTCCCGGTTTCGATTCCCAGGGCACAATGTTGTGTTCGGTTTGGTTGGTGGTATAGTTTGTTCTAAGTCTGCCTGGCTAACTTAGTAGTTAGATGGTAGTCCATCTTACCTAGGTCTTGCGCATAGCAACAATGTTATCTGCATTGTTGTGTTCCATCATTTAGAAGTAAGATAGCCAGTGCAAAGATGTAATTTTTTTTATAAATATACATAAACATAGAAAAACACCAAGACCCGAAATCAATTTTGAAAAACAGTTTTCCAAACTGACCAGACCGGGAATTGAACCCAGAGATGGCGCGACGCCAAACCCGGCGCGCTAACCACTCGACCACGGAGGTCATCAAGTCAATATATTCAATTCTATGCTAAAACATAACACACAGTACAAGTACATACACAAAACATACAATAATATTACATATACCTACTTACTAATATTATTATTTGGACTTTATGAGTAAGTAGGTACCTAAGTTTTTTTTGGGAATCGAACTTAGCACTGCTACTTACATAAGCTTATTACTACACCTAACTGGTTTTATAATTTATATTTTATAAATATATGATACTTTATTTTAATTACTTCATAATTTGTAATTCGATGAAGTGATTGTTGGTCACACGTTATTGCTGATTTAGATATCTACGAATGTGTGCATAATTGCACACATTTTTCGTGTATCTGTATTTGCCAAGTTTTTGTATAAATAAAGTTTCCATAAAATACATTAAATCAATTACGATCGACTTGTCATCAAGCACATCTACCTATTGCTGCCTGCAGTGTTATTTCCGTCACCATTGTTCTTCACATCAAGTGCGTCGACATAATGCTCGTGAGTCAATAATATTTTACTGTTTTTTATTTTATTTTATTATAATATATTTATTTATTGGTATTATTTACAATGATTGTACGATGGTCCACATACAGACCTATAATTTATTTTCCGTTCGTGTCTCTACAGGTCTGAACACGAGTACAAGAAACGGCTCGCCGCCGCAGCTGTCCTAGACTCAGACCGTAAACAGTCATGTAACTTTGAAGAAGACTCTAGGTAATTATTTGCTATGCATATCTCAAGACTTTGGTACTATGTCGCACTAATTGCCATATTTTTAAATACTTTATTTTTATTTTCTTATTTTGACGACCTCCTTGGTTGAGTGGTATGTACACCGGTTTTCATGGTGTCACCATCTCTGAGGTCCCGGGTTCGATCCCCGGTCGGGTCAATTTAGAAATTATTGTTTTTCTAAATTTTCTCGGGTCTAGGTGTTTTCTATGTACCTATAATAAGTATGTATTTAAGTATTTTAAGTATGTTTATCCGTTGTCTAGTAACCATTTAACGAGTTTCATAACGAAGCTTCTCTTGGGCTAGATAATTGGTGTGAGTGTAGGAAAGTGTATGTTTGTACGGGCAAGCACCGTACAGTTTTGTCTCATCAGCATTTCACGCCACACTCGCTAATTTAGGTCATTTTAAAATAATGTATAGTTAGTTCGTCACCAATCGTCGTTCTCATCGCGCGCGTACTCATAACCGCATATCATTTGTAGCATTAGTATCAGTTTATCAATATAGTATCATTTTAATTTATATCAAAGACTTTCATTTTATCAATTATCATAAAAGATCTTACATAACCCGTACATCTTTTTTGGTCCTTCGAAAAGGTCCTCGCGAGTGACCTGGTATACGTGGACAGTTAAAATACGTTATTCTGTGTTAATCGTGAGGTGAAATAAAGTGAATCAACACCTATTTGGATTTGGATCGTGAGTAACCAGCAGTCACGGTCGGAGCAATATCAGCGAATCAAGTAAGGCGTATCATTTAATTTTTTTCAACAATTTACAAGATGTCCAGCATGGAGGATTTACTTCAGACCCAAGAACAGCATGCATCAGCTATTGAACAAATTTATAACAACTTTAAAAAGGACGGATCTGATAGAAAGACAAGCACATATATTAGGCAACGACTTGATACTTTAGATAGCTATTGGGCCGAATATCAATCTAATCACATCAAGCTGTGTGGATTTGGGGATAAATCGCACCACTACTTTACATCTAACCGTTTTGAGGTAATAAGGGATAGGTTCTCCAACATAAGGGCCACGATTCAAAATTATCAACCGAGGGAGGACACCAGCAGACCTTCCACTCCACTAATCAAGCCGGCTACGCCCATGATCGTGCCGTCGACTTCTCAGCAGGCGGCAGAGCTTGCTGCTGCTTCTCGCTCACAAGGTATCAGTAGCAAAACAGACGAAATGCTGAGGAAACAGACCAGCCATTTCAAGGCGTTTGAACATACAATTAACAACATTAATTTAGAAACTATTACGGAAAAGTGGGAGTTCGATCATTTGTTACGTGTGGTCCAAGCTCGTTGGTCTGCAATAGACTCGTTACATTGGGAGTTGGACAGCGAGTTGGGCGGCAGGGATCCAGACTATGAGGCAGTATACTTCAGGTTCGAGAAAAAGTACAATGAAGTCATCAAATCAATTAACAGAAAATTATGGTGCGTATCTCATCGGGAACAATCAACCCCTCATATTGAGTTACCGTCCTTTAGCGGCAGCTACCACCAGTGGACATCCTTCAAGGACCTCTTTGTCGAGACCATTCATAACAACCCGACTCTGTCGAGCGCACAACGAATGCAGTTCTTGAAGTCAAAGGTAAAAGGGGAAGCTGAACGCCTTATTCAACATTTATCAATATCATCAGAAAATTACGCCATTTGCTGGGATATACTGACCCATAGGTATGACAACAGGAAGCTGATCCTCAATTCGCACTTCGATATTTTATTTAGCATTCCTGTTATGCCACATCCGTCCATAAATCATTTAAAGCGAATACATGATACGACCCGTGAAACTTTAAATGCTATTAAAAATCTAGGAATAAAGGTCGACTCATGGGACCCACTTCTAATTTACATCTTGTGTCAGAAACTAGATACTGAATCTCACGGTGAATACATAGCTTCACTGAAACAACCGCGAGATGTACCTATCATATCAGATTTTCTATCATTTTTGGAGAACAAATTCACTACCATGGAGAGTTCAAAGAGAAAACCGGAGCATTCGAACAAACCTATCATGCGCAATCCTAATCAATCGAATTCCTCTACATCCAAGTTCAATAAACCAATTTCTAATTACGACAATAAACAGTCATTTCCGCCACAGGGACGACCAATTTCGCAATCATTTTACAACAAAAATGTTTATACAGCAAAACTATATAAATGCCCAATTTGCAAAGCTGACGATCACGCCGTATATTGCTGCAAACAGTTTTTAGATATGAAACCTTTACAGAAACGAACAACTATTTACAAATTCAACATATGCCAAAATTGTCTTTATTGCCACTACGGTAAAGCATGCATTTCTGAAAAACGGTGTCGTGAATGCAATCAGGCGCATAACACACTACTACACGAATCATTTACGCAATCAGAACGTACGTCTGGCGCAGCGTCCGCAAAATACCGCCCGGACATTAACACGAAACCTGAAACTTCGCACGCGGGCCGTAGCAACTCGCACGTATCGCTACAAGGCGAAACCCCGGAGGTGCTTTTAGCGACAGCTGTTATAAAAGTACAAACCAGTGATGGTACTTATATCAATTTACGAGCCTTATTAGACCAGGGTTCTCAGACATCACTTATCACGGAGAATGCCGCGCAACTGTTAGGGATGCCTCGACGTAAATGCCAGGGAGTAATATCAGGAATAGGCGCTAAGGAGAGCAGTTGTAAAGGGATCATACGCATCCAGTGTTTATCAATTAATGAAGACTTTGAATTTGATACAGATGCCCTAATTATGAATAATTTAATTAAAAACTTACCAAGTCATTCATTTAGCAAACCATCATGGACTTTTTTGAATAATCTAAATTTAGCTGACCCCGAATTCTATCACAGTCGCCCAGTAGATTTGTTACTAGGAGCTGACATTTATTCGATAATTCTTTTGGAAGGCGTATGCAAAATAAGTAATGACTCACCACTCGCACAAAATACGCGCTTGGGGTGGATACTTAGCGGAAATATCAAAACACTGCAGTGTAACGTCATATTAAATCATTTAGAAGAGATCCATAAGTTCTGGGAAATTGAAGACATTTCGGAAACAACCCCTATATCAAATGAAAATAAACTATGTATAGAATATTATAAAAATACAACTGTCAGGCGCGAAGACGGGCGATATGAGGTGAGGTTACCGCTAAAACAAGATTTTAAAGAAAATCTGGGGGCCTCAAAATACAAAGCTATTGCGCAATTTAAATCATTAGAGCGAAAATTCAATCGTAACAAAGAAATATCAAAGGATTACAAATTATTTATGAATGAATATGAATCACTCGGACACATGAAGCCAGTTATCAGCCACTCGACACCCGACTGTTACTTGACTCACCATTGTGTAGATGGGCCGAATCAACAAGTACAAAATTTAGAGTTGTTTTTAATGCTTCTTTAAAAACATCTTCGGGACAAAGTTTAAATGACGTCATGGAAGCTGGGCCAAATCTCCAGCAAGACCTTCAGTCTCTTATCATCAAGTGGAGACAATATCAGTATGGGTTTACAGCGGACATAGAAAAAATGTTTCGCCAAATCATGATGAATGAAAATGATCAAAACTATCAAAAAATAGTCTGGCGTAGCTCTCTTCACGAACCTATCAAGGAATATCAACTTACCACTGTAACTTATGGCACAAAAGCAGCTCCGTTTTTGGCCATGATGACTTTAAGACAGTTAGCTTCCGATGAGCGGCAGAACTTCACGTCCAGCCCAGCTCCTGATGTCCTTGAACAGTCTTTCTACACTGATGACGTAGTCTATGGGGCCCATAATCCCGAATCAGCGAAACAATTATGTAGAGACCTTAAGAAACTATTACAATCAGGTGGTTTTCATCTCAGAAAATGGAAGTCAAACTTTCCAGCGATATTACCAGATGCAGTCGAATCATCCATTTTGGAAAGCTTTAACTTTAAAGGATCAGAACATACAAAGACCTTAGGGTTGGGTTGGAACCCACAAAAGGATGTTTTTGTGTTCGAGTCAAAAATCGACACGTCAAATGATCACGAGACGAAAAGATCACTTTTATCAAATATATCCAAACTTTTTGATCCTTTAGGTTGGTTATCACCCCTATCAACTAAATTAAAAATAATATTTCAGAATGTCTGGCTATCAGAAATTAAGTGGGATGACCCCTTAACAAAGGAAATAGAATTAGAATGGCAGAAAATCAAATATGACATTAAAAATATCAATCAGTTGGAGATACCACGTTGGATACAAACACAAGAAAGTGACACTATTGAGTTGCATGGATTCTGTGACTCCTCGATCAAAACTTACGCCTGTGTTATTTACATCAGAATCGTAAGAAATCAAAACTCTAGTATACATTTATTAGTAGGAAAATCGAGGTTAGTTCCGGCTAGTACTAAGCTTTCTCTGCCGAGATTAGAGTTAAGCGGAGCTCTTCTCTTATCAAAATTAATATCAAAGGTCAAGGAATGTTTTAAAAGCTATCACATTAAGGTATACGGATGGTCAGACTCTATGATTGTTTTGGGATGGTTGAACGGAGACCCCACGAGGTGGAACACCTTTGTTGCAAATAGAGTGAGGGAGATAACAAACATCATGCCTCGAGAGTGCTGGAACTACGTAAAGTCCGAAGAGAACCCAGCGGACTGCGCTAGTCGCGGTTTGACTGTTACACAGCTAAAAGATCATTCACTATGGTGGAACGGGCCCACCTGGCTCTCAGATTACGTTCACAGTGAACAGATACAAAGTTTTAAAACGGAACAAGAAATAAAAATTAAAAAACATGTAAACGTGGTCACAGGAGAATATATACAAAATAATATAATTAATCACTTACTATCAAATTACAGTTCAATCAACAAAATTATCAGAATACTATCGTGGATGCTACGATTTACGATAACAAAACAAAACAAACCAAAATACTTACCATTACAAGAGCTAGAACGAGCAAGAAATATTGTAATAAAAAATGTCCAGTATGCAGAATTCTCAAAAGAAATTACCTGTTTGAAAGAAGGCGACAAAGTTCATTCAAAAAGCAAGATTATTGAGTTGAACCCACATTTAGATCAAAACGGTCTTCTAAGGGTAGGAGGACGCTTAAGAAAAGCTAACATTAGCCCGGAAATGAAACACCCCCTTATCATACCGAAAAATAGCCGTTTAGCTGAACTTTTAATAGACCATGCACATCTACAATCATTTCATGGCGGAGCTCGCATTACTACGTCATTTCTGCGACAAAGATATTGGCTTATAGGAGGATACGGAGCTATCAAGAAACGTCTTCGTAATTGCATCAAGTGTAGACACCATAATCCAGATAAACATAATCAAATCATGGGAGACTTACCAGCATCACGCGTTAACCCTACAAGACCTTTTTATAACTGCGGTGTCGATTTTTCAGGGTTCATCGACGTTAAATCAAACAAGGGCAGAGGTATCAAAACGACGAAGGGTTACGTCGCTGTATTTGTGTGCATGGTGACTAAAGCCGTGCACCTTGAGCTAGTGTCAGATTTAACATCATCTGCCTTTTTAGCAGCCCTACGCAGAATGTCAGCAAGAAGGGGTGCCCCGTGTCACATATACAGTGATAATGGGACAAACTTTGTCGGCGCCAGTAGGGTTCTTAATCAAAACTATATCAACTTAAAACAAACTTTAGATGAAGACTTTTTCGATGCTATCACTCAGATGGAGATCAACTGGCATTTCAACGCCCCATCGTGGCCTAGCGCGGGAGGCCTTTGGGAGGCCGCAGTAAAAAGTCTGAAACATCACCTAAAAAGGGTGATTGGGGAGCAAAAGTTGACCTATGAAGAATATTCAACCCTCTTAGCTCAACTTGAAGGGTGCCTCAATTCACGGCCACTTTGTGTTTTGACCGAAGACCCTCAAAATATCGACTATCTAACCCCAGCGCACTTTTTATCAAGCGGACCCACACTGACTATCATAGAAACGGAAAAAGACTTAAGAACCAGATGGCAGTTGACACAAAAGATCTTTAATGACATCTGGAAAAGATGGAAATCTGAGTACCTTTGTCAGTTATCCGTTAGAAGTAAATGGCGCCTCCCTAAGGAAAATTTTAAAACGGAGGATATTGTTATAATACAAGATGACAATTTGCCCGCAGGAAAATGGGCGTTGGGCCGCATCATTGAATTGCACCCTGGCCCCGACGGCTTAGTGCGTGTCGTTACCTTAAAAACAAAAAATGGGTATATCAAAAGGCCTATTACTAAAATATCCCGCTTACCTGTAACAAACACAAATGAGATAACAAAGGGAAACAAAGAATCAATCGAATCAAAAAATATCATTTCTGCCGCAGCCGTACAAGAGAAACAAAAAAGATCGCCCTGGAAATTAAAATTACCCTACTATTTATATTTAATATGTAGTTTATTCGTTATAACTCCTGCAGTACGCTGCGAATATAAAATATCAAGCTTAAACTCAAGTCGTGGCTTTTACTTTGACAATGTAGGAAAAATGCGACTAGAACAAGATCAATGGAAACTAATTGTTTATTACGACATGACTCCGTTTTGGCAAGGAACAGAATTAATTGAAAAATATATAAATCATATTGAAACTGCTTGCATGAATTCAAAGATATCACAATACAAATTAATGCTTCTCCAATTACATCACGGGCTCGCCGAGCTCGAGCACTACAATGCCATACTGCTCGGTCAGCAACTTCCCGGACTCGGGCGAGCCGCGCGCACGCGACAGCGGCGCGGCCTTATCAACGGCGTCGGTAATCTTGCAAATACACTGTTCGGTGTACTCGACGACCGCTTCGCTCAACAATATGCCGAAGATATAGAAACCCTTCAGAATAACCAAAAACATCTCGCGTTATTGTGGAAGAATCAGACATCTGTTGTAGAAGCTGAATTAAATTTAATCAAAAGGATGGAAACAGCGATAGATAAACAACACAAGGGTTTCAATCAACTTTAGAAAAACAAATGAACATGCAGCGAAGTGAACTAGGTGACGCAATTAAGGCCAATGACTTAACGTTGTCGTCAGTTATAGCAAACGGAATTTTGATGAACCTGCGAAACATACAAGAAACGCTGGTGGACGTGCTTACTAATATTTACTTAGGCCGCTTCAACTTTCATCTTTTAACTCCCGATCAATTAAGGAATGAATTAAATTTAATCACTGGGTTGCTAACGCAAGATTTGACATTGCCATTCAAAAATATTCAATCAGACATATCAAAAATTTATCATTTATTAACCGTAAAAGCTAAAGCCATGAAAGACTTTATAATTTTTGAAGTCGGCATTCCCTTGGTGCGACGAGATAGTTTCGACATTTATAAGTTAATACCTATCCCACAAGAAGTAAACAACAAAATGATCACATTAATTCCGATTTCCGATGATGTAGCAGTTAACATACAAAAGGACTCTTACGTAACAATGATCGAGAACAACCTACAAAATTGTATTAATTACGATACCGAAACCTACATATGCCCACTTAACCAACCAGTTTATCAAATGAGTTCAGATCAAAATCTATGTGTAAAAAGTCCTATCAGCGACGAATGCGAAACAACGAGCTTAACATGTAAACATGAATGGATCGAGTTACGTAACATAAATACGTACTTATATTTCTGTTGCGGACAATGCCCCATACGAATCATATGTGAGCATCATGTTACCGCTTTGCAATTAGAAATGGCTGGAATAATAACATTAAGCAATGAGTGCATTATCAAAGGCAGAACTTTTTCAATTTTCCCGCATAAAAAACTATCAAATACTATGGAACAGAAACCTGACATCATCAAGATCGACATCCCACCTATCAACAATCTTATCAACCTATCTATACCCACCTCCGCTATTGATACCCAAGATGTGGCTGAGGATCATCAGAAGGATATTGAGAATATTAGTAAACAAATCAAGGATTTGAAAGCTGCCGCCACGGAGGATGTACTATCGGATCGGGTGTCATACCACGATCTACACAACTACGTGGCCATCTACATCATCGGGGGAGCCGGCGTCGCGGCGCTGGTATTTGTCGTCGCCCGACGACTACGGAGGCGAGCGGGCCGCCCGGAGCAGAGCGGTGCCGGCGGCGGGGCCACGCCGGCGCCGCCGCCAGCGCCGCAGCTGCAGGTCGCCTACCACGCTGAGCCCTCACAGGCTATGGTTCAGTGTATAAGTGAAAGTGATGTGAATTTGTGCAGTGCTAGTGTTAACAAGGGCAATCAAAGTGAAAAAAGTGTTAACAAAAGTGTAAAATCAAGTGCACGCGTATTTAATAAGGCCTCGTCGCCTATACTTCAAAGACAATTTAGCTTATAAGTTTTACATTGTTCTATCACCTTGTAAATCACGTCATTCACGATCATACTTTTCAGCTCCCATCGTCGGCCCGGGAGCATGTACGGGCAAGCACCGTACAGTTTTGTCTCATCAGCATTTCACGCCACACTCGCTAATTTAGGTCATTTTAAAATAATGTATAGTTAGTTCGTCACCAATCGTCGTTCTCATCGCGCGCGTACTCATAACCGCATATCATTTGTAGCATTAGTATCAGTTTATCAATATAGTATCATTTTAATTTATATCAAAGACTTTCATTTTATCAATTATCATAAAAGATCGTACATAACCCGTACAATGTTTATAATTTATGTTCTTTCTTTTCTTTTTACAGTCCTTCGAAGAAGGCGAAAAAATCGGTGAAACCGAAAAAAGAGCCTGCGAAAAAGAAGTCAAGTGGGTATGTATAACGTTTTTAAGTTTTAGCATAGACGAATAAGATAATATATCGTCCTTGGTTTTAGACAATCACACTAATATTATAAAGGCGAAAGTTTGTGAGTGTGTATGTTTGTTACTTCTGCACGTAAAAACTACTGAATGGATTTGGATGAAATTCGACACACAGATAATTTATAACCTGGATTAACACATAGGATACTTTTTATCACGATACTCCCACTGGAACGGGAACCACGCGGGTGAAACCGCGAGCGACCGCTAGTTATTTAATAATTCTACGATAAAGAGTTAGTTACTGTGCTAAAAATAGATTTCATGAATTGGCGGTTACAATTTATAATTATAATTGTTTCAGGAAGTCTACTGCAAAAATAAACGGCTCGGCTTCTGTGCTGTCCGACCTATTTGGCTCCGACGACGAGTCGGAGCAGCCTAAGCGCTCCTCCAGCAGCCCCTTGTGGTCGTCGTTGTCTCGGCGAGTCGCGGGCGGGGTGTTACGTCAGGTGGAATTGGTGTCTGATGGTAACATATTTTTTGATGTAAAAATATATCATACCGAAGACATCATTAATCTCGGCTCTCGTGAACGCTCGGACAAGTGGATTGCTAATCTTCGCTTGCGGGTCTCACCAGACGATCCGCTGTGGAAAGAGTTGAAGAAATTGTGCGCCGAAGCAAAGAAGAGATTCTCAAAAGAGGCCATGTACTACGGTGACAAGGTTGGCAGCCAATAGGTTCATCCATCGATTCACCCTTTTTTTTTCACTACAATGTAAAAACTTTATTGTACTTTTACTTAACTAATGTAAATGGTTAATCTAGGTAATATAAATTCTAAAACTATATTTTCTTTTTTTAACTTAGCTTAATCAACCGCAGAACTAATAACCACTCAACTATGGGTAAATCTATCTATTGTTCGATTTGTCAAGAGTCAATACCAAGTAAATCGTTTTCGGGGCATTTACGCAGTATTAAACATAAAAGTAATAGTGCAGTAAGTCTCGATAGTGGCATTGAAATAATAAGTTCCGCGTTTCGTTGTCGCATAGCGTCTTATCGCATACGGACAGAGCGCGAGCGTCTGGCTGACGGCAGCGAAGTAGCTGCTACTTCGCCCACGTACTTCTTGCGTTGCATTGCCTCAAAGTTACAAACAATACTTCATTCAGCTTTATCTAATCATATAAATATTAAAGTAAACTTTGAACTTTTTGTTAAAGTAATTTTACCTAAAGATGATTCTACGGAAACTAAATCATTTACAACTGCAAACATTTCTTTACATTTAAACTACAGTTTTAATGATCTACTAAATAACATTTCTGAAATTATTTGTAAAACATAGACGAATTTCAGGAAAAGGGGAGTGGATGGTCTATGTTGGGTATTTTATACCTCGAAACTAATATTAACAAATATACGCCATTGAGAGGATCATTATATCTAAAATTACCAAAAAAAATTTACTCAAAACAAGCTTGTGTAAATATAAAAAATGATGATGAATATTGTTTTGCTTGGGTTGTGATTGCGGCTTTGTACCCATTTAAAAAGAATGCTTGTCGAGTATCATCTTATCCCCACTTTAGTACAGTATTAAACTTAATTAATATGTCGTTTCCAGTTGCAAATAATGACATAAAAACATTTGAAAAAAATAATAGAAACATAAGTGTAAATATCTATGGTATGGATAGTAAAAGTAATATTACTGGGCCGTTGTATAAAACCATTTTACGAAAAAAAAATCATATTAATATGCTTTTAGTTCAGAATGGTTCTAAGTCTCATTACTGTCTCATATAAAAAATTTCCTAAACTATTAAGAAGTCAAGTGACTAAACATCACAGTAAGCTTTATTTTTGTGATGATTGCTTGTTGTTTTTTAAGTCTAAAGAATACCCAGAGAGTTTACATGACTTACACAATGACCTTCCATTTTGCGCCCAAAATTTTGTTCCACCGGGTTCGAAACATAAAAAACTGATACCTAATTTATTCGATAAATATGAATATGTCATACATTACGTTCATTTGAAAATGTGTTTGAATCATGGATTACGCCTTAAACAAATTCGCAGAGCAATAACATTTAAGCAGAGTCAGTTCTTTAAACAATATATTGATTTAAATACGGAGTTAAGACAAAAATCTAACTCTGCTTTTGAGCAAGACTTTTTTAAATTGTTAAATAACAGTATTTTTGGAAAAACATTAGAAGATACAGAGCGCAGAGTCGATGTAAAACTTGTTAATGCATGCATGCGTAGCAGTGTTTGATGAAAACTTTGTAGCTATTCAATTAAAACGAGAAAAAGTAATATTGAACAAACCAATATACATAGGGTTTTCAGTTTTAGAGATATCAAAAAGTCATATGTACGATTTTCATTATTCTGTTATGAAAAAATATTACAACGAAAAACTGTCTTTTTTTTTGTAATTTAACTGTGTTTTATCAATGTTTTGTACTGTCACAGCGAGCACGTCTGTCCCTAGGCGCAGTGAGCTGTTACTGGCGTAATGGCGTAACTGGCCGTGGCCGGTCCCGGTCCCGGTGGCCGGGCGGGGCTCGCTGTGCGTCATTTTTGTACTTATTTTTATTTTCATTTAATAGGTATTATGTATATTGCCTGTTTTTCGTTGTACAGTTTGTTTGCCTTATATAATTATGTGTTTAATTTAGGGAACTTTAGGTTTTTAAGTAATAATTTGTTCGCTTTAATTAAAAAATATGTAACTGTTTGTTCCTAAATAAATAAATAAAAAAAAAAATTGTTACACAGATACTGATAGTTTGTTATACTCCATTCAAACGGATGACTTCTATCGCGATTTGAAAGACCACTTTTTGAGTTATTTTGACACTAGTAATTATTCTAGTAATAACTGCTTTAGTATTGTTCCAAGGAACAAAAAAGTCCCTGGTTTGTTCAAAGACGAACTAGGTAGTAAACTTCTCTTGGAATTTTTAGGATTGCGATCCAAACTGTACAGTATTAAAACAATTGAAAATGAGGTTTAAAAAGCAAAAGGAGTCAAAAAACCTGTAACTAAAAAGTTTAAACTTTCTGATTACGTAAATGTTCTTTCAACAGGAACAGATCTTAAAGGTAAAAACGTTCTATTCAAAACCATAAAGCATCAATTTTTTACAAGAGAACAGTATAAAGACGCATTGTCGAGAAAAGATGATAAACTTTTTTTTTTAGGTGATAAAGTGTCAACGATATCGTGGGGACATTATTCTATTACAGTAAGACACACTATCCTGCAATAGATAGTTTCTACCATAGGTGATAATAATTTATATCTTGATTAAATAACTAAAACTTTAACGTTTTAAACTATAAATTTAATGTTTTACTGTCATCGATAAATTTAAAATATAAACATAGATTTTTAAGATTTATTTTAATCTGATAGGTAGTTTTAAAAAGTTAAATAATCTAAGACCTTTAATCAGCTATATAATATGCTAAGTTAATTATATGGTGTTAAGTTTGATTTAAATTTAAAAATAAACATTTGTTTACAATCAATTTGATGTGTAATTTTCATTTTTATATTTTTGTATTCACTTTATATTGTTAAAACTAAAACTGTAAATAACAATGAAGTGCATTTTTGTATGTTTTATTTAAGTTTATGTCTAATAATTGTTTTTTCTTAAGTTACTAAATAAATGTGGTTGTAATATAATATACAATAAAAGTTTTGTATTGTCTACAATCAATTTGATGTGTTACTTTCATTTTAGTATGTACCTATCCATACGCTCTTTATAAAAACTGTTGTTACTTAATTCGTCAATAAACAATAAAGTGAACTTTTATGTTTTATTTATACTTAGCCCGAGTATTTTTTTCCTTAACTATTACAAAAGCACAATTATTATACAAACTACAAGTACTTACCTACTTGTTTAGTTTATTACTAATTACTTTTATTACTTTGAATTAATGGTTTTATTTGATGATGTGCCTAAAATTACTATTTTATACAATTACCTTACATTACATTATTTCATAATTAGGTGTAATAAATATGAAAAGCTGAGTAAAATTTCAATTAAAGAATTATCATATAATGTAAACTCGACGAGGACTAGGTATACAAAAGCATAAGACTTTTTTTAAACCAATTTTAACCGCACCATATTTTATATTTTTAAGTTGTTGCTAACAATAATAGTAATCTACATTTAAATGCCAATCTCCCACATATATCATATATCTGTGTAACAGTACACATGTACTCCCTTTAGAAGGCAGCGTTTAGAGGTACACATTTTCTCTATTATATAGCATAAGACATATTTGCCACAACTTTTTTTAAATTTATCGATCCACCAACATTTGTTCCATTTCGTACATGCTTAATGCTTAAATAATACTATAGCTATACGTACAAACAATTACAGGTGAATACCACTTGCATTCACTAATAAATCTAAGTATAATAATTAAGTAGGTATACAATACAATATCATTTAAAGTAACTTATTAGTTTTTTTTTACTGACAATAACAAAGCAATATATGAGATATATAATTAAAATTAAAAATAATTTATAGTATTAAGTTTCAAGTTCACTAAAGTGCCGAATGTGCTTCAAAAATCTATTCAATGACACTGAATGAATGTCGGGGATGTCGCTGAGGCTATTGTACAGTTTGCATAATCGCGGGACCAGTGAGTTTGACCCAAATTTTGTTCTTCAAAAGGGAGAAGAGAGAGGTTTGACAGCAGAACGAGGATATCTACTGGGAACTCTGAATCTTAGTCTGCCGAACCAGATAGGGCAATCAATAAAACTCCTGACTAACTTAAACAGGAACTTTAAATCGAGTATATTAGCCCTACTGTCAAAAGCGATCATTTTGAAGTAAGATGCAGTTCCCTTCGAGCGTGACAAATTGCGAAGAAATCTTATTGCAATCTCTCAATTCTTAAAGCGTGCGTGGCATAGTGTAGAGTGCCAGACAGTAATTCCGTATTCAAGTATTTATTTATTTTATTATTTATTTATTTAAGTATAATTCGGACGTAAGAGTTATAGAGTAAAACCTTAGTCGATGCATTGCAAAACATTTTATTGTTTCTTAGCACAAAGCCCAACATTCTAGATGCCCTTTTGATCGTTCTGTCTATATGTGGAACAAAGGTTAATTTACTGTCCAGCAGAATACCTAAGTTCATAATCTCACTGACCTCTTGCAAATATTCTTCCTCCACATTATGATGTGGAGGAAGAATATCTATCATATCTAGAAGCAATTCGTTTGTCCTTGCGAGAGAATTTAATATGATTACATTTCTTTGAATTTAAAATTCATATGATTATTATTACACTATTGAACCAAGACCTAAATGTGAGTCTTGAGGCACGCCTGACGTGATTTCCTTCTCGTCCGAACGATACCCATTCAAAACCACGTAATATTTACGAGCATTCAAATACGATTGAAACCAGTTTAACGTTGATCCAAAAAAACCGTAGACCAAGAGCTTTCCCACCAGTATTCTATGGGACACCTTGTGGAAGGCCGTACTGAAATCAGTATAAATTAAATCTGTTTGCAACCCTAAATCAATTGCTTCGGCTAGTTGTTCCATAAAGGTTACTAGATTGGTGGTAGTGATCCTGGCTCGAACAAAGCCATGTTAGTGTATAGATAAAACCTGCTTGAAATATCTTTGTATTTCGGGACATAGCAGTGACTCGAAGACTTTAGCCACAGATGACAACAGTGAGATTGGCCTGTGATTCTTTACAGACTGAATATCTGCTTTTTTCAGGACCGGTACTATTTTTGCAAGCTTCCATTGATTAGGGAAAGTTCTAGAACGGAGTGATGCGTTATATAGACGACATAAAGGCTCGGCAATAGTTTTATAGCACTTTCCTAAAAATAAAGGTGGGATATCATTAGGTCCAGCACCCTTAGTGACATCAAGAGTTTTGAGTTTTAGTCGAACGGAATCCAATTCTATGCAGGACAGACCTGCCATCAGACTGAACAACATTTAAACTCGTAAGATTACTTATGTTATCGACGCTGTTGTCTCTTTTGCAAAAAACTGTTGAAAAATGATTGGCAAACTTAGCAGATATGTCATAACCATTAGACGTAGACCCTGAGTCATCCATCACACACAACAGACGGATAAGAACTAGCACCACCTCTCCTTGCCTTAATAAAAGACCAGACATATTAATGATTTTCAGCTAAAAGCTCTTCGACATTCCTAAAATATAAGCTGTTGCATTCTTTGATCATTTTGTCGACTCCCTCGTTAAACATATCCAAAGTGACTTTGTCTCTAGGATTCCCATACTTTTTGTACCTGATCCGTACTCTGTGCTTTTGTTTGATCTGTTTAATAAGTGATGAACTATACCAAGGAGGATATTTGTTGTTAAATTTTTTGCAATAAGGTACCGACTCAACTATAGATTTGTTAACTATTTTATAAAAAGCGTCTACCATGGCATTAACGTTATTACAATTTGAAAACTCTTTATCCCAATCAACAGATGCGAAGTATTTGTTGATTGCCACATAATTGGCCTTGCGAAAACTACGTCTCATTACGTCAGTATTGTACTGCAATGATGGGCAAATTTTATTTGGTACTTGTAAATCAATAGTTAAAGGGGGATGTAAAAGATCAACCTTCATTAACATTACGGTTGCCACTCTGACTAAACACTCGGTGCTGCCACTTAACACTTAATCAAGTATTTTACCCTTACTATTCGTGACCACATTATAAAAGTCAATTAATATTTGGCCCAAAGGCTGAACACAAGAACTACTTGGATTTGCTTTTATTTTAGACCAATCAATCGCGCTTAGATATACGATTCATATTTGTCAGTCACAGAGTGGTAATTATGAACAACGTGTTCAATAACAATTCTCTGAGCTGGCGAAGGGAAATAGACTGCACAAAAAGTTACCTCTTTTACGGAGTCAATATTTGATACCTTTACGGTTACCCAAACTTCCTCACATTGACTTTCAAACTCGTAATTACATTTAGATTCAATTTTTTTAGAAACTGCTATCAAAACTCCCTCCGTCCCTTTTACAACTTAAACCAGACGACTCTCGGTCCCTCCGATAGACAATATAGGAGTACAGACTCGTGGTCACACCAACATGTCACACCAGTGTCAAAATCAGGAATATTTTTCCTGTTAGTCACACTGCTAGAATTGCAACACCTTTTATTATCAACGAGTGCGGTGATTATCAATGTATAAATTAAAATCGATTATGTTTCTTAATTATACTTTATTATTTAGGTAAACTGAAAAAATAACATTTATTGTAAAATAATCTTTAAAATAAATCTATTGTATTATAAAATACAATAGAGTAGTTATAAATTTAGTTTTGAATCTTGTAAGTATACATATTTAGTTTAGTTAAATTCATTACTATTAGTCCACATCGCATGCCGTGGCTGTCTTTAATTAAAAACTGTACTTAGATTAAGTTTGGAATTCACCCTATACCTATTGTAAGACTGTTGGTACATGTTTTTGTTGACTGCCCAATAAATAAATAAATAAATAAATAAATAAATTGTCACAGAACCAAAACGTTTTATACCATTACGTTGATTCCGACAAAACCAAATTTGAGAAGAATTTTTGTAAACATTTTGTTTGTAGTATTGATGCTTTTTAAACAGCTATACTGCTCCGCGTTGTCTTTTAATTATGCAAAAAAGCTCAGAGCTAAAGACACTTTGATTTAACCACGTTTCAGTGAGTATGATGACTTCATAGTGAAAGTTTAACAAATTTAAATAAAAATCTTGCGTTTTAGTACGGAGGGCGCAAAAATTTTGATGATAAACAGAAATAGAATCCATTAAAAAACAAATTATACAATAACAAAAATTTTATGCTATTAATACGAAAAAATATAAACAACCAAAACAAGCTACTGAAGCAGGTTTAGTGCATCAATTGATTTGATTAGTTTAACTTCAGAATTTTCGTTCTTTCTTAAAAATATACGGCCATTCTTCACCCACACGAACTTAAAGCCCTTTTCTTTAGCTTTTGACGCGTTGCTGCATGCAGTAGTTTGTTCGATGGGCATAGATGTTCGCATATGTAAATGGCTTTTTTATCTCCAGACCAACCCAAGTGCGAAATGTTAAGACCATTGGTCTGTTTAGTCTATTAAACTTTGCAGAAGCTGCCAAAAACTTGTTTTTTTCCCTAACAGAAGTAAATTGCACTACCACAGCTCGAGGACGAGAGCTTTTCTTGTTAGTTTTTGCACGTACAATGTGCTATCTGATCTTTTGCTACGTCACACTTTAAAACCTTGCCCATTTGAAGAATAACTTCAATTAAGTTTTCAGTTTTCTTTTCTTGTAGACACTGGATTTCCACGTTACAGGCACGAGACGATTGTTCAAGAATATTAATGCGATTTGTAAAGGAGCTGATGCTATCTTGCATATTATGCCTTGTTCTTTTAATTGAACTAAAGCATTTTGTGTTGATTTCTGTTCTTTCATAACGTCCTCATACTGGGTGTTAATAAAATCCATTGACTCTTTCACAGCACTCAGTTCATTTTTAATGGAATTCAATTCTTTACTTAGTACAGCGTTCAAAGAAGAGGTAACATGTGTGACCATATCACTCATTTCCTTCTGCAATACTTCTTGCAATATTGATCGCACCTCATCCTTTGTCACAGGAGATTCAGAACTTTATGGTGACGAGTTCATCGCTAGTCTTTTGTTAGGCCTGTTCGAACTATTCTGTTTTGCCTTAATTAAAGTGTTATCGTCCTTTTTCTTCTTAGGCAATGCGCTATCGCATGAAGGACAAATCCAGTTTTTAAAGAATTCTGGTTTATTAATCTCGTTCTTATTAATCATCAAACAGTCACAATGATATTACTTTTTGCATGCCTTACAAGCCAATGAGTTACCTCTATCATCATCATTCTCACAGCAACCCCATACCATTCCAGAATCTTATAGTAGAAAGAAAATTGTTCGCTAAGTTTAGCCAAGCGCTGTTATTAAGTATAAAATGTAAATACAAATATTCATAAAAAGCAATAAAAGCTTAAAAAGCAAGCAAGGCCATCAAAATTTCATAAATGGTTAATAAAATCAAAAATTAAATTTAAAAAAACAACAAAAAGTCTTCACTGTGCTTCCGAGGTTCAAACCAGCGATCTATAATACTGTTGCTCAACCACTCGGCCACCGGAATTGTTAATGACTTGACAAAATACAGCACCCGTCCGACAGCGTCACTTCAATCGATAGTGTGTGCGTGTCGTTACCCGTCGATCGTCGTCGCCGCGCGTCGTGTCCGTGTATATTGATGAATAATAGTGACTCACGCGATCACAGCGATGTACCGTCGCGTCGGTGTCTTGGCCAGCAAAGCGTCTTGTTTGAATTTACACCGTTTGTTTACACAATTACGTTCAGATAATATCTTCTGAAATCACCACGATGGACTTGTTATGTTAGTTGTTGAGTTATGACAAAAAAGTGTGTTCCACATTTAATGCAGACAAAATAACCTACTTCACACAAAGCTTTAATACTAAAGAAGAACTTTAAATGTTGTATACGATAATTCAAAGAAGGAGCGTGGACTCAGTAAACTGACCGCTCGGGCGGTGCGCTCGGAATGAACTTAATTGCCCTTATTCAGTAAGTAGGAATTTCAAACGGCCGAATAAATGCGTAGGTTATATACCAAATAAACGCATTTTGCTCTTTAAGGGTGAAGAATATTTACCATTATTTAGTTCTTTTTCAGAATATAGCTATTTGTGTATTAATATTCAACTTAAGGATCACCAGTGAATTATAATAACGGTTTTAACAGTCTGTAAGCAGCCATAATGACCATAAGTGAATAAATATACAGCTTTCTGTCTTACTTGGGATATGCGTGTCCCTGTTAGCAGGAAGCGTCCCTTACCAATGCATAGTAATACGAAGTTCACTGCACAATAAAGCCCAAATCTCAAGTCGCTGCTTCACCCGGGCAGTCCGCGTCCGAACCGGCTAGTAAAATTAATCACTGTGCGTTTTTTAAAAGCCAGGGCATACGGAACAGACATGTTTTTTAAACAATAGGTCGGAACCGCGCAACAAACGCCAGGTCAACCTATGTAGGGAACGCCTCCAACGTAAAACCGACAATAACAAAATTACTTCGGCGATTGTCCAAGGGTTTCCGGTGAACGTGCTGATTGATAGTGGCGCACTGAACGTCTCTCTCATTTTATCTGACAGTTTAAAGCATTTTGCATGTACGCTAAAGCTGTAGCCAATATCCTGCACTCTCAGGGGTATCGGTGGACAAGACGTCGTGGTAAACAGTTACGTCACGCTTACGATTGAGTTTGATGAAATCTCCATAGAAGCGGATTTGGTAGTCTTTCCTTCCGTCCAAATGTATGAGCAATACGATAATCATAGGAACTGGCATCTTGAACCGCGACGGAGTCACGTTTGTTAGGACCAAAGATCGACAATATCTATTCGTACTGACATTGTCAAATAAATAGGTAATGTAGTTAGCGGTCTTACCTCCATTAATAGTCCCCTTTTGGGAAGTGAACGTGAAAGGTGTTGCAAAATTAATTGTTACAAAAATTCGAAACATTTATTGTTGGAACTGCCACGACTACAGTCAAAACCGGCAAAATGCACATAAAACTGACAGATAAAACACCAATATCTTGTAGGCCTTATGGGATAGACTTTCTCATCAAGAAAAATTTAAAGTGCGCGAAATAATCAGAGACCTTTTAGAAAAAGGTATCATCAGCTAATCGCAATCACAGTACTCGAGTCCCATAATATGGTTAAAAAAAGACGCTTCAGACCGCATGTGCGTTGATTACCGTTCGTTAAACCTCGTCACTGTGAGGGACAGATACCCGTTGCCATTTATAGACGTTCGTATTGGTCGTGTAGGTAACTTCAAATTTTTCACTAGTCTTGACATGGCCACAGGATTCTACCAAATCCTTTAATTAATGAGGAGTCTATTCATAATACTGGTTTCGTTACGCCGGAGGGCCATTATGAATTTGTCAAAATGCCCTTCGGATTGACGAACTCTCCAATAGTCTACCACGCATCATTAATGAGGCACTTCGTCCGTACATTGCGGCTGGTTCGGCACTAGTGTTCATTGACGATGTGCTTCTGATCAGCAATAACATAGATGAGGGTATTAAATTGCTTGCTAAAGTTTTAAAAACACTAAATGGATTTCCAATAAACTTACGAAAATGTTTCTTCCTCGCCACTGGGGTAGAATATCTAGGTAGGTTAATTAGTAGGGGTCAGGTAAAACCGAGCCCTCGCAAAGTCGAGGCACTAGTAAACGTTTCTCCTCCGAAAAATGTTAAACAAGTCAGCTCGGTATGGCCGGCTACTTCAGACGTTATATTGAAGGCTAGGCGAATAAGACGGCCTGTATATCGCGATTTACTAAAATGGATGTATCTTTTCATTGGGCTCCAGAACAAGAACGGGTCCAACAAAACATAATAAATCGCTTAACTACGAACCTATCCTAACAAACTTTGACCCAGGGTTGCCAACGGAACTCCACACAGATGCGAGCAGTAAAGGATACGAAGCCGTATTATTGCAAACGCACAAGGACGGCTGTCGCGACCCCGGAATATCTTTGTGTTATTACATATTAATTTAATATACATTGCTCGTTATGGTATTGGTAGAGTAAAACAAAAAATATTAGAATATCTGCTTCGCTTAGTTCTGTATATTCCGAGGTGCGAAAATTACACACATAAAGTCTGAGGCATTTGTGACTCACCCGTGGCTGCAGCGACGCAGGATTGGGTGGCGGCGCCAGACTGTGGCGAGTTCCTTCGGGACCCCAGATTCCCGCCCATAATATAAAAGGGGTTATGACTCAACTGTCAATAAGTGGATCAATCTCTCGAATCATCAGGGGCATCTTTTTCACTACTTAAAGAGTGACAAATTGTACCAAATGTAATATTAAAGCTCTTTAGATTTAGATGTAAATACTGAAGTGTCTTTACTCTCAGAATTCCTACTATGCGTCTACCTTCTCACCACCCGCATCAGTGACCACTATATCGTGGCTTTGTACGTGCTATGCGTCTACCTTCTCACCACCCGCATCAGTGACCACTATATCGTGGCTTTGTACGTGCTATGCGTCTACCTTCTCACCACCCGCATCAGTGACCACTATATCGTGGCTTTGTACGTGCTATGCGTCTACCTTCTCACCACCCGCATCAGTGACCACTATATCGTGGCTTTGTTCATGCTTATAAGATAAAATATTCTTTATTGTACACCAAATTAACAATAAAAGGACAACCACAAAGTAACATACAATTGGCGGCCTTATCGCTAAAAAGCAATTTCTTCCAGGCAACCGTGTTGGACTGGATAGAAAGTAAAATTTTAAGGGCAGTTATGGTGGTTCAATATAAATTAATTAGACATAGATAAACAAATAAAAAATAAATAATCATGCTTAAGCATATCAATATCATACATAGATAGTTACATAAATAAATACTTATAAAGTTTTCTATCTAAATATACTAAACTCATAAAGACGTTGACAGTGACAGATAGTGTTCTCTAACCAGTCGTTTAAAGCTGTCCAAGGATTGGGCACGCTTAATATCTGTAGGCAATGCATTCCACAGACGGGCAGCTTGAACGGTAAAAGACTTATCGTAAAATCTGGTGGAGTGCATAGGTATTTCCAACTTCAAGTTCTCCGATGATCTCAATACACGAGAATGCGTGTCATCAAGGAAGTTAAAGCGTTTCCTGAGATAAGGGGGGGAAAAGGGATTGAACAGAATACTGTAAAGCAGGGAGACGATATGTAAATTCCGGCGAAGGCGAATTGGCAACCACTTGAGCTTAGTACGAAATTCGGATACGTGATCATATTTGCGTAAACCAAATATAAATCTAATACTAAAGTTCTGAAGACGCTCAAGCTTATTCAGTTGCTCTTCAGTGAGGTCTAGATAGCTGACATCGGCATAGTCTAAGACGGGTAGAAGAAGAGATTGTGCTAGCGCAGTTTTAGTGGCCATTGGAAGGAAATTGCGCAAACGTTTCAGGGATCCGGCTGTTGCAAACATTTTTCGGCTCACCTGTTGTAGCTGCGGTGCCCATGTTAGATTTTTGTCGAATAACACGCCCAGGTTTTTAACGCTGTCAGTAGGAGACAAAGAAACGCCATCAAAGGTTATAGAAGGCAAATGCGACCAGTCAATTCTACCTGTCATTGTGGAGCTGCCTATGAAGATGATTTGAGTCTTGGAAGGATTTACTTTCAAACCATATGACCTGCTCCACTCGCAAATCATGTTTAAGTCACCGTTGATGATATTGATAGCCTGAGGAAGCTGGTCAGTAGAAGCTTGCGTGTAAATTTGCAAATCATCTGCATAAAGGTGGTAGGACGAAGTTATTTGAGAGGAAATGGAATTGATAAAAATAGCGAAAAGTAAAGGAGATAAAACGCCACCCTGCGGCACCCCAGCGGAAATGTCACAAAAGGTGGACAAGGAGTCCTCAATGCGAATCCGCTGTCGGCGTCCAGACAGGTAACTATGAAACCAGTCAATCACCGCTGGAGATATGTTAATAGAGCGGAGTATGCCGAGCAGTACATCAAAGTCGACAGAATTAAAAGCATTGCTAAAATCTAGCAAGGCAAGAGCTGTTACTTTACCGTTTTCCATGCCTGACCTGATATCATCAGTGACATTCACTAGTGCCGTGGTAGTACTGTGGCCTGTACGAAACCAGGATTGGTATGGATTAAGGAGCTGGTTTTTAAGAAGGAAAGTGGACAATTGGGTATGGACAAGGCGTTCCAGAATTTTAGAGAGGAATGGTAGAATAGAGATTGGCCTATAGTCGGAGAAGGATGACGGTTTGGAGTTTTTGGGTAAGGGAGTGACTTGAGCATCTTTCCAAGTGCTTGGAAAGACACCTGTATCGATGGAGTAGTTAAGGATATGAGAGATGATGGGAAGGATTTCGTCAAGTATGAGCAAAATCATTTTGCGACTGACACAATCATTGCCAACAGCACTAGAGGTGATTGACATTATGCTCTTCTTAACATCACAGTCGGTGAATTGACGAAAAGAAAATGACGAGTAATCTGGACAAGGGAGAGATGAAAGAAAATTCAGAGTATCAACTTTTCTCGTTGGATCGAAGTCATGTGAAGCACAAAAGTGTTTATTAAGCAGATTGATGTCTAGATCTTTACAAGTAGAAGTCTGACGTTGCTTCCCAATGCCCAGGGATCTTAAGAATTTCCAAACTTTCGCTGGATCTTCGTTCTCTACTGAGTTGTGAATATATTGGCGTTGTGCATTTCTACACACCTTTTTGCAGTGATTGCGAGCTTTAACGTATTTCTCCCAGTTCCATAGAGTAGGCTGACATTTATACCTGCATTTAGCGGCATTTTTGCGCTCACATATAGTTTTAATATCTCTTGTGAGCCATGGAGATGGACGGTGTTTGATTTTGACAGGACGCACTGGAGCATGAAAATCGTACAGTTCGACCAGGGTTGAGACGAAAAGTTCTAGTTTCCGGTCAATTGAGTTGCAATCAAAGATATTTGACCAATCCTTACTAGCGGCATCTTCACGAAGATTTTCAAGATTAATGCCACTAAAATTGCGCTGCAGAAGAATTTTGGCCTTAGGTTTAGGGGGACGGGACATAAACGAAACATAAATTAAATCATGGTAAGAGAAGGCATCAGCTGACAGTTGCCCATGTTTGGCGATATGTTGAAGAGAAGAGACAATAGCGAGGTCAAGAAGGGAGGGTAAACAATTTGGAAAATTATGAGTGGCATTTAATGGTGGTAAATATAAATTACTGGACTGAAGGACAGAAAGAAAATTTGCCGAACGGGAGTCGTTTTTAAGAAGGCATGTGTTGAAATCTCCCATTAAAATAGTATGACTGTAAGAAGGACAGAGAAGTTCTAACTTGTTTTCAAGAGAAGAAAAGAAATTTATCCGAGAAGAAGGACAGTAGTATACACCAAGAAGGACTTTGGTGTGTCGTAGACTAACCTCCAAGAATATGTGTTCGCCGGCGTTTGAAGGTGGCGGCTGCGGTGACATATCGACAACACTAAAAGGAATATGCGTACGAAGGTATATGGCTACACCACCACCACCGCCCACCGTGCGATCATTCCTTATCAGGTTAAAGCCCGGCAATGAGTATGAAGTGGAAGGGAGACATGGTTTGAGCCACGACTCGGAGACAAGGATAGCATGGATATTCTTACAGTCAAAACTTGCCAGCATATCGGTGAAATGAGCCGGAATGCTTTGAGCATTTATGTGAACTACATTGAAGTTGCTTGAAACATCGGAGAAACATGAGACAAGAGAGTCGGAGAGGGAAGGAATACTGAGAAAACTATCATTATCACTACTACTATTAGCTGAAACAAAACTATCAGAATCACTATTATTATACGATAAAGACATGCTAAGATAAATATATACTTATAAGTTGCTTTGCAGCAGATACATACTAAATTTAAAAAAATAAAATAAAATAAACAATTAAATAATTTAAAAACACCACACTAACCACCCGCTAGCGCTCAAACAGAGTAACAATTAACATTAGAGTATGTTTTATACTCTAAGCAATTTACACATCTATTAAAACAGATACAACGGTACACAACGCAACAAGTCAACAAAAGAAAATTAAAAATTCAATAGTTATAAAACGTACATTGCAATAAAACGGAAAAACAAAATAATAAAATAACTCATGGCTGTATAAGCTGTGGTTTCTTTGCCTACCTAAAAATTCAGAAAGACAAGAACAGTTTGACAATTGACATTGACATTGACAAATGACGACATTTGAGACAGTAAAACAAAACAAGACAATGGTACGGTACAACAAAATATTAAATAAAAAAGGTAGAACCTCGACAACAAAGTGCGTAACAGTAACTACAACCCACCATTGGCTTTTTCAAACAACCAATCACTTCTTCGCGGCTGTACCTCGTCTTGTCTTCGGAGCAGTCTTCAAAGTAGCGGCCGGCGTCTTAGTCGACTCGATCTCCAACGAACTGACCTCAGCGATGCTAGTGAGACGAGTCCGACTGTTGTTTGGACCGAGGACATGTATGACGCCCTCCGAAGTCCAGCATCTGTTGACACCGAATTTCGCCCTCGCCGCCATGAATGCGCTATGCCGGGACTGTGTTAAAAACTCGGACAAAGTTGTATTAGTGCCTTTTAATTTAGTCTTCGCGAACCAAACTTTATCACGAGTGGTGGCATCTTGGAATTTGGCTATAATAGGACGAGGCCTGTCCTTTGTGGCAACTGGGCGCCCCAATCTATGGCACCTCTTGATGTCAGTTTGTGCAAAGCCGCCTATCTTGAGGTTGTTTGAGATAACCTTTACAACCAACTGTGAGGTGTCTTCATCTGCATGCTCTGGCACACCGTGGAACATTAAAATTTTCCTACGGCTCTGCATTTCGAGCTTATCTACCGTCTTTGCAAGAACATGTATTTGTGATTGTAGACCGTTTAACGATGCCAGTATGAAAGATTTGAATGTAGCATATTCAGAAACCAAACCTGTGGTGCTTGCGGACGGTGTTTTCTGCAATTCGGCTTCAAAGTTGGACATTCTGCTCTGAAACGTCTCCATCAATTCTGAGAGTGTGTGCTGAACTTGCTCCATTCTGTTTCCAATAAACTTGTTGCACTTGTAAGGAGATAACACTAGAGCGGGTGAGTTACAGTGCTAGCAATAAGTTTTTATCATAAACATGGACTTATTGTTATTTATTGTAAAAACAAGCAATTTAAATTGCAGAGTGTTAAATTAGCAACTTGTCACTCCAACTACCCACAATAATCTTATCAGCTCCTTTTATACGAGGAACACTATGATAATAAAATAGAGCTTTCAGAATAGAAAGATTAACACGGAACTTTCATATTCTTAGCTCAGTTTATACAAGTAACATTTAAAAGAATAATTAGAGTGCCGTCAGATTGGAAAGATTAAAACCACATAACTTTCCTATTATTAGCTGTCAGGTTATAAAAGTAACATTAAGAGAATAGAATAGAACGCCGTCAGAATGGAAAGATCAAAACCACTTAACTTTCATGAGGAGAAAAGTGGGCAGCGTCTCAGCAAACGTGGGGCAGCATCTCAGCACACCAGTCTCCAGAGCACTTCACTGAACCACTTAGCCCGCTCATGGCTCGACCGCTATATTTATTGAGACTACCCTCACTACTAATGCTGCCCGCTCCGAATAATGTTGCCAGCTCAGAAAAACTGACCATAGACAAGTCAGTCGTCCGACTTGATACGGTACATCGTGACGGCTGTCACGACAGACGGCAAAAAGAGAGTCGTAGCATATTTTAGTAAGAGCACGCAGGGCGCTGAAAGTAGGTACCTATCATTCCTACGAGCTTGAGACTTTAGTGGTAGTTAAGTCGTTACAGCATTTCAGATACTATTTGGTAGGCCTTAAATTCTACTAGTTACGGATTGCAACGCGCATAAAGCTACAAAAAAAAGAAAGACCTACTCCCTCGTGTTGCACATTGGTGGGTACACTTACAAGATTTTTCGTTTGACATCGAGTATCGAAAGGGTATGATGATGTCGCACGCCGACTTCTTTTGATTAGTAGTTGTCCTCGCAATTGGGCTCAGATAGCGCAGGCCGCAGATGCAGAAACGCAGATTTTATTGAGCAGTTGCAGGAGGGCCGACTAGACCCCAATAGGTATGTGCTCCAAAACGACACCCTTTATTATCGCTATAGTCCGGTAGGAGAAGAATCGAGACTGCTATGCTTTATACCAAAAGGCCATCGTATGAGCCTACTCCGCATCTTTCACGATGAGCACGAACTTTTCGGTACTGATAAAACCTTAGATTTAATCTTAAAGCATTTCCGGTTTTGGCTGGCTTTCGCCAGTTTGTAGCTCAGTAGATAGCACATTGTCTTGTGTGTGTGTCTATGAAACGCGTTCAACGAGCGCTTCACTAATATATTACTTCTTGGCAAAAACCAGACGCACCTTTTGAAGTAATACACGCTAACGTCTTAGGTCCTTTGCTATTAATAAACGCATTTAGTAAGTACTGTTTACTTTATCCCATGACCCGTCAGGTGACTGATGAATTCCAATCAGCCATTTCCAACGCTATTTTCTTATTTGGCGTGCTCAAGCTTTTGGTTTCTGATCGTAGACGCATGTTCGAAGCTACACGCTTTGTCAGATGAATTAGGGCCTGGGTGGTGAAGATGCACCACTCCAATAGCCTAAATATGATCCGTATAGAGGTTAACCATAAAAACCAGACTTGGTCGGAGACTCTGTGGAAGTTTCAATTGGTCCTCAATATAACCAAACAAAAGATAACACAGTCTTCCCCAATGAATCTCCTGATTGGCATTGAAGGCGCTACGCCAGTCATTCGAATCCTGATCCGTGACGTCGCAGTGGAGGATTCGCAGAGAGATCGTGCAGCCTGACGTGAGCAGGCTGCACGATCGATACAGAAGTAGAACAAGCAAGCTTCTAGCTAGAAATCGCCTGGATCAAAGAACTAACGAGAAGCGACGCCCTGCTCGAATTATTCAGGTTGGTGATCTCGTGTTTGGATCAAATACTCGCAATCCACGGGAAAGTTGGACCCTGGTATGAGGGGACTACAAACCTGTGAAAGACTTACCGAGCGGACGATACAAGCTGAATCTGATAAGTGGGTCTTACGCAAAGACCACTCGAGTGGCCGCTGAGAATCTCATTCTACGAGGAGAGTGGTGCCCCGAGTTGTGCGCCGCTTTCTTTGAAAGTGGGATAACTAACTTTACCGTTACAGTCGTGAAATGTGTGATATTGTTTGCCGTAGATAAGTAGTTGATTCCCTAGTTGTAGTTTTGTTTTTCTTTCCTTAATAAACTTTTTTTTATAATCTAACATAGATCTTTTCCAATTCCGTGTTATTATCGCGGCAAAACCTATTACATAGACGTCATGTGCTTTAAAATGTGCTTTAAAGAAGGTTTGACGTAAGTAGTGTTTTTCTATCTCTGCTTTAATGAACAAGCGATTCAGTGATGCCTATGTTCGATTGCATGGATAGCGCGAGTACTCTAAGTGTCAGATAAAGTAGTTTTCATTGTTTAAAGCGATTCAGGGAGGCCTCTGTCCAATTAAAAATACTTGGAATGAAATTTTATGATTCTGTTCATAGGGTAGCATGCGTAAGGGATGCCTCTGCCTGTTACGTGTTACTACCTGTACTGCTACATAGGCACAAGGCCATTCAGTGAGGCTTCTGCTTATGTGTGTTGTTGTATGAATGAGTGGAGATGTTTCAACAAATATGGTATAAAGAAAAGATTTGATGTTAGAGTACTTGATTAGGTCAATGTTTATATGAAAGAAAGAAAGAAAGTAGCCAAAGGTTTTTTATGCACAGGTAAAATCTCGGTAATTTAAACGGTATAACACTAAAAACCATGTTTTCTTCTGTTGATGAAGCGGTAGGCCCCAGTGCCGGACCCTCCCAGCCGGCTGAGCTAGCATAAAACGTTGGTGAAGAACCGGACGCTGGCTCCTTGACGGAGTCTGCAAGCGGACGTGAACTTTCGGGATACTCTGTTCACAATGCGGTCGGGGACGACGACCCCTTATCAGGAGAAGCCGTATTAGTCAGGCATTACAACTTTGACCCCACCTCTACACAGCGACCGTCTATACAACCGGCTACAAAATGCGGCTCCGACTCACTTTTCTGGCGGCGCTCGAGAAGGAAGGATCGTGATCGGCGAGCTTTGCGAAGATTTGGTTCATTTGTTTCATTTTATTGATTACTCTGTTCCGTCATCACCATCATCAGCCTATAAACGTCCCACTGCTGGGCACAGGCCTCCAACATGGACAATAGCACGTGGGGATATTGGGCCATAACCCACCAGGCTGGCCTAATGTGGGTTGGTGGGTTAGTGGGTGGGTGACTCTGTTCAGTAATTATCGACAATTGGAAAAATTCAGAATTAAATCAGTTTTTTCTTGTAGTAGCAATTTTTTATTATTCTAACCGTTCCTGTGCTAATTATACCATAAACAAGCCATTTTTTAATTAAATAATACTATTAATGTGCTAATAACATACTTATAATCGTCCTGGTAACTTACTTATCTAGAGAGCTGATTCGCTTAAGAATATAATATAATAAATATATTTATTCACATCAGTAGTCTAACGAAGCGATGTCAATTGAAAAAACGATATTTTCTCACATTGTATCCATCGTTAGGATTCAATGTGAGAAAATATCGTTTTTGCTTCATAAGTAAATTTTTATTTCTGTATATAAAGAGACTCATAAGCTCAGAAGAGTTAATATACTGCAAGTTCGTTGAAGGTAGTGACTATATAGAAAACTAATGCATAAATAAATGGAAAGGTGGCGAGTGCAGATCATTAGGCGTCATTAGGCGCTTTATGTACGCGATAGTGTTTCTGGTAGATAGCGTCCCAGAACAGCGTATTGGCTTGGCGCGGGATACTAGCGGCCACCTGTATGGTATTCCCCAGTAAGTAGTGTGGAGACCAGTCCCGTCCCGCAGGCGGCCACAGCGGCAAGTTGGTGTTACGTCGCGGAGGCGTTGGGTTCCTGCAAAGTTCACATCAAAAATTACTACAGTATAAGGCACTATGAAGGTGATGATGGGATCTAACCCACGATTAAGCAAAGGAATATGATAAGCTAATCAAGCACGTGCAAACTCAATTCCATTCTACCCACGTGATGTTGTTGATCGCGGATGGGAAGTCCTAAATCTAGCAGAGGAACGTATATTGGCTCATGAGGATGTTGACGATGATTTGCTTTGTAATACATGAAAATATCTTGGCTTGGCAATAAAGAAAAAAAAAGAGCCTTTGTGTCACTTGATGGTAAGTGACGATAAGGAGGAAAAGAAAAACGAACTTTATCCGGAATCCTCTACTTCTTAACAACTGGCTATCCTGTTTCTTAATTGTCAGAGCACAGCAATGTTACTAACAATGTTATTTTTGCAACAGTCATTGTAAAATGGTACTACCATCAACCAAAATAGATCAATAATATGTACCAATGCTGGAGATCAGGCTAACCACCGACCACAGAGGCAGTTTTATTAGGAAAGAATCAACATCCAGTGTTGAACAATGTTGTACATAAATATTAGACTGATCCTTTGTAATCCGACAAAATTACAGACATATATTATTAAACTATTGAGAGTAGGCACTACGTAGTTCTTACCCGGTAGTGATGAAGTTGAGCCACAAATCTCTCATGATAGTTTGCATAACGACGTAGTCGGGATGCGTTTCAGGACTGTCCAACACAATAGATTGATGGTCACAATGATTTGCACCACGAATGGTCGTGTAAGGAATGACAGGTGTGTTCTCATACGCAAAAGAATATTCATACAAGTACACTTCTCTATTGCCAGCTTCAACTTGTAGTGCAGCGGACCGTAGAACGCCATGTATGAATAACACGTCAGAAAAATAATCCACGTAAGACATAATAGTACCGTTTGACACACTATTGTTACCGAAGTAATGCTGCTTCACTTTCAACGCAATCTCTTCCTTTTGCTCTTCACTTTCGAACTCCAAATCAGCAGGAAGAAAGTCTGAGAACTTGTTGTTCATTAAATGCTGCCATTCATAAAAATGGTCTAATCGAAAAGCTCCTTCCATATTTTTTTTTTTTTTTATAAAAGAGGGAGGCAAACGAGCAGGCGGGTCACCTGATGGAAAGTAATCACCACCGCCCATGGACACCCGCAAAACCAGAGGAATCGCAGATGCGTTGCCGGCCTTCAAGGGAGGAATAGGTTTAAGGAAGGAATAGGAATTGGGAGGGGGGGCGGGGAAGGGGCCTCCGGAACCCTCACTGGTCAGACGAAACACAACAGCACCAAGTGCCGTTATTTCACGTCGAATATTCGTGAGAGGGTGGTATTACGCCGGGCAAGCCGGCCCAATGCGTGCTGCAACGCAGCGTGGCTCCACCACTCAGTCAGTGTTACTCATTTAGCACCACCCAGGGATCACGTGTAGGGTCTCAAGGGTAAACCTACGGACGCGAGCAACTTTAACCCCCATATTAGCAAACCCATAAAACATTGGTATTTTTTTAAAGTCCAGGCTTCGCAAGATGTTTTTCGGCGCATCTTCTAGAAATCTGTCTTGGCCTATGTCTCTTTCTACGCAGGGAACGAAACCAAACGATGAATCCTTGTAAGATAACATATTCAGACTGTCCACTACCAATTCACCGAAGGATAGCGATTTATAAAACTCACTTAGAGCGTTGATATCGTTCACATTAGTGAAATTCTTTTGAAATGCATATTCTTTTGCAGTTTGGAGGGGGTCGAATGCAACACCGAATGATCCAACACTGCTACCGCTTTCTGGCATCGCCTTGTGCATCAGGCCATCTGTTAATTTTGACAGAATCAGTAGGTCCACTACTGCGCCTCCGGCACTGCAACCGCCAACAGTGACGTCATCAGGGTTGCCGCCAAACCTCGCAATATTTTGCCTAACCCATCTGAGCAGTGCAACCTGGTCTTTCATGCCAGCATTACCTGGTGCGTCTTCATTTCCCAGACATAGAAACCCGTGGATACCCAACCGATAGTTGAAGGTGACTGCTATGATTTCCTTGGTGTCAACCAAACTCCATGGCCAGAATAAATTTCCTTTGCCGAGAACGTAGCCTCCGCCATGCACACTTACTAATACTGGAAGATTGGTTCTGTTTGTATCTGGTACAAAAACACTAGCCACGAGACAGTCTTCTGTGATGTTGTAAAAATATCCCATCTCCAAGGGCTGAGGGCATATAACTAGTCGATTGACAGCATCAAACGTGTCGTTCCATGATGGCGGCGGGAGAGGGCCCTAAAACAAATCGATGTTATCAGACAAACATGTCCTTAAATTGACTAACTCTAAGATGAATTGATTTCTAACTACTCAAGAGTTGAAACGGAAATGATAATGATAAAAACGGTTTAATACTTTCCACGTCTTATGTACATAATTTTAACAGTTTGTTAAAGAAAACTCTTAAGTAAAGGTACTTTGACAGGCCTTAGAAATGGCACCATATTTAAACATTTAAAATAAAGAATGACATGACCGAAATGAGCTGTGTGGTGCCAGCTATTTATTTAAAGAATAGGAATACATGCTCCTACTTGTAGTCAATCAAAATAAAGTCCTACTACTAAACTTCATATGCAAACACTCATACATGCACACCTATAATGTGTTAATTGAGCGAGCGAGACAGATCGGCAAGTTTCAACGTCAGCGCAAAGGAGTCAGCTAGTAGCGCGTTGACGTGTCGGTCGCTTTGCAATGGACTAGTACGTACGACCGATTCCGACGCCACTGCGGAGTAGCGTCTTTCTCTTTTTCACACAGCAGAATATCCGCAATAGTGCGATGTAACCTGTTCAAATTGCGACTGAAGTGAAATCGTGCCTTTAGGCTTAATTTTGGCGGCTCACTCACGAGACGCTAGTGCCGTATCTTCCTTTTTTGTTTTAATCTAAGAAAAATACTATTTATACCAACCCACTTTCTTTTGGGTGTCGTAAAAGACGACACTCACGGAATAAAGACTTCCCATAGATCCAACAAGCATAGAGCGGCGATGGGCTCACCACCTATTATGCTGAGCACGTGTGCAGTTGTTATTTGGTAAAGTTGGACTGTGGCAGTCTCTGACTAACCCTTCGGGGAAAACAGTCGTGATTTTATAATAAGATATAACGATGCTTTTATTAAGGTAGGACGCATTCAATTTATAAGCGTCGAGCGGGCGAAGATTAGTTGCAGCGCTGTAGATGCAGCTGTACCACCTGTACCCACCAACCCGCATTGGACCAGCGTAGTGGGTTATGGCCTAATATCCCCACGTGCTGTTGTTGTCAACGTGGGTGGCATGTGCCTAGCTACTGCTACTGCTTATAGGCTACTGATGATGATGATGATGATGATGAGACGCAGCTGCTTTGAAAATCTGTCTAAATCTAATTGTTCATTTAACTTAGTATTTCTTTTCTAGGCTAGGTAGGTACTCATTATCCTATCCTCGTACTTTTAATCAGATGGCTTATAAGATGTTAAGTGATATTTACCTTAAATTTGTCAGCTCCCTTCGGTGCCGTAGCATATGGGATGTCGTAAAAGGTGAAGATGTCGTAGGGTGGCAGTCTGTGCCCCCTTACTAGGCCTTGAGTTGTATTCACAATCCGGGTATCAGTTACCGACCCCTGGGCACTGCAGACCTTCGCTCCGACACACAAGAAAACCAACACTACCACACGCAACATTTTGCCAAAGAATGATATTATTATTAGCACGATTAGCACTAATATATACTAATGGCCGTGCTGTTATCTCTCAATGTGATAGATAAGCAGGTAACAATATTTTTTACATATTTTTAAATTCTACGGTTGAATGGTTCATTGATAGATACCAGATATTCACTTCACTCACCATGTTATTAAATTGTCTTTTAGTATTCGACATATCGCGTATTTTTCAAGGATTTTTCAAACCGCCAAACTCAAGTGGCAATGGGTAGGGCACATCGCCCGTAGAACCGATGCGATGGCCGTTTGGGCAGAACGGTTCTCGAGTGGCGACCGCGCACCGGAAGAAGCTGTGTAGGCAGGCCTCCAACAAGGTGGTCCGACGATCTAGTGAAGGTCGCGAGTAGCCGCTGGATACGAGCAGCACAAGACCTGTCGTGGTGGAGATCCTTGGGGGAGGCCTTTGTCCAGAAGTGAACGTCCTCTGGCTGGTGATGATAATATTTTTATTAAATAATTTAGATATATTTGCTTTAAACACTCGTACTTATAAGAAGTTGGTAACCGATACTGTTAACATTGTATAGCTTAATTTTAAATGACCCACTGTTCTTTTATTGTGTTACATTTTTTTGTGCACTGACTGTACACGCACATATTATAAGCGCACTATTCAATGTTAATAATTGTTTTTTTTAGCACCATGAACTTTATGTGAATGTGTGAAATATCTTAATTGTTTAAGATATTTGGGATATGTTATACATCTACATAAAGTAACTTACTCATACTGTATGTTCGTGTTTAGCTCTACATAAACTAATGTACTCATTTATAAATTGTGACCAGCGATGTTGGAAATACAAATACCTAATGTTATTAGAGCATTTAATATTAATAACTTTTATATTGTAAACCTGTTTGTGGCCCATGTTAATAAAAAAAATAAAAATCTAACGTACAGGCAGACTGAAGTCGAAGCATCGAAGCTGGTCGCTAGCCGATAGTAGGTACTTAAGTATGGTATCATTTGTATTTTTAAGTAAGTAAATTAACTATCATTAATGTTTATTTATTCATTGTTTGACTTACAAAAATAATGTACTTAACAATTCCTTTAGAAATACTTTTATAAATAAATATTGTACAGAAATTAATAACTAAATACAAATATAAAATAAAATACCAGAGACAATGAGATTACTGTAGGAATTTAATGGTCAAGGTTACGAGTATCAAAGTAGAATCTAACAACCTCAACAGCTGTAGCTAGAAAACAGAAGAACTGCGGCAGCCATTACTGTCACAATGGTTTTTGAGATGGATTCTTGCGTTTGGCCACAGAATAACTAATAGTACTAAGTTTGGCGCCAGGCACCCGTGAGTAGGACTCGTGGAGACTTAGATTAAAACTGTTTTAATCTAAGCTCGTAGAGCGCTTCCTAGAATCGCGTGCGGTTGGGTATTGGGACACGCGGCGACTTTGATGATGTGTCCCAGCGAGTAGTGCGGCGTTCTGTCCACACCCGTGGGCGGCCACGTGAGCAGCGAATTGTTACGGCCAGCTGGTGTGGGGTTCCTGTATTATGTGATATTCAGTGTTATTGTCAAATAATGTCAATACTATACAACCTAAGCATGTATAGAAAAAAACTATTATTTGCCCATACTCATGAACGTATTACATACATACGTACGTACGTGTACGTATGTATTATATTGTGTATGTGTATATACATGAAAACTAATGCTTAGACGGAACAAACTCTAAAGCTTTGTCTCTACGTACCCATGTACGATGAAATCGAGGAACAATTTTCGCAGGGTTGCTTTAATTTCTTTAAATAGTCTTGGGGTAATCCCTCATATCGTCGTTGCAAATTTAATATCTCCTATGTGTCATTTTGGTCGAAACAGAGTTTTGCAAATTTTTGAAGATAATTTTCTAGGATATACTAGCTGAAAAAGCTCTCATGTGAATATCTTCTTAATTCAATGACTTACGTCTCATTTTTTAAATATCCTAAGTGTTTGTCTACAATTATCTGTTTATCAAAATCTCCTATGTGACTGATTAACACATAAGAGGTTTTAATAACAATTTAGTTGCAAAAACTTGCTATCTCCTATGTGATCAGTAGCTTACAAGTTAAAAAGAGGGCACAATATTACGTCGTATACGAGTGAAAGTGAGATGGGTTATTATTAGAAACAAGTAATTCGTTCGCTAGGTCATTTCTGTTAAATAACTATTAATAAAGCTTCACATTTAATTCAAATATGAGTAACAGTAACAGCCTGGCTCACCGAATAGTGAATTAAGTGCTAAGAGCTTAGTTACATACTTAAAATGACGAAATAGTATCGCTGCTGTCAACGACGACGATTCAAATAAGTCCCCGCCTTTAAACAATTCATTAATCAGGCCGGAAGATGAAACCTGCTATACCTTCGAGATCACAGTCACCCTCGCTTTTACAATTTTATTACCATCACCAACTGCGTCTATAGTACAAGACTGGAGCAGTGAAGATGACGAAGCGCTGTTAATAATATCCACTCGAGCTAGGTACTGTGCATTCTGCGTTAAACTCTTCTCATGAGGTAAGTAGCAGAGCCAGCAATCTAAATGAAAATCTAGATCTTAACACATTTATTTTTTTATTGTTGCCACTATCATCACCACTTCCTAAGCCATCATCGCCTAACTTCGACTCAATTCTGTCTTTGATTGATAGCGATAGCGATAGTGTTCAACATCCACACTCCATCCACGGCTCCATCGTCTAAAAAGATCCTCTTTTTAGACAACGACGAAAGAAGACTCTTTCATCAGATAGTAGAGATGAAGTACAGGTTTCATTGTTAACAAGCCATCCAAGTTCCCATGAGAGTAATCCACCTAGTGTAGACGCTGAAATTGAGCATGCAGCATGCAGCACATCTGCACAGATCATTCAAAAACAAGAAACCAACATTTTGCAGTTGAACGGAAAGGCAAGAGTATTAGAAGAGGCTTACCTAGGATTTAAAAAAATAAATGATGAGAAGTATAAACCGTCTGTGGAAAGACCTAAAGGAACTATGAAACCACGTTGTTTCATTCACAGCATTCACAGTTGATTGCAAATTCAAATAATGCATTTATATGCGCACTAATTACAGAAGAAGAACGTGAAGACTTATTTTTCTTTTTAGGCAACCAGGTTTAGAATAAAGAAAAATAATTCTTTTTTTGCATCTGGTTTCGAAAGCGGCCGAAGCGGAATCAATTCATTCTTATTTCTAGAAACTCAAGACGTGGGCCGAAAAGAAAACTTTTGTTAAAACCGCTGCAGTTCGTAGGGGTACGGTACAAGACGTCGTCGTCGGCGCAAAGGTCAGGTTTCTACAAAGAAAGGAAATGATCATGACATATTTTTATATAAAAATGATGAGAAATGCTCTAAAGTGAAAGTGTGTAGATTGATATTTTTAAATACACTTTCTTTAGGTAAAGACAGTTTCAAGCGCCGCCGCCGGACCAAAGAGTCAGACACAGTTATTGATGACGCTGCGCTGTTGATAAGCAGTGGTAACACTGAAAAGAGGGTGGCTGGTCCAAATTACACAAACATACACAAACAGTATAAAATTATTTAGGTTTAATTCTGGAAGTACCAAGCCATCATTGCCGGGCCAGTTCCAATAAGCTGTATGTTGAGGAGTATTGTTTTAGGTCTGAGAAACTCATGCAAGACGTTTTTCTTGAATGGTCGAGAGAACATAACTATCAAGCAGTAAGCTGACCCACTTTTCTCAGAGTTTTAAACGTGCTGTAGCTTTAAGGCGGGTAATAACTTCACAGAAATAGTATGATGACCATATTATTTTAAAAAAAAAAGCTCGGCAAGCCAAAAATAATGCTATCGAAACTGCCAATAATAAGGTGGTTGTGTTGTGATTAACAGTTGATGTGCAGAGTGTCTTGCTTGCTCCAAAGCTTTTGGCTAGCGTGCTTTAGGTACTTTATGCTTAAACTACAATGCCACGACTTTACTGTCTATGACTGCAGTACAAAAAAAGTAACAATATACTTTTGTCATAAAGCAGATGGTGTATTTGCTAACGAATTTACTTCTTGTTTGATCGATTTCATAACGAATTTGGGAGAGGAAACTGAAAAAGTTATTGTTATATTCATCCATTTTACGATTCACTCATTCAAACCCGGAACATAGATTTATAGATATTTTTGTGATAATTCACAGAATTGCTTAAATAAATAAGATTAAAAAAACTTATTTCATTTCATTTATTCCTTCAAGAACTCCTATGTGATCATAAATTTGCAATTAAAATCTCTTATGTGTTGCAAATAGCGTTCGATAGGCTTTATCTTCTAACTTATTTATTGTAATACGTGATACGTTTCATCTATACATTTTAATATCATTGTTTATCCCTATAAAAAATAACACAAAAATATTTTCTAAGAAAATTTTACAGGAGAAAGTTTTTTTCGTTTTTCTAATAAATATACTTTTATCACATAGGAGATATTAAATTTGCAACGACGATATATCTCATGCAATACAGCATTTGATTGGAAGCAATGATTAGCTCCCTGAATATCATATCCGGGAAAAGCAGGCATATCGCTTCGTGTAAAAGAGTATTCATACAAATACACTTTTCTATTACCAGCCTGCACTTGCAGTTTAGCCGATTCTTTAATTTCAAATTCACATTCATGTGGTCAAACCACTGGAGGCAAATAAATTACCCAATTTAACACCCGATTTCTACATAGGCAACTTTATTTTATAAAAAGCATTACGGGTCGGATAAAGTGTTTCATATTTTTCGATGCGTACCTAGTCCGGGCTTGTGATCGCCAACCCGCATTAATTTGGCAACAAAAGCGACATTGTACTGGCCAAACCCCTAACTGCGATAGGTCGGGATATTTGTCCAGTAAAAGGCCAGTGGACTGTATAAAAGGCTGGTGTAATTCGCTATACTGTACAAATTCGACCCGACAATGTAATCGTCCGCGGTATGTGTGACGTGCGCCCGAGTGGCTCGTAAGACGTCGTAGCGAAGATTGCTGTGTTCGCCGCGGTGAGCGGCGCGCTGCTTTAAGCCCGCATTGCCCCCCCGCGTCTCTTCTGTGAATGTGGAGTTGTGGACTCGGTCCGTGCGGCCCTGTCCTGACCATATACTCCCCGCGTTGAAGTTTCTTCAATGGATTCCAATGGCAGGGGGCGTTCTTTCACGAGAACCGGAGCTCCCTCCTTGAGGTGGCCTCGAGACTGGCGCCATTTGGGTTTCTGTTGAAGCCACAAATGTAAAATTAGAGAACTGATGCCAAAACTGTTGATTGAGAAACTCGATGCGCTGGAATCTCTTCAGTGATGTTGTTCTGTGGATGAGGCACAAAGATTAAAGATCGTCCAATAAGAAAATGGCAGGAGTCAGTGAATAGAAATCGGAAGGGTCGTCGGAAATATGGGTCAGAGGTTCGGAGTTGAGATCTGAGGATACCTTCAACCTGTACCAACAATGTAGACATCTCCTCGTACGTCAAGTGAGTTGAGTCCAAAACGCGCCTAATGTGGTGCTTGGTCGATTTGACTGCAGGCTACCACAAGCACCGAAGTGAGAAGTGTATGCTGGAAAATACGAAAAGTTTATGTTCTGCTTACCAACGTTATAGTGTGGCAGTGGCAGTGGTTTTATCACGCGTGACAATTAATTGAACGCACCCACAAAGGTAGTTCCGTTATCGGAAAACACATTCTGCTGCTTGCCTCGTCTAGCAATAAACTATTTAAGTCTCAATGAATCGGTGTTTGGTTAGGTCTTAGACAAGTTCAAATGCACAGCCTTTGAAGCAAGGCAAACTAATAAACCGATGTATAATTTAACTAATTATTATTGTGAACCTCGCCCTTTTCTGGTTGTTATCATAACTGGTTCCGCATAATTTACCTCAGTTTCAAGAAAGGCCAATTCAAGTCAGACCCGTTACTTTGGGAGGTCTCCCATCATGACCCATGATTGACTGGATAGCTTGTCCCTTGTGCATTTACATAAGGGCGTATGTGTATAGTACGCTTAGGTAATTAAGTTTGTGTAAGTAAGTTGTGGGCCGCAATAAAGTTACGCCTTATGAACTGATAAAAGCTCAAGAATAAGTAACTGTTATGATTATGAATAACTAATGAAAATAAATTTAAATTAATTCAGCAAAGCAAAGAAGGACAATTGCGCCACTTAAGGTCAGCCGAACCTTCCTGTGTCTCCGAAACACGATGACAAACATAGGGCTTGTATCTTGTATTTAGTGTATGTATGTATTTTTTCCGAGGGGTCGAACCTCCACGGATTTTTTTGTAGCAGACGCTGCGATTTTGAACTCTTGGGTCAACATGCTGTAAATCATTAAAGGATTTACCTGACGTTGTGACGGCTGATGCGTCAAAGACAACGCGTAGCTTTGTTGATGAGCTGAACTCGTTAATTTTTTTTGTTGTGTTTTTATTTTTTCTTATTTGTGTGTTTTTGTTTATGTTTGAATAATATGTGACTGTGTTTAAGTTAAAATTGTTACTCTTGCTAGTGCTCAAGTGTCCCAAATCTAGATAGTCCTTGCTGTGTGATTGAAATGAATCACCTAGTGCCTTTGGCGACTTCTTTAGAGGTAATGTAACTACAAATCGACCTTTTGGATTTCGAACTGGAGTATTTGTAAAGGTTTGCTCGCATGCTTGTTCATCAGGTGTCTTCGGCAGAATATTCTCTAGCTCCCGAGACTCAGAGAGAGGTGTAGTCTCTCTAGAGATCATGCACATAGACGTGTCAGTTTTAGTACTGTGTACACAGCCTGAAACAAGCCAGCCTAGTTGGGTTTCAAACAATATAGGTTTGTGTCTCCCTAACTGGATACGATTTGTGCCTATCACGTTCCAAAATAAGTCCGCACCAACTAATATGTCGATGGTTGACGGGATATGGAAAGTAGGATCGGCTAAGCAAATACCAGAGGGTATCGACAAGTTACTTATGTCAATATGAATGTTCGGTAGGAAAGATGTAATGTTCGGCAACACGAAACAGTCAATGTTCGCCCCATAGTCACTAGTAAAAGACTCTATTCGAAAAGAGCAACGTTGTGAGCTACGGGAAGTCTGTCTATTAATGCCTGTTATTTTAGAAGTTGTAGGTGAAGTAGTTATACAAAGCTTACCACAGAGATCTTGTGTGACAAAATTGGCAGTACTCCCATTGTCCAGTAGAAGCCTGGCCACATGCGGCGTACCCCTGCTGTCAAACACCTTAACTAATGCTGTGGAAAGTAGTACATGCGGCGTTAAAGCAAATTGGTTGTGTCTTGCGGATAAAGCAACAGTGTCGTGAACGTGAATTGATGGTTGTAACTGCTGTTCAAAATGAAGCAAAGTGTTGTGTTTTACATTGCAGTATTTGCAATGTCCAAGCTTGCATTTAGCTTCAGGATGACCAAAGCGCAGACAATTTAAGCATACCCTAAACTCCTTAGCTTTATTATTGCGAACTTCCACAGATAGTCGGCGAAATGACTCACAGTTGAATAACAGGTGGTCTTTATAGCATAAGGGACAGCGAATCGTGTTTGGTGTCCTACCGGAAGATACAATAAAGCTCTTTTGCTTTGAATGAGTTGGCTCTGATTTAACGGCGAAACCATGCTTCGATTCCTCAATAGTCTCTAAAAGATCAGCTCTGTTGGTTAAAAATTTAATAAATATGTCTAGAGTAGGGGGACTATCTAAGCTGTTCCTACGTTCTTCCCATTCGCGACTAGTGACGCTATCAAGTTTAGTAGACATCATATAAATCACCAAAGTGTCCCAGTAATCGGTAGGTTGACCTAAGGTAGCAAGTGCTCTGAGATTTTTGTTAGTGACGTCTACTATGTAGCGTAATGCTTTGCTAGATTCTTTAGCAATGGAAGTGACATTGAATAAAACCTGTACATGGTTGTTGACAAGCAAGCGTTTGTTGTCAAACCTTTCGCACAAAAGCTCCCAAGCTGATTGATAATTATCAGATTTAAAATCAAGGCTCTTAATGACTAAAGCTGCAGAACCCTGCAGTGAAGCGCGCAAATAGTGATATTTGTTAATGGGATCAATGCTATGGTTTGTGTGAATTAGCGATAAAAAGGTATCTCGAAACTCGAGCCAGTGCTGATAACAACCATTAAAGTGCGGTAAATCAATTTTTGGAAGTCTCACAACATTATGTGCATTGCGAGAACTTACCTCAAACCTGTCAGTGACCCGGTGAGTTTCAATGAGAGCACGAGCAGAAGCGGCGAGCGAGAAATATTGACTCTCGAAAGTATCCCGTTCCTCCACCTCGGGCTCGTCCAATAAATTGTCCATTTCAGCCTGTAACGCATCGAAAGCATCGTATAAATTTTCAAATTTGTCAAAACGTAATTTTAATTCGATTTGTAGTTCCAAATCACCAAGTTGCGAACTATTCTTAATGTTTGTAATGTAGGTATTAAACGACGTAAGCTTTGATTTAATCGCACCACGTTTCTTTCTTAAATCCTTTATTGACTCCTTAGAGTCCTTAGACATGTTGAGAGAATTTGCAAAAAGGGTTCAAAATTAAAGAAGAAAAGAAAACTATTTACTAGTATTAACTAGTATGCCACTAGTTGGAAAGTTAAATTGCTGATAATCAACAAGGACAACCTATTTAAAAAAGGCAATGCCTAAAATGTTTTCAATCGACTAGTTTTTTTATGTTAAAGTTTAGAAATATCGAAATAGTTTAGGAATTAAAAAAAAAGAATAAAAGTTGTATTGGATAGGTACTAGTATTAACTAGTTTTAAATTAGTTGTAACTTATTCAAAAATCATTAAAGAAAAAAAAAAAATTTTGCTCGACTGTGCCTTTTGTTTTTTTTTTTATACGTTAAAAGTTAAGAAAATGTCTAAAAGTGATCGAGTGTAATAAATAGGAAAATAAAATAAAAACTAGTATTTACCAGCGTGCAACTAGTTGGTATAATTTAATAATAATCAGTGACAATTATTATTAACAATCTAGTACAGCAAAAGCAGAAAATATCACTAAATCGTATAGTGCTATATGAAGTTAAGTACTACTAGAACCAACCACCAGCTAATATCTAACTAGTAATTGTTAGCAGTATCACCAATCTAGTTACTAACAACCGTTAAATACATTAAAAACACTCTCAACGTAAATTCGCAAACTAAAAAAAACTAAAGGCAGACCAAAAGCAACTATGTACTTGTGACTACTAAAAACACAATTTATTTGCACTAACTACTGCTAACAAAGACTGCGCTATTTTACTTATCTAAAAAATCACATCACCAAATAAAGTTTAAGTGTTATGACTAATTATGTAATAAGCATCTAATAAGTTTAACTACGCAAAATAATTTTAACGTTACTGTCCTTGAGTTGTGCCGTGCCGCGCGATCGCGAAACGCAAGCGAGCGCTCGGTCTCGGTCACCGGCCGCTTATTGTCGAGCTACCGACCTATAAAATAAAAAATTATTTAGCATAAAATGTTAAAGAAATGTGTTCTAAATGTTTGGATTATGAAATGTAATGATTTTGATTAAATGATGATAATTTGTTACGAGAAAAACTGATAGTTGTTTATGGAATAAAGCAAAGAATAATGATTAACGTTTAATGTCATATGACTAATCTGTTGATTTGATATTGACTTCACAGTTTTAAATGCATAGTATGATTTACGTGACTAAGTATTGTAATGCAACTGGAACAATGAATTATGTTTAATGTTTTTAGTTATAAGTTAATAGTGATGTAACGATTTTGTAAGACTCAATGTTTTATTAAAATAATGTTGTAGGTACTTAACAATTATTATTTTCATTACCTACTTTATTTTTCATGCGAAATCAATTTGTTTGGTAATAATAATTGATGAGTAAGTAAGTACAGTAGGTACGCTAATAAAACTGAGATGATGTTACAATGTAATGAAACAGGTGAAAATATGAGAAGAAAAGAGATGGGAAAGTGAAAGTGATGAGTGAATAAAATTGGAACGATCTCACGGTCTTTGTGCACTATCCTCTCGATGTTTTTCTTGAATCTTCAGTCCGAAGGTGATGCTGACGACCGCCAATTCTTGACCGACGCGAGTTTGGGTTTGATGTCCGTGAATGTCAGCTTAAGTGGCAAAGCTCGATGTCCTCAGCAATGTTCATCCGGAATTATGATGTCCCAACAGCGTCAAGTAGTCGTGTGTAGTCTTGGCTGGAGTCGTGATGACCTCTAGATGACCGCGGATGACTCGTCGAAATTTCGAAAAGACGGTACGCGAATACTTTACGATGGCGAAGATGGACCAAAATGTACTGGCCAAACCCCTAACTGCGATAGGTCGGGATATTTGTCCAGTAAAAGGCCAGTGGACTGTATAAAAGGCTGGTGTAATTCGCTATACTGTACAAATTCGACCCGACAATGTAATCGTCCGCGGTATGTGTGACGTGCGCCCGAGTGGCTCGTAAGACGTCGTAGCGAAGATTGCTGTGTTCGCCGCGGTGAGCGGCGCGCTGCTTTAAGCCCGCATTGCCCCCCCGCGTCTCTTCTGTGAATGTGGAGTTGTGGACTCGGTCCGTGCGGCCCTGTCCTGACCAGACATCGTAAAATCAGAGAATGTAATGCAAATTGTTCTCTAACAGCAACTTTGTAGAGTACACATTAGCCCAACATGATTGTTGAAAGTTGGTCTTCTCCCCTATTTACCCATCAATTTTAGCGATAATTTGATTCAAATGATGGAGGGCTTTGCCCAGCAGTGGATTAGTTTATAGATATTTATTTATATATGTACTATACTTTTTTATTTTACTTTAAAAGCTAAACTTACTCGTTACAAAAATAATTTAGTATAATTTATAAAGATTTTTAAACTACGGTTTAACAAAACATTGTGATTTTGCAAATGTCCATCCATTTGCAAATTAAAGCGTCCATAATTCTTGAGCACACCGTATTATCAGTTTCACGACCTATTTCACTAAAGTTTGGAACTGAAGCTGCATTTATTCTGCCCATTCGAGGTGTTTCGGCCGAGAGCAAGATTAGCATAGAAATTAGAAAAAAATTGCTAAGCTATAAACTAAATCTTTATAATTTTACGGTGTAACGCACATTAAGCAATACCTAATTATTGCAATATTTATAATTTGCTTACATGCATTTATGTTTGTACACGCGCCGGTATTTTATTCAATAAATTAGTTCAACTACGGTTAGCACTCAAGACGGTTGTATCATTTCCGACATCCTAATATCAGTTCCTAGCAGCATCAGTTTATCATATCAATCAGCTATCATAATTATCATCTAAAGTGTGTAGAGCCAGTCCCTACATATTTTTGGTCCTACGAGCCTTTATTTACCTATCACCTGTTTATCAGTCCTTTTGGCTTTAATCGAGTGCGCGCGTTCGTGTCCAATAGGGATCCGCGTAAGTCGAGTGCCGTGAGAACTATCAGTGCCTATCATCAGTAAAATCTTAAAAAACTTACAAACAAATATATCAGTATCAGTGACATTGTTTTTTTTATAAAAACTCAGTTAAGTACAAATCAGTGATACTAAAATACAGAACAATTATAACATAACAGTGACTATATCTGTGATTAAGTGGCATACATTAGCATTTCCTGGATTTTTTTGAAGACGGCAGAGTCATCACCAATACAGAGCAGTATCAGCCAACTTCACCGTGAGCAGCGCAGTCGGTAACTGAATCACCATATCCAGCTACCAGCATCAGCACTTATCAGTAAGCTTGTTCCTTTTTTAGTACTAACTCATTAAGATGGAAGCTTTAATTAAACGTCAAGCAGAAATTTTGGAAACCATTAAGCAAGTTAAGAGTAACTTCAATAAGGATTCGGAAAGCAGGAAGACACCGGACTATATCAAGAGACGTATAGACACGCTTCAGAACCTCTGGGCAGAGTTTGACAACAACAATAAACTTCTTTTAGAGAGTGATTATGCGAAAGATGAGCAATATTTTTAAGAAAACATTTACGAGAAGGCGCGTAAAATGTAGGTGGAAATTTATCAAGTACTGTTTTCATAGAACCAATCCACTTCAGTCGATTCTAATGTTAAAATATCAGAACTAACTCCACTACAAGAGTTGTTATCAAAACAGAAAACTAACATTAGAGCATTTAAGCGATTATTGAACGGAATAAACCTTGACCTATTAACTGAAAAATGGGAGATCGAAGACGAGCTACGTAATCTTCAATCCAAATGGAATGCGATTGACGTCCTTCATTTAGATATTGACAACATCACCCAAGGTAACTACAAAGAATACGACACCGAATTTAATGAACATGAAATATTGTTCAAGGACATGAAACGCAAGATAAATCAAAAATTATCAGCATCGAGTCATCTTCAGCTGTCCACTCCACGCCTAGAAATTCCTATATTCGCCGGAAACTACGTTAATTGGCCCACATTTTTTGGCGCAGGCGGTAACCCCATTGCCGCTCTTTGCTGCTGGATGTATGTGCAGTGTTTAGTCCGTTAGTCGCCTCTTACTACACCCAAGGGAAGAGATGAGGCAGCAGAATTATTTTGGCCGCCGCCACACAGCTTAAATTTTACTCTTTTGTTCTTATTTTCATAATGATACTGAGTAGGCAAACGAGCATAATATGATTTGACCTGGCCACCGCAGCCCTTCGACGCTTGCGACACCGACGGCATCACGCGCGCCTTGCCGACTGTAAAGCTTGTATTCTAAAACTAAGCTCAAACTCAAATCTCTGCTTGAGTAATACACACATCAAAAGTGTCTAGGGATCAAGCATTTTTATGCGGATTTCTTGAGATTGAGATGTGGCTTTGTAATAAATTTATGATTTTATAAATTTATATGGATCCTTTTTGGTGCATTTCATAATTTGAAACAGGAACTTTCAATCAATTTCTAGTAAAAGATGAAAATCAGCTGTCAATATTTTCCCTATAAAAACATACAACGCATTGAAGACATTATTAGTGCTACTGTTTCCCTACTACTGATTAAAACCAACGTCATTATGGAGCGGCGACGTCATTTAAGCAGGGAAGAAATGCTCAGAGCCGTGGGAATGATAGAAGCTGGTTCCCGGCAACGTACTGTGGCTTTAGCTCTGAATACAAGTCAGAGTGTTATCAGTCGACTTTGGACACGTTACCGAAGCACTGGTACCGTGGCTGAGCGCCATGGAGGACGGTATCGCTGCACCACACGGAGACAAGACCGATACATTCAAATCACAACTCGAAGAGCTCCAACAATAACCGCCATGATGTTAGCCGTGAGGCTTCATCACTCTTCAGGGAACTTAATTAGCGACCAAACAGTCAGAAACCGCTTGCATGAAGTGAACCTTCATTCCCGAAGACCGCTAAGGGTACCACCTATAGCAATGCACAATCGTAGGATTCGATATCAATGGGCTCTTGAACACAGAAATTTGGCAGAAGAACAATGGCGTTTCGTGTGCTTTTCTGATGAGTCTCGTTTTGGTATGAGACCGGATACAAGACGTATACGACACTGGAGAACCCCTGGACGCCAACAGCGATTAAAATCCTGCCAGGAAGTCCATCCTTATAGTGGTGGAGCCATCATGGTATGGGCGGGTACTTGGATCGGCGGAAGAACTGAGTTGATTTGGATCAGAGGCAACCTCAACGCTCAAATTTATGCTGAGACGATTGTATCAGACGTCATCGTTCCTCTACAAGTGCAAATCGGTCCCTTATTTCAGTTAATGCATGATAATGCACGACCGCACACCGCAAGAGTTGTAAGACAGACTCTCGCCGCAGCTAACATCAATGTCATGCCCTGGCCTGCTCAGTCGCCAGACTTGAACCCGATTGAGCATGCATGGGATATGCTACAGAGAAGAGCTCTGCCGAATATGGAGGGTATCCAGTCGCAAGAAGACCTTTTTTTGTTGTTGCAACGAACATGGGCGGCCATTCCACAGCGTGATTTGGATGAACTCATTTTGAGTATGCCAAACCGATGTTCTTGTGTTGTTAGTGTTCGCGGTAGAAACACGGATTATTAATTGTTTAAGTTACCCAATAAAATTTTAAAGAAAACTGTTATTTCAGTCTTTTTTTCGAACTTTAATGTTAGTGGTTCAAATGTCAAAAATCCCTTTATTAGGAAAATGGCAAATTTCTTTATTAATGCAAAGGTGACTTGGTTTATCGTTACTGTAGACAAACGAAAACACTTTATTTGATGAATCCTTAAAGAAAATTTTAATTAATATCAATCAGGAGAAAAGTTATTGCAAAAATATATGTTGATCCCTAGACACTTTTGATGTGTGTAGTTAGAAAGGGATGGTGCTATTAAAACTAGGTGTTAGTGAAAAATTAACATAACACGTTCTTAGAATTAATTTTTGAAGTAGTAAACAGTTAAATTAAGATCTGCAAAAATTATAAAATGTTGTTGAGGTTTTATTCTGTAGAATATACCCGATGGAAAGACGATTTGATAAAGTTAGCTTGATAGAATAAATTCACAAATTTACATATTTTTGTGTCATTTTATCTAGGTTTTATTCTTAAAATAAGTGATTTGATATTATGAGTTATTTAACAAAATGAAGTTCATAGATAACTTGACCGTTAATCTATCAATTTTTTTAAAACATAAAACGCGCCTATTCGTGCCGCTACGATGTTATACCCATTACTTACCATCGTACCGTCTAGAGAGCGAGAGAGAAGCGCTCGAAATACCTCCCCTTAATCGCATATATCGCCATCCCTTTCTAACTGTATTCAAGCATGGATTTGATTTTGAGTTTGATTTTAGAATACGAGCCTAAGTTCTTATGCTTCCATGCCCGGTAGTTTCACTGGATCTAGTATCCTCTAAAACGGAACGCATCAATGTAAAATAATTCAGCTTCTCGGCTAATAATACAGGTATTTTATTTTGAGACGGCCAACACCTAGTTGTAGGAATGTGATTAACAACTACGTAAGTTTTTCGGTAAAACAACCCTTAACGACAGGTATAAGTTTTTAGGTTGGAATCGGTTTTAATTGTAGTAAGTATTCGTCTTTAGTGGTTATAAATTATTTTCGTGTCGCATTTCTTGTCATTGCCATCCTGCTTTAAAGTTCCACATTTAAAAGGTCTATCATCATTATCAGCCAGAAAGACGTCCACTGCTGGACGATGGAGATGGAGATCCTTGGGAGAGCCGTTTCTCGCTCAAGAATCTCCACCACGTCCGGTGTTGTGGTTCTCGCATACAGCGGCTACCCGAGACTACCAGATCGTTGATCAAGAAAGCTTGTCGCGGCCACGGACGTGTAGGACGTGTAAATAAGGATTCCGCGCTGCGATACTAACAAGTGAAGCAACCTTTATGCTGGTGTGTGCTGTTACGGGGTCGGTTGACATTACAATGACGGAAGTTCGGCTTACCATTGCGTAAGGGTGTGCTGTATAATTTCAATAATACTGGCTTACTTTATGCGCGTCACATGATTCGGAGTCCTTTTTTTTACTCGTTAGTGGTTAGGCAGAAGTTTATACCTAATTGGAATTATTATTAAAACTACGCGACGAAGCTTTAACGTACTGATTAAGTTGTTACAGCTAGTTATTTTTTTCTTTTTTCGCATTTAAATAAAAGCTAGTAATAAAAAATAACTTCTACTCCAACAGAGAGAGAAAGTCAATATGATCACCTACGTAAACGGCATCATCAGACCAGCTCCGTGGTTTATTGTATCGTCATTTGATATCTTCATCGAAGTTACAGTAAGTATTACCAAATTTCAGCTCAATCGGTCCCTTAAAAGTGGTTCAAATCTTCCTTGCAAGATTTGACTCGAACATACATACATACGTAACTATATTGCAAGTTAAATAAAAGCTTGTAAAAAAAAAATGGAAAAAAAAATATCACTATTTCCGAATAGCACGTAGACTTTTTCCCACCTTTTTTATCATTCCCACATTTGTTATTGCGTCACTCTGCTAAGTGTGTATCTGTGGGTGTGTAAGTCACCAATGGAACCGGTCGCGTTCGAGAGTCGAGACGAATGCGGCGGACACGCGGAAAATTGGAAAAGCGGCGGCGGTGGCGGGCGGTTGCGGGCCGTTACGGGTGGACGCAGCCCGTCAGCGGGCTAATGTTGTGCACTGGTTTGGAATGGCGGTTGATTGGTATTTGATCCGATTAGTTTTCGCGTCGCGTGCGTTTGCTTCAGATTTTGCTTGGAGATTTACTTGAAAATTGCGTTTACAGAAATGAACAATATTTTGAATAGATACTTTAATAAAATAGGTAATTAAATAAGCAAGGTATTATAATTTTATTTGAGTAAACTATCTATTTATGCAGGTACCTAATAAAATATGCATTTTTATCGACTTTTTAATTATCGTCGCATAGAATGTAAAATATTTTTTCTTACCCTTTGGCTACAGAATTCTGTACTCTGAGCTTACGACTATCTCAAAATTTCTGAACCACTGATTAGGAAAATAGGTATCATATAAAAATATATATAATACTCTATCACGCTGTTTCATTGATTATTCTATAATTTTCCAAACCTACCTACTCGTATCATAGAAATTGGAAAAAAATATATTTAAAAATATATTTTATGAACATCTCTTTAGTTCTTAGTACGAGTAAAAGCAAATGAAATGCATTATTGTATGCACATGTCGTTAAAACACACTCGTATCACCAAACGCCCTATTTGTAAAGCAACATTAATAATAATAAACGCTCTCCTATTGCGTGCCTCATTTGTCTTTGCGCGCTGCCTGCAACGTTAGTGACGTCACCAATAAAGCTTTCGTGACGAATGTACCGTCCGGAAAATTGGCAGAGCAACGCGGAGGATAGTTCGATCACACGCACGCAGCCTTTGCAATAGGGTATTACGGACGCCGGAACGACACAGGCTTAGCACTGATTGGAATTCGTATGATTCATGATCATGAGTCAATTCGGCTCGCCTGGCGTAATACCACCCTCTCACGAATATTCGGCGTGAAATAATAGTAGCTGTTGTGTTTCGTCCGACCAGTGAGGGTTCCGGAGGGTCCCCCCCCCCTCTTCCCAATTCCTATTCCTTCCTTAAACCTATTCTATTGGGGGTGGAGTGGATTTTTACGTTCGTTAGGCGTTAATGCGCGCACATGCCCTCACCCCACGGCATCATTGGTAGAACAAATGTGGTTAAACGTGCGTTTGCTAAACCAGGTCATAATTATAGGCACAGCTTATCGCCCACCATGGCTGGATGTTAGTGTCTTCTTGGATGTCATCACTGACTCCATCACATCTTTTGCCAGATGTGACGGGCTGATTCTGCTGGGAGATTTTATTATAGAGCTCCTTGCTGCTTCGGGCAGTGCATTTCGTTTGCTGTCGCAGTTTTTTGAGACACTGAATCTCGATCAGATGGTGACAGAACCAACCCATTTTACTGATCACAGTAACAGTTTAATTGATATCATCTGCACTAACACGCATATCAAGGGTCACCGTCAGACACCCCCCGGATCTGACAGGTCACGCTATGGTGGCGGCGGAGTACCCCTCAGCCCCCAAGAGGTCGCATGAGACCGCACCTACAAAAACACACTTGACTTTGTACCGTGTTTTCAAAGACTTACAGATTACTTTAGTATGAACAAGTTTGATTATTTCGGTTCTGTGGTACATTTTATGCATCGTGATCGCAAAATATCGCATAGTCTATGCTCGATTCTGTCAAATTTGACGTTGACAGTTGCGCCAATTTTTGTGTCAGAAAATTTCCACGAGTGAGTGGTTAAAATAAAAAAAGAGAGGATATGCCCTCGGTGGGTGGAATACAGGCCAATTAAAGATATACTGCAAAACTTATGGGAAAATGATCTTAACCGAATTGACTGAGTAACTTTAGTAACTCTTTAGTAGAAAATTTTACATCATGTCTAATAAACTTGTTTGATCTGCATGCTCCGGTTAAAACACGTAAGTTAAAATATCCTCCCCACCCTTGGATCATCAATGATGCATATTAGGGACAAGTATCGGCAGTCCTACAAAAGTAATAAGACTGAGTCACATAAAGCTCGTTAAAGAGATATGATAAGTATTGTTGTTGAAGCCATTGAACGAGAGAAGAGATGTTACTTCAACAGGCACATCAATTGCAACATTAAAAACTCCAAAAGACTTCGACGACTAGATGATGTAGTTGACAATATTCTCTCAGCTCAGGATCAAGGTGACGTCAGTATCCTCGTGCTCCTTGACTTCTCGCGCGCTTTCGAAACCTTAAATTCTATTAATAGCTTATATCTTAATAGCTGATTGGTGCGAGTGTAACTGTCTGGTTCTCAATCCAAAAAAATCAAAATTAATGGTGATAGGTACTAAAAATACAATAAAGAAACTAGATAACATAAACATCAATGTAAAGCTTAATGGCGAAGTTATTAATCGTGCGCATAAAAGTAGATATCTGGGTTTAACTCTGGACAGCCATCTTAATTTTGAAAGCCATATCGCTGAGTGTATTCGCAGCTGTTTTTATCGCCTTAAATTACTCTACAAAATACGTCCATATCTTGATGAACAGCTCAGAATCACACTTTGCGAATCGCTTATTCTTTCAAAACTCAACTACTGTGATACAGTGTGTTTACCATGTCTTCTGGCTAGAACGGCTAAGCTGGTACAACGGGTGCAAAATGCCTGTGCACGTTACTGTTTCCATATACCGCCACGATCTCATATGACTCCATTCCTCATTAACTCCAATTCATTAAAAATGGAGGCTCGCAGAAAGCTCCATCTTGCTACTCTGTTGTTTGGCATAATTAAATCTGGGAAGCCAATATATTTATTCAATAAACTCACTTGGGCTAAAAGTGTCAATAGGAACCCGATGAGAGCCTGTAAACACATTTTTACGACTCCTAAACATCGTACTAGTGTGTTCCGTGGGTCGTTTAGGTTCGCAGCCACTCGGTGCTAGAACGATCTCCCGCCGCCGATGTGTGATGTGATGTGTGATGTGTGACCTGAGGACAATTGATACATTTAAGAAACGCCTTAAAAAGCATTTACTTACTCTCCAACACACAGCTGTTGAAAATTTGGGTTTGCTATTTTTTCTACTTACAATCTGGGTCTTCACGTTTCGTGGGGGCGTTCGAGATCGCATCCTGGCACTGTTGCGTCTCACTTAGGCTGCTGTGAACGTGGTTTTGTCACTACTTTTGATATTTGGCGCTTTAAAATGAACATTTTGGTTGTCAAAAAGTGGATTGACATTGCTTTCGTGGCAAGCGCATGGGACTACGAAATATCTTTTCGTCCAAAATACCGCAGTGTCTCAAGACGAAAGTCTTCGACCAGTGTGTGTTGCCAGTGATGACATACGGTACCGAAACGTGATCGCCCACTATGGGCCTAATTAGCAGGCTCAAAGTCACGCAAAGAGCAATGGAGAGGGCTATGCTCGGGGTTTCTCTACGTGATCGAATCAGAAATGAGGAGATTCGTAGACGAACTAAAGTAACCGACATAGCCCAAAGAGTCGCCAAGCTCAAGTGGCAATGGGCAGGGCAAATTGCCCGTAGAACCGATGGCCGTTGGGGCAGGACGGTTCTCGAGTGGCGACCGCGCACCGGAAGACGCAGTGTCTTCCGTTCCGCAGGCCTCCAACAAGGTGGTCCGACGATCTGGTGAAGGGCGCGGGTAGCCGCTGGATGCAAGCAGCACAGGACCGGTCGTGGGGGAGATCCTTGGGGAAGGCCTTTGTCCAGCAGTGGACGTCTTCTGGCTGATGATGATGATGATGATGATGATGCATGGGATTTTCTTTGCTAACGTGGCGGTGGTTAAATAGTATCAATGTCAATTAAGACAGGTGACATTTGGCTGCGTTCAGCGCGAAGTCCGTCTCGTCAATTTTTATTTATCTATGGGGTTTTTTAATAAATGGTAGGTACAATTTATTATGTTTATTATTTTTTACTTTGTTTTTATTATGTATAAATAGCTAGTGTTTTAGTATGTGCATCTTTAATATATATATTAATAAGTATCAAGGTTTATTTATTTATCAGATACATAATAATATGGATTCTACGACAGATAATAATAATAATTTGGACATATTTTCTTATTTATTGATTTATTTTTATTTATTTTTATTTATTTTTATTTATTTTTATTTATTGATACACAAAACAGAATACAGTCAATTACATACATAATTAAATTAAGTTACAGTTGCGATCCAGACTACATCCCTAAACATGTGTACACAACATGATCAAATTAAAAGCAGTACATACCTATATCATTATTAAAAGTAAAGTTTCAACCAGTACAAAATAAAATAAAATTAGATAAAATTTAGCTACATAAATACTTACTAACTATCAACTATGTTCTACAAATGTGATCATCTTGACATCTTTTTTGAATTTCGGCAACTTACAGTCAAAAATGTCAATGGAATCATGGTATTCTCTTGATATTTCATTGTATTGGCGACACATCCTAACCACAGGGTTAAAAAAGGAAGTATTGTTCTTATAAACATGCAGCGAGAAGATTTTAGAGAAACTGTCACGAGCTCTTGGTCTAATGTTAATATTAATACTCGAAAGAAGAGAAGGGGAATCAATTTGGGAATGTATAATTTTGAAGAGGCAGACAAAGTCAGTATACAAGCGACGTGTCTGAAGGGTTTGTATTTTAAATTTTTTTAACTTTTCGGGGTATGATCGAAATTTACGACTGAGACCTGACCTGTAGCATAATATGTTCAAACATTTACTTTGTACTCGTTCAATACGTTTAGTATGCACATCATAATGTGGGGACCATATGACTGAATTGTATTCAAGTATACTACGGATCAAAGCAAAATAAAGATTTAAAAAGCTGGATGGTTTTTGAAAATGCTTACTGACACGAGAAATGAAACCTATAAGTTTAGTGCTTTTATTTATGATGTAATCATAATGGTCTCGAAACGTAAACTTTTCATCTAGAAAGACTCCGAGGTCCCGGACTACTGCTCTTCTCTCCAGGCAATGATCTTTGAGTTTATAGTTATAAATTATTTATTAGTTTTTGTTGTGAATGTTGTGATGAAACATTTTTTGACATTCAAGTACATATCATTATCTTGACACCATCTATCAAGAATGTCTAAATCAGCCTGTAGAACTTCTGAGTCCTTGCCACTATGAACTTTTGTGTAAAGTTTCAGATCGTCTGCATACAGTAGACAAGGGCTGTTTAGTTTATCAATCAGATCATTGATAAAGGCAATGAAAAGCAGCGGTCCGAGATGTGAACCTTGAGGCACTCCGGAAGTTAATTCAGTAGGAGAAGACAGGAATCCCTTAATTGCAACCAATTGACTGCGTCTAGCCAGGTATGATTCTATCCATCGCAACAAGTTGCCATGAAGTCCAAAGTATGATGCCAATTTACGTGTCAAGATACTATGGTTCACTTTGTCAAAGGCCTTGGCAAAGTCCGTGTATACACAGTCGACTTGGACTCTTTCGGCAAAGGCACTACAAATGTAGTCTTTAAATTCAAGTAAATTAGATGTTGTAGAACGATTGCGAACAAATCCATGCTGCCTAGAGGATAAGAGTGGATGTATATGGTGATATAAGACATCGCACACTAGCGATTCAAATAGTTTACCTAAGCAAGACAATATACTAATTATTACTAGGCGATAGTTATTGCAACGTGATCTGTCACCTGATTTAAATATAGGCACTATATGAGCAGTTTTCCACAAATATGGGAAAACCCCAGTCTGCAGGGACGTATTAAATAAGACGAGAAGGGGTACGCATAATGCCTTATCACACCTCTTTATCACCAACGGAGGTATCCCATCTGGACCAGCTCCTTTATTGGGGTCGAGTTTATGTATTTTGCGAAAGATGTCGTCGCGGGTAATTACTGTGCTGCAAAGGACATTTGTTATATGACGCGAACATGTATCAAGAGCATTAGTAGAGGAATCCGAAGTTTCAAAGACGGAGCCAAAATAATTAGAAAAAAGTTCACAGATTTCTCTCTGGTCGGATGATACCAGTTCACCATATTTCATGGTACGGGGTATTGTGTCTGTGCCCTTCTTGCTTTTAACGAACCGCCAAAAGTGTTTAATGTTGCTATTTTCCAAAGATAACTCTACTGATCCAATAAATGTATTATAGTCTCGATCTATGAGTTTTTTGCATCTTAATCGCAGCATGGAGAATGTGTCATAATCACGGGGATTTTTAAATTTTTTATAGCGGCGATGAAATTTTAATTTTTCTCTAAGAGTACGTATTAAAGCGGGCGAGAACCATAGAGGATAATTATGAGAACCACTCTTTGCGATGGGGGTATGTTTTGAGAGAATTTCTTGAAATTTACTATAAAAATTTCTAACCAACACATCAATGTTAGAGTCGTTCAAAACCTCGCTCCAGTTAACCATCTTGAGATCTTCGTTAATATTAGGGAAATTGCTATTTCTAAAGTTAAGTCGTTTTACAGGTTTAGGTTTAAAAGATTTTGTATTAGTTTCTACAGACTTCAAGTCAATCACCAGAGCTGGGTGGTATCTATCTAGCTTACTAATAGCCTCAGTGCTACATACCTGCATATTCGAGGAAGTGGAAAGGACTAGATCTAAAAATCTACCATATTCATTAGGTATACTATTGAATTGGTTAAAATTGCAGAGAGCCATATTTTCCAAAAGAAGGTCAGACCTTTCACCCTGTGGATTAACAGGTATCATCATGTGTGAGTCAACAGCTTTCGACCAAGTTATGTGAGGAGTATTAAAATCGCCAATACAAAGAAATTCTTCTTGATCACGACAACATACAATATTATGACAGTTACTGTAAAACTCATCCATATTATCAAGTGAAAGGTGGGATGGAAGATAGCACAAGCATACATTAACGACCTTAATCTTTTTGTCCTCTGGTATGATACTTATCCAGATGTCTTCAAAATTAGATTCCCAGGATGTCTAACGGACGTAGTCAATGTCCTTTTTTATAGCAATCAAGACACCACCGCCGTCTGTTTTGCGTACTTTTGTGGTATGTCTATCGCGTCTGACAACAACGTAGCGACCGTCAAACACCTCTGCATCAAAAACACCCTCATTAAAGTTAGTCTCAGTTAGACAAACTAAATCATAGTTACTATTAATAATATTTAGGAAAACGTCGTCAGTTTTAGATCTAATACGGTTAACATTCTGATAGAAGACCAACATTATAGATTCAAGAAAACGGCTAAGTATGAAAGTCTAAAAAAATACAGAAAAAGTGTTTAAGATTACGAACTAATTTAACTTATTTAAAGTATCCAAGTTTTTTACCAGGATGCAGCTAGTACCATCGTCCTTGCGCAAGTAAACACGGCCATATTTCACCCAGACGTACTTATACATTTTCTCCTTAGCTGCCCTTCTAGCCGCGGCATGAAGTGTCTTGCATTCGGGCGAGAGATGTTCCGTGACATAAACTTTTTTCTTTTCGCAAGTTAGGCCAAGGTTAGAGGTGTTCAGCGTATCACTCTTATGGGTTCTATTATAACGGTGACAGGCAGACAGTACGCTGTCTCTAAGGCGGGGATGAATGAGCGTAACCAGTATGTTTCTTGGCCTATCTGTGGCGGTATTCAGCTTTGCCACTCGGCGACAGGAATGTATCTGGTCCTGGGTAACTTCAAGATTCAGAGTCTTGCAAAGGTTGTTAAAGATTCCTACAGGATTCTCATTTTTGCTTTCAGGAACAGCTTGAATTTCTAAATTTTGGCTGCGAGTCATTCTTTCCATTGAAGATAAGCGCGCGTTCAGTAATGCTTGATCATTACGTAGACTTGATATTTCGCTTTCTAGATCTCTTATAGAGCGAGACTTCTCCTCAATATCGCGTTTCATAGAAGATTGTTCATCACAAATGAAGTCAGTTGTGGTGGTAAACTCGTCCTTAAGAAGTTGAACTGTTGTGAGAATTTCCTTTTGAACCATTACCTTAACATCTTCTTTAAGCGCTTGACGAAAATTGTTCATAAACGCAGACAGAGTGCTGCTTAATTTTTGGTCCAGCAAGGTACTGATTTTCTCCATGGTTACAGTGCTGTCAGCCGCGGAGGTAAGAGCACACGACAGCAATGAAGGTTGCAATACAGACAGGTCTGTAATATCATATGACATATTCATAGACTCGTCAGTGGTTGGTACTTGCGCATGACGCACCGGAGTATTCTCACTCCTCCTCTTGGTACGCTTAGTAATGTTAGTGCATGATGGACATATCCAATTTGTACAGTACTCCGTAGAAAGCGCATAAAACTGATCATTTGTTAAATTCAAACACTCTGTATGGTATTTCAAGGGGCAGCTGCTGCATTGTAGATGACGTTTTGTGTTTATTTTCTTATTGCATGCCAAGCAGTTCATCGTAATATATATATTTTGTAAATATTTTTAAAATGCCAAAATTAAGACAAAAAAAGAAAAAAAAAAACTTTTTTTTTTTGTTGCTTCCGTAGGATCGAACCAGGGGCCGCGCGGATTTTAGTGTGAGCGCGCAACCACTCGACCAACTCTGTTTGGTTATTTGTGGCGAAATAGCGCGTCAGGTGTAACGTAAAGAGGTGTAAGTCCGGTGTAATGTGAAGAGTTACCTACACAGTACAGACTGCTATCACACAAATCAAGTTTCTGGGTACCCACAACGCACTCACTTAAAAGATCAACAACGTAATATTTCACAATTCCTCGTTGATTTTCGGCCACAAATCAAAACAAATTCGCTTTCTAATGCTTGCACTCGTTAGCTGGTCCAAGTATGCGTATTTTAATATAACTTTAACACTGGATTATAAACTTTTTACTTCGTTTTAAGATTTATTTTAAGGGACGAATCGATACAGTGGCTGCTTTGTATGAGCTCCGCAGAGGTAATGGGATTTGGGATTGGGTAATGGGATTGATTGAGAACGTCACCTCGTACAGGCCCTGCCAGAATACCAGCGCCGTTGCGATGTTATTTTGTCACACCGTAGCGGCATATGCTAAGGTAGGGTTCTGATTGGCTCGTCACACGGTAATGTTTTTTTAAATTTTTTCTATGTTAAGATTTTTTTTTGTAATTTTCTGTTTTTTTATTTTCTATTTTTATTTTTTTGTGACAGTCAATAAATGTTTTCTTTCTTTCTATTCCTCCCATAAAGGCCGGCAACGCGTCCACGATTCCTCTGGTTTTGCGGGTGTCCATGGGCGGCGGTGAGTACTCTCCATCAGGTGACCCGCCTGCTCGTTTGCCTCCCTCTTTTATAATAATATAATAATATTTATATTGATTAAGTAAATAGGTAATCATATTTTATTGACTTGAGTCAGTGGTGTAAAGTCTTAGAGCATTCAACCAATGCTCTAAGAGTAAAGTGTATCAAGTTAATAATGTACCTATAATAATAAAAATCAGTTGCTGAAATGTTTGTACGCGCATCACTTTAGACCGGCTGCAACTATTTGGCTAATTATTTCTTTTGTTAAGTTCGTAATTATAGTTAGGACTTGGTTTGTGTGAATTTTTTTTTTAGAAATTCGCCACGGGTTACAGTATGTTCACGCACCTGTTCCAAATACCTGAGCAATAGGTACTCAAGTCTGCTCCTGACCAGGGTGGGAAATAAAATCTTTCTTGTATTTAGTCTCTTGAATATTTTAGTATACCGAAACAAAAATCCTATCATTCTACATGTTACAATGTCAATATGCTGATTGAAACAGAAATATCGACATCACCGTGACGGTGCTACTGTGACAAATAAAACGTGCCAATTAAATGGTAAGTACCTTTCACAATAGGCTAATGTAGATGATTGAATATCTTATCTATATTTTTAATGATATACTCGTATTAATCATTATTGTATTAGGAAAATACTATCTTCGTACGTTAGAGCTTCGGCCCAAATCGATTACTTAACTTTCTATTATACATTTCTTGTGCAATAAATTCGTTTAGTACCTACGTGAGTAGGTGTGTAAATTAAAAAAAAACGTTATTGTTATTTGAGTAGGTAGAGACAATCGGGGTAACTGAACCGCGTTAGGTAAGACAACGCAGTGACCCTAACTCCTCGGGGAGAGGAGGGTTGGTGTCCGTTGTTTGAAGGATTTAATAGCGGCCAAGCAGCCATCTCGCTAAGATGATCTTGTAACCACACGTTCGTTTGATCCTCGTAGTGCAAGCAATACGATACGACAACAGCTATACTAAACTTAGGTTTTACTTTGTTTTTTAAGTCAGGGAAAAGTTTGTTTCGTCTACAAACAAATAAACTGCGCTCAAACACAGCAGGTACGTAAATATGTTATCAGTATCTAATATAGGACTACCTAGACGAACATTACAAAGCATTAATTTTCACGGAAATAACATAAAAATCATATTAACATTATAGTGCAGAATCTCGTTAACAATCTTAAATGATTAATTTATTGATTATTGCACAATATTATAATATTTTCGACAAAATATTATAATATTGTGAAATAATCAATAACTTAGGTACTTACTTGTAGTTATCAGTTATGTAACCGTTTATCAAAGGTAGGTAAAAACATAAGTTTCAGTAGATCATTAATTTGCATTTTTTTTCACACCCATATTTATTAATTTTTCATAACAAATCACACTTATTACTCTGTCAAGAAAGTACCGGGAAAAGATCAATAATACAAAAAATTTTAGTTATTCATCCAAATTTATTTTATCGCCTTCAAAGTATGCTCTTTCAGAAACGATACACTTACGCCAACTAATAATCTAATCATCAAAACATTTTCAAACGCTTTTTCCAGAATTGAGTTCAGTTCTCGCCGCGAATTCTCCTTTACGACACGTCTTCTACCGAATCAAAACGGGTGCCACGAAGTTGTATTTGAGTTTAGGAAAAAGGAAGAAGTCGGCTGAAACCATATCTGGTGAATAAGGTGGTTGCTCGATGGTATTTGTTAAGTTTTTGGTCAAAAATTCGTTCACAATGATAGCTTTGTGCGAAGACGCATTATCGTGGTGCAAAATCCACAAATTTTCTTTCCACAAATTTGGCCTTTTTCGTCGAATTTGCTCTCTTAAAAGCCGCATAACTCTCAAATAATATTCTTTATTTACCGTTTGACCTTCCGGCAAGAATTCCGATTGCACAACACCGTGATAATCAAAGAAAACAGTCAACATGACTTTGACTTTTGATCGACTTTGGCGTGGTTTTTTCGGTTTCGGTTCAGTCGGAAGGCGTCACTCCGAAGCTTGTTGAATAGTTTGCATGTCAAACTCGTAAACCCAAGTCCCGTCACCAGTAGCAATGCGTTGCATGAATGTTGGGTTGGAATTGACTCGTTCTAGCCTGTCCTCAGCTACTCTTAAGCGATTGAGTTTTTGGAGAAAATTCAGGTCTTTTGGGACTAGCCAAGGGGCAACATGTTTCATACCCAAGTGATTATTTAAAATAGTAGAGCCATTCGGGGTAACTGAGCGCAAAGGGTAAGTGTGCGCAGTGCGTGTAACTCCAAAACGGGGAGCGGGGGAGAGGTAGTTTGTTTGGGTTGAACAACGGCGCTGGAGTAGCCAACTAGTGTCGACGTGTCAGAGTGGCGTGCAGGCGTTCAATATCGTTTTTTTGTACAAAACTGTATTTCGTGATTTCATTCGTAGTTTACCAAAGTGCGCACACTTGACCCGAATGACTCTACGGATCGACTCGTGGGACACAAAAAGGTCAGCGGCTTTCTCTCTCAAACTTGAATGAGGATCATCAGTCACCATTTCCTTAACTTTTGCGATGTTAACTTCAGTTGAAGACGTTGATGGCCTACCAGAGCGAAGCAAATCTTCCATTACATCTCGACCGCTTTTGAAGGCTTTGTACTGCTGTACTGCTTTGTAAGCCTTCTGTAACATTTTTAGTGACTCCGAACACGAAATTCCATTGGCGACGCAACATTTAAGACAAACTTTTTGTTCGATGTTTTTATCCATTATGAAATTCGCAATACACGCTAGATATAAACTAAAAATAGCACTGCACTCAGATAACAGATGCAACTCAAATTCCGCGCCAAAATGGATAACAGTTAAGAAAATCTAAGAGCAAAAAAAAACAAAAAATTTAATTTGGATTCTTCGTTCTGAAAATGTTTTGACAGAATGTATAAACAGAACAGATAAATTCTTATACTTAGATAAAACATATTGAATTTTTATTAAAGAATATTGAATTAGATTACTGCTATTGACTGATTGTTGCAAAATAAGCCTTAAGGTAACAATACAATACATACTTACTTACCCTAAGACTATTATCCCCAAAGGGTTACCCACAGAAGGGAATAGTACCGCAAAAGCAGTGCTCTACCATAGTCCACGTTTCACTAAATAGCAACTGCACATGTCGCCTCTTCGGTTGAAAAGAATATTATGTCTAAAAAAAATTCCAACTAAGTATATGTTACGGCGAAAGATGTTCGCCGTAACAGCGGCGAAACAAGGGTTAGGCAGGAGATCAGGGAATTTCTGGGGCTTACCTGGTTCGGGCTGGAGCTGGTTGGAGCTGAAGGCAGGCGCGGGGGCGCGGGCTTGAAGGCAGCAACACACAACACAATTCACTCCACTAGTCACTGATCGGAGGCGTTTTAAGGGTAATTGGGCTGGTAAACACAGCGCTCTCAAGTCACAAACACTGAACACGTGGTTGTTCACGGGCTGAGTTCTTGCGCGGGCGCGCGCGTGGATTCACCTGGAAGGCTCGAAGCACACTACACTGGCGCCAGCGCCGATCCGCTTCGTCCGGTATAATTGTCAACTCGCTGTGATTGGCCGATCATTCGTTGCCCATTCGTTGCACCAATATGCACCTTAATTGACCGGCGCAGAGACGGTTATCCGTCGCGCTGTGGCGCGAACAGTATAGCTGTATAAAAAACAACAGAATCGCCTATATTTTCGCATCATGCACCTTATTTGTAATTCCTTTTTATCCATCCTCTCTAAATAACCAAACCATCTTTCTGATTTTCATGTTTCTTCTGCCACACCCAATTTCACGGCACTAAGACTCCTCCATGCACAGCCAGTAATTTTTTTGGGATAGTTTCCGGTGCCTTTACTAATTGACTTTACTCCCAGCATTCACTCACTTTTCAATATCTTTATCATGCTATACATGCCTAGTAAACATCGTCTCCAGATACACAAACTCTTTAATTTGCTCTACTGTTTCTTTTTTAATCAATATTACACTCTGTCATACACTCGTCTCTATTAAGCACCATAACTTTCGTCTTACTTACATTCCTTTTCATTCCTTCACTCATTTTAATTCATTCATTTTCCTTTTACAGATCTTTGCATACTAGTTACCATCTTCTGTAAGTCCATCGCTGACGGTGCAAGTAGTACCTGATCATCTGCATAGAGAAGACATTAGACGAGTAACTCATTCATTATTATTCCACATTCATTGACTTGAAAAAAACTTTGACGACCTCTTTGGTCGAGTGGTTTGAACACTGGTCGCCATCTCTGAGATCCCGGGTTCGATCCACGGCCGGGTCCATTTAGAAATTATTGTTTTCTAAATTGTCTCGGGTCTGGGTGTTTTCTATGTATAATAAGTATGTATTTAAGTATTTTAAGTATGTTTATCCGTTGTCTAGTAACCATTTAATGAGTTTCATAACGAAGCTGCTCTTGGGCTAGATAATAGGTGTGAGAGTAGGAATGTTAATTTTTAATTAATTTTAATTCATCCGGTGGTGGTCCACTGCGGCAGAGCAGTGGACCGGCAATCCAAAGGTCGTGGGTTCGAATCCCACTCGAGCTTCCTGAGACTCTAGATCTATGATGAGCACGGCCGGCGTATCGTTTTAAAGTTCCACCAGGGTAATATAATATAGAGTAATATAACTCAGCCCTATCTTTGAAAAAAATGCCTACCGCCGCGCGGTACGTAAGCACGCGATAGGGCTGCTTACCTACAGTGTTTTAATTACATCTGCCTACTTTGAGCTTCTATCTAGTTTTGTGAATGTACCTATTTTGTGATTGTAAATATCATATTTTTTATTTAAACAAATAAAATACGTTGTGAATGAAATAGGTAGCACTTAAATTTCACGCAATCTTATTCAATTCAATGTATAAACACGCACTGTTATGCAATAAAAATATCGTAGAAAACATTAAATAAAAATATTCACTCACGAATTGACGATAATTCGTAAGAAATAATAAGACTTTTTAATAAGCCACTTTTGCAATGCCGCCGTGTCGCTAGATGGGTGACCAAATCAAAAACATCTCGAGCTCCTCCGTGCTTCGGAAGGCACGTTAATCCGTTGGTCCCGGTTGGTGTCGTAATATGACAGTCGTTAAAACCTACCAACCCGCATTGAGCCAGCGTGGTGGGTTACGGCCCAATATACCTACGTTTAAAAGTAGTTCTCTCCGCCAACGTGTTCAATAGCATCACCATTTGTTAGTCTTATGATAATTTCAAAATCAATCAATCGTTTAATTCAATAATGTTTTCAAAAACCTACAACCCGGAGATTTTAAGACGAGCGTACCTACCGCATCAAGAACCGCCTTATAACCAGGGACCGGATTACCGGTTTTTTCATATAACGTTACTAATATAACGTTAATGTAACGTTATACCCAAAATTTGTATCGTTCTTAGTACCGTTAAAAATTAACGTTATTATAACGTTACCAATAGTTCTTTCTCTTTTCAATTTGCGATTGCTCGCGTAATTCTTTCATAGTGTACTTAACAGTGTAAGGTACACAGTGTGTTTTGGTTAAGTTTTTTAACTTAAAATGATGATAATTTTTTGCATGTCCCATACTGACTAGATGAAGTTTAGAACATTATTGTTCATTTATTGTTAGCTCTTTGCAGTCGCGAAGTATTTTACTTGATGCATATAATAATGAATTTTAAGAAATGGAGTGTAAATTATTGAAAATACAAGTACCTACATTATTTTTAAAACTCATTTAATTACTCGTGTCGGATTTTGGTGCTGACATGGAATTCAATTTTGTAACTGCCTTTTTGCAAAGAAATTGTATAAAAACTACCAATGAATGTCACTTTTTATGGTTTAGTAAAACTAAATCAATTCCGGCAAACATATTTTACTTGGATTGGCAAGAATCATGTTTTGTCGGTTCAGGTTCTAACTCGTCGTTGAGAGAGGTACAAAAAGTTGGCTTTGCTTTGTAACCGTTAAAATAAAAGTTATTCAAGGAATTGCTGTTAAGGCCTATTTTAAAAGGCAAGTTTGATTATACTACAATGCATACATAATACATTTGAAACCATTGGGTTCACACTTTACGAGATATTACAGTTTGCAGCGGCCGAAATGGAGGAGCGTTACTTCCACTTTGTTTGGTTACATATAGGATGGAACCTTTGGATGGAATAGAAGTTACAAAGTGGAAACATAAAGTCGAATTCACATGTTGTATTTTATTTTAAAAATAAATGTTTCGCAAACCAGGTACTGTAAATATAATAACAGGTTGGTGTTGTAAAAGATAATTATTTTAATTTCATGCATTTGGCTTTGCACACCTACTTTGTCTCGGTGATGTGTGTGGTATCAGTGGGTATAAGTACTGATTTAGTTTCATTAATCATACTTACACTTTTAAGGGCCGAGTTCATGAAGTACAACGTAACCAAGGATTTTATAATCATTCGGTTATTTTGTAACAATTGTTTACAAAATTATTTCAATAGTTTTTTAAATCATCCAACACATTCTCCTCTTTCAATATATAATTTAAAGAATCTTGCATTTTTATACGTAAAAATACGAAGCGATAAAATGACTAGACAATGGTTAACCGGAATCTGTTTTTTATATCATAATCGGCTGTTGAACAATATTTTGCTGTTCGCCAAGCCTTAAACTAAGTTTAAGTACAGTAATCGGCTGTTTAGCTTAAACATGGTGGCAGACTCCGGTTAACCATTGTTTAACATGTATTGGTGAACTTAGGTCTAAGTGGCCTTACTTTACAATTTTACATTACTTTACAATTTATTTTTAACCGACTTCAAAAAAGGAGGAGGTTCTCAATTCGGTTGTATGTTTTTTTTTATGTTTGTTACATTAGAACTCAGTCATTTATACACCGATTTAGAAAATTCTTTTTTTATTTGAAAGGATATACTTCCAGATTGGTTCCATTTTTCTTAAAATCCAGTTCTGATGATGGAATCCTCAGGAATTGAGGGAACTTCTCAAATATTACAATTTTACATTACTTTACAATTTATTTTTAACCGACTTCAAAAAAGAAGGAGGTTCTCAATTCGGTTATGTTTTTTATGTTTGTTACATTAGAACTCAGTCATTTATACACCGATTTAGATAATTCTTTTTTTATTTGAAAGGATATACTTTCAGATTGGTTCTGGATTATTTAATATTATTGGTTATGGAATCCTCAGGAATTGAGGGAACTCCTCAAATATTGTAGGCATACCTATAGCGATTTTGATATTTTCAGCAATAAGTCAAGAATTTGCATTCAGAAAGTATCATTTGATAAAGTAGAACTGATGAAGAAGACCACAGAATGTCATTGGAACTCCTCAATTATAAGTATTTCACGGGTGGCGATAAGATATCTCGATTAAGATAGTTAAGCGACTATGGGCTGATTTTTCAATCCTCGGTTAAAGCTTATCCGTCTGATAAAGTATAACACAATCAAACTAAAATCTCACCTGTAAAGAAAGAAAAGACTGATGACAATAGATTTTCTAAATGGTTGTGCAATACTTTAACAGACAAATAAGTTTTATCTGACTGTTGAAAAACGGCCCTATGACGAATTAAAAGAAGGCAGGTACCGGAACTCAGTTCTGATTGTGGAATCCTATAGCGATTTTGGTATTTTCAGCCATAGGTCAAATGAGATCCACTCCGGCAATAAATCCTTCCTAACTAATATTGTAAATGCGAAAGCGTGTTTGTTTGTTTGTACGTCTCTCACTTGCGCATAGACCTGATTTTGCACATAGATAGCTGAAGAACAATAGTGACATAGGCCACTCTTTATCACTCCTTCCGAAACATTTCTATTAAGATTTATAAATATATTCACACTATTATTTCTGTCACTTCTTGTCTAAATTCTTCTTAACATCTTTATGCCGATGACTTACAAATTTAGTTTCAGGCCTCGGCTGAGAACCTCTCAGAAGCGATTGAGCAGATCAATGGTGACTTAGCTACGATCTACGACTGGAGTAAGTCAAAAACGTCCCTCTAGTTTGCCTAACGGTGAACCCAAGTAACTCGCAAGTCATCATCGTAGGAGGGTCTATACAGCGTTCACGAGTAAATCCGGGTAACTTGCCGTCTGTTTTGGATGTTGATTTCCTACTTTAACTTTAACTTCCAAAAATGGCTGAATCAGCTGTAAACAATTTTACATTACTTTATTTTTAACAATTCAGCTGATTCAGCCATTTTCATCATAGTTTTTTAACAAAATATTAGCAAAATACCTATATATGTGTTTGTATATAGTTTTGTGTTTATAAGACACACATTTGAAACAATGGGCAATTTTCCGAGATCAAAAAAAAAATTGGTTTGTAAATGACTTGATAGATGGCGCTTAGCATAGATTAGTATGGAGCTTAGTAAAAGGCGAGTCCATGAAGAACACGTGTATGGCTACGTAATATTTATTCCATTCCAAAATAGAAATAGGTCCTGGAGATCCTGAATAAAAATTTGTAAGTACTATTTTTTATTTTTTTGATAGACAAGCAAAGATGTAGAATTTATTACAGCCTAAGGGCTGTAATAAATATGAAAGCCGACCCGTTCGGAACGAGTCGGCTTTCATAAAACGCCATCTATCGAGTATTTTTGAACTAATTTTTATGTTTTTAATTTGGGCTGTCAGAAAATCGCCTATTGTATTTGCAACATTCAATAAACACATATATCATATTGTGTTGAATTGAATTTTGAATGTTGTTACACGACACTTGTAACAAATGCTTCGAATAATTATTTGTATTGTGATTGTGGCTTTATATTTCCATTTTGTAGCTTCATATTCAATTTTGTACCCTGTCCCATTTTTCAAATACCCTAAAATTAAAAATTTCTTAAAAATATTACTATGTTGTTTTAATTGTTTTATGTTAAGGCAAAAGTAGATGCTAAACATCTACTTTATAATATTTATTTAGTTATATTGGACGTTCTGAGTACAATGACAAAGAAAATCAGTGTCCATTATGGACCACTAAGTGAAAAGTGGATCTTATTTCACCCATAAAATTATAACTATAGCTGTTAGCGCTTCTGCTTTGTCTAGTTTATCAAGCTATGCGTAACTAATGTAATGCAGTAAAAATGCAAATCTCAACACTATAGTTTTCTTGTTAATTAGACAACAGTATGGTTACAAAGTGGAAGTTAAAATGGTGTTGTACTAAATTTGAATCTGTTTTTCACACGTTTCTTATGTTTTTTCTAAAAAACTTTTATGTTCAATCGGTAGCTTGAACTATAAGGAATATTTTTACATCTAAATAACATAATTTTATAACATAAACTAAAATGTTTACTTTGTAACCGGGACATCTTCGCGCGAAAACGCCCAACTACAGCTCATAACCAATACACAAATATGTAGGTAATAAATAGGTAGTTAAGGTAATGACAAAAGATTCGATAACAAGTACCTAGAAATGAAAATATTTACATTTAATGTTCTATTACATATAGAGCACTTTGAATTAAGTTGTTCTTTATTAATTTTAAAGTATTTGTACACCTTATTTTCTTTTTGACGTCCCATTATTGTACAATGCACAAGTAATAAATAATACGTTTAATAACTTAGAGCGCTAGAGTAATATCGCAACAAAATCAAAACAAACAAGTCTAGTCTGTCGGTCGGCACTCGGCGCTACACTGTTGCCAACTTGCCACGTGTAAGCGACTTGGCAACGTCGCGATAATAACGTTATTGGTAACGTTATAAAATACCGGTAATTTGTAAAAGAACAAAAACGGAACAGACTTTTTTGGTACATTACCGGTATAAAATAAATAACGGTGTCCCTCCCTGCTTATAACTACCTAGTTCAGTCGTGTATCACTTTCATTTACCCTATTCTCCACGCATTTTTACGGAGGAAAAGACGAAATACCTATCCATTACGCCGCTCTATGCTGTTGGATGTATGTGCAGTATTTATTTAGTCCGTTAGTCGCCTTTTACGACACCATAGAGAAGATAGGGGTTCGTAGTATTATTTTGATGAACCCATCGCCGCTCTATGCTGTAGGATGTATGTGCAATCTTTAGTCCGCTTGGGTCACTTTAGCTCCTTGTATAACAATCTAAGTACTATTGTTTTACTATTGCTTTTTATTGTCCCGTAGATGGTGTGAAAAGTAGAGTATTCTCCTCGGGGATAAAGGTGCCTTCGTCTTGGGCGACCTTGAATCCCACGCTGCACTTAGGATTCTTGTATTATCTCCCTCGCTTTGATCGGGAGTTAACTCTAAACACCCTCGCTACGCTCGGTTTAACGCTAGAATCCTTCGTTTTACTCGGGATTCAATACGGGACGCCCGGTACATAAGACACTACTTTATCCCCTTGGTGCACAATCTAGGTACTATTACATCAAAGTCGACTCGGCAATCTTAGTTATTTAATTTAATTTGATAAGAGTGAAAACCACCCCGTTTCTGCGGCTTTTTGTGCTCCAAACATTTTAACTTTAATTTTAATTGTTCAATTTCGTTACTTAGGATACATCTTAAAATTCTAAATTATATATTGAAATATAGGAAATTTCATCAGCTGCAAGATAGCAGTTCTAGATTTCCTTAACGAGCAATAATTTTCGAGCGCGAGCCCCTCAAAGGCAAGCAGGTCGTGTTTTACGTGAAAGAGTAACAAACATCCATCCATATACGTTCCCGTGGGAATATCGGGATAAAAAGTATTATATGTGTTAATCCAGGTTATAAACTACTTATCTGTATACCGAATTTCCAGCAATGCGAATTTCATGTAGTTTTTACGTGAAAGAGTAACAAACATCCATCATTATTAGGATAAGTCCTAATGAGCCTATCATCATCAGCCTATAACGTCCTACTACTGGGCACAGGCCTCCCACGTGGACAATAGCACGTGGGGATATTGGGCCATTACCCACCACGCTGGCCCAATGTGGGTGGGTTTTAACCGTTTAGTCCACTCTCGTCCCCTCGACCCCCAATAAATAATGTGTCCGCTGGACAACCGGGACCAACGGCTTATCGTGCCTTCCGAAGCACGGAGGAGTTCGACATGTTTTTAATTTGGTCACCCATCCGGCGACCCGGCATTGCGAAAGTGGCTTAGCGAGCAAGATCGCAAGCCGAACGCGCTAGCCGCTGCGCCATCGAGCTCCTCGGCCATCGAGCTCCTTATAAACGTTCTATATTAGTATCTAGCACAGACAATACATTTGGTTGTATTGTCTGTGGTATCTAATTTTCTTAGTACACACGGCGTCAGATCAACCTACCCTAAACTGTCATATTTCTTCAATGAATATTGATCCTTAAATCCACAAACAATAAAGTTCAAAATGGATTGTAGAAATTTGACAGTTTTGGGTAGGTTGATCTGACGCCGTGTGTACATACTTACCTACTTTTTTAAAAGTTTTTATCCACTACTTAATTCTCAATTCTTGCAAATCTATTGATCAGTTTGATGTCTAGGTAGCACATAGTCTGTTGTCTAAAATGCGGGTATGACTTCTCTCGATACCTACCGTCTATATAATACCTAGATAGGTATCGATCAGATGATCGATCTACCTAATATTTACTTGTTAATTATACTTTAGTGGCAAACCGTCGTCGGACGTACACAAAGAGATTAAAATAGTAATAGAGCGGCTATTAGACACTATTTCATACAAAAACTTTGAGCTGGTGCTCAAGTAACGCCATCTAACGTTGAAAAGCTAAACCTTATATTAAGAATAAGAAAAAGTTTCATCTGCCCCACGGTAGGCGTCACTCTGTACTCTGTAGTAAGGATGTTCCGTTAAGAATTCGACGTATCGATAATTTTGATGAAGATTAACCAAAATCGGTATAGAAAATATAGCAAGTAACAATTAGGGTAGGAAATAAAAATACCGGTGTTTCTAATTATTGTTTTTTTTAATAAGTGATAACTAACAAAAATACAAAATAACTAATTAAAAAATAAACATAAATATAACATAAAATAAACATAATATAAACTCCAAAATAAAATAAATATTTTGTCTATTACAATATAACAATGACAATAACCTATATCCGAACCAGTAACGGATTCTGAATCTATTTTTGGCACTCCAAAAAAAATAGTACATAAGAAAATTTTTGAAGGAAACTTTACATAGAATAAGACTTGCAGATTAAATCTAGAAATTAAATCGTCAAAACAGATACTTAGAGAAAAAAATGCGGATCTTATAAAACAATTGTAACCAGTTTGAAAGAAAAAAATAGTATTGAATATCATACTGAACTTAATTTAATGGCCATTGCTTAGACTGTAGAGCTGCATAAATCTTTTTTAACGACAAAGGTGCAAAAAAAACGCAATTTAGTATAATGGGCGATTTTCCGAGATCAAAAAAAAAATAATTGGTTCGTAAATGACTTCATAGATGGCGCTTAGCATAGATTAGTAAGGCGCTTAGTAAAAGGCGGGTTCATGAAGAGCACGTGTATGGCTGCATAATATTTATTCTATTCCAAAATAGAAATAGGTTCTGGATGTCCTGAATATAAATAGGTAAGTAAATACTATTTTTTAATTCTTTTGGTAGACAAGTAAAAGTGTAGAATTTATTACAGCCCATAAGTAGGTACGGCTTTCATAAAACGACATCTATCGAGTGTTTTTGAACTAATTTTTACTTTTTAATTTGGGCTGTCAGAAAATCGCCTATTGTATTTGCAACATTCAATAAACACATATATCATATTGTGTTGAATTGAATTTTGAATGTTGTTACACGACACTTGTAACAAATGCTTCGAATAATTATTTGTATTGTGATTGTGGCCCAGCTGCATATAAATATGTTAGAGAAACATAAAATAAAGGTAAACCTTCACAGTGACGTAATATCATTTACTGATTTTGTATCTAAACCATTAAAATGTGAAGAATGTACAGACAGCCAAACTACATCACACAAACTTCCGTATACTGTTTAAAGGTAAGTACCTACATTTTTTTTTGTTACTATCTTACTCTAATTTTCTTAATAATTCTTAACCGAACCCATTTTTTCTAAAGCATTTCAATATGTGAGCAGTGTGGTAGCGGCTCATTATAAAAGAATACTAACGTAATGCCCGCTGTCATCTAGCTGAGCACAATCTATGTATGGGGCGTCTACTCTAGTTTATTGTACCATAATGATTTTGGCCTTGAAAATCAATCTCGTAAATTGTATTACCTGCTCATAAATAATAAACTAAAATAAATCAAAATTAAAAAAAGAACAATGCTTATGTACCTTGAAACAAAATGAGTTTAATGAACTTTTGTCTTTTAGACTTCTTCTGAACGAACACTAGGGTCGAACTTTGCAATAAATCGAAGTTTAATATTTGCATATGTTTTTATTATAGATCTTATCAAATACAGTCTGTGATTGAACACCGCTGGGCTCTCAAATGAATGAATGATCAAGCCCTCAAAAACATTCGAATTCAAAAATACTTTTAATACTTTACTTGTGATAAAATCAATATTGTGTTTTGCAGAGACACCTTTACCATCGTTTTCATTTACAAGTTTCCTGATAAACATTTCTGTGGCTTTACATATGTCAAAAACATCTTTAGTGGAAAAACATAACCCACCCATATATTTTATTGCAATTAATTTATGAAACTTTAATTTTTCGTCTGAAACCAAACTTGACACACACATTTCACATTTAATTTTTCTGGTTAGCACACGAGACACGTAACCAGAAATATACCCAATAATTTGATACGCTCCTACCGACACAGATGTACTATCAGTTAAAATTCCATCGTAGAAAAATATTTTTTATATGGATATTGTCTCTGCCCGTAGGGGTTACCAGAGATGAAACTAATACTCCCTAATATTTAGACAGGGTATTAACTCGAGTGGAATTGATTTCCAAATTTAAAAAAGGACGAAATTCAGATTGCTAAACGTTAACTTGTCTCTAGTTCAAGTAGTTTTCTAATTGACAGATTCTTTCAGTGTCAGAACGAGAGATGAAAACGTTATATTTGACGTTTTGATAGTATGAAGGAAAATTCTAAAGGAACTGCGTAGATATTACCCGACTTTGAGAGTAGATTTCATAAGATGGCATTCCGGTTTGAGTGTTTCCGGTGAAGAGGAGTGCCGGGTCTGAAGACGTCGAAACGATTTGAATCTCTGGCGTGACGTGGTGTGATGTGTTGAGATCAATTCACAAAGGGATCCGTGCCCGAAACGAAGTTCCGGTCGCTGGCAGCCACGCGCACAGATAAAATCTCCCAGCGCATACTTCGAGATTCCCGTCTCGCCGCCAGGATTTAGAGCTGGGCCCTAAAGCCTGGACGCGAGACCTGCTTCGTCGGGGTACCAGCGGCCACCTGCTGCCAGTCGAGCTGTCGCCGCCTAGCGGATGAGCAGGCGTTGACGGTTTTTGTACCCCCTACTCTGGGTTTAATTGTTCTTTATTCAGGGACATATTTTTACATTAGGGTTTCGAAACCTTAACCTAGTATTTTCTTTTATATCCAACTACACCAAGCGTTGGTGAAGTTGTGAAACATTTGAGGATCTGCGAGTTCGACCTGTGCGAAGTTGTATGGTGACATCGTCTCCAGATTCGGGTCTACATTAGGACCCTGGCGCCCTTTAATATTAATTTTATATCGGTGTAACCCCACGGTTCTCTAGTGTATTGGCTTTAAACGTGTGATAGTTTTGATACGGTTAAACGGATTAAAACATTTAATTTAATATTTTTATAGACGGAGAAATTTAATTTTAATTTTAACTTCATACTCCGAACGGTACTGGCGTTATCCCAACCCCCCACGACCATAGCTCGTCCCACTGAAATATTAGCTGGCTGGTTAGGTAGTAGTAGGAACAGAATTATAAGATTTATTTGAAATTAAAATTATCACCGACCCGCTTGGTCACTTTTGACTCTTAGGATTTTAGTGTGTTTTAGGGGGTGATATAGCTTGATAATAAGGTTAAGAGTACTTTAAACAGTAAATTATGGTTGGCAAAATTAATAGAAAGTTTGTTGGACTTTCATTTGAGATTGACCCTAGGGTCAATTTCGACTGATAGTTTTTTTTGTTATTTTCGGCTCAATAAATTAAAAGGAGTAACGTAGATGATTAGTACCTAACCTAATATAAGGAAATATTGTGACTAACCCCCTCTTTTAAAGAATAAGAGTAAAATAAAATTTATTATTTTATTTTATTGTTGTTGGACAAAATTTTAGTGTGTGTTCTTTGACAATATACTGCCTAGCTGTAAAACAATTTATGGTTTTATTTGATAACAACCCACTGACGCTTGCGTTTGGGATTTTCTTCCTTTTCCCCAAAAGGGACAAAATTTCAAATGTAACACTATATAGATAACGGATAAAATGTTAACTAGAAAAAAATCAACCAGTCTCCGGAAGCTCGAATGGGATTCGAACCCACGACCTTTGGATTGCCGGTCCACTGTTCTAACCGCTGAGCTACCGAGACCCCAGAAGACTCGCTGAATTTTTCCTAGTAGTTTGATTACGCTGCAAGCCAGCGGTATTACGTCACTGTCAAGTCTACCCTCACATTCGAAAGAAATACTATTGCAAGTATTTAACAATCGATAAAGACGTAATTGCTTATAAATATCTTTATTATTGAAATTTTGCATTCACAATGCTATGTAGATAACGGATAAAATGTTAACTAGAAAAAAATCAATCAGTCTCCGGTTACGTCTTTATCCAAAGTTTTGAGTTGAAATTAAAATTAAATTTCTCCGTCTATAAAAATATTAAATTAAATGTTTTAATCCGTTTAACCGTATCAAAACTATCACACGTTTAAAGCCAATACACTAGAGAACCGTGGGGTTACACCGATATAAAATTAATATTAAAGGGCGCCAGGGTCCTAATGTAGACCCGAATCTGGAGACGATGTCACCATACAACTTCGCACAGGTCGAACTCGCAGATCCTCAAATGTTTCACAACTTCACCAACGCTTGGTGTAGTTGGATATAAAAGAAAATACTAGGTTAAGGTTTCGAAACCCTAATGTAAAAATATGTTCCTGAATAAAGAACAATAAACCCAGAGTAGGGGGTACAAAAACCGTCAACGCCTGCTCATCCGCTAGGCGGCGACAGCTCGACTGGCAGCAGGTGGCCGCTGGTACCCCGACGAAGCAGGTCTCGCGTCCAGGCTTTAGGGCCCAGCTCTAAATCCTGGCGGCGAGACGGGCCTCTCGAAGTATGCGCTGGGAGATTTTATCTGTGCGCGTGGCTGCCAGCGACCGGAACTTCGTTTCGGGCACGGATCCCTTTGTGAATTGATCTCAACACATCACACCACGTCACGCCAGAGATTCAAATCGTTTCAACGTCTTCAGACCCGGCACTCCTCTTCACCGGAAACACTCAAACCGGAATGCCATCTTATGAAATCTACTCTCAAAGTCGGGTAATATCTACGCAGTTCCTTTAGAATTTTCCTTCATACTATCAAAACGTCAAATATGACGTTTTCATCTCTCGTTCTGACACTGAAAGAATCTGTCAATTAGAAAACTACTTGAACTAGAGACAAGTTAACGTTTAGCAATCTGAATTTCGTCCTTTTTTAAATTTGGAAATCAATTCCACTCGAGTTAATACCCTGTCTAAATATTAGGGAGTATTAGTTTCGTCTCTGGTAACCCCTACGGGCAGAGACAATATCCATATAAAAAATATTTCTCCCGTTCGAATGTTCTAGATAAAAGTCCTTGTGCCGTATTGCGACCAACGGTACTTAGTTTAATTTTTATCGTGGCTTATGTTACTGATTTAGCGTTAGGTTTTGGGAAAAATAAATAAGATGCGTGTCCGTTGAAAAGCGTAAGGCGTATATTGTGCGTTAATGTTACAGAGTTCGTGGAGAGAGGGGTAGAGAACAATGTTGCGTGTTACCAATAGCAGCGTCGGTTCGATGCTCACGTGATGCAGCAGAGATTAGGTTGGCGAATGATCGATCCATAGTGGCGGAAGTTAATCGATTAGGCATTAGACATTCAATCACAAACATGCCCCCGGCCTTGGAAGTAGTCGCTTTCAACACCCCTGAGGACTAGGAGACTCCTCGTCGTATAAGAGGGGGCAGATCTTGGCGTAGGCAAGTCGAACAACGCCTGAAGATGTCTGAATATCTGCCACTCTTGAAACGCCGTCCTTGCCTGGGATAGTCCTTAGTACTCGTCCCAAGCTCCACCTTAAAGGAGGTAGGTTGTTGTCCTTCAGCAAGACGAGAGTGTCGACCTTCAACTCCGCTTTGTTATCTGTCCATTTAGTCCGCACTTGCAACTCGGATATATATTCCTTAGACCAGCGGGTCCAAAAATGCTAGCGTATTTGCTCCACCATCTGATGTCGTCTCAAACGATGAGCTGGAACATCACTGAGGTCGTCACAAGCTGGCGCAGTAAGCAGTCGACCAACCAGAAAGTGAGCTGGAGTCAACGGGGAAAGGTCTTTAGGATCTGGGGACAGTGGAGAAAGCGGTCTGGAGTTTAGGACTGCTTCAATTTGCGACAGTACTGTGCTAAACTCCTCAAAAGTAAGGTGTGCATTGCCTAAAACCCGACGCAGATGATATTTGCAAGATTTCACTCCTGCTTCCCACAGACCACCAAAGTGAGGCGAATAGGGAGGAATAAATGAAAATTTTATTTGTTGACTCGCGGCATATTGTATTATATCCGAATCACACCTATTTAAAAAATCGGAAAAATAATTCATTAAGCCTACGAAGTTGCGGCCATTATCAGAAAATATTTCTAATGGTTTACCGCGCCGCGAAATGAATCTGTTGAGTGCTAGTAAATATGACTCAGTTGTGAGGTCAGTGACTAATTCTAAATGAACTGCGCGCGTCACAAAACACACAAACAAGCAAATATAGGCTTTATACGTTCTAGCCCCCCTACCTTTACGGTTTAGTATGAGCACTGGTCCACAGTAATCTACTCCGCATCGAATAAATGGAAAACTAGGAGATATCCTTTCCTGAGGCAAGTTACCCATAGGGGGTGTCAATGTCTTTCCCTTTATACGTTTACACGTTACACAACTGATAACAACACTCCTAGCTAAACTTCTGCCACCAAGTGGCCACCAGGTCTAACGTAAGTTATAAAGTAATGCCTGAGGTCCAGCGTGGAGAAGTCGCAGGTGTTCTCCTCGAAACAACAACAGCGTAAAATAATGTTTACTACTTATTAGAATAGGGTGCATTTTATTATAACTAAATTCGTTTGAATTTTCTAAGCGTCCACCCACACGTAATATTTTCTCATTGTCCATAAATACATTTAATTTAGTTAAATTATTTTTACCTTTAATTTGCGAACCATTTATTAATAAATAATATTCGGTAGGAAAACTTTCGATCTGAGACCACCGAATCAAAGTTTTTTCTGATGCAACTAACTCATCTACACTAATGACGCCAATCCGTCTGTCATTTTTATTGCGAACATTATGTACGAAACGTAGTACAAATGCTACAGCACGTATCATACGCCTATACTTCGAAAAACGTTTAAACGTAAACAGCGCTGAGTTAGGTGAATCATGAGCCACGAAAGAAGAAATTGACGGCCTGATCTCAGGAAGGTCCTCGTCAGTATCCGGGCCAGTATAATTGTCTAGAGAGAAATCAGGACTTCGTAAAAAGTCTGGACCCTCCCACCATAAAGTAGAAGAGGAAAGTTCGTCCAAACTACAGCCGCGTGAAGCCAGGTCAGCTGGGTTATCTTTGCTACGAACGTGGCGCCAGAGAACATCGTTTGTTAGTTCATGAATTTCAGACGTCCTATTTTGAACAAACGTTTTTAATTTATTTGGTGCCATGCGCAGCCACCCCAATACTATTGTCGAGTCAGTCCATAAAACAATATTATTGAACGTACAATTTAATGATCTGCGAACCTTATCTAAAAGCTTAGCACCGAGCAAAGCACCACACAGCTCGAGCCTTGGTATGCTAACAGGTTTTATGGGCGCGACCTTGGCTTTAGAAAAGAGTAATCTTACTGTTATAGTTTGGTCTTGATTGATAGTGCGAATATAAATGCAAGCGCCGTACGCGCTCTGTGACGCATCGCTAAAAACATGCAGTTCAATACATATAGGTTGGCTACCTATAGCATGGCGAGGAACACGAAGCGTAGTGAGCTCTTGCAAAGAAATAACAAACCGGTTCCACGTTCGCAAGACGTTAAGCGGGACCACTTCATCCCAATCGATTTTAAGAAGCCACAATTGTTGTAATAATATTTTTGCGATTATTATTGTAGGGCTTAACAGACCAAGGGGATCAAAAATTTGTGAAATATTTGATAGAATAGACCGTTTAGTGACTGGCTTATCGTCTTTTTTAAACTGCGTATTAAAATAAAAATTATCATTTAAATTGTTCCAACCTAAGCCCAATGTCTTGGCATTAATATTTTCGTTAGATTTAATTTCTTTAGAATGGTTCGACAAACAATCATCAAAATTACATGGAAAGTTGAATATCCATTTTCGAAGTGGAAAACCGCCCGACTGAAGCGTGTTTTTAATGTTTTCACATAATTTTAATAACTTAGATATATCATTACCGGATGTCAAAAGATCATAAACATAGAAATCCTCTTTGATTGCCCTTTGAACCTCGGGATCCGTCGACTCAATCCCTAACTGCTTCAAACATCTCACACTAAGAAATGGCGCAGAGGTGGTTCCGTACGTAACGGTATTTAATTTAAATAGACCTATCGGTTGCGACGGATCATCGCGCCACAAAATCATTTGCAGCTTACGTTGGTCTTCAGCTATTATACAGTTTCGAAACATTTTAGAAACGTCCGCGCATGCAACGAATTTATGCTGTCTAAAGCGGAGAAGAATAGAAATTAAATCACCCTGTATAGGCGGACCGACTAATTGTAAGTCGTTGAGTGACTTGCCTGAGGTCGATGGTGCGCTGGCATCAAAAACCACACGAAGCTTGGTTGTGGAGCTATGTTCCCTAAATACGCCGTGATGCGGCATGAAATAACAGGGTTGCTCGTAAGTGGTCACTGGACTCATATGACCTAAATCAAGGTATTCGCGCATAAAATTCGAATACAATAATTTATAATCAGGCGAGCGCTGTAAACGTTTCTCTAATGCGTAAAATCGGCGCTCGGCTTGCGTATATGATTCGCCTAAACTATCAGGTGACTGTTTAAACGGAATGCGAACACAAAACCTTCCTTCACTATTGCGCTTTGTAGTGCGAAGGAAGTGATCCTCACATGAACGCTCTTCCTCAGTCCGCGTATCCCTGACTTTAGGAAGTTCTTCGAGCTCCCAGAACAAGCGAAGTTGAGAGTCTAAAGAACTGCTATAATTACACTGAATGCGCTTTATATTTCGTGTATTATTAACGAGGCCGGAAATAATCCACCCTAATCGTGTATTCTGTAAGTAAGGGCCGTTAGGAAGACGCATTTTTCCTTCACCTAACAGATCCCAGAACTTATCAGCACCTATTAAAATGTCTACATTTTCAGAAACAAAAAATTGCGGATCTGCCAACGTTATGTTGTCTGGAATACAGAACTGCGCGCTTGATTGACACAATGCTGGCAACGTAGACGTAATTTGCGACAAAACAAAACATGAAATGCGCGTAGTGTAGTGATCGACGCGTGATTTAATTTCAATGTCACAAGTTTCCGAACATTGTAACACCGAATCACCTACACCCCTTATTTCGTAAGTGGACTGTACTATTGGTATTTGAATTAAATTACAAAGGGATTTCGTAATAAAACACCGCTGACTACCATTGTCAAGCAGCGCGCGCGCCTGGTGATAAACACCGTGAATATCGGCTACTTCAATAATAGCTGTTGACAACAGAACGGTGTGTGTATCTATAGATCGAGCGCATCGAATTTGCATGTGTGCCTTGTTTACTTGAATCGGATGCGAGTCCGCGACAGCGAAGGAGGAGGGGTCGCCAGCTTGTAGCGGCGGCGGCGCTTCGTCTGCATTCACCTCGGTGCTCCCCGTCGCGATACTAGAATGAAGTGCAACCATACTATCCGCGTTATCATTATGAATCAATGAGTTATGTTTGCGGTTACACTTCCTACAAGGCCCAAACTTACAGTTATCAAGTGCGTGACCCGAGCGTAGACAATTCTCGCATAATTTTTTATCGCGTACTAACTTTAACTTTGTTTCCAAATCAGCATCGTCAAACCTTTGACATGAATATAGTGGGTGATTACCGTTGCATTTAACGCAGGAATTTTTAAAGCGAGACTGACGGTCGGGCGCGGGCGGCTTATGAGTAGACACATTGCAGTGAGACGGGTAATGTGAATGTGAGTTCTGTTTTTTCATCTCAGATTGCGGAGTGAACCCTCTATTGTGAGAAAGCTGCAATGTCTCTAGCATATCGGCCCTGTTTTTTAAAAAACCAATTAATTCATCTACTTTAATTATGCGCTTGGAATTGTTATCGCTCGGAACCAACGTACACTTGTAGGTCTCCCATTCGCGTTCAGTTGTCTTGTCTAGTTTAGACACTATGATATAATTAATAATTGTGTCCCAAGAGTCAGTGGGCTCACCTAGGATTTTTAAAGCCCGTAAATTTTTTAATATAGTGTCTATAAGCTTTCTAATATGTGCGGGTGACTCCCTAGACTATGAATTAATCGAAAACAGGGCCTTAACGTGATTGTGCACTAAAAGTCTATTATTGTTGTACCTATTGAGCAATAATTCCCAGGCGACATTGTAATTATCGGAACTGAATTCCACAGAGTTCACAACAAGCTCAGCGTTGCCTTTTAGTGAAGATTTTAAATAGTGATACTTTTGTATATTACTAATGCGTTTAGAGTTGTGTACTAAAGATATAAACGTGTCTCTGAACTCAAGCCAGTGCTCATAGGAACCGTCAAAGGTTGGCAGGGAAATAATAGGAAGCTTAACCGATTGCGCTTGTTCGCTGCAGCAGTGCTTACCATCAGAACTATCATTAACCTCAAAACTGCTTAGAATGTGCTCCGCGCGTGCTAAGGTACTATAGTAGGAGTTTTCAAACGATTCTCTATTATTTAACTGTTCAGATATGTCACTATCGGAAACACACTCATCAATTTTACTTTGAATGTCGTTGAATTCGGTAAATAAACCAGCAGCCCCTTTAATGCGCAATTTCAAATCAATCCGATTCTGAGAGGAATAAATAAGGCTTTCATTTTCTTCTAAAGAAAGTAGATAGTTTGAAAATTTTGTAAGTCTGCCTTTAACGATGCCCCGTTTTTTGACAAGGTCGCGAACTAAAATAGAATCTGAACATTGAATAACCGGAGATCTATCGCGAGATTTCGAATTTGCACTATCAACATTAAGTAGAACGGGAGATTTATCACGAGATTTTACACTTTCACTTTCGGTAGACATTTTGGTGGTCAGTGAGAAAAGGAGTACTTACAATTTGAATGCTCGAAAACACGTCAGCAGTGATAGCAGCGTCACAAGCTGGGCAATTCGTCTATTTCGAGCTACGCGACACACTCCTTCGCGTATTACTCACTGAAATCAGTTTAGACACAGGTGTCACAAAGAGAACCAGGAGGTGATTGGGAAAAGAAAGGATGGTTGGCCCCACCAGATTGCGTATGATGATTGATGGATTGCTCTTCCAGCTTCGATTCCGATATGCGCTTAGCCTCCAAGTAGTCCAAGTAGTCATCTAAGTCCAAAATATGCTTGACTTCAGTAGCAGCAGCCACGACCACGTGCTCCACAGGATGCTGAATCTTGATATTCGGCGAAATGTGCCGTATTGCGACCAACGGTACTTGGTTTAATTTTAATCGTGGCTTATGTTACTGATTTAGCGTTAGGTTTTGGGAAAAATAAATAAGATGCGTGTCCGTTGAAAAGCGTAAGGCGTATATTGTGCGTTAATGTTACAGAGTTCGTGGAGAGAGGGGTAGGGAACAATGTTGCGTGTTACCAATAGCAGCGTCGGTTCGATGCTCACGTGATGCAGCAGAGATTAGGTTGGCGAATGATCGATCCATAGTGGCGGAAGTTAATCGATTAGGCATTAGACATTCAATCACAAACAGTCCTTATAGAAAAAATAGTTCTATTTCCGGATTTGCTTGTATTAAATTTAATTACTTAAAGTAATTATTATACATATTAATTTATTATGTAATTTATTATTGGAACTGTTTCGGCTATTTTTAGAATTGCATCTTTTATGTGAAACTTAAAAGCTAACAGCTACTTCGCCCCGCTACCGCTAGGCGTCGCTACGGTGGCTGTCATTTTGTCTATGGTGTTATGACAAATACAAAACGTAAACAAAGGAACTTAATTTTCTTCAAATCCAACGCAAAGTCTTGCTAAAACTGATTTAGAAATATGTTTTAATTGAAAATGCAAGAAAAGTGTGTCTTGTAATGTGTCAGCTAAGGCTCCATGTCTTTAATGTGAAGAAAAATGGATTTAATTCAAACAAGCTACAAGGACTAATGTTTTTTGGACATCTGATCATTCAAAAACAATGATTTCAGGTAACTATTATTCAATTATTGCGAACCTCTTTGTAGATTACTAAAGACAGACAGGGCCCTGAATTTACAACGTAACAATAGCATTGTGCATGCAAAATTTCAATAATAAAGATATTTATAAGCAATTACGTCTTTATCGATTGTTAAATACTTGCAATAGTATTTCTTTCGAATGTGAGGGTAGACTTGACAGTGACGTAATACCGCTGGCTTGCAGCGTAATCAAACTACTAGGAAAAATTCAGCGAGTCTTCTGGGGTCTCGGTAGCTCAGCGGTTAGAGCAGTGGACCGGCAATCCAAAGGTCGTGGGTTCGAATCCCATTCGAGCTTCCGGAGACTGGTTGATTTTTTTCTAGTTAACAATTTATCCGTTATGTATATAGCATTGTGAATGCAAAATTTCAATAATAAAGATATTTATAAGCAATTACGTCTATAACGATTGTTAAATACTTGCAATAGTCTTTCTTTCGAATGTGAGGGTAGACTTCACAGTGACGTAATACCGCTGGCTTGCAGCGTAATCAAACTACTAGGAAAAATTCAGCGAGTCTTCTGGGGTCTCGGTAGCTCAGCGGTTAGAGCAGTGGACCGGCAATCCAAAGGTCGTGCGTTCGAATCCCATTCGAGCTTCCGGAGACTAGTTGATTTTTTTCTAGTTAACATTTTATCCGTTATAAGCATTGTGAATGCAAAATTTCAATAATAAAGATATTTATAAGCAATTACGTCTTTATCGATTGTTAAATACTTGCAATAGTATTTCTTTCGAATGTGAGGGTAGACTTCACAGTGACGTAATACCGCTGGCTTGCAGCGTAATCAAACTACTAGGAAAAATTCAGCGAGTCTTCTGGGGTCTCGGTAGCTCAGCGGTTAGTTCAGTGGACCGGCAATCCAAAGGTCGTGGGTTCGAATCCCATTCGAGCTTCCGGAGACTGGTTGATTTTTTTCTAGTTAACAATTTATCCGTTATGTATATAGCATTGTGAATGCAAAATTTCAATAATAAAGATATTTATAAGCAATTACGTCTATAACGATTGTTAAATACTTGCAATAGTCTTTCTTTCGAATGTGAGGGTAGACTTCACAGTGACGTAATACCGCTGGCTTGCAGCGTAATCAAACTACTAGGAAAAATTCAGCGAGTCTTCTGGGGTCTCGGTAGCTCAGCGGTTAGAGCAGTGGACCGGCAATCCAAAGGTCGTGCGTTCGAATCCCATTCGAGCTTCCGGAGACTAGTTGATTTTTTTCTAGTTAACATTTTATCCGTTATCTATATAGCATTGTGAATGCAAAATTTCAATAATAAAGATATTTATAAGCAATTACGTCTATAACGATTGTTAAATACTTGCAATAGTAATTCTTTCGAATGTGAGGGTAGACTTCACAGTGACGTAATACCGCTGGCTTGCAGCGTAATCAAACTACTAGGAAAAATTCAGCGAGTCTTCTGGGGTCTCGGTAGCTCAGCGGTTAGAGCAGTGGACCGGCAATCCAAAGGTCGTGCGTTCGAATCCCATTCGAGCTTCCGGAGACTGGTTGATTTTTTTCTAGTTAACATTTTATCCGTTATCTATATAGCATTGTGAATGCAAAATTTCAATAATAAAGATATTTATAAGCAATTACGTCTTTATCGATTGTTAAATACTTGCAATAGTATTTCTTTCGAATGTGAGGGTAGACTTGACAGTGACGTAATACCGCTGGCTTGCAGCGTAATCAAACTACTAGGAAAAATTCAGCGAGTCTTCTGGGGTCTCGGTAGCTCAGCGGTTAGAGCAGTGGACCGGCAATCCAAAGGTCGTGGGTTCGAATCCCATTCGAGCTTCCGGAGACTGGTTGATTTTTTTCTAGTTAACATTTTATCCGTTATGTATATAGCATTGTGAATGCAAAATTTCAATATTAAAGATATTTATAAGCAATTACGTCTTTATCGATTGTTAAATACTTGCAATAGTATTTCTTTCGAATGTGAGGGTAGACTTCACAGTGACGTAATACCGCTGGCTTGCAGCGTAATCAAACTACTAGGAAAAATTCAGCGAGTCTTCTGGGGTCTCGGTAGCTCAGCGGTTAGAGCAGTGGACCGGCAATCCAAAGGTCGTGGGTTCGAATCCCATTCGAGCTTCCGGAGACTGGTTGATTTTTTTCTAGTTAACATTTTATCCGTTATGTATATAGCATTGTGAATGCAAAATTTCAATAATAAAGATATTTATAAGCAATTACGTCTTTATCGATTGTTAAATACTTGCAATAGTATTTCTTTCGAATGTGAGGGTAGACTTCACAGTGACGTAATACCGCTGGCTTGCAGCGTAATCAAACTACTAGGAAAAATTCAGCGAGTCTTCTGGGGTCTCGGTAGCTCAGCGGTTAGAGCAGTGGACCGGCAATCCAAAGGTCGTGGGTTCGAATCCCATTCGAGCTTCCGGAGACTGGTTGATTTTTTTTCTAGTTAACATTTTATCCGTTATCTATATAGCATTGTGAATGCAAAATTTCAATAATAAAGATAATACATATATTTCTGGAATCTACTATTTTTTTCCTACATTTTGGTACCTTTGAATCTTAGGTACATGAGTGGCCGTAGTTGTATGGGTAGAGGAAATGTCTCCTTTATACCGTGACAATCCTGCCTTTGACGATTTTTTATTTAGTCTATCAAACAGAGCGTGTGTTTCTGCTGTAGCTTTAAGAGAATTTGTCACGTTTTTTTGGAAGTCAATTTTTTTTCTTATTTACTAATTAAATCTTTCAAGTTTAATATATTTCTTTTTAAATATCTATTTTGTTGCCCTGTTTTTTTGATTTTGGCCTGGTGGCGTATTTTTTGTTGTTGCAAATGATGAACTTGCTTCTTCAAAGCAATTTTCCTCGGACTGTCAAAAATTGATTCTGAATCAGATACATAAACACTGATAGGTGTAACTCTTCCGCCGTCAGTGTGTGTTTCAATGTTCTGAAATTACAAGAAATTTGTGATTTTAAACTACGTTTGAATGTTAGACAATTGCCGTCTATATGCATTACAATATATTTTACTACTAATAATTGAGAAACCTACAACTTACTTCACTATAAGGTATCGATCCTTTTTTTTAAACTGCTCGACCTGTCTTTCCAAAGTAAATATCATCACTTCTAAAATGTTTAGAGCACAGTTTAGATGCAGCAGATGGTATCCAACTTTTTTCAGCTCGTTCCATTTGCACATATCGCACCCATTTTTCGCGTACCGTATTATTAACTGGCGGGAACCTTCATAACAACAAAACAACATAAATAATTATTGAAAATAAGTAATTGTTAGAAAAAAACTTCAAATGAAATTCAAAAATTGTAAACAAAAACTTTGTGGAACAAAGCTTTTGAAGGATCCCTCGGACATCATCCTAAAATAATAAACTCGAGAGGCAATCTTGGTCAATTCTCTTTTTTTTCCGTAAAAGCAGTTTTCATTTTAGAAAATTATTCTGCTTCTAACATTAATCGATAAATAAAACGACATCACTTGAACATCACTGACATCACTAAACCATCTACTTCCGCATCCGCAAGTGTGTGACATCCTAAAAGTACTTTTGCTTTTCACCACTAGAGGTCGGCATAGGGCAAAGGTAATTGTTCTAGAATAATTTATTGGAAATTATATTATAGTCTGAATATTGGGTAAATATACAAAATACTTACGAAAATAAGCTGTAATGACGTTCAGCCGTTTTTCCGTATCGGTTTTTGCAATGACGCAATGCGCAATTTGGCATATTTCCTATTAATTACCTCAAATCTGTTCACTGATAAATACGACTGCACTAAAGGGCGTATGACATCAAACTAAGTGACTTGTTACCAATTGGTAATAAGTCGTGGATTAAAGCTTTGATCTCAATGTCCTGTCTATAGTAATAGTTTAATGTCTTTGGACGTACATCAAATATTTCGAAACATGAAGTTGAGTTTAAAGGGTATAGAAGAAGCGGTAAGTATTTTTACTACGTATTTTTATTATTAAGTCTCATCTCATATCATCAGTACTTACCTAGATTGTATCAATTACTTTCATGTTTCAGTGGACATAAATAAAATAAATAATAATAATATTGTCACAATCGCACCAATTATGTGGCCCAAAGTAAAAATAGGAAAACAATTAGATACCTGTTGTTACAGAAGTGAAGTGTTCTTCAAACTTTCGAGAGAACTTCTATCTGTTCTACCGGAAAATTCACTCAATTTGAATTACAACATTAGGTATTCTTCCAAAGCGGCGAGGCAGCTCATATATTTACTGTGGCCACGGTACAAGACAGCTTAAAATTTTTGATAATTTTACAATTACGTTGTCTTTGAAGGCCCAAAACTCGGAAACGGCTGTTCAGTTTTCGCCCAAACTTTGGGTTTGGGGTCAGGGTGTCCATTAAGTTTTTTTCGGAAGATTTTTCCCGGAAACGTATTTTTCCGGACTTCTTGCGGAAAGAACTATAGAGGCGGTAGCCAGGACACCAACCCCGGAATTTCACTGAAAACAGCGCAATAAAACCAGATATACAACCAGATTAGTGTGTGCGGTTAGTAAAAAATTTCTAAATTACAAATCTGTACTTTCTTTTATAATTAATAATCTAAATTTTACATGACTAAAAAGTACATAACATCACCTTTACGGCCATACAAACCAAATTCTTTAAATCACAATACTTTTCGAGCGCCACCCTTTCGAACACATCAACAAACCGCACAACTAACTTGTAATTTTCGGAAAATAAATTCAAAATTTTAAAAATATGTGCCGCACAGTAACGAACGGACGGTGTGTTGTTTTTTAAACAGTAGTTAAAATAAGATCAAGTACCTACTTACTTAATATAGCAAGGAGCAATTGTAGATGCTGTTTTTGGTTGCATGAATTAAGTACGTACTAGGTGGTAGGTACAATGGTGGTCTCCGTCGCTTAACTAAACGTCAAAATCCCTTGCACACCGCGCTGTCTATTTGGTACAGGCACGTACCCGGGCGATCGGTGCGCTTCTTACGAAAATCGCTGCAAACTGGTAAAGCGACGGTCACCCCGACCGTACGTTATTTGTGTCTTTTGTAATGGATAGGTATTTCGCGCAAACTGATATACTTTGATCCGTACTTGATGCGCGTGTGACGTCGGTGGATCAGTACTTACTGGTTACAACATACTGGTCTTCGAATTGACCAACATTTGTTGATCCATCAACGGTCGAAAAAGATTTACTATAATCTATACTAATATTATAAAGCTGAAGAGTTTGTTTGTTTGTTTGAACGCGCTAACCTCAGGAACTACTAGTCCGGCTTAAAAAAATCTTTTAGTGTTAGATAGCTTATTTATTGAAGAAGGCTATATGCTATATATCATCACGCTAAGACCAATAAGAGCGGAGCACCAATTAAGAATGTTTCAAAATCAGGGTTTTTTTATTGAGAGCTTCCGATGCGTGCGCTGCGTAAACGGTTAAAGTTTTTGCAAAAATCATGTATGACAGAATAATTGTTTCCTCTTAAAAGTTCTAAAAAAAGTCCGTGACAGCATACGTCTATCTTTTATGGTTGGCTCACTATAACCTATTGTTTTCTGAGGTTTAAGCGAGCACTATACATTGAAATGAAACACTTTTTTACGGATTAACTCGCGTATAATTTACTATTTACATAGTTTTTATATTATCCTGACGTTTCGAACCCTTTACAGGGTCCGTGGTCACAAGGAGACTGACACTATAACCTTTTTTATGCCAACCAAATTTGATCTAAAATAAGGCATTATTTGCGAAGGTGTTTTAATAAACATGATATTAATCCTTATCCATATAAATACGTTATTCATCACAAGTATTTAATTTAAAACAAAATTGCCCTATTCATCATTCGATTTCAATGAATATCTTAGAAGATATAGCAGTTTTAAAATAACATCGCAGCAAAATAATGATCAAGTACTGCGCGCTCATCTATGATGAGCAAGGTCGGCGTAACGTTTTAAAGTTCCACTCTTACTGATAAAAGCGTGATGTAGGTACCTAAAGTAGCTCCTTAACGTACGTATTATTTAAAAAAAAATTTACCTTCTACGTTAACAAAGTCGCGGGTTCAAGTTAGCGTTAGCCCAAAGCACAGTATTAGAAGCACAAGGCTGTGCCAAAAGTAACTATTCCACCTGGACGAAGTCGTGGGCAGAAGCTAGTATTATATATATGTGTGTAAATAAACAAGTAAATTAAATAATTTGATGTGATTGATTTTAACTAAAAAAAAATTAAATCTAAGAAAATACGAGTACCTACTTACTTAAATCCCAAGTAGCATATCAAGCTGTATAAAAGCTGTATTTGAACTTATTTTTATACTTACAGCTGCATATTAAGGCTGTAAAAAGGCTGTATAAGCGATTATACAGACCTTATTAGCTCAAAAAGGGCCCATATTATAAAACTTTTCGCGTTAGTATAGCTGTATAGTAGCTGTACAAGCAAAGCAGAAGCTGTTTAGTAGCTGTTTAAGAGATGTTAATCGGTGTAAGGAAAAGCAACTACACTCCAAATAATATTTTATAAAGATAAAAGTTTAAAATATGAGTTATAAGTGAATTAGAAAATTATGAAAATAAAAGAGAAACATGTCGTACAAGAATAATACAATAATTATGACGCATGATGTTCATATTTCAAAGTGCAATCCCAAGTATTGATAAATCTTAGGAATCTGATGGTGTTAATTGGTAAAACAAAGTGCAAATCCAATTTTATTGTCAATGTGGGGTTGGTTATTGGCAATATTTTAACGCGCCAGTAAAACTATAAAAAAACATAAAGAAGATTATTAAACACGGGTAAGTTAGTGTTTGTTTTTAAGGTTATAATATAAATTATATTTAAAATAATAGATTGTAGGACACAGCGACAAAATTTTGTAGCTGATAATCATGAAACGGTTTAAACTATTAACAAACATTGGTTTAATTATATTTGAATATCTTTTTTCATTCGTTCTAAAACGGCGACATTTTGTTATACAGCTTAGACAATATTAGGAGGGTACTAAAGTCTTACTAGCTGTACTACGGCGGATATGGATTGCATAATACATGTCTTAGTTTTTAACCAGCTTTATTAGTGTTTTTTTTTATTATTTAGGCTGTATATGAGTTCTTGGTAAAGAAATTATAATTCTGTTTAGAGATCCGTGTAAGAATTGATTATCACTGAGTTTTATTTTAAAAATTGAACAATGAAATGTATTTAATTGAATTTAAAGTGGTAATAAAAATTAAAATATGATATTTAATTTATTTTACGATTGGTTCCAGATTGTTAATCAACAAGAGAAATCATTAACTTCACCTACTGCAACAATATTCACACAGATACTTCCAGAAGTGACAACTGCTGAAAAATATGTTATTCAATATATAGACGAGTGCGAGCTGGCAACAATTTCTGTCGACCCCCATCGTAATGAGTTTGAATCTCAAACCCCTTTTCAAACCCAGAAGATCACGAAGTAAATCAGATAGAAAATTATCTAAAATAAATTTTAGATAATCAAAATAATATATTAGACAAACAATAAATGTTCTTGCAGACAATCAAAATAATATTTAATCAAATAAAACATGTTATTGCAACAGATACTTTCTTTTTCACATTTTCTATATATATATCCCGTTTTTAATTAAGTGTTCCATTTCGTACACAAAATCATCTAAATATTGGTCAATTTGTTTGGTTTTTCAACACCAAAATAAATTCTAATTACAAACGGCTTAATATGTGGTCTTTCAAATATAGTGAACAAAATTGGTTAAAACTCTTTATTTGAGCTTCTAAATATTGGGAGACCCTCAAAATTGAAATTTAAAGTAATTTTAGTTGGAACATTGTTCAACCTTGTTCAATCGTTTTGATACGTATTTGTTTGATAATACCTAAAATAGTTTTAGCGCCATGTGGCGCTAAATCGTTTAGAGCTATTTGTGTTTTTTTTTAATCCACAACGGGTTAGCGCTTGGCCTTTATCTTACCTGATAGTAAGTGACGATAAGGCCGAAGATGGAAGCGCGCTTCACCAGGATTCCTCAACCACTGAGGAACGTGGCTATCTTATCTCAAACTGTCGGAACACAACAATACTATAAACATCGTTGTTATGTCGACAGACTTAGATAAGATGATGGTAGCTAGCCAGGCGGAATTAACAGCCCTACCACCAACCAAACCGAGCACACTAAGATGTACACCCCGCTGGGAATCGAACCCGGGACCTCTTGGTCTAAAACCGGTGGCTTAGCCACTAGACCACAGAGGCGGTTAATTAAATATATATTTCTTTCTGTAGCCCATTCTTTTATTCACTGGCGAAACTACATATTTTTTGAAAATTCGTCATCATCATTATTACGTTGTTAATCAGGTTCCAAAGTTTTAACTAAATTCAAACATTCGACACCAATTATTGTTTTTCCTACAGAACCTTCGTTGGACGTCGATGGAATTGACGCTTAACTGTAGGTTGTCAAAGTTAAAATATTATGAATAATTACTGTCATTTGGTTTATTTATATTTCGTTATTAACCGACGTAGAAAAAGGAGAATGTTCTCAAGTCGTCTGTCGTCCATCTTTTTCTTTTTTTCCACATTATAAATGCGAGCTTCAGCAAATACACTATGATGCAATCGTGACGACTCTGTCAGTTAAGTGGGCTAAAGCTGTACTATTGATGTAGTTTATTTTTTTAGTTTTAAAGCACTCTTGTAGACAGTTGTTTCAAAACCACTGTATTCACAAGAGTGCCTAATTACGCTATAAGATTAAGTTTTATAATGGAGGTTGCATACACCATTGTACAGAAACAAGTATCGAGTGATACCATAATAACGCTTAGTTCAGTAGTAAGTAAGTGATCACATACAAAAACCAGCCTCTATACAGCTTTAACGATAAAGCTTAGCTTAAAGTGTCACAAAACTCTTAAAGTTCTATAGCAGAGTTTTAATAATCTGTTTTAGAACCTTAAGATTCCGCAGATCCCTTAAAACTAATTTTATACAGCTTGAGCTGTATAATAACTCAAATATCTCTCTCATAAATATAAGAGTGTCATGACACTCTTGTACGTCTTTTAAAGGACCTTAAGTTCTAAATGAGCTGGTAAATTAATGTTGTAAACGCTTGTGTGCTGCTTGGGATCTCGCGACAACCTTTATCATATAAATTGTGTAATGACGTTATAAGTTGATAGTAAAAGTTATTTTTTTTTCTTTTAAGCAATTTTAAACAAAAGCTTGTTTTTTAAAAAGGTTTTTTGTTAATTTGTCATATGGACCAATCAGAAGATGATGGTGAGTATTTTGTTATCCATATCCATATTTTGATTATCTATTTAGAAACTCGATATTATATAGGTATTATATGTATTAATGAGTTAATCTGGATGTGATCCCGGCTCAAATAAAGGGGGTGGGCGGAGTAGAGACCGCTTCAGTAAAATCGCGCTCTTTTATCCATGTTCGAGTATTGTAATAACTACTTAGGTATTCACATCACATACCTAAGGACTTACTTAACTACCTAATACTTACCTACTTACCAGTTTTTAACCTCGGACGAAAAAAGAGTTGTGATTGTGTTTAGGTATGTGTAAGTAGGTAAAATAGGACCACCAAAGATGCCATCTTTTCACCAGTGCTGCCTGCCAGAAGCCGAATCAGAATAATAAAAATAGATAGGTACTCGTACCTAGCCAATAACTATATGACTGACCTTTTGGCTCTATGGTTAGTAGCTTTGAGTGCGGATCCTGAGATCGTGGGTTCGATTTCCAACATTTGTGTAACGAACACGGATGTTTGCTTTGTGTCTGGGTGTTACTTATCTATGTATTTCTCAGGCGTCTTTTTTTAGTGTTTAAAAATTTTACTTGCGTTAATAAAGCGCTAAAATATATAAAACATAAATTAAAGTACCCGTCAAGACGAATCAAACGAGCACAAACTCGATGGGGTTATGTCGTTTAATTACTGAGTTCCAATAGCCATCTTCCAGCTCTATTATCAGAACCTGGTTACCATCTAGAACCAAAGTAATCATCAAGGCGAATCATACGAGCCCAAACTCGATGGGGTTGTGTCGTTTAATTACCGAGTTCCTATGGCCATCTTCCAGTTCCACCATCAGAACCTGGTTACCATATAGCACTAAAGTACTCGTCAAGACGGATCAAACGAGTCCAAAAGGTCTCAGGCGTGTCGGCAAGTAAGTACAGCAGCACAATTTCATCCATTAAAGTTCAGTCAGGTACTTCTCGGTACCACGCGATACTTGCTGAGTTCCCCGAGCTGACTCGACCAGCTGGCACACCACGCACTACACTCCACAACACCATGCACTACATCCGCACCACTCCAGGACCGCCTGTAGCAAGCACACCCCGTCGTCTAGCCCCAGACAAGTACCAGATTGCCAAGCAGGAGTTTGACATCATGCTCCAGAACGGTACAGCTCGACCCTCAGACAGCCCCTGTTCATCTTCGTTGCATTTAGCACCGAAGAAAGGCGGTTGGCGTCCATGTGGGGATTACCGTATGTTAAACGCACGTACTATTCCTGATAGGTACCCGGTGAGGCATATTCACGATTTTACCCATAATGTCTCCGGTTGTAAAATCTTCTCCACCATCGCCCTGGTGAAGGCATATAACCAGATACATATCAGCAATGAGGATATTTCCAAAACTGCGATCACCACACCTTTCGGCCTCTACGAATTTCCCTTCATGACCTTTGGTTTGCGTAACGCAGGTCAGACCTTTCAGAGATTCGTAGACGAGCTGACACGCGGCATGGATTTTGTATACCCATACTTGGATGATTTTCTGGTGTTCTCTTCCAGTCCTTCTTCCCATGAAGAGCATCTTCGCCAACTCTTCAAGAAGATGTCCGAATATGGCATTTTAATTAACACCTCAAAATGTGTTTTTGGTGCGTCGGAGGTAACTTTACTCGGTTACCACATTTCTGTTGACGGTATCAAGCCACTTGACGAGAAGGTTCAGGCTATTAAGGAGTTCCCCAAGCCTACCACCGTCAAACAACTTAGAAGGTTCCTCGGCATGCTCAATTTCTACCGAAGGTTTATCCCTCGGGCAGCTGAAGTTCAGGTACCTCTTAATGCTTTACTTACTGGCTCCATCAAAGGCAACCATCCTATCAAGCTTAAGGGCGAATCGCTGAAGGCTTTTGAAGATACGAAGGCCAGCCTCTGCATTGCAGCACTCTTAGCGTACCCCAATTGCAATGCTAGACTAGCGGTTACCACCGATGCATCTGATGTTGCTGTAGGCGCTGTTCTCCAACAGCATAAAGAAGGCGCCTGGCAGCCAATGGCATTTTACTCTTGCAAGTTGAGTCCCTCGCAGCGGAAGTACTCTCCCTACGACCGAAAACTCCTTGCCATATACCAGGCCATCAAATATTTTCGACACGTGTTAGAAGCCAGAGACTTCACCATATTCACGGATCATAAGCTAATCAGTTTTGCCTTCCATACAAGAAAATCAAACTGTTCTCCTCGGCAATACCGTTATCTCGACTTCATCTCCCAATTCTCCACCGACGTGCAACACATCTCCGGCAAGGACAACGTTGTCGCGGACACGTTGTCGCGTGTTGAGGAATTGGAGATGAATATCAACTACGAAGCTCTGGCTAAAGCTCAGGATTTAGACACCGAGCTCAAAACTTTCCTCAAAGATGGCACTTCACTTCGGATTCAAAGAATGAAACTACCCGGAAGTCGGTACGAGCTGTTCAGTGACATCAGCACACCAACTCCCCGGCCTTTCATTCCGAAGATCATGCGTCGCCAAATCTTTGACTGCCTACACTCGCTGAGCCACCCAGGTACTAACGCCACGGCTAAGCTTATAGCGGAGCGTTTCGTGTGGAACGGCATCAGAAAAGACTGCAGGGAGTGGGCACGAGCGTGTTTAAGTTGCCAACGCTCGAAAGTGAATCGCCACGTCTCTGCGCCGTTAGGCTCATTTAGTCTTCCACGCGCAAGATTTAAACACGTACACATAGACCTTAAGGGCCTCTTCCTATTTCTAACGGTTACCGGTATTGCCTCACGGCAGTCGATCGTTTCTCTCGATGGCCTGAAGCAATACCAATATCCGACATAACTGAGGAAACCATTGCGAAAGCCCTGATGCTAGGCTGGATCTCACATTTTGGTTGCCCCACCATCTTAGTTATAGACAGAGGAAAACAGTTCGAGTCCGAACTATTCAAATTCCTGTCACAAATGATCGGTTTCCAGCACCGTAGAACAACAGCATACCATCCAGCATGCAACGGTCTTGTAGAACGCTTTCACAGACAACTGAAGGCTGCTATAACATGTCATGCCAAAAGTAACTGGACAGAGTCCCTGCCGTTAGTACTTTTAGGCATTCGCAGTACTTTCAAGGAAGATCTTCAAAGTTCCTCAGCCGAGATTGTTTATGGCGAGCCCCTGAGACTTCCCGGAGAGTTTTTCCATCCCAGTCTGAACAGCACCACAGACATAACCGACTTTACAGCGCGGCTGAAATCCTTCGCGCAGAACTTACAACCCTGTCCTGCTTCCAGGCACCACACTGGCAAAATCTTCATTTATAAAGACTTGGCTGCCACCAGTCACGTATTTATATGAGACGATACCGTTCGTGGAGCCCTGAAGCCAGCATATACCGGTCCTTATAAAGTTCTGGATAGGGGAGCTAAAGTTTTTAAATTAGATGTCAAGGGTAAATCCGTGACAGTATCCATAGACCGCCTTAAACCCGCCTATGTACTGTCACCAGAACAACACCCGGTTGAAAATGAGACTGATCAACCATCACTTCCAGTCACCCATACTGAACCCGTGCCAAAGACTACTCCTTTTGGCAGAAAGGTGCACTTTCCAGATTTTTATCGCCCGTAGTGACGGTCTCTGGGGGGGAGTGATGTGGTGTACACACATTAATCTATTTAGTTTTAATAGGTATTTATATAATTAGTTTAATAATATAATCTTAACCTAAATATTTGCCTACTATACAATAATAATTACTAACTAAATATAAACAAACAACCTTATATACTAACTTATAACTAGACTTAAGCTAAGTAAATAAACAGACATAGTAAGCACACTAGTATAATATAATATGAATAAATATATATTAAATACACAAATTATATTTACATTAAGTACAAGTAATATTTACATGTATTTACATTTCTATTCACACAAGATAATATTAATATCTTGCATCGCGCAGCATAGTATCGCCACGCGATGGTCTGGCTGCTCAACGACCGTCTATTGTTTATACGTCTTTGCAAACTATTATTATGATCGGGCGAAGGACGCCCCAGCCGGCCAGTCGCAAACGAGACACAACGCGGTACGCACGTCATTTCGCTTCGATCGTATGCTTACGTACATACTTGCTCACGCGCAGACAATTGTTAACAAACCTGCTTTAGCTTTGCTTCATCACTCCTTCTTCATAAACTGTGGTAGTTATAGTGGATCGCATCACCCATCAACACCCAAACATCTAACGAGCAGCACCTTCCGTGACTTGACAATGACGCGTGCCAAAACGCGAAGGATTTGCGACATATACGCTGCTGTCAGCGTTTGTCCGTCTAACTATACACAATAGTCTCCGTTGGCTTTAAAGATCATTAGAATTTAATCCATTTTTACATGTAAACTCACATGTGGCCATGTGCCGACATGAACCGAAGTCTCCCAAACCGACTATCGCGAGCGCGAGTCCTGCGACAGGACTACAATGCGCTCACCTTAATCGCGCTGGTTTTAACCGTACAAGGTCTGGCGCTGTGCCCCTACCGGTGGGCTTCAAAGCAGCGAACCGTATTCCCAGATATGATACGCTATTACAATTTCCGACCGAACCGAATGCGTATACCGATCGACCTGACATCTTTTATTTTACGGACTCGTTTTTCTATGTAATTTTCAATCCTTTGCTGAGGCAAAGAGACCACACCCATACGGCTTTAAATGATTTTAAACAATGTCTAACTCACGTGTCGTACCCATTATCTCAAGGTTGGAGACTCTGCTCTTGAAGTTGTTGACGAATATGTATATTGTATACCTGGGACAAACGGTCCAGTTAGGTAGGTCCAACTTTAAGAAAGAGGTCAATCTTCGAATCCAACTCAGCTGGGCAGCGTTCGGTAAGCTACGAAATATCTTCTCGTCCAAAATACCGCAGTGTTTCAAGACGAAAGTCTTCAACTAGTGTGTGTTGCCACTGATGAGTGTGATGACATAGGTACTGAAACGTGGTCGCTCACTATAGGCCTAATAGGCAGGCTCAAAGTCACGCAAAGAGCAATGGAGCGAGGGCTATGCTTGGGGTTTCTCTACGTTTTCGAATCAGAAATGAGGAGATTCGTAGAAAAACTAAAGTAACCGGCATAGCTCAAAGAGTCGCCAAGCTCAAGTAGTAATGGACAGGACACATCGCCCGTAGAACCAATGGCCGTTAGGGCCGAAAGGTTCTCGAGTGGCGACCGCGCACCGGAAGACGCAGTGTAGGCAGGCCTCCAACAAGGTGGTCCGACGATCTGGGGAAGGTCGCGGGTAGCCGCTGGATGCAAACAGCACAAGACCGGTCGTGGTGGAGATTCTTGGGGGAGCCCTTTGTCCAGCATTGGACGTCCTCTGGCTGATTGATGATGATGATGATGAATAATCATACAAACTCAAATCAGCAGAGTGTCACGTTCGGTGCAAACAAATGTGCAAATCGCTTTGTTTTTGTTGATAATACTAACATTATTGAAAATGCCGTGTGTTGGATAATTAATGTGGTTTAGTTGCGAAATAATTTATAATGAACTTTTAAGTTTACCTAAAGAACAATGGCCACTGTCCATACATTTGAAAACCTGTCAATGAGTTAACTTGTATAAATCCTAAGTTTACATAAAGAACAATGGCCACTGTCCATACATTTGAAAACCTGTCAATGAGTTTACTTGTATAAATCCTCTTCATAGCAAAATGTAATCGTTATTTGTCATTGTTTAAGGACCTGAAGTCAGATTTATTAATAAAGGTCTAGGAAGTCTAAAAATAACACTTTAAGGTTTGAGGTTAGAAATCTTTTTTTATCGTATTTTGACATTATGCCATGCTAATTAAGTATAAAAGTTACCATTTTTATTTAAATTAATTCTCTAGAACACATTACATTGATAAACCAATAATAACATGTCATGACTGTTATGGAATACTTCCGTATACTTTTATGTAAACCATTATATACTTAATCAAAGATGTAAACATGTGGATATTACTTACTAAAAATATTTATGATGTACATTAAAACTGGTAGGTTGCTTCACACTTATCAGTGAAGTCACAGTTCCGACACAGTACCGTCACAGTGAAAAATATTCTTTCATACATTCTTTACTATGAACATTGTCAAAAAGAACACGTCCGTGATTTGCCGGTGGCGACACTGACACTGAGAGCAATATCACTGACGAGTGGGGATGCATTCGTACGAAATGTATGAAAAGGACTGTGCCGGTACTGTGTCGGAACTGTGACTTCACTGATAAGTGTGAAACAACCATAAATAAGAAATGAGTTTGTGCCTGTATTATTAATTTTCTCTTTAGTTTGTACTTGAGTAGGTAGTTATGCACAATTTCTTTCTATAGATGTTAAGGTACTAATAAATAAAACACCTCTGTTCGGTACATAATATTTTTTATTCATTATCACTACCTAATCTTACAGCTACCTCATCGAAAAACTCCACTGGTGCTGTTAAACTAGATTGATATTTAGCCCATCCAAGGTACCAGACTAACTTAACTTACGTGGGCTCAACAGCCTATTGTTCAACGCCCCACTAAACAATTGCAACAATATTCTTTTTTCTATAATAGTTATTATCAATCTTTCCATGGGTGATGGATCATCAATACGAATAAGATGACCCTGTTGTCTTACTTATGAGCCACCACACTGTAGGCAGACTTGTGTATGTCTTACTTGACGAGATGAGCTTGTGGCGGCGCCACCTACCTGCATGACGCCGCACATAGTTCGACACGAACCAACCGTGTCAACAGCGACATCTCCATACTACAATAGTAAAATAGTATGGGAAGCCTGCATCGCGGTAGCGAAGTTTCACCACCTCCTTCGCTATACATAGCACCTCGAACTAACACCCGTTGGACCTCGGTCCCCGAGCTATACCACCCAGCTCGGAGGAAGATCTTCCCTTTGCCTTCCTCAATGTGGCACCCACATCCATCTCCAACCTCCCGTACGCTTCCCTACAGTGGTGACCCCGACGTGATCCAATCTACCCTCCATCGCCTTCCCTACAAGCTTGCACTCTGTTTATCACCATATAAAGTGACCTTTCTTTGATTCACTTCCCTCATAGCAATGTTTCACAATAATTCTCTTCAGTAATCTGAAACAAAATACAAAAATAAACTATTATCACATATACATATATTAAGCACATTATTGTCACAGACAACCGAATACTAGGTTAATTGTATTATATTTGAACCAATTTGAATAAAACTGATAATAATGTAGCAGTATTTTCACACCATAAAGTTATTTGTAAAGGTATATTCAAATGTGACAATCAATAACAATCGCAACAGAAATGAGGCACTTCAGCCACAATAAATAAGTAAGCTTTACTGTGTTTCTGCTTGGGTATAAGTACAAAATATGTAGGTAAAATGTATGAAAATCATTGTAGATGATTGAATGAAATAAAAGTACCTAGGTTTAGGTACTTACGAATAATGGTGAGATGAAAGCCACTCGCTGAGTACCTAATGAAATAACTCTCTTAATAAGGTCGAACAACGAATTGAATTTACACAAACTCTGCAGTCTATGCACAGAATGCGCCCACTTACTCTGCATCTTAAAATCCAAATCGCAAGCCAACAGTGTACAGTAATCGTGAGCCAAGCCGAGTGTAGTCGGTGTAAGAAGGGTTACCTATCATAAATTCGAAATTTGCCTGTACGAATTTTATTTGGCCGAAAACGTTTTGTAATTTTTTGTTTTCTTTTACCGAAAACACAATTTACAAAGTTTTGAAATGCCGATTATCGATTGTTATTTTTTTCAAAATCTCTATATTTTGAAATCCCACTCAACGTTTGACCGAAGCTATCAATGCTAGACGATTCATTTTCCAGAAACACGTTTCCAATATTATTAAAATACAACATTTCAAATAATTGAAATCCATAATATCATCGAACAACTTGTAATCGTAGTAACGTTTAAGCATGCAAACAAGCATGCAGCATGGAAGCAAGCATGCACCACGCAAGCAAGCATGCAGCATGCAAACAAGCATGCAGCATGTAAGCAAGCAAGCTGCAGCATGCATGCAAGCATGCAGCAAGCAAGCAAGCATGCAGCATGCAAACAAGCAAGCAGCAAGCAACCAATCATGCAGCAAGTATGCAGCAAGCATGCAGCATGCAACCAAGCATGCAGCAGGCATGGTTTCTGTCACGGCTCCGGCGCTGCGAGGCTCCGGCGGTTTCGAATTTATGATAGGTTACCGCAAGAAGATATCGGTTTCCAGAAATCAAAAGCCAAAACTCGTTATTGAAAGAAGATAATATCAGAGTCCAGCCCTGGGGCCCCTATTTCACCACGTCGACAATTGTCAGTGACATATGTCGAGTGACAATTGTCAAGCGGCAGGTGACGTGTGACGATTTTTTAAATTATTTTCTATTGAAATGCTTAGAAACATGACAGGCATTTTGTTACAATTATTTTAAAGACAAATAAGTTGTGAAACAAGAATTATTTTTCTTAGTCGACAATTTGTTGATAAATATGTCTGTAAATCTTGACATGAGATAAAAGCTATGTCATGCTTGCGTTACAATTGTAAAGTTTCGTGGTCTAGCGTACGCGTATTTTCAAAATGGCTCTTCGTGGAAGTAGTAGTGACGATAGTGATAGTAACAGTGATTTTGAAGACTTTCCATACATATAGATGAAGATTTAGAGAAAGAATTAATTTTTCTTTTAAACTTACGGATTTTGCGTTTAGGGAAAAATTCCGTGTTAGCAAAATCACTGTAGAATACGTAATAAATAGAATCGGCACGTATTGAACATCCAACAACACAAAACAAAGCTTTGACGCCTTGCCAACAAATTATTTGTTCACTGCATTGGATGGGATCGGGGTCCCAATATTACGATAACGGAGATAATCACGGAGTATCAAAGGCTAACATTAATCGCTGTATCAAACAAGTTTTCACTGCAATTGTCAATTAAATGTTTATGAGTGAAGTGTGGTGGCCGGACAATCCGAATACTATCCCGCATTTATTTAATTTAAATTGCAAACATTCCAAGAATTGGTGGAGTCGTTGATGGGTCTATTCACCTCGGCAAAATGAGTACAAGTATGTTGACCGTAAACGTAAGCATTCACTTATCACAATGGTTATGTGTGGGCCCAACTTAGAGTTTTTTTACGCCAGTGCAAGATGGCCGGGCTCCGTTTAGCAGTGGGAGAATGGTTGGAGGCCATTCTCAAATGCATTTATTAGGAGACAATGAATACGGTATGAGGAAATGGCTCATTACTCCAAACATCCCTGTAGGAATAAAAATAACAGAAGCAGTAATGCGATTTCTGCGAGCTTTTTAAAAGTACAAGAAGATTAGTTGAAAATGCTCTAGGAATATTAAAATAAAAGTTCCTCTGTCTTAATTATCTGCGTGTGTAACCGTTGTCAGCACGCAATATGTTTTGAGTGTGTGTCACCGTTCACAATTTAGAAAAACGGCTTGGAGTGCAAAGTCAAATTCAAATGCTTTATTCAATATAAACCTTTACAGGTACTTATTGACGTCAAAAAAATTGTACTTATATAAAAAAAAATCACTAACAGTAGGTAAATCTTATCAACTTATTTAACTACCTACCCAATCTTTGCATTTTTTTTACGTTTGTCGGTATTTCAAAGGGATCCTGCAATATAATCAGGAAACGTAAACGCTATGCGCCTATTTGACACAATAATTATTGATTGTTAAACAAATTTACCTGAAGTGAAGTTTGACCGTAATTATACGAGACGTTGCATCCGAAGAGCTTTATATTCACAAGGTAGTCCACTCTTCAATGTACCAGGCATCCAGCACATATTAAGAGCTATCTAAAAGAAATTTTATTTAAAAAAACATAAAACGTTACCCATAGTATAGACACAGGCGCCATCTAGTGAATACTAACCGAGTGCACGAGTTTGTCACCCGCGCTGTCATCGTCATTAACTTTTAGAGCATTTTTGCTAAATTAATTTATATGGGGCCAGCATGTAAGAGAAGGGAAGGATCTTTATATAAATCTCTTAGGGTGCAAGGTCTCGTACACTTACGGTCAAACTTCACTTCAGGTAAGTTTGTTTAACCATCAATTGTACTTCGACGTTGCATCCTTGAGATTTATATTCACAAGGTAGTTGTTTAGAACACAAATTTTGCGAAATAATTTAAGTACCTATATGATCTAATTCAACTATTATAATTGAGTATTTACGAGTATAACCAATTAAATATAATTAGGTACCATATTAGAACAAACCGGTATGATATATTATAATGAATGATAAGCTAAAAATTAATCAATGTAAATAGCCGCTGCAAAGGCATTATCGTCATTCTCAATGGTAAGGGGTCGATTGTAAAACCGTGCAAACACCAGAGAATTACCAGTCCATCCTGCAGTTATTGAAAGGCCTTTTCTGTTTGCTGCCGAGGTGGACGTGAACGCGTGTCTTACACGTGTGTGCTGAGAATAAAGAAGTGTCAATACCGCTGTTAAATAGGGTATTTTTAAACTAACGACTTAATGTAGAACTAGTTGCATTATGAATAGGCTTCAGGTGAGCAATAACCTTTCCGTTCTAGGTTTATCTCTGTAAACTTTAGTCATATCTAAGTAGGACAGTAATGTTTTTGCAGGGCAGATCTCAATCTTATTTAGAAAAAATGGTATAAATAAACAAGGCGGTCGTCGCCCTGGAGCAGATGTTTTAATTAAATCATCCCCAATGATTTCGACATAGTTATTATTTATTTTTAAATTAGAAATTCGAAGATAACGTCTGTACTCGTTGTGCGGTTGACAATGCGAGCAGAGTTACTAATTTTTTAGTAATAAACTCCAGAGCAAGTTCCTCATTTGGATATAAATTACTAAGATGATCGATTACAATCTTTGGATCTCACGTCTCCGAATATTTCGGATGACAAGGTTTAGTCCTGTAAATACCTTCAAAAAATCGAACAACTAAATCAACTTCATTATAACGTTTGCCCTAAATAGCTAGAGCAGAACGATGCATATTTAATGAACTACAACCAATTTTTGCTGTTGACAGTTGACCGTAAAGAATTTTGATAGAATTGGAAGTGGGGAGTTATAGAAATCAACTTTATAAATATCACAATAACTCCACCATTTCATAAAAGCGACATTGTATTGTTTTAGTGAGAATGTAGACAATGAGGAAATCATCACCTTGATGGTTTCATTACATAACGAATGTCTTTGAAATGCTTTTCTGATAATTTGTATGCTACCAGGATAAGTTTCTTGCAAAGGGGGTGCTGGGTCCTAAAAGGTGATACTAACATACGTCACTTGGGCCGATGTATATTGGTGGTGAGCTACTGAGCTAAGTAGGGGATACCAGGGTTGACTCGGCTAATACGATACGACTAGTACACCAGTGGCTTCGTCGTTAATTATTTTCTTAAAGCAATTTAATATGAGCAAGAAAGGGGGAAAAGCATAAAAATAAAATATATTCCAATTTAAGGTGAATGCATCTATGTCAAAGGCTATGCCTTTGACATAGGGTCTCGTTGCCATGAGACGTATTTATTGCATTTATAATTTTGGTAAGTAGCAAAGAGAACTTAAAGAGGTGTCCCAAACGATTGAACAATTTTTTCGAACACAGGTGCCGACATTTGCCATTCTGTATCGATATTCATACGCCGTGACTCCTTATCCGCCATGAAGTTATCTTTAGATTTTATGTAGGATGCAAAGACAAATATGTTGCGTTTTTCGCACCATTGCCATAGACGACAAGTGATATTATTTAAAGGAACTTATTGTACTCCACCCATTCTATTGATATTTATTTGTTCAAGAATGCGTTTTCGTTTTCTATTGGCAATTGCAAACACATATTTTCTGAATTTAATTCAAAACCGAGAAATTTTCTAGTCTTTTGTGGTTCCAAGCTACTCTTTCTGAAGTTTTTATCAAAGCCTAGATTTTGTAATAAACAAACAGTTTCGAGAACAAAACTTTTACATTCTTCATATGAATGGCCAAGGCACAAGATCTAAATATATTAGAATTAAAAAACCTCTGTTTCTAAGATAAATCTGGTAGATAGACCGGTTTCATAAGTTTCGTAAAGACATAATAAGGTGCTGAACTAAGTCCAAATGGTAGGCACTAAAATTCATACGTATTACTTTTGTGTCCCAAAAATTTGAACCTTAAATACTTTTTGTAGTTTTCATCATTAGGAACTAAAGAAAAAATACGCGTCTTTGATATCAACATTGTCCATATAACTGTTTTGGAACAATAATTTGCTTGCTGTCCGTATGTCCTCCATTTTAAAGTGGTATGAGGCGACAGCTTTATTCTATGATTTTAGGTTCAAGATAAATCTGGACGATCCATCACTTTTAGATGTTAAGAATATGGGAGAAATAAATTGTTCTTTGACATCCTCTCATATGCATATTACTCCTGACTGGCACAAGTCAGATATAGCTGTGATTAACTTACTTATTTCAGCCGAAGAAAAGTTAGGAGTGATAGGTTCAGTAGCTTGCTTTACAGTTTTATTAAATGGTATTTTGTAACCCGTAACGTACTGTCTGACTACCGGGTCATTTGCGATTGAAAACCATGTGTCAACAAAAAAAAATTATACGACCAGCGTGTAAGGTTACCTTGGTTGTTTGTTACTTACGCAACATCGGTCTGTATGACGGTCTCACTGCTGTCGTGGTGTGATAGCGGGCGGACGTCGGTGCTTGCGCTGATCGCCTCGGAGGTGGATACGGGAATCTTTGCTTGTTCCCACCCGGCCTGGCAACCCATGACCTTGTTGCTTGGATGGGTCTTGCCACTTTCCCTGCTGGGCGACGTAGTTCTTAGTGAAGTTGACGGTCCAGTGTTGTTAGTATTCCGTATTTGCAAACCAGATTTTTCAGCGGCCTTAGCAGCTTCTATCTTTTCTCCCAAATTTTCTCCAAAAGAGTGAGCGTCTCTTTTAACATCTTGTGTCATTGACAAGAATTTTTTATCAAGAGTAGGCAGGTAGTGTAAGCATTTTTCTATTCATGGTATTTTCATAATGTAAATGCAGCATAATTTGGCCAACTTCAAACAGGTATCAAAGTTGTTGCTAACAGTTCTTTTTTATTATCTTTGTTCATACCATCTATGAGGATTTCCCTAGCGTTTAGAGACCTCTTCTGGTATTTTGGGTCCCAATGGTACCTCCTTCACTTTAGAAACTCCAATAACGTCAAGAAAATCCGACGATATTGGATTTACAACTGGCAACTCCTCTGCTGCGCTTGGACTATTACGACTAGGTATCGCTAGCGTCCTGGATGGTCTGGGTTAGATCCGGACTGTGTACTTGTGCTACGGTCATGACAGATCTTAGGTCTTTTTCAATATAAGATTTATATACGTCCGTCATTTACGGTTCTTTATTGAAATCGGAGTCACTAAGCCTTGTGGTAGGCGAGAAGCCTCGCGCAAACGAAGTCATTTGAAAGGAAGATGAATGAATGATCAGCATAGGGTAGGTTCCCGTAATATCGATCGTAATCGCGTCACGATACTAGATTTCATATTAGCACTGACCGTAATCACGTCACGGTACTACATAAGGGTAGGTACCCGTAATATTGATCGTAATCGCGTCACGATACTAGATTTCATATAAGCACTGACCGTAATCACGTCACGGTACTAGATAAGTGTGCATCAACTTCCACCCCTGTCTCTCAGAGTGAGTGACTATTTAATAGCCTACTAAATCATAGTTAGTATATTTTTAGTAGGTAGTAAATCAGGTAATTATCCTTTTTAATAATTGAATCAATAATATTTAGAAGTTCTCCTTTACTCACTTTAATAGGTATAAAGCAGACTGTACTAGGTATTAGTCTGATTGATTTAGATTGTTCCCATCAAATATTTCTATGTTTCATATTATTAGAAGTAAGTACATAACTTATAAGGTCTTTGACCATTAAGGTGAATTCAAATGGTATAAGTAGACTGTATTATCAGGCTAATTAGTAGGTTGTTATCAATCAATTATTTCTATGTTTCATAATAGTAGGAGCTCATAGCTTGTAAGGTCTTTTTCCATTAAGGTGGATTCGCAGCTTCAACGAATTAACCTAGGTTCTAAACTGGTTTTAGTTGTTTAGTATCAGCTTATATTTTACCAATAGGTATCGGATGTATATTTATAATACTTTGAAGAGTGTAGCTATATTAAGGCCGTATCGTACCCCAGGGAAAGCTAAAAATGCCTGTTTGGTCATTTCAGTATTAGAAATCAAACATCACAGTACAGCTATGCTTATTTGCTATAACTTTTAGTATTTTTCTTGTAATAGGAAACCAGTCTAGACTTTTAGGCACTCCAAAGTAATGATGGTACAATGTTTCCACACTTCTGCTAATTATTTAAAATGAATAGTTAATTGGTAACAACTTTAGGAAAACAATTAGAATTTTATCGGCCTACGGTCCCAGATTACATGCCTAGATAGGTCCCTACAGCGCTCCTAACCCACGTCACTTCATCGTAATTTCTATTTAGCACCGTAACTTAATTATCCCTACCTCATTAGTCTGAATTAATCCAGCCTGGCCCCGCGGCCCACGTACCCAGTTTGTGTACGCACAGCGTGCATACACCTCTTGCCGCCCCCAACTACCTAACAATATATGAGACGTCTACCTACCCTACAGTACGTTTTCGACCAGCGTCCGTCCCACCGTCAGTCTAGACAAATTCCACTCTCAAAGGCAACCTCCACTCGGTCTTAGATCGGCTTTCGCCTTATCTTTCCCAAGCACATCCAGTTAGATCCGGCTTTACTTTCAACAAAGTATGGAGGTTGACCCAAGACGGAAACTGCCCTTCTCTGACGAGGTCCTAAGCACTACCAGAAAACCCCCTACATTTTGTCGAACTAACAGTCCCTATTTGTATACCTTTGCAATCTAGGCCCAAGCCACATTTAACTTAATTTCGTGGTGAGTTGTGTGAGTCACATTGTCCCTGAAAGCAACTGACCCCTACGCTGACTATCTGTCGGGCCAGGAATACCCAGTGTGTCAACCTAACACTACCCTGTGTGTAAGAAGACGAGACGGTCTTTGCCCGGGATATACGTGCTCGTCTCCAGCTAATTGGTGTCTGACCTATCTTCAATTTTCACTAGGGAGACAACTGTCTCTCCCCCGTTACTCTCTCGAAAATAGTGTATTATTTAGCGTTGTAATAGATAACGCCGGCATTAATAAATAAAGTCAAATGCCTCCAGACCGAAGTCCGTTGAAATCGTATTAGTTTTGTTGCCACCGTTACGCGTATCTGCTAATATGATCCAGAATACTTCATTCTGTTAACAATTCGAGTTGCGATAACAAGAATTTTACTTTAACAATCACTTTCTATTTCACAACCAATGTTAGTTAATATCGCAGCTCGAATATCACGCATAATATAGCGCGCTAAAATGGCTCGGACGCTTGTTTTCACGTATGAGTTCGTTACCACCACTCGTAAATCGGATCGCGCCTCCGACGTCCTACAATTCAATGCCCCGCTAATTTTTCTCTCTTCCCCCAAGCATCTTAACTTTCGCGCCACGCGCGCCCAACATCCCTCCCCACGATTCCGCTTTTCTTCCCTTCAACCAATCGCTAGCTGTTTAGCCAATGCGCCTCGCCTTCACGTCTCTTATCATTTGTTATATGCGAACTTCGTGTTGCGCCACGTGGATATAACATCTTCCTTCTCTTTCTATCTTTTTCTCAACCTCTCGCTCGCTCAATGCTGCCGTCCGCCGCGTAATTGTAAAGTTTTTCCTTAATCTAACCAAATCTCTTTAGATAGCCAATATTACATGTTTGAACATCTAGATGTAGCCTTCCATCAACAATTCCTTCTCAATAACTACCCACTTAAGCCAATAATTCTGTATTTTGTGAAATTATAAAAAGTTTCGTGTTCCGACCATAGGTGGCGCCTCCCTGTCGCAAGAGACACGTTAGCCAACCCCATCATTCTAATCCATTGCCAACCTAACAATCCTACGTGAAACTCAAGTAAATAACGCACGCTAGACGGCGCCTATGTCGCAAGGGGCACACGGAACAGTCCCCGCGAAATTCAAAATAATGATAAGGCCCTAGTCCATTGACACCTTCTTACTACCTTTAACGTAAAGCCTCTTGTCCACATGTCCCTTATTTTAAACTAGTTTATTTTTCCCTTTTCATGCTTATTATATTAATGGTGCTACGCATTAATATTAATTTTAGTGCTACTCCCATACATTCCTTACTAACGGACGGATACCATTCATTCTGTACCGTTACAAAACGAAGCGTCATTTGGAAGGAATGACTGAGGAATATAATTGCCGTAATCGCGTCACAGCATAGGGTAGGTACCTGTAATATCGATCGTTATCTCGTCACGATACTATATTTCATATTAGCACTGACCGTAATCACGTCACGGTACTACATAAGGGTGCAGTATGTAAGGCGGAACTGTAAGATTTTGTAGAAATCACTTGCACACAAAAAAACACTCCAATAAAAAGATTAGTAAAAAAAAAGAAATGGAATGTAGGTAACTACTGCCTCGCGCAAACAAAGAGTCATTTGGAAGGAATGACCGAAGAATAGAACTACCGTAATCGCGTCACAGCATAGGGTAGGTACCCGTAATATCGATCGTAATCTCGTCACGAAACTAGATTTCATACTAGCACTGACCGTAATCACTTCACGGTACTACTTATGTGTTTTTTACTTTTTATTATTATTTAAAAAAGCTAAAAGTCTTATATATTCTTGAAAATCGATAAATAGTGAAAAAGTCAAAAAATTTGGGTAACCACACAGGCACTAGCGAAAGTATTAATCGAAATTAATCCAGCAATGCTCGGTTTCTTTTTGTGGCGTATTTTTAAAATATTTTGATATAATTCAGTTCAAAATAAATTCATTAAACACAAAAACACCAAGTGGACACTCTAAGCGTTAGTTATGACAAATTAAATGAAAAGTTGCATAATTGTTGGAATGAAAAACCAACATATCTACGATACCGTCATCTATTATATGCTCAAATAATTCAATTGCAGACAAATTTTTCAAAGCAGTTGCCACTTGCTCTGGAAATGGTCCTAAAAAAAGTTCCAAGACCCCACGAATCTAGGTTTTTCTTTTTCACACAAGGTCGTCAAAGTCTGGTCCAGTATTCAAATTTATCGCGTTTCGGTAACGAACTTCAGCTTCTGCCAACAACTGCCTGGAACTCAAATTACCGATCCGGCCACCAGCATCCACATCTCCAGTATCTTCATCAATCAAAACCGATGGCTCTGGAGGAGCGACAAAAATTGAATCAGGCACTGGTCTGCATTCTTCGTCATCTTCATTTCCGCTTGCTTCTAAAGCATTTAAAATTTCGTTCAAAGTCCATTGGTTTTTGAATATTCCATAATCTACGTACCTGGTGACAAAACAAAGCAAAGCGTGATTAGCTCATGCAATTGCTTAGCGTGTCCATTTGAACACATGGACGAATTAGTAATAAAACTTGATCACATAATAAAATTTACTCAGGTTATATTTATAAACGTAAGATAACACTATTGATCACAAGCCCATGCAAAAAGCATTTAGTCCGGAGAATAATTTGTATGAAAAAATACTTACTGTTTACTTTCTTCTTTTTTTTCCATAACTTCAAAATTGGACTCCCTTAAAACACTATTTTGCACGCAATATTGACGGTTGGTAATTCGAAATGTAATTTGATACTTATACAGATATAACATATTATTGCCGTACCAAAAAATATACTCAGAGTGACCATAACCGTCAACTTAGTTTTCTACTAATTATGTGTCCACATGGATACGCTAAGTATTGCTGGGTTGAGAAGGAAACGTACTATGAAATATATTTCAATAACGTTTCTACTTTGAATGTTTCACTAAGAGGTTCTGAGTCGTATATTCGCTAACGAATCACATAGTTTTTAAAAAATCGTTTGTCTTTGTAATTTAATCATAACATCGACAAAATGTAATATTTAAAACACTGACTGACCTGATTTACTTGGCGATCGTCGTTTACGCAGTTTTTCCACATGCGTATATATTGATTATCCATGCTTCCTTTTGCACATAGTTTTTTGCTACACAAAACACTTTTAGGGTAACGATGTGCGGATGCCCGAACACGAAAAGCGAATGACGATGACAGCGCGGGTGACAAACTCGTGCACTCGGTTGGTATTCACTAGATGACGCCTGTGTCAACGTCTATGGGTAACGTTTTATGTTTTTTTTAATAAAATTTCTTATAGATTACTTTTAATATGTGTTGGATGCCTGGTACATTGAAGAGTGGACTACCTTGTGAATATAAATCTCGAGCATGCAACGTCGAAGTACAATTTAAGTTAAGGCTCAGAAATGGTAAACTTTGCATTTCACGACTATAAAAGATCGGAAGAAATGCTCTAGCTAAAGTACCTATCAATGTAATTCAAATTATTTTCAGTCTTATTAAATGAATGACGAATTAAGTACACTGTTTTCCAAATTTAAAAAAAACAGGTTTTTTTTATATTGTTACATCCATTTACCTTTACTAATAAATAATTAAAACTTGTTCAATACTAACTTACCACAGTCCTCTTTCTCCAATTTTGCCACGTTGTTTCTTTAAGATATTTCCAACTTTATCATATAAGTACTCCCGTTTCATTCAAATGTTGAGCTATTTCTTTCCACTTATTAATTTTCATGTCAAATGTCAATTTGTTATTAAGTTTACCAAAAAGCACCGATATGCTGTCGGAAATCAATTTTAAGATTGACATCTTTTTCGTTCTTATTGTAATATTATATATTAAATCAAACACTTAAAAATACAGGCACGAAGTAACTTGCAAAATGGCGGGAAAATATTTAATAGTTTTAAATAAGTTTTTATCAAAGAGAGCAAATGCATTATTTTGTATGTCAGTTATTGAGAGACTAAAGACTTTTCGATTTTAAAAGACTTATTGTTATTTGATTTAACAACTTCTAATTAGGTATTTGAAAAGAGAGTTCGCTAAATTCCTAGACGAATACTTGACATATTTTCACGTTTCGGACAGTTCAGCCGCGACAATTATTTTTTGACAATTGTCGCATTTATCAGCGTGGTGAAACTGACCACTTGACAATTTTCATCTTTTCTTGACAATAATTGTCGCACCTGTCGACGTAGTGAAATAGGGCAAGAGGATAGCGTAGGTCAAAAAGCAAAAACTCAAAATCGAAACAACAAACAAACGCACTGAACACAACGACAGACATTTTTTTAGTTTTGTTTGTCCTTCCGTTATGGATAAGGCAAAGTGATCTAGCCCGTACAGCCTGGCCTTCAATATTTCTTCCTTTCTTTCATTTTCTTATTTATTTTTAATTCTTCTCAAAATGTTAAATATATTTTAAGTAATAGTAACGCTTCCTATAACTGATATTACCTACCCATAATTATTCAAACATCACGTTCAACTGACAATACCAAGGTGAAACAGAACGCACACTGACGGCTCACAGGCGGCAGGGTGCGTTCAAAAATCTTAACTTAGTTACTACTAACCTAGAAATAGAAAACACAATATTTTATTACTCCTTGAGCTTTAATGGAAACCTAAATAACATGGTATGATTTAATGAATTTAGAGCTATTTTTGCGAATAGCATTTGATTTTATACATTTCCAAAAAAAATAGGTTTATAATGGCTATTGTTGGCTATTTGGCGTCGCTGTGGGGAAAAGCAAGGCATTCAATTCAAGGTCGTCGGACGAACGGTCCAATTACGAGTGGCGGTAACGATCTCATACGCGGGAAAAATAAGCGTCCTAGCTTCTGAAGCGCGCTAAGTTATATTCGAGCTGCAATATTAACTAAGATTGTTTGTGAAATTGAAAGTGATTATTAAAGTAAAATTATTGCTTTCGCAACTCGAATCTGTTAACGAAATGAAGTATTTCGGGTTATATAGCGGATACGCGTAACGGTGGCAACGAAGCTATATATCTTTCAACTGGGAAACCAGGGGCATTTGTTTGTATTCGATAATGCCAGCGTAATGTATTACAACGCTAAAGAATACCCTATATTCGAGAGAGTAACAGAGGAGAGGCAAGTTGTCTCCTTAGTGAAAATCGAAAATAGGTCAGACACCATTTAGCTGGAGGTAGATACGTATGACCCAGTTCAATTTCGAGTCTACCTTCGAACGCACAGTGTAGTGTTAGGTTATATACACTGGGTTTACTGGCCTGACTGATAGTTCGCTTAGGGGTCAATTGCTTTCAGGGGCAATGCGACTCACACAACTCACCCACACAATTAAGTTTAAATGTGGCTTGGGCTTAGATTGCAAAGGTGTTACAAGTAGGGATTGCTAGTTCGACAGAACGTAGGGCGATTTCGGGTAGTGTTTGGAGCCTCGTCAGAGGAGGGCAGTTTCCTTCTCGGGGCAATTTCCATACCTTGATGAAGGTAAGGCCGGAACTAACCGGATGTGCCATGGTAAATATAGGGCGAAAGCCAATCTAAGACCAGTAGGCCTAGCATACGTAATCCGAGATATGTCGCTGACGAGAGACGACAAATCATTTTAAGTTGTCAATTAAGGTTTATAGACAAAAACATCACAGTTTATGCAAAAGCTACTTTTAAGTCTATTTTGAACATATTATGTAGAGTTCTAAGCGCATCCATGTGTCTTTAATATCGATAGACATAGAGATAAATGAATAAAACACAAGAAAACGGGTCGAGAACAGTTCTCGTGTTGCGCATGCTAGGCAGGCAGGTGAAGATTGTCTTTTGAGAGTGGAATTTGTCTAGACTGACAAGGGGACGGACGCTGGTCGAAAACTTACTGTAGGTTAGGTAGGCGTCTCTATAATGTCGTTAGGTAATTGGGGATAGCACAGTATGTACATACTGTGTCCACATAGACTAGGTACGTAAGCCCGCGAAGCTGGGCTGGATTAAGTTCAACTAATAAAATCAGGGATAATTAAGATTTAGTACCTAAATAGATATAACTATGGAGTGATGTTGATTATGAGCACTGAAATGACCAATCTAGGCATGTAAGCTGTTACAGGAGGACAATAAGACTCTAATTTCTTTCTTCAAGGGGTTACCAATTAACTATTCATCTTAAATAATTAGCAGAAGTAAGGTAATATTGAACCATCATTACTTTGGATTACCTAAGAGTCTAGACTGGTTTCCTATTACAAGAAAATATTATTAAGTTATAGAAAAAAGATATAACTCTGCTGTGATGTTTGATTTCTGATACTGAAATGACCAAACAGGCATTCTTTTAGCTTTCCCTGAGGTACAATACGGCCTTAAATTGCAACTCTTCAATGTGTTATAAATTGACCATCCATATACCTTGAAGCGTGTTAGGTGGCCAAACCTCCTACAATTAGCCATTAAACCAGCGAAGAGATAAACAAAGTTTAATCCTATTCTTTTAGTAAAGAATTTACAAAAACTCAGGAAGGGTTCACGGATCGCTCACTCTGTCCGCTTGCTAGGACTTAAAAGGGACTTAGCTTTAGGTTAACCTTCCTCGTAGACTGCAGCTACCTGGAACCTGGAGCCAGCAGGGTCAGTCTGCGCGCAGGGACGAAAGCGGAGTCGTGTACGCTAGGCAGCTGGTCGCGCACGGGCCCTAGCAGGCGGCAGGCAGCAGGCAGCAGGCAAACAGCGCACAGGCTTAGTGGGTTTAGCCTGGTACAGGAACCCAAGATTTCGGGGTTATATTTCGCGCAGAATTTTAACAGCACGACGTTGTAAGTAATGTCGAGAGTAGGTAGACTCAGCAGTAAAAGAGAGCTTTCTCAGCGTGAGTCGGCTTTTTATATGCCAACAGGTTAGCTAAAAAAACTAGACTGTTATTTTAAATTCCCCAAACAATATGTACTATTCATGTCGCTCGAGCAGAGACAAAAACCAGAGCGACCAGACCATAGCGAACACAGATCAATAATGGCCCGCTCACACATTCGAGTAATGTAGCAAAATTATAAGCGATACATTATTTTTTTCTTTATATTATGATTCCTCCCTTAATCAAACATTATTTAATTAAAGGAAAAATTCAGTCTTCTAGGTTATATCATTTGAAACCACTTCAATCCGGCTGGAACACGCTTTCAACGTCCCAACACAAGTAGCTTACGACAGGATATTTAGAGTAAGTGAAACAAGCTCTGTTATTTGCATCCTTGTCAGCTGTCAAAAATTAGATGTGTACAATTAGCTTAAATAATTTTATTTGCCCAGCAGTAGGACGTTTATAGTGAGATCATAGTGAAATCATTTAATTTGATATTAAGTTGTTGAATGAAACAACCACGTAAGTATTTCAACCTATCATTGTATGTTTTAAGCCTGTCTTATCCATGCACAGCATTTAGGATTTAGTATTTGTGTTTAGACAGAAGTGTAGACAACCACATACAACCTATTAGTAAAAATTAAGCTAATATTAAACAACTAAAAACCAGTTTGGAACATAGGTTATTCCGCCTGAAGATGCGAATGCACCTTAATGGTCAAAGACCTTGCAAGTTATGTACTTACTAATATTATGAAACATAGAAATATTTGATTGGTAACAACCCGAACCGATTAGACTAATAGTACAGTCTGCTTTATACTTATTAAAGTGAGTAAAGAATAACTTCTAAATATAATTGGATTAATTATCAACCAAGACAACTGGAGACAATTACATGGTACTTACCTACTTGAAGTATACTAACTATGATTTAGTAGGCTATTAAATAATCACCCAGTCTGAGAGACAGGGGTAGAAGTTAATGGGAAAATAATTAACTTAAGTTCACTTCCTAAAAGAGTAGGATATTGAATAAATCAGGCATCTTTTAATAAACTTAAGATGTGATAACCTGCCAAGGCAGTCAATACAATCTAGTTATATTGGTACTTTATAAGACCCGTATAATAAACACTAAGAGTAAATAAAAGTAAGTTTACTTCAAATGTTAGTATTCTAATTAAGTTCACTTCCTAAAAGTTAGAGGATTTGGAATAAATCAAGCATCTTTAATAAACTTAAGATGGGATAATCTGCTAAGGCAACAGATACAATCTAGTTATATTGGTACCTTGTAAGATCTGTATAATGAACACTAAGAGTTAACCAAAGTAATTTTACTTCAAATGACAGTATTCTATTTAAGTTCACTTCCAAAATGAGTAGGATATTGAATATATCAAACATCTTTTCATAAACTTAAGATGTGATAACCTGTCAAGGCAGCCAATACAATCTAGTTATATTGGTGATTTATGAGATCTGTATAATAAATACTAAGAGTAAATAAAAGTTATTTTACCTTTATTAATAGCATTCTATTTTAGGCCACTGCCTAAAAGTGGGTTTTGAATAAATTATTCACCATTTATGGAACTGAAGGTTAATATTCTGATAAGGCAATAAAGACAGTCAGTTAATAATTTTACATTGTAATATCTTTATAATAACCACAATAATCAGAGAAATAAGTGGGTTCTATTGAATGCTGGCTTCACACCTCTGTTCTATAAGTGATATCATAAGACATAAGTTATTGCATTGAATAATTAAGTTTTGAATGTGATTAAGATATTGGGATAGTAGCAAGCCCTAAGATAAACTCTATTGATTTTATGAGTAATAATAAGAGTATAGAACCTAATAAATAATTTTCATAATGTAAGATGAAATTAAAGTTGAAGAATTATGTAAATTCTCAGTTAATGAAATTTGACAATAAATGATAAAGTAAATTCATTTTGTCGGGGCCAATATAAAACAATGAGATGTTTGGCACGCTAATGAGCGGCGGATGGGGCTCTTAAACTACCACTAAACTCTTTTATGTGTAATAATATCATTTATAAATGATAATAATACCTGCAAGCTAAGCTATTATCCGATTATCTTTGAGTGGTTATGCATTTCTTTCCCGCAGCTGCTGTGATAGATTTAAGTCATAGTTCAGACGAAGATACTGATAGGCTTATGCACATCCAGGATGTTAGGTATTGATGGTTAGGATAATAGGTTGGTAGGAAATAATTTAACGCATGGATAAGCCAATTACTAAACTTTCACGAAGGGTTCACTAGACGATCTGGCCAAGATATTATCATATTATTTTATTACATAGCTTGACTGAAGTTTATTACTAATAGGTTTATGTTATGTTAGGTCTAGTTTAAGATTCCATTATTGTTAACGCGTGAACGCAGCCATACGTGATGCTGTTGGCTGCGCTAGAGTTGGCGCGCGGCGGTTGGCAAGACTGCGCGGGCCCCCCCGCGTCAGCGAAGAAATCCAAGGCCGTTCTCTTGATTCATCCACCGGAGCAAGCGCTCGCGCATAGCGCATTTTATTTATTTTAAATGTACTAGTTAGCTAGCACAATAAATTAATTTCCTCAAAGTAGCTTCGTGTTTTTATGTTCCTGTGGTAACATAAAGTGGCGACCGTGACAGGACGACTACCGAGTACCTACGCAACGTAATGAAGCAGAAGCAGGAGGGACGCTGGAGCGCCTGAGCATGACGCCCGCCATTTTGGCGACTTTTCATGCGACGAGACGATGCCCGCCGCTGCCGCGACTTCTGCCCTGCCCTGCCCATCGGCCTGCTAAAGCTGCAAGACCTGCACTGCAACTGATGGTGTTGGTAGTGGTGACGATGCGAAGACACGCTGCATGAGAAGAGGTTGTACCAGGGAAGTGTTACTCCAATTTTATACCTAACCTAAACACCCTTTTCTTGCAACTATATGATAAAGAAGTTGTCGAACCTAATTTTAAATTTAAATTTAATATGAGATATATTAAGCAACTAATTGCGACCGCGTGTGCCTATTCAGGTTCCTAGCCATGTACCTAGCTTATTTATAAATGCGCACGCCTGTCTTGTTTTAATTAAAATTTCAAATACCCATTCATCTCATTTTCACGAATGCTGTTTTGAGGATTTTAAGCTAGCTATTTCATATTATCTGCAGAACACGGTGCCTATCATTATTATTAATGCCTACCACGTGTCTAAAAATGCAACTAATGATTACGTAACAATGCATATTTGTTCGTAAATAAAGGTCACGCGCTGATTGCACGTCTTTGCACTTTACCCGCCATTTTAAATTATTTGGGGTTTTTGTTTTATTTTAGCGCTGTTTGTGCCTTGGTTACTAGATAGCTTTTATAAGTTTTATTTGCCGACATTTTCAGCGTCAGCAACGTTGAAAGCGCATCATACGCGTGAGTAAAGTTCGATTGACCAAAATACCTAACGTGCTGCGCCTGGTGCCGACTCTTGCTGCTACAGCGGCCGGCGTCAGGGCAGTCTATTCGTGCTTAGGGCTGAGCATCCAACGGGGCTCCGGCTGACCGCGTGCTGCATCCATCCGGAATTATTTGGTTAGATCTGCACATTTTATTTGCTTAGTTCATTGTTGGTAATTTTTTTCTATTACAATGGCTAGTGATAATGACAATTCTAGTGATAAAAAAGATTTTTCCCGCTTTACTCGGCAACGCGTTTCTATAAAAAGGCGCCTAACAAAAATGAAGGAACATATAGAATCTATGAATTTAACTGAATCTTCTCAGTTAAGTGCTATTCAAACAAATGAGTTAATTATTCGACTAGAGAAATGTCAAACATTATTTTCCTCATTTGACAATATTTAATCTAAAATAGAAAATTCTTGTGATGATTTAGATAATCAACTCATTGAAAGAGATTTAATTGAAACAATTTTAAATCATTAATTTCTAAAATTCAACATTTTGTATCTTCTAACCAGAAACAAACTTTACATAATTTTTGTGAAGCTCAAAGTAATGTCTCAGCCGGTCATCACAATAGTATTAAGTTGCCAACGATTATACTTCCATTATTTGATGGTAACTATACGAAGTGGGTCGAGTTTAGAGACACCTTTGACTCTTTAATCAATTCCAACGATGCTATTCCAGCCATAAGTAAATTTCACTATTTGAAATCATCGTTGGAGGGCAGTGCTCTTGTTGTTATTAAGTCAATTGAATTTACATCAAAAAATTACTCGATAGCTTGGGACTTGTTATGCGAGAGACACAATAATAAAAATATTTTCATTAATAACCATCTAAAGGCACTTTTTTCATTGGAGACGTTGAATAAAGAGTCTTATAAAGCTTTACGATTTGTTATTGATATTGTGACAAAAAATTTGAGATCTTTGGACACATTAGGATTACCAACCGATAAGTGGGACGCCTTGGTTATATATTTGGTTTCTTCAAAACTAGATCCGGTTACTAATTGTAAGTGGGAAGAGCATAAGGGAAACCTTTCTAGCTTGCCTACATTAGAAGAGTTTTTTCAGTTCTTGAGAAATAGGGCTAGCATTTTAGAAACTACTCAATGTAGTAATAATGATAACTCTTTCTATAGTCAAAAAGGAAGTCCACTTGGGGGCTGGTACCGAAACCAGGGACATTTAGAAACTTTCGCCGGCGGCTGGCGTCAGCGGGGCAACACGACTAAATCTTTTAAGGTATCATTTGGAGAAGCTAATAATTCTTTTAATACAACCACTATACTCTTGTGATATATGTGATCAGGATCTTTTTGTTTTTGAATGCCCTAAATTTAAACAAATGCCTATAGAAAATGGACAAAGAGAGGTATCAAGATTAAAGTTGTGCTCTATTTGTCTAAGGAAGGGACATAGTTCTTTTAAATGTCGTCTTAAAAGTTCTTGTCGCATATGTAATTTTAAACACAATACTTTACTCCATTTGGATAAACAGAAACCTAGTACAAGTGATGTAGAAAATATACCAGTACCTTCTTTACCTATCTCGCTCTCAGTTGCTTCTGAAGGTCAAGTGCTTTTATGCACAGCTATTGTTGAGGTTGTTAATAACAATATTATAGTTTATAAGGCGAGAGCCTTACTTGATACTGGTAGTCAATCTTCGTTTGTGACTGAAGATTTAAAACAAAAATTGAACTTGCCGAGTAAAGACATAAATTCTATTAGTGTGTCAGGAATTAATAACGTATCTTTTAATATAAAGGAGCATTGTAGTTTAAATATTAAGTCTTGTTTAAGTTCATTAAATATGAATGTGCAGTGTCTTGTTGTTCCAGAGATAACTGGCTCATTGCCGTCTAAATATGTTAATATCAAATCTCTTAGTTTGCCTAACAATATTGAGCTTGCAGATCCCTATTTTAATTGTCCCTCCAGTGTTGATATCCTTTTAGGAACTGACGTCCTTTGGGACATTGTAGATTCAAAGCAAATTAGGCTAGGAAAATGTAAACCTATCTTGCAGCATTCTCAGTTGAAATGGCTTATTTCTGGCACGATAGGTCAAGTACAGTTAAAAAATAAACAACATATTAATTGCAATTTTAGTAAAGAAATTAATGAGACATTAAAATTGTTTTGGGAAATAGATAAATTTCATAATGATAAAGTTTCAAAAACCAGTGAAGAAAATTTATGTGAAGGTCATTTCATTGAAAATGTTCAAAGATTACCTTGTGGTAGATTTTCTGTTAAAATTCCTTTTAACAAAGAGCTCCGAACTCGGTGGCTTGTTTGTTCAAGCGAAGATGCGATTTTTTAATTTAGAAAAAAGATTATCTAAGTTACCAAGAGTTACTAAGAGTCCACTGTTGTGACTCTTCAGTAACCAGTATTGTTAATTAATAAGCCATTCACCCCAGCGGATTAGTGACTGGTACCAAAAGCCTTAACTGTATAGCCACCAATTTCTTAGATTTATGTAAGAGTATATAATTGACATTATTATATTTATTATGTATATTAGTTTATATTCATATAGAAGTTTGTATAGGGATATTTGTATATTTAAATATATATAATGAATTGTCGTACACAAGTCTGCGTTTTGTTGTCTTCACTGTCATAGCATATATTATAGCTATTTACAGGAACATTTAAGTTATTGGGTAGTGCAGCTACACGGGTAGGTTTTCTTTTGGTTGTTTGTATTTGCTTGGTTGTTTGTAGTGTAGTGTGACGCTGGAGGGCCAGCGTCGAGATTTGCCCTAGTCGGTCAAATCTCTGGTGGTTGGGGAGGTACTGTTACGTTGTAAATTCAGGGCCCTGTCTGCCTTTACTAATCTACAAAAAGGTTCGCAATAATTGAATAATAGTTACCTGTAATCATTGTTGTTGAATGATCGGGTTTCCAAAAACATTAGTCATTGTGGCTTGTTAGACTATAATCCATTTTTTCTTCATATTAAAGACATGGAGCCTTGGCTGATACGGTTCTAGACACATTTTCTTGCATTTTCAATTAATACACCTTTCTAAATCAGTTTTGGGAAGACTTGAACTTAAATCTAAAGAAATCAACGTAATTTGTGTTTACGTTTTGTATTTGACATAACGCCAAAGACAATTTCTGACAGCCCATAGACACATAGAGGCGGGGCGAAAGTGCAGTCAGCTTTTCGTTGCAAATAGAAACTGAAATTTTAATAATAGCCGATACAGTTCCGATAATAAATTACATAATAAATTAATATGTATAATATTTATTTTAAGTAATTAAATTAAATTCAAACAAATCCGGAAATGGAACTATTTTTTCTATAAGGACTTTTATCTAGAACATTCGATTGTGATAAATATTTTTTATCGGGATATTGTCACTGCCCGTAGGGGTTACCAGAGAGGAAACTAATACTCCCTAATATTTAGACAGGGTATTCGAGTGGAATTGATTTCCAAAGGAGAATGTTTTTTTTTGGCCAAATAATCAAAGTTTGCCGCCAAGCTTGCCACATGTTTCGTTTGAAAGATCAGCTCATGTACAATATTTTCTTCTATGGAATCGAAAAAATCTGTCCCGCAGAAATCTAGATATTAGCCAATAAATAAAAATAAAAAAGCTCATATTTTACTTTCTATGCACATACAGCAACCTTTTTTAGAACAGATATTTAGCTAGCACGCGAGTTTACCGAACCAGTTATATATATATATATATTACCACCATATTTTAAACTGTATACAATTGAGATAAGGTCGAAAACCAATGAAAAATTTGAACATGCTGTGCCCGTTAAAGGGTTAAACGTTCTTGTTTTATTATCATGTCAGACGAAAAAATTCAGATGAAAAATTAATTAGAAAGCGTAGTTGTATGAAGTCTAAACTGACGATATTAATAATTTTATTACCAAACATAAAGGTTGCACAGAGCTTACTAGCGTACTACAACTAGATTTGGAAAACCGATTAAATAAATTTGATGCCCTATACTCTGATTTTGATAAATTACAGTGTGACATCGAGATGCTTTCGGAGGAACCCGACGATGAGTGTAAGGAACGCGAACAGTTCGAGGACTTGTATCACTACTTGGTGGCATCAGCGCGCAGTCTACTTGGCGCTTGCTCCCACCAGCGTAACCTTCCAGTTGAGGGCTCCGTGTCGTGCTACGAGGATGTACAGGCCAGTTCCTTTAAATCTAATTGCGTAAGATTGCCTAAGATTGACTTACCGGTGTTTCATGGCCACTATCAACACTGGCTTGAGTTTAGGGATACCTTTATTTCGTTAATTCACGCTAGACATGATATAGATAGCATTAATAAGCTGCATTATCTTCGCGCTTCTCTTAAAGGCAGAGCTTTGCTTATAATAGATAATTTAGATTTTAAAGCCGAAAATTACGAGGCTGCTTGGAAGTTAGTGTGCAGTAAGTATGACAACAAAAGATTGCTCGTTAATAATCACGTTCAAGCATTGTTTAGTCTTGAGCGCATGCAAAGGGAGTCTTGTGGGTCCGTTCGTCATCTTATAGATGTTACAAATAAAACTTACGAGCCTTATCTACGTTAGATCAGCCCATTGAACATTGGGATACTCTTATTATATATATGATGGCTGAAAAATTAGATAGTGTCACCCATCGAGTCTGGGAAGAACAGAAATACTTTAACTAAACCCCCTACCTTAGACATTTTTATTAATTTTCTTAGCAACAGGGCAGACTTATTGGAGACTATACAAGAAAGTAAAGGTAATAAAATTCGAAAATTCGAAACTCATAAATCTATACATTCTAATTTACATACAGATACTCCTAATTATAATAATTCCAATATTTACAATAATAAAAATTCAAAAATAAAACATAACTATACTACAAAAATTGTAAAATATTCCTTAGGCAATGAAAGTCACTTTTTATTTAAATGTGAAACATTCAGGTCCCTTCCTATTGAAATAGAATTCAAAAGGCCAAAGAATCTAATGTGTGTATTAATTGTCTTCGCCCAGGACATTTTGAAAGCAAATGTAGACTAGTGTCTTGTAAATACTGTAAGAAGAGGCATAACACACTTTTGCATTTGCATGAGCCCGAAAAAGCGCCTATACCTGCCTTGCCAGTAAATAATATCACAAACTTTGCAAATTCAAATGATTTTCAACAGCATACTACTCCTGCGCATGTTTTGCTTTCCACAGCGCTTGTGAAAGTCATCGGCAGCAAGGGAGACGTGCACTCCGCCCGAGTTCTGCTCGGCAACGGGAGCACGGCGAACTTCAAAACGAACTCGCTATGCGGTAAGCTGGATTTGTCGCGACGCGAGGCGTACTCCACGGTGACAGGGTATTAACAATCATACTTCTCAAAGTACACAGTCTTGCAGCCTTACTATAATGTCCATACATGACGATTATAGACTTATTGTGGACTGTCTTATTCTTCCTCATTTGACTAAATGTTTACCAACTTCATACATAGATGTCGAACATATTCCTCTTCCTAAGGGAATATGTCTTGCTGACCCTACTTTTAATGTCCCGTCCGCCATAGACATATTAGTAGGGGCCGACGCATTTTGGTCTATTTTAGGTAATAACCACATCGACTTGGGTAAAAATGAACCCAAATTATATGAAACCAAGCTGGGTTGGTTGGTGTCTGGGCATGTTTCCCGTCTTAAGCACTCTTCTTCCCCTATTTGTAACCTTTCTTGTGAGGAACCCAACCCAGACTTAACCTGGTTCTGGGAACTAGACACTGTTGCGTCAAAGCACTCCCTGTCCCCTGAAGAACGTGCCTGTGAGCAGAGTTTTTTTTTTAAAATACTACACGTAAAGACGATGGTCGGTTTGTTGTAACAATGCCACTGAAGGAGGATGCTTCAGTCTTAGGCGACTCGTTTCAACAAGCTAAGTGCCGCTTTTTGTCTTTAGAACGTAGATTCACTAGAGATCCTGTCTTTAAAAATATGTACATGGAATTCATGCTCGAGTATGAGCGCTTAGGTCATATGACTGAAAACAGGGAGCCTTCAGCTAACAATGAGCAACAGCCTTATTATTTTTTGCCTCACCATGGTGTACTGCGTGAGTCGAGCGTTACCACAAAGCTCCGTACAGTCTTTGATGCGTCCGCCAAGACCAGCACAGGGCTGTCACTTAATAACATCCTAATGGTCGGCCCTACTGTACAGGAGGATCTTTATTCCATATTATTGAGGTTTCGGCAATTTAAATACGTCGTAACCGGAGATGTGGCAAATTTTTACAGATCGATTGAGCTTAACCCTTCTCAACGCTCTCTTCAACAAATTATTTTTCGCTACAGTCCCAAAGAACCCCTTAAAACGTACACCCTTAATACTGTGACTTATGGCACTGCCTGTGCCCCGTATTTAGCTACAAAATGTTTAGTTAGCTTGGCATCGAGTGCAGTGGATAATGACGTAAAAGAGTCCATAGAAAGAGACTTCTACGTCGACGATTTCTTAGGAGGCGCATCATCTATTGATGATGCAATTAGAATTATTCAAGGGGTCATATCTACATTAAATTCAGCTCAATTTCACTTAAGAAAATTTAAATCGAATAGTCAATTTATTTTAGTTCAAATCGCCCCAGGTTCCACTAACTCAAATAATATTTTAGAAATGTCAAACATAAATAATAACGTCTCTTCTAAAACACTTGGTGTCAACTGGCTTTGTGATTCTGACACACTATCGTTTTCAATTAATATTGATTTAAATAAAAAAGTAACCAAGCGTCATATACTTTCAGTGATTAGTCAGATATTCGATCCATTAGGTTTAGTTGACCTATGCATAGTAGAAGCAAAGATCATCATGCAAAGATTGTGGATAGATCAATGCTCATGGGACGACAAAGTACGAGTATCAGAAGAAATAAAACAGTTATGGTTTGAATTTTCAAACACATTACCTTTTCTGAACAAACTAAACATTCCTCGATGGGATCTTAGCGACAACTCAGTAACCAACGAAGTTCACGTCTTTAGTGACGCCTCAGAAAAAGCGTACGGAGCTTGTGTGTACATACGTTCTGTGGACAAATCAGGTATAGTGTCAGTACATCTTCTTACATCCAAAAGTCGAGTCGCGCCTATTAAGCCCATGACAATGCCCCGACTGGAGCTTTGCGGAGCATTATTGGCAGCAAGATTGTGTACTAAAGTATTGACGTCTTTAACTGTACCGGTTCGGATTTGTAGATTTTGGTGCGATTCCACAATTGTACTAGGGTGGTTAACTACTCCACCTAGTGAGCTCAAAAGCTTCGTTCGCAACCGTGTTCACGAAATTCAGGAGAGCAAAGAGGGTTACACGTGGAGTTACGTACCGTCGAAAGACAATCCGGCGGATCTTGTTTCTCGCGGGCTGAAGGCTGACCTCATCAGCAGTTCTTCTTTGTGGTGGTCAGGTCCCACCTTCTTATTAAAAAATGATGCTTTTTGGCCAACAATGCCCATCGAGAGCGTGAAGCACGATCTACCAGAAATGGTTTCTTGTTCGGTAGCGCTTGCAAATGAAAATACTAATGCTGATTTAATTTGTGAATTTATTAACAAAAAATCTAAATTTACATTTATCCAACGTTCAATCGCATATTTATTGAGATTCATTCACAACTGCAAAAACAAAAATAACAAATTGTCTAGTCATCTTTCGGTTCAAGAACTTCAGAATGCAACAAATTTAATTATTCGAAAGGCGCAGTTGGAAATGTTTCCAGATGAATATGCTTTTCTTAAAACGGGAAAATCAGTGCCTAAAAAAACCGTCTCATAGCTTTATCCTCTTTTTTAGGTCCCAATAATATTATTAGAGTCGGAGGCAGACTCAATAACTTTTCTTATAGTTATGATGCGAAACATCCTGTTCTTTTATGCAGTAAACATCATCTTACAAACATCATTTTTCAATATTTTCATCTTAAATATTTACATGCTGGTCCACAGCTCTTACTATCAAATATTATATTTAATCAAATATTTTATTGGCCTTTAGGTCGCCGCAACCTGTCAAAAAAAACGGTGAACAAAAGGTGTTCGATGTTGCAGACATAAAGCTTCAACTACTCAGCCTATCATGGGTCTGTTACCGGCATCTCGAACTGAACTAGAGTTCCCTTTTTATATTGTAGCGTTGACTATGCCGGGCCAGTGTTAATAGCAGATAGAAAAGGTAAGAGGCTGTAGGCTCCTTAAGTCATTTTTGGCAATTTTTGAATGCAATTCGATAAAGGCAGTGCATATCGAGCTCGTCACGGCGCTATCTACTGAAGCATACATAGCCGCATCAAATCGTTTTGTGTCCCGTCGCGGAAAGCCCAAAAGCATCACGTCCGACAACGGAACCAATTTTGTTGGCACTAATAACGAGTTTTCCAAATTTATAGCACAATCTAATCTTAAAGGTTTAGTAGCTCAAGAGGGGATAGAATTTAAGTACTCGTATGTTCCTGCTTACACCCCCCACTTTAATGGCTTAGCGGAGGCAGCCGTTCGCTCCACAAAGCACCACCTTAAACGGCTCCTAGATACAACGCACTTTACATACGAGGAGATGGCCACTTGTCTCACCCAAATTGAGGCTGTCTTGAACTCTCGCCCCCTTACCCAGCTATCCCCTGATCCACTTGATTTTTCCGCTCTGACTCCTGCGCACTTTTTGATTGGACGACCGCTGATATCCATTCCACATCCACAGGTGGCTGACATGAACATCACTCGCCTTAACGGCTTCGTGAGGATAGAATACTTAAAGCAGCACTTTTGGAGTCGATTTTCGCTGGAGTACATCAACCAACCGCAACAAAAACTGAAGTGGCATAGCACGAGCGGAGAACTTAAACTGGGATCACTTGTGATCATAAAGGACAAAGCTCTACCGTCCCTTCTTTGGTCGCTAGGACGCGTGACCAACGTCTATCCTGGCAGCGCCGGCGTCATTAGGGTGGCTGAGCTGAAGACCAAGAGAGGCACTATTCGGAGGGCCTTTAATAATATATGTCCTCTTCCAGATGTTTGAAGCCCTCGATAGACTTCAACCCGGGGAGCATGTTAATGCCTACATACGCACGGGAAAAGACGCGAGGGAGGAGGGCGTGACATCATCGCGGCGAGCATCGAACCGGTTGCCGCGGGCGCCCCCCGCTGCCTGCGCCCGACCGGCGCGGCATCTACTACCGAATACGACACTCGGCTTTCGGACAGCTCCAACGACAATCGCGACCCTCTTTAAATTTACAATCTGTTTGTCCGGGACATATCCTTTTGTAACTAGTTGGCATTAAACCAACCCTATGTTATACAGTCCGCCTTCTATTTAACTCTTAGGACCCTTACACATCTAACGGACATAGTTGTAATTTTGTCCTAAAGAAGTGATTTCATTTTAAATGCTACTGGGTACCAACCCACGTATTTAATTAGTAAATATTTCAAAAATGAATACTTTTAATACAATTTTTATTTAGTAAAAGCAATGAATCATGTAATCATTAATAATTAATGATTACGTGATTACTAATTATTAGTAATACGAAGTGCTTTTATGCGTTTTCTTTTACTGCCAATTATGTAGTGATTTCATGCTATAAAAGTTTTCTTAAGAAAAACTGGTAATTTTTCAATTATTGTCAAAAAAGTTTTTAACGACAAAAAAAAAGTAGCAGTAGCAGCAGCTCTTCAAGTTCGTCGTCATCCGACAACAAGCGTAAACGCTCACGCCGGCGTCGCAATAAAAGAAGTAAGCGCACACATAATTCTTCTCGATAGATCTGCATGCCGTGGCAGCCTCTAATTGAGACGACACTTAGCTAAGTCCATATTATGTTATATCTCATTATTACTTGTATTTGTGTTTGTCTTGTTGGTTGTCCTTAAATAAATAAATAAATAAATAAATAGATCAATAATTGATCTATTTATTTATTTATTTATTTTAGTCAAGGAAACGAGTGAACTGCGTAATCATTTTATGCATTCTAACAATAATTATAATGACACTACTTATTATGAGCGCATTTCTATTTAGTCTGGAGTTAGTAATGAACTATATGATCAAAATAATTCTAACGAAAAATTACAAATGGCCGATAATTTAGATTTAAATTTTACTTTTGATATCGAAACAAAATTAAAAGAGCCCACCGTGCCAAAAATTTCAGATCAATTTCTAAAAATGTTAAGCGAAGTACAACGCTTTGGTACTGCGTCCTGGGCAGATGTTAGATATAATGACACCCAAAAATTGTATAATCATAACCCAGGTTTCGTTGACCTGGAAACAAATGATGAGGTTAAAATGTACGATACTTTGCGCCATCTGGCACAAACTAAAAAGCGTACACAGCAATCACCCATTGCATACTTAAACAAAAAGAATCATTTCAATAAAATATTCGAAATCTTATTTGGTGGTCTAAAAATACTGATGTTAATTCTGATAATGTAACCGACAAGGTTGAAGAGTTGTTTCTTAAGTGAGATTTACATCAAATATCGTCGGATCTTTTACAATTAGTGTGTGGCCATAGAGCTGAAACAATTGAAATGCGACGAGAAAACATTACTAAGCATGTTAAAGATCCCTTAGTAAAGGCTGCCTTAAATAAAATACCACCAACCCACACATACCTTTTTAATTCAGATTCTCTAACTTCAACGCTTGAAAAAGCTGGCGGTGTACGGAAAACTTTTTGGCCTTTAAAGAATGATATCTTTAAATCAAACCGACTCTCGCGGGGTCAAGGTTTACGAAAGGCAAATGTTCCATCGCGTGGAACTTCTTACGTGGCTTATGAGTCAGGCAACCCTACTCATACAAACACCTCTAATAACCCACCCTCGCGGGGTGTATACCAACAGAATTCGAATTCGTATAGAGGCCAGACTTTTGATAATACTCTTGGTAATTATAAAAATACAAGAAGGTGTTCATTTCACAACCGAGGTTCGCGGCCCGATCGTGGAAATAACCGAGGACGCTCAAATGCTACTCGAAATTCCAGAGACAATACAAAGAAGTATAAATGACTGGGAGGAGTTCCAAGCGGGTCAACTAGTACACTATCAAAGACAATGGCAGGAAATGGGGGCACCACAAGTAATAATAAAATTAATTCAAGGTTATCGCATCCCTTTTCTCAGAAACCCTCACTAATTTATCCCAATATTACAAAAAGCCCGTTTCAAACTCCGGTTTCCGAAAAAATGACTACAATAGTAAACAAAATGAAAATGCAAGGCATTTTGAAAACAGCTCCTCAGTCACCGAGTTTCATTTCTCCGCTATTTCTAGTACTAAAGCCCGGTGGGTCAGCCCGACCCATATTCAATCTCAAAGCCCTAAACGAGTACATAAAACCAGAGCCTTTCCATTTGATAAACATTTATCGCATCCCAGATTTTCTTCAACTTCGAGATTGGATGTGCAAGCTGGACTTATCCCAGGCTTATTTTCACCTGAAAACAACAGAGTCACAAAGAAGGTTTTTACGCATAATTTACAACCAAGAATTGTTAGAAATAACATGCCTTCCGTTTGGTCTGAGCACAGCTCCCAAAATTTTTTCTGTACTCACAAATTGGGTGGCCCAAATATTAAGAAACAGGTGAAACTTAAGGATAATAGTGTATTTGGACGATTTCCTGATAGTTCATCAGAACGTAGATACACTCCGAGATCATGTCAATATTGCAATAGAAACTTTACAAAAATTGGGTTGGCAAATAAATTTCGAAAAGTCAATTCTGAGCCCACAGCAACGAATAATATATCTTGGTGTGGAATGGCGACCCTGGGAACATCTAAAGTCTCTACCAAAAGAAAAAATTGCAAAAATAAAAGTAAAAGTAAGCCAAGCGATAAGAAAGTCACAAATGTCTCTAAAGGATGTACAGAAACTAATAGGGTTACTGAATTTTGCCAGCTTTGTAATACCAAGAGGCCGATTAAATCATCGGGAGTTGATAATGTTCATGATCTCAATTAGTAGTGTATTATTGGGCATTCTGGCCCCCGGTCGTCCGCTTCGCTTCCGATCGTTCGCTGCGCTCACTCCGGTTGACAGAATGCCCAATAATACACTACGGATTACATCCGTACCGTACTTCCTAACACATTCAGCTCCAGACCCATGGTAAGATTCGCTCGCTTCGAATCTAGAGTGCCCAATAATCAACTATTAATGAGTATTTTAGCTCACAAAGTGAGTGAAGGCGTAGACCTATGGCTCGTTCGCTTGCGATCGAATGCATTTAAATAACAAGTTCAGTGGTAAGGTACATTTTTAGTAAATCCATTTGTCACACCTGAGATTATTTAAATATGATGACTAGTCATATATGCTCATTTTCATAAAACGCGTCAAAACATAAGGGTTAAATTTAAACGATAACATGAAATTCATAAAACAATGTAAACAAGTTTTAGGAATCGGTATTATTATTCAAAATCTTTATACCAAGCTAAATACTTATATTTGGAGAAAGTTTTAGACATGGTTCCTGGTACATCGTTACATAAATACAATCACAACAGTGAAATATTGAGTCCGCATGAAGCTTTATCAGATTCAACATAAGAAATTATTTTGCAATGGGACGTCATAAGAACATTGATTGTTTTTATATTAATCAAGCTTACACAAAAATTCCTAAACAATTAGTAAGAGATAATTCAAATCTACTAATATTATTTAAGCAAGATGACATTAATTTGAAACACGTGTATGATGAGCATGTTGGGTCTGATATGTCATGGTTACAGTTTCGTGAACTATGTTCCGCTGTATGGAAGAAACCCTTCAGCTATCTTGTGATTAATAAGGACTGTGAGAAAAACACGGGATGCTACAGGTCAACATTTGACACATTTGTTGTGGTGGACTAACAAACAAAATAAGATGTATAAGCACTTATAAATCATTTCCGTTTGGGACATGCGAGTGAGCGAATGGTTTTAAAATGGAAAAAAACTCAAAGAACAAATTGTTAAATCCGCAGCAGCTGTTAAAAAAAAAAGGTGAAATGATAAAAGATGTAAAGAATGCAAATAATATGGCATTAGAAACAATATTTAAGCCCGTTGTAGGCCCTCTCACCTTGTTAGCAAACAAAAATGAAGGTAAGCATCGCAAGGAAGAGACTCTTGAACCGTTGATGAAAAAATCTAAGAATGATGTTTTTGACAATGGTAAAATCTTGAGAATTGGAACAAAGACTTTGAAAAAAACTGAAGGGTTAAAAGAAATGTTGTTTAAAAAGAGACCCAATTTAGATGTGGTCACGGTGGATGATTTACAAGATTATAAATTGCTTTTAATAGAAACCAATGCTCATCGTCGTTATTTTGAGTCATCAAAACCAATAAACAGCAACAAGGGATTCAAATACACTAATGTTATTAAGCCTTTGTTCAAATTTTCTCGAAATGCTACCACAAGCGTGGAGAGTATTCCAAAAGGAAAGGGTATTCCTCTTTTGAAAGAAGTAAAAGAAAATACTGATTATGTTTACTGGGATAACCCGAACGAGTTAGTAGAACGATTAAAATTACTATTAGCATCATGATAGCATCATCATGATGATACCTCAGTGTTGCCTGCTGCCCGTGGGCATCAGGCAACACTGGGGTAAATAACGAAATTATTGCTATTGTTGAAGAATTGTATGAAGCTGGTCTCATAACTAATGTAAATTTAAAGAGCTTCCATCAGGAAAATTACGCAGTACATTTTCGGTGACCGACTCATCTAGACAGCGATGAATATAGACAAGTTTGGTAATCACGTTCATAAACGTTGACGGTTAACAGAATTCGTTGATACTTTTAACGATACGTTAGTGAAATCTGACGCTGGGCACTACGATTTGAAATTGTCTAAATTAAAAGGTCTTTCATCACCAAACGAAGACGATGAAGCAGTGAACAAAGCGTATGTGGATAAAACCGTTCAAGAATTAAGAAATGAAATAAAAAAAACTCAGAGTGACATAAAACTTGTACTTAAAAATTTGGAAAATATAACATCGGACCGTTTAACAAAGTTATTTTATTCAAAGACAGAAGTAGATAAATTGATTAAACTTAAATTAAATAAAACATGAGTAAAAGGACATAGTTGATGAAATTCACAAAGCCGCAAGAAGGAATTTTCCTCGTCGAAGGACTATCATAAAAGGAATGGATGATTTATGGCAAGCTGACCTTAATGATTTTCAAAAATATTCCCATTTTAACAAAGGATACAAATACGTTTTGGTTGTGATCGATACGTTATTAAAATATGTATGGGTAAATCCCGTAAAATCAAAAGACAAAAGTAGTTTAACCAAAGCAATGCATGAGATATTATCTTCTTCATCAAGAAAACCTGATAATTTACAAACTGATCTTGGCAAGGAATTTTATAATGATGCATTTCAAAAATTGTTAAAGAAGTGTGATATTAATCACTATTCCACACATTCTGTCAAAAAAGCTTCTATTGTGGAACGAGTAATTCGTACAATAAAAAGTCATCTTTATAAACTCTTTAGTTTATATGGTTGTTACCAATGGCTAGGACCAAACTTGAATTCAGTTGTAGAAACATACAATAACACTACTCATCGTATTACTAAATACAAACCTGTTGATGTGAATAAAGTAAACCAGATGGTTGTTAGATCTAACACTATGCGAACACGGACATCTAGTACAAAACAACCTAAGTTTTGTATTAATGACAGTGTCCGTATAAGCAAATATAAAGGTGATTTTTACAAAGGCTATACACCTAATTGGTCAACGGAAATATTCAATATAGTTAAGGTTAACGATACAAACCCACCTAGGTATATTTTAGAAGATAAACATAAACAATTAATTTTAGGCTCATTCTACGAACACGAGTTACAAAGAACAAAATTTCCTGAACTTTATCTCATTGAAAAAGTTATAAAAAGAAAAGACAATAAGCTTTTTATTAAATGGTTAGGTCTCAGTAATGAAGAAAACAGTTGGGTGGGGATAAGAGAGCGTTACTTTTGTAATATAAATGGTGTGTTGAGTGAAAATTATTCATTTAAAAAAGATCAATGAAGAAGGGTAGAGGTATTTTAAATAACTTTATTAATAACTTACCAATTGAGCTACATATCCCTGGTTATCAATTTTGTGGTCCTGGCACTAAACTTCAGAAGCGATTACTAAGAGGTGATCGGGGTATAAATAAATTAGATGAAGCTTGTATGCACCACGACATTGCTTACAATAACGAAGACTTGAGCGTTCGACGTAAAGCTGATTTAGAACTTTTGAATATGGCTAAAAGAAGACTAAAGTCGAGCGATGCTGGAAAAGGCGAAAAAATTGTGTCATGGATAGTAAAAAATGCTATGAAAGCAAAACTCAAAGCTGGTGCTGGAATACGTCCATTTATGAAAATTGTGAAAAAGTTACAATCTCAAATAAAGAAGTTGAAATCTAAAGATAATCGTACAGCTTTAAATTTTGCATATGCTGATGCAAAAAAACTATTTAAAAACAAAAAAGGAATACGCTTACCACGATGTATTCCTATTCCAAAATCTGGAGGCTTTTTACCTCTTATTCCAATTTTTGCTGGTTTGTCAGCCCTCGGTTCACTAGCTGGTAGTGCGGCAGGTATAGCAAAAGCTGTTGATGATTCCAAGGTTGCTCAGTAGAACCTACAAGAACCTGTACATCATAACAAGGCAATGGAAGCTGTTGCTCTTGGAAAGGGGATGTATATTAAAGCACATAAAAGAGGAGCTGGATTATACTTGAATCCTTCAAAAAACTAAGCAAAGGGCTACCCAGACGCCCCCTTACAAATCTAGACATTTTGAAGCACGCAACTGACATCCCTTTTTTTCGAGGAGTATTTATGAGAGATTCGCTGCCCTCAAAACCAAGAAAAAATAAGTGTGCTGTAGTAAATTTGGATAGTTCTGAAAATCCAGGTACACATTGGGTAGCCTATGTCAAACAAAATAACTATTGCGAATATTTTGATAGTTTTGGTGATTTAAGACCTCCATTAGAATTAATAAATTATTTAAGGAACATGTCAATAACTTACAATTATGTGCGATATCAAAAGTTTGGTACCATAAATTGTGGTCATCTGTGTTTAAATTTTTTAAGAATGTATTGGAAACAACATTTATATTAAAATTAACTTAATAAACTTTATCAGTATAAACATGTCGATAACGGGTAAAGGAGCTTCTTTGATAACAAACTACTCTCCTACAAACAATTAAAGGGAGAGTATGAGTGTGGTTTATTATATTTTTCAACTTTTAATTCCATCCCTAATATAGATGAAAGAAACAATAATTTTTTTTATGGTAATGATGGTGTCATTAAAATACCAGAAGGATCTTATGAACTTTAAGATATTTGTGATTATCTTAAGAACAATATCAAAAATGCTGCGTTGAGATTGACTGCAAACAACAACACACAAAAAACAAGTATTTTTTGTTTAGAAGAAGTTTACTTTAATAAAAATGAGTCACCGGGTAAAATTTTGGGTTTTGGTATGGAAACAATAAAGGCTAATATAAATACAGAGTCTAGATATCCTGTTAGCATTTTATCAACAACCATCGTGCGCATCGAATGCGATGTAATCAGTGGATCATTTGTAAACGGAAAAGCAAGTCATATAATTTATGAATTTGTGCCAAACGTACCACCTGGCTATAGAATCATTGAAATACCTAAAAATTTAATTTATTTTCCTGTCAATCAAAGTTCAATAAGTGCTATCAATATAAGACTATTAGACGCTGAAAATAATCAAATTAACTTACGTGGTAAAGAAGTGCAGGTATACTTACACTTTAAAAAAACATGTTGAATTTTAATAAAACCCTATATACTGCACGAACACAAGTCAGTTCTAAAAGATCATCGCATAAGGGAGCACTATTTCGATCAATAAAGAAGTTGACAAAAAGCAATAAGGAATTTTTGAAGTCACTAGGATTAATAAAATGAATTTTTTAAATATAACTCAACCTGCATCTTACGATAACAGCATCGAAAGTTTTGAATATCATTCGTATAAACCATACGTAACAAGTTTCAACAAGAATGATGAAATACGAATACCGATAAATCAGCAAGATCTCTACGTATTGCCTTCATTCAGCAGTTTGTATATTGAGGGCAGAGTAAATGTGTGTAAGAATAGAAAAGAAAAAGAACGAGTAACGAGTGTGCATTTTGTAAATAACCCTGCACTATTTTTATTTCAAGACATTCGTTATGAAATAAACGGAGTAGAAATAGATAGAATTAAAAATGCAGGAGTGACAACCACAATGAAATCTTATCTTTCGTTGAACGATAATGAATCTAAATGCGCACGAGTTTGGGGTTGGTCTCCAACAGGCACAACTACTGACGCCAGTGGAGTATTCTCAACCTGTATACCACTAAATAAAGTGTTGGGTTTTGCTGAAGATTACCAAAAAATTATAATGAACTGTAAACATGAATTAGTTCTTTTGAGAAGTAACACAAATCTCAACGCCTTAAAATTAAATGCTGATGAAGTTGTGGATGAAATAGCAATAAATAAAATTATTTGGCCAAAGTTTCGGATCGAGAAAGAATTAGTTTGCTTAAGCACTTAGAAAAAGATCGACCGATAACAGTTGCATTTCGTAATTGGGACTTATATGAGTATCCATTACTTCCCAAAACACGTAAACATACTTGGTCTATTAAAACATCCTCACAGATAGAGAAACCACGATTCGTTGTAATTGCTTTTCAAACAAATCGTAAATTGAATGCAACAATGTCAATGGCAGAGTTCGACCATTGTCATATACGTGATGTAAAAGTTTTTCTCAATTCTTCTTCCATTGAAATTCCATATGAAATTCTGGACATTAGTTTCGCTGACAACAAATATACTTTAATATACGAACAGTACGCTAAGTTCCAGCAGTCTTATCACGGACGCAGGGCTGAACCGTTGATGAGTTTAAAAGAATTTAAAGAAACAGCTCCCTTATTCATCATTGACTGCTCTCGCCAACACGAAACGTTAAAGGGATCGCTTGACGTGCGAGTTGAAATCGAGGCTGATCAAGAAATACCTGATCAGACCGCTGCTTACTGTTTGATTCTGAACGATTGCATATTTGAATACAAACCTTTAAGTAACATTGTAAGGAAAATATCATGAATATCGATACAATAGTTGTGGATCTACAAGGGTTCAAATATTTTAAAAATAAATTTATAGTTAAGGAGTTGGCAATCGCTACTAAAGATTATACCCACACCTTTTTAATAAAACCTCCATATTCTTATAAAACTTTATCAAATGAAGAGCAAAAGCAAGTGCGTTGGTTGGAAAGAAACCGTGGGTTAACTTGGAGCGAGGGATTCATTGATCATCGTGAATTTCAACGAATTGTGGTTCCTTATTTATTTGAAAAAAAAGTATTAGTTAAAGGATTGGATAAAAAAATGTGGCTTCGAGAGATATGTCAAGAATGTGAAATAATAGAATTAAGTGAAAAAGGTTGCCCGAAACTTTAAAGTTGCATAATGACTACTATGACGGAGGAAATAAGGTTTGGAATTGTGTTCATCATAAAAAGATGTGTGCATTAAAAAATGTACTGTGTCTCAAGATGTGGTACTGTGATAATTATATGTATGATTTTTTTTAAACTTAGTTTTAAGGAATATTGAATTGTAAAATATTTTTTCAATAAATCATTAATAAATATACCTAATGTCTTTGATTTTACTTTAATCATAATCTTATAAAATATAAATAATGATAGACAGCACCCACCTGAATAATGAAGAAGTTAGGATCACGAAGCCTGCTTTTCGTTGCGATCTCGTAACTTCTTACTGATCTGCGTAAATAGTTGCAGCGCTTTATAATATAGCTCGTCTCGATCTTCATACACCAGATACTGTGTTTTAGCTCGCGCTACCATAACCACTTCGTTGTCAGGTGTATCCACAGCATCCATCATTCGATTTTTATGAGACATTTTGGAATCCTATTATCGAGAGTAGCAACGTAGCTGGTTTGTAACAAACAGAGGTGTTGCTGACCACGTTTAGACATCTTCACTTAAAAATACACAACACGAGCTAAGTGTGAACGCAGCGAGAGCGAATTTTATACTAATAAAACATGATTAATTTTCTATGTTACCAAATCAGCAATATGAGACACTGATTGCCAAGTTCAAGTTCTAACCTGCTTTTTTAGGTATTTCGCTGTTATTGCAGAAAATACTTTTGTAAAAAGACACCGAAGCGCATTCCGCGCGTTGGTTGATGTCTTATTAATTTGCATGTTTAAACCTGATCAGTGTTTACTACCTACTACATACAATACACCAATATGTATTTTTATAATGATTTTTAAGGATCGAAATAAAAATCATAATTATATTAATTATTCGTCTTTATTTCCGTTTTAGCAGTTTACATAGTTTATTAAACAACACACTACAAACAATACACATAACAATTAAGTACACACATAACCATTACAATTATTACAAATTCAAATGGAAATAGTTGTTATACAGTTTTATAACTAATTTTATTTACCTACATAGCTCAATACAATATAATTTTTCATATACTTATTATATTACCATTTCACCTAAAAGTACGATATCATTTAAAAATACATGTACATTAAAATATCAGTGTAAAAGTATATCCCCGTATACACACCTTTAGATATCATAATACCTAACTAATTTTTGGTTCGAATTTTATAAACAGAAACAATGCTATTAAATTTTAAGTATTGACACGTGGCCCCAAGCTTTCGTAGACACCTTATCAGCCGCAACTATCCGCTTATCATCGTTGCAAGATAACGCAACTTTATTAAGACTACGCGTGAAAATATCATGTTTAATTGACTTAAATAAAACGTTTGTCTTTCGCACTATTTCGCCTTGATATAAAGTTCTTTTATAATCAGTTAATGTAATTTCACGAACAACAGACGTTTTTACACCCTTCGCTTTTTTAATAGTGCTATTAGTTGTTTTTACACAATATAATTTTGATCGTAATCCCACAAATTCAGTAATGATAACTCCGCCAATTTCGTCCTTAAAGAGACGGGGACCTTTTTGTTTAATAGGGGTAAACCATATTTATTTTGTTCAGAAAAGTTACTTGTATGAAAATAATTTATGAAAGATTGTTTCAAATCTTTATAAAAGTCTCTGGTTTCAATTTGGTAAACAAAACTATCCGTATCTGTATAGCACATCCGTAAGCGATTTTTATATGATGGTTAAAAACCGAATAATGGAAGTCGTACATGTGGCTTTTAGATAGCTCTAACACTGCAAATCCTAAGTATATTGGCTTATCTAAAACTACCCGTTCAGGTTTTGTTTGTATTGCAACTAAATTTTCAGAGCAAACTGACGCACTATGAAAATTCGAGTTCGCGATTAATTTATCAACTTTTTTTCGTTTTATTTTTCTGATCACTCCATTCATTAACTAAATGCACATTAACCATTTTCTCGTTGTTTTCCAATGTTTAACCAAAAATACTATTATTAAGCAATTTAAAAAAGTCTTGTTCGAACGTAGACTGAGCTTTTTGCCTTAGACTGGTATTAAGGTCGATGTATTGTTTTAAATAAGGAATCTGTCGGAATACTATTACACGATGATTTTTTTTTAAATCAATCCGTGTTTTATACAAGTTTTTAAATGAACGTAATGAATAACCTCGAAGTATTTATCGTAAAGATTGGGCCCAAGTTTAGAATTCTTTCCTCCGGGAGGGATGCATTTTTCTGGACAAAACAGTAAATCATTATGTCTGTCATGTAACTCTTTCGGATAGCTCAAGTCAACTTCAAGGAAATAACCGTATTCCGCGTCGTTGGGTATATTAACGAAATCAAGCTTATCAATTTCTTCTCGATGTAAAAATCTTAAATTTGATAATGGCAAAGATTGACACATGCTGAATCCATACAAGTTATTACAATCTATGTAAACTACGTAGGTGTCTGGTTTTAGCGAGTCATATATTTATTATTAGCTGTAGCGTGTCTGTGCGAGCACATGCACACCCCACCCCTAATACCGGATTGGATCATACGCACTATAGCAAGGTCATGAATGAGCTCTAACTCGACTCCTGTTTTGAAAAGCATCGCATCAAAAGACAAACTAGGCGCAGTTACATAAAAAGCTGGATCTAGCTGATAATAAAGTTTGCAAGTTTTTCTAAACTTCTCGAAAATGTCCGTTAATAAGAGAACATCTGTTTTTAAATACAAATCTGTGTATTGACCTAAATTTTTTATATTAAATTTAGTCAATACTGATTGTGCATGTTGGTAATCTTCGTCAGTAATATGCTCATTTGTAAGAGTGCTGTAGAACATGATCTTTTCTGGGAGAGATCGCTCATGAAAACGCTCCCAACAGTTCATGTACTCGTAAGGGTATATACCTTTGCGTGTAAGTAAATTGAATTGCGTTTGAATAGGAAAATGATTTCGCAAATGTTCAAATTCATCTTTTTTTACAGTTTTGCTTAATTTATCCAAGCTAGTACCTAAGAATTTAAACGAATCTACAAATCGTAGTTGTATAAATTCTTGACCTGAAACAGGAATAAATTTCGTAAATGATACATAATTTTCTTTCGTTTTAGGTATAATCGTAATATTTCCAGGCAATTCGCCTAATTGTTTTATAAACAAATGGCAATCATACCCTGTTAAATTATGAAAAAAAAATAGAAATTAATTTTGGTATTTTGTATTGCAGATTACAATATTTATGTGCCGCACCGCGATATAAGCCTGTTATATGACAGTGATCGCGCACTTTATCAGAAAAAAGAAAGTTTTGACATATATGACAGCTTGCATAAAATCAGCAGCATCTTGCTCTGTAAAAATCATCGGCGAATTTTTAGACAAGATTGAATGAATTTCTCGAACATCGCGATAGATACATTCTATAAATTTACTAACACAATCAATACCACGATATGAAACATAACAATTATAACTTGCGTCCATAGAACACACTATATTATATGCAAACGCGGCCGGGATATGACGTTGTAGTGTTTTTGTGTTTGCCGTATCAGAAACCGAGGTATTTTCTTTATATTCCACTAAAATAGTCTCAAAATCTGCATAAATTACGAAAGGAACGTTTTGTTTTCGATCATAATTTTGAAATTTAATTACCGAACCCTTTTGCGGTAATACAGTAACAATTCCGCTACAAACATGATTTTCAAGTTCTACACAAGTAGTAAAAAACACTAAGCATGTATCACAAAAATATAGTTTGCCGTGATGAGCAGTAATTTGATTTCTGAGAAGCCGCGACAAATCTTAGATTAGACAATAATGCAAAATCAGACCATTATCTAACAGTAACAAATGAATGGTTTTTTTATTTTTGGTGATTTCAGATTTGTACAAAGGTCCTATAATACTTTTATTATTCTTTAAACCATAAATAATAAAACTCAACTACGAATTGCTTTTTTCAAAGATTTTCATGTCTGAGAACGTAACAGGAAAAGAGATTCCGTCGATATTTAAAACATCCTGGAAGTGAGGATAAGACGATACCCTCTCAGGGTGGTTATGAGCTGGATACAGAGCTGCTGTTACGCTCCATAAAAAACAGAACCGATCCTTATTTTGAATGTTTACACAAGCTTTCTTATTTTGTATACATTTAGGTAGTTTTAAATAAGACGAACCACCTAATGGCTGGTATTTATTTACGTTCATTTCTAAATGTGAATTACTCAAAAATGCCCAGCCGCTGTCGCTCTACTGAAACTCTTCTATTTTCTTTTTTAATGTATCAACTACTTTTGAAAATATACTATCGAAATCATAGTAGTTATAAATTATAAAATCTTTTGTATTAAAGGATTTAATTTCCTGCACACTATTTTTAAATAGCACAAAAAGGGCAAAAAGTTCAAAATTTACTTTTAAACATGTATGTTTCTTTAAAGCTTCATCTAAAAGCGGCTTTATTTTTATACGAATAGAATTAAAAAAATCATCAAAAGACACTTGATTATCAGGTTCGCAAGCGGTAATTCGGTACGAAGTGATACGAGAGCGAAATGCAGATCCTACAATTTCCACACCATTGCTAATTAGCTGGCTGGAATTATTTTGTTTATGCACGCGACTGCGTAAGTGCCCTACCCAAAAGGTTGAACCAACAGATGTGTTACAAATTGCGCAAAATGGCATATTGCTGAACCAAAAATTAGAAAATTAAATAATATAAAAGTTATCTAATTAAATTAGAAGTTAACCTAACGGACTTAAGAGCGAATACTTATTAATATAAAAACATAAAAGTGTTTAAAATTTATTTAAAGTTAATTTTATTACTATAATACGTAGGCTCAATATTTTCAAAAATAGCGTAGGCCTGACCTAGGAAGTCCTGCAGAGCTTCCCACTCACGCGATTGTTCGCAGCACTGTAGTTTCACAGATGCAAGTGCTTTCTTGTACCGCTCTACAGCCGGAGTGCTCCTAACATCATCGGTGTTGTAGATCTTCAGATCCACGTAAAACTCGCCGGCAGTGGTTGCGGTACGACGACACTGGCCCGAAGACACCCGCGATGTGAAACTAGAGCCTACGCCGCTAGTGGATTGGTTGCTGCTCGATGCTTGTTCGTCCTTATTTATTATTGAAAATAAATTTTTGGTTTTCTTCGCCCTGTGAACAAAAAAAGAAAATACTTTAATAAGTACTAATTTATATTACTTAGCATTTAAAAATCTGTTGTAATTTTATTTAGTCGATTTCATTCACTTTGATGGCTTTTAAAACTAATAGGTGTAGCTATGAATAGGATTGCATTTGTTTATATTAATATAGAATGAAACCATCTCATAAAAAATCCTGTAAATCTTTACTATAATATTATAAAAAGGAAAGATTTGATTGTTTGAATTGAATAGGCTCCGAAATAACCGGACCTATTTAAAAAAATCTTTGAGCATTAGAAAGCTACATTCTTGACATAGGCTATATTTTATCCCGATATTCCCACGGGAACGGGTACCACGCTAGTAAAATTATATAATTACAGAGGTGAAGGAGGCGTTGACAGAGCTGGGGCGTTGGTGACAGAAGCGATGGTGATCTTGCGTTTGCTGGCCTTGGGCGCGGCGGCGGCGGCAAGAACGGCTGAACTCGAGGGGGTCGCTTTTTTCTTGCTCTTGGCTGGCTGTGGTGCTGGCACTACTACTGGGGCAACCTCTTCGGTGCTGGATGCGTACTCAGAGTCCGACCTATAAAGAAAAAACATTTGAATATTTATAATAATAAACAGAGGACCTCCTCCTTTTTTGAAGTCGGTTAGAAAGAAAACCAAAAATATAAGTAGTACATAGGTACTTACTAACATTTTAAATAATCACGAACTTGTTTCTTGACCGTACACAGAAATTGCACGAAAATAATGAGATTTTACGGCCAAATTCTGTAATTTATGTAATCGATAATTAAACGTCAGCAAAAAGTAAATCAAATTTGTTCTGAAAAAGTCACAATAAATTTCATAGATCTTTGAAACATATTCTTTTATTAATTATAATAAACAAAAAACGCAATTTATTAATTTACCTTTGGAATTGGAATATTATCGGAAACATAATTGTATTACACTATGTTGCAGTTTAACTAAAAATCAAACGTAAGGTGTTTATTAATTTCTTAAATGTCTAATAACTATAGTGAGTTATTTTTAATAGGTAGGTACTGAATTAGCGTTTATTTATTTAGGTAAATCTTATTGACTCATTAATATCTAATAAAATAAAAAAACAAGGAGAAAAATTAACATTAATTAGCAAAAAACATTTATCCTAAGGTAGATATTTTAATAATTTCAGGTCTTGGGTTCAATTCCTGAATAAGATAAATATTTGTGTGCATGAACATATTTATTTGTCTTGGTCTGGGTGTTAACCAAACATTTTATTGAATAAGTATGATAAAAATTCAAGTTATATCTCAAGACTCGCATGTTTTTCATCATTTTATAAAACACATTGCATTCAGATATTTTAAATATTGACAGGTTTTTTATGTCCATCGCAACATGAAGTAAATAACAAAACTCTAATGTTACATCCGTACACACACATCGTTAGCATTTAATGCTGAATCTGCATGCGCACGCTGTTAGACCAGGGGCCAACATGTTTGATATAAACGCAAATAGGATAAATTTAGAAAAAACTTGATACACACATATACTTTTCCTAACAATATAAAATTCTAAAGATTGTATATTTAAATGATAACTGTGTTTCTATATTAATTACTTAGGAATTCAATAAAATACAATATTTCTAAAGAACTGAAAACTTATTACAATAAATAAACCGATTTCAAATAGTACTGAATTGTGTTAATCAAAATGCATGTTATTATTAGTCTATCATTGTAATAAAATAATTACAAGTGCGCAGTGTATCGCTTTCAACTCCTGGCTCCTGGTCTGTTCGATGTGGAGTCGAATGCATTGGAAATTCCCACGTCTTCGACATTATGACGCGAGGTTTCTTAGAGCGTGTTCATTCATTTCTGCTCGTAACAAAAAGTTAAAAATATGATTTAAATGTGTGGAATCATAATGTGTACATTAATAGTGTACAACATAAAATGTAAGTATATTTTTATCCTTTTTGTGTAGCTTTTGAAACTGGGTTTGTGATTTATTATATAACTGGGATAGTAATAACAACCGTCACCCATTTTCATAGTAAGTTCCTAGGTGTAGGTACTTAAATTAATAATTTGGTGTTTTAAAAAGAGCCATGCATAGATAAAAACAAAATTGTGTCTACAGAAATATACCAACACACAATAAGAAAAAATAATAATTGCTTTGTCTAAGTCTGAGTGATAATTTTAGGTTAGATTAAGCCAGAAGCCCCGTTTATGATCACTTTTGCTCTAATTTCACCTATCAATATAATATATATATTTATTTGCAATCAAAATAAAATCAAATCACAATCGTAAGAATTTCTTATGCCATACAATTATTTTTCAATAAACGCCATTTTCTGTTTTAATATTTTTTTGTATGAAAAAGAATGATCGATAAATTCTCATTAATTTAAGATACAATTTTTGTTTTAAAAATCCAAGACCATTTAGTACTTAGTGCTTCAAAGTGAAAAAACAGCAACCGCAGCCGAAAGCCTCAAGCGGCGCAAATACGAAGCTCTTGGCGAGAGCTATGTGTTTGTGCCGTTTGGGGTGGAAACGCTGGGGCCATGGGGGCCAGAAGCACGGCGTTTCGTTAAAGATCTATCGAAACGCCTTGTCGAAGCCTCCGGCGACCGGAGGGCTGGCAGCTACTTTTGCCAACGAGTCAGCTTAGTCATTCAAAAGGGCAACGCTGTCAGCCATTTGGGGACTTTGCCGCGCGGCAGCGGTTCTCTTAGAGATATTTTTTATTTATAAGGTATTTATAGGTTTTTAGTTTTTAAGTTATTTTGTTTTAGTTTATAGGTTTTTTTATTTCTGTTATAGTAATAAGTAAATTTAGTAACATCTGTATTAATTATAGTAATTATAATATTCGTATATTCCTCAGTTCAATGATTCGGATCATGATAAATAATTAATTACTGTAACAAATGTTTGAGGCTTACAAGTGTATAAATGTGTGTACAAATAAAAATCAGTTAAATAAAAACTGTTGTTTATTTACATTACCCACACAAGTCACATTGGCGTTTGTAGCATACATTCATTTGTAATAAAAAATTTGTTGTACTTAACAACCAATTAAAATCTATTTCAGACTTTAAATTAATTAATAGATAATAATAAATGACAACTATTGACGTGTATCATTTAATTATAAAATAGGAACATTTTTAAAATATTTTAACCATTTACTTCCTCAAACATTCAATGGCATCACCAGGCGAAAACAAACAGATCTCAATAAAGCTTCCAGTGACGGTCAAGTGATTTAATAAAAGCGTTTTACCCTGAAATAAAACGCATATTAAAATACTTACCTCACTGGAAGCTTTCACTTTAATTCCTGCCTGGTGTAATTGAGCCAATGAGCCACAATGGCGCGCTAGGATTTAGCAAAACTAAAAAATGGCGCGCTCTGCCAGGTATCGCCACTGAGCCGGAAGTAGTGGGGGTTAAAAGGTAGGAAATATTGACAGAAAACCAACGGGAAACGGAAATGCTATCTCAATAAAGCTTCCAGTGAGGTAAGTATTTTAATATGCGTTTTATTTCAGGGTAAAACGCTTCTATTTTATTGTTATGCAACGAAATTTAGGGTGTTTTAAGTGTGTTCGTTGACAATATACTGCCTAGCTGTTGAACATTTTATGGTTTTATTTTATAACAACTGAAGCTTGCGTTTGGGATTTTCTTCCTTTTCCCCAAAAGGGACAAAATCTCAATGTAACAGTGTAGTGATTGAAATGAACAACGTAATTTGCTCAAAATAATAACCAAACCTGGGAGATTATGTAATGTCACATATTCTTCATCACCAGAATCCTTTTCTGTTCTTTCGGTATTTGGATTGGAGAAAAATTGTAATTTCACTAGGCAGATCGTCATCAAAATCTGAATTGTGTAATTCATCAACATGTGGTTGAGATTCAAAGGTCATTTTATCAGTGATCTAAAACTTAATAGTAATAATAAATAGTCGTCAATTTTACTACCGGGCGTTATAACGCCACCAGTTTTTACTTATGATAATTTTCATGAAAAACCGTGAAACTCTAATTTATTTTACGTAAATTTATATTAAAATAACAAACTTTACGGCATTCTACACTGAACTGTTTTCATGTGACTATTAATCTTGTCAGCAATTTAGCAATTCAACTCTTTACGTAAATTCAATGAACAATTTGTATGAACGCAAGTTTGCAATTGCGAAAAAAATGCTTTTTCCCGCTATGGTTTTTTCAAGAGATGGGTGTGCATATTGTATTTAAAATATTTTATTGGATTATAATTTCAGACTTTGCCCTTAGTTGGAACTGAGACTCCACCCGGCCGTCGTTGGAGCACAGTATACCGTGGTTGGAGCCCTACATCAAGAAATAATTCGGTTAAATAATATTGCCGTACGGTGGTTTGAACCCAGATAATCTCTAGGGCGAGTGTCAAAGTAAACCATGATCGCAGGAATGTAGATTGAAGCTGCATCTTACGTCATCGATATTATCCGTCTCCACAGACCATTATACCCGTCTCGACCGACCATATAGTATAGTATGCTACGGTTGTATTACAACCGTAGCAACCGCTACGGCTGAGACTACGGCACGCGCTACGTGCTGCTACAGCTGCAGTTTTGCGCCCTTTGATAATCGCAAAAATTGAGTTGCTTAACGCCAGAAATTAATAACGGCTTGGGCCTTCTAAATTCAAAGAACTCTGCCCATTTTGGACCTGTTTTGTTTCGAGAATATATAAATATAAATCGTATTGGCAAAAAAGCTCAAAATTCACTAAATCTAACCATGCTATCATAGTTTGTTTCCCAGTTGTTAGTTAGGAAAAAAATACAATACTAAGTGTTATTTTCCTACGGAAAGTTCAGTCTGCTTACGTCTAGCGTCCAGTGTTATCATACTTAATTTTTCCAATCTGTCATCATATGAGCACAGTGCTCTATGAAGACCTTGTCGGAAAGAGAGAATTTAAAGATTTTTTTTTGTAATGATGAAACGACTGTATAGTGCATGGCGTAGAAGGGTGATCATCAAATGAGATAAAGGTCAATAGGTACCCACTACAACCTTTTATTGTGCAAAGCAAGGATCACAATACAAGGCAATGTGATCAACTTGCTAAATCAGACGTGGCTTTGATCATCATCAAATCATTTTGACCAAAATATCATTTTGGTGATAAATTATACGAGAGCTACTCGCATTTTTATCGAGAAATGTTAATAAAACATTAATTTAGCTGTTATAACACATATCAAATAAATAACATACATATACATAGATACATGTACATACATATAATCACGACTATTATTGCCGAAGGGTTAATCAGAGACTATAGGCAATGAGGACAGCAGAAGCAGTCCTCTACCATAGTCCACTTTTTACCAAATAGCGACTGCACAATATGTGCTTAGCGTGACAGGTGGTGAGCCCATCGCCGCTCTATACTGTTGAATGTATGTGCAGTCTTTAGTCCGTTAATCGCCTTTTACGACATCCAAGAGTATTCTTTCACCGCTACGCGACACGGTTGAATAAATAATTCCACTATAATTTAATGATTTATAGCCTTATAAATCTCTTATAATTTTCCAATATTTATATTATAAGGAAAAAACTTCCCAATACCATCCCCACTACGGCTAGCCATTATAAATAGCGTCCACACAAACCAGAGAGCTCACTTTCTCTCTGGAACTCAGCGCGGACGGATCTCTGCCCGAGTGGCTATCTGGTATCGTAGCCATCTTTTAGTTTTATTGCGTTGTGTGTCTTTTGTATTTTTAATGTGGGTAGTGCTTTTTAAGGTGATTTAATTAGTGTGAGCGTGCAATCTTTTCAGCATCAAATTGTTAGTAACATGGTTGTTTTAAGTTAAGTGCTGATTGTTATTTCGTTAATTACATTTAAAGAATAATTAAATCAAAATTAGTGTTTTCTTGGACATTGTTTTTTTTTTAAGTATTTTCCGGGCTTGTTCCTAATTTAAGTATAATAAAGTAGTAATGTAAGTGATGTAATAATATAATAGTAAATATTATATTTAACCATTGTCCCTGTTGAGTAAAACTAATGAAGTACAAAGTTCACGGGGTTTAGGGGAAGATCAGGAAATAGGTGCTATTTTGGGGTCTATATTGGATCGCCGAATTTTTTTTTCTCCTAATTGTCAATGGCACACAAACCATACGCCTTAATTTTTTTATCACAATTTTACTTTTCCTAAATGTGATAAGCTTATTTTTACTTCGCCTAACTCTTTATCGCCGAATTTAACTTCCCAAATGCGACATTAGGCGGAACCATTCATAATCCCTACTGTTTACAATTACTAAATTGTAATTCGCACAAAGTTTAAACGCACAAGAGTATAACGCCTAATCATTTTTATACGAGAATCGCTACGCTGCGCTTCGCGATTGTCTTAAATTTCTAAAATATCACGTGACCTACAGGAGTTGGGCAGCTAGTATTTCTGTCGGTTGTGTAATGTTTGATATAAATACTTATTGGTCTAACGTTCAGATAATATAATTAATTTCATTTCATTTGATATAACAATTGACTTAATATAATAAACATTCGTAAAGCTTTTGGACAAAATAAATTTTAGAATTTTAGGCGCTCCAATCTTTTCAGAAGCAATACCTGATGTCTTGCTCGCCAAGAATTAGGAACTTCTGTCAAGCCGCATTCATTTGGAGCGGCTGCCACCGCATGTCGCTTTGACGCTTTTACGATCCTGTTTGTCGATGCCAAAATTAAATTATTCTGTCAGGACGGCTCCGGTGTGGCTTTGCCAGCAAGAAATGTCGGTTATCGATCATAGCCTTAAAGATATCCTCGAAAGCATCCTAAACGTCGATCTGAACGATAAGCAGTGGCATCAGGCATCCTTGCCAATAAGGCATGGTGGACTTGGCATTCGTCGTGTACAGGACACGGCGTTACCAGCTTTCTTGGCTTCTATGCATGGGGCGCTGAGTCTGGTTGCTCACATACTTAATGTTAATGGTAACGGATTTCAGCTGCCTTTTGCACGTGAGGCCTTGGCCGCTTGGTCGATTTTTTGTCCCGATCATGATACCCCCCGATCACCCCGAAATTCAAAAAAGTTGGGACGATGTCCGATTTAAGCTGACCCTCGCTGAAGTCATGGATGGCGCGAGCGCTGTAGATCTGGCTAGGCTAAGGGCGGTATCTCAACCAGAATCGTTGCATGCGTTGCTTTCTCCACAGTTGGGCACCTTTATGGACAACGATTCCTTGCGTGTAGCGGTAGGATTGAGGCTCGGTTGCAACATTAGTGAGCCGCATCGTTGTGTTTGCGGAGCTCAGGTTGAGGCTAATGGCCACCATGGTTGAGCTGCTCTAGATGCGCAGGCAGGTTCCCAAGACATCACGCGCTAAACGACATCATTCGACGAGCGTTAATTACAGCTAATATTCCTTGCACGCTGGAACCTCCGGGCCTGAGTCGCACAGACGGCAAGAGACCCGATGGTTTAACATTGGTTCCCTGGGAAAAAGGCCGCTGCTTGTTATGGGATGCGACGTGCGTCAGCACATTCGTGGCGTCTCATCTCCCCGGCACAACGCGGATTGCTGGGTCTGCCGCTGAGACTGCTGCGAGGCAAAAGCACCTGGGGCTCGGAAGCAAAATCTTTTATTGCCAAAGTAGGGCACCGCTTGGCGGATCGTAGCTACGATCGCCGCTGCAAGTCATACCTGGTTCAAAGGATCTCCCTGGCGATACAGCGCGGCAACGCGGCCGGTATCATGCTAACCTTTGAGGTTAATTATGTGGCTCTAGATAAACATTTAATATAATTTTAGATTTTATAATTTGATTTGATATTATGTACTTTTGATATAATATACATTTGATGTAATAATCTTATCATATGAAACATTATTCATGTAATAAGCAAACAGCATGCAAGCAAGCAAGCAGCATTCAAGCAAGCAAGCATGCATGCAGGATGCAGGCAGTCATGCAGCATGCAGGCAGGCATACAGCGTCCAAGCGGGCATGCAGCATGCAGCAGGCATGTTTGCTGTCAAGGCTCCGGCGCTGCGGGACTCCGGCGGTCCCACGCGAGCTTATCGTCGCAGATGGCTTTCGCTCACCGCCGCGGTGATATAATAAATAAAATATTAAAAATATTAAGTCTGAACTTAGGTACTTGATTATAATAATAAATTAGGGCTTTCAACATTAAAGCGTATTCTTCGTAATGCCGTAAGAATATTATGCCGATACATTTTAGTGCATTTTAAAATATTAGGGATTCTAAAATTATGGTTTTCTATTTTTAGGCGAAACTATAATGGTGCGAAAATAACTGTTAGGCTAGGCAAGTATTGTGCGTTAAAAGCTGAAGCCAACATAGTTCGGCCATATGAAATTAGAACCAAAAATTTTAGGCGAACCGAAGGGCACCCGTTATTTTGCTATAGACAACGGAAAACTGGTCAAAAAAAATCTCGAAGAGAAATGCCGAAATATAATATGATTAACACGTTAAGCGCCAAGTGTATCATTCGTTGGAGAGAAGCACAGCGATGTATACCAGATGATACACTTGGCGCTTAACGTGTTAAATTTTGAAAAAGCAGGCTTCATACATAATTCAATCAAACTTTATACCTATAAACATACATATACATACACTAACGAATATTATCCCAAAAGGGTTAGTCAGAGACTAGGCAATGAGGACCGCAAAAGCAGTCCACTGCCACAGCGTGATATGATAGGTGTTTAACCCATCGCCACTTTACGCTGTTGCCTTTAGTCCATTAGTCGCCTTGTACGACATTCAAGAGAAAAGATGGATTGGTAAGTATTCTTTTAATTGTAAGCCACCACACAGCTTAAAATAAAACTTTACATGTCATAAGTAAATAACGAAATCTTTTTATATCACACCTTATACTTATGTATGTAAGTAAAACAACTCATAATGTATCTTCTTAACAAAATAACTTACTAAAAATAAAGTATCGTTTTCCAAAAGTAGGTACTTTACAATTAAAACTACGACTGAAAAAGACTAACTATCTGAAATTCAGAACAATAAAATATACGTGTGGGTACATGATCCAATATGGGCTGCTTATAAAGACCTTGCTGAGTGGAGGGATGGGTGCGCAGTAGTGGTTATCGTAGAGCTCATCCTAAATTTGAGCACGAGCTTGGTGCGCTGGTCCTGCAAAGAAAACTTTTAACCCCACTGCCAAGTGAGGGTCTCTGTTAGCGTTTTCTGGTGCCCAAACTGGCGTAGCGTACTAGCGTAGACTCTTCTGAAGACGGGTTTCTGAAATAACATAATGTCGTACGAGTATTAACGAGACAGTCCTGGATGTTGGCGAGCGGTAATTGAGGCTCATGTGGAATTTGGTAGGGCACTTGGCCAGACGGAGTGAAGACAGATGGACAAAAACGCTGACGGAGTGGTGGTTGAGAGATGGATACGAAACGGTCGTGATGTTGTAAGGTATGTAACGGAACATCTGAGCATTCGGGTTGCATTTTATAGCTTAAATTAATGAGATAGCAGTCGTTATTACCCGTCACCCATTTTCCTAGCGCGGTGGGCTATAGTCCGATCTCTCTATGTGCTATCATACTATATCACTCTAATATTATAAAGGCGAAAGTTTGTGAGTGTGTATGTTTGTTACTTTTTCACGTAAAAACTACTAAATGGATTTGGATGAAATTCGGCATGCAGATAGTTTATAACCTGGATTAACACATAGAATACTTTTTATCCCGATATTCCCACGGGAACGGGAGCCACGCGGGTGAAACCGCGAGCGGCCGCTAGTATATCATCACACTAATTATTATAAAGGCGAAAGTTTGTGAGTGTGTATGTTTGTTACTTCTTCACGTTTAAACGGCTAGAGCGATTTTAATAAAATTTGGTATGGAGTTAGCTGACACCCTGGATATAACATAGAATACTTTTAACCCGATATTCCCACGGGAACGGGAACCCCGCGGGTGTAATCGTGAGCGGCCGCTAGTCATCCATGGTTAGGATTGATCTTATTAGTGGTGTCCTCCATGGAAGAACAACATAACGGGAAGGTTAGTATTGTTAGTGTCGGGGATGAACACGTTAGCAATGAGACCATTTTCACTGTTCACGTTTAGCTCGCTTTGTGGGCACCTATTGTTCTGGTCCATTGGTTAATTGTTAAATCACAATTTTTTTAATTTACTTGTTTATTTACACTTATCTAGAATATAGTAAATCTCGCGACAACTTTTTATTATCACATTGTGTAATGACGTTTTAAGTTGATAGTAAAAGTTTTAAAGTTCATTTTTTTCTCTTTAATGCATTTAAATAAAAGCTTGTTTTTTTAAAAAGGTTTTACTTTTAATTTATTTTTTATTTTTCAGTTATCCCTCAACACGTTTTTCATCTGTTCATCTCACTGAATACAAATATTTAAGTAAGTAAGTAAGTATACAAAATTTATTTACGTTCACCGAAGAATAAAAAAAACAAACCACCACCACTCACCACTAGGGTTGCCACCCGTACTCTAAAATAGAGTATTGTATTATTTTTCATGTAGGCGTACTCTATAATCTATGACACCAATAGAGTACGCTAAAATACTCTATTTACGAAAAACTGATCGTTACTGCCACCGCCACAAAGGGCGTTTGATAATATTGGACGTTAGGTTATAAGTAAGTAGAGGACGTAAGGTTAATACCCTGCATAGATACTATACTTTTAAACTAGAAACCAATAAGAGATGAGTTTAGGATAAGATTGCCCTATGGTTGTGGAAAATTTACTTTTATTGAACAGTGATGTGAATTATGATTTGATTAAGATTTATATGCATTTCTGCAGTCATATATGGAATTTATTTAACAAAACTGTCAAATGCCTAGAAGGTAACAATATAACAATATTGGATGTTTACAACATAATGAGTATGGATTAATGTCTTATATTTAGCGTTTTATTAACGCTTAAATATACTTAAGTAAAAATTTAAACACTGAAAAAAGACGACAACCTCAGGCGGGAATCGAACCGAAGAATGCGGAAGGTGCGTGGTTCGATTCCTGCCTGAGGTTGTCGTCTTTTTTCAGTGTCTAAATTTTAACATAATGAGTATGCTCAATATCCTTATTGAGCATACTCATTATGTTATTAACAAAAAGAAAGTAATACTGCTTCTTTGGATGTGAAACAAGGAAACTGCTAAGAAAGGTTGGAGAATCTTCACATAAATTAAACGACGAGATAGGTAAAATTTTTAATTATTTCTTGACAAAGCTTTATGCTATTTAGAAAAGTGGTTTAATTTTTCAAAAGAATATCTTTTGTTTTGTTTAAGTAAGTTTAATCTAAAGTCATTTATAATATTTTAAAATGTTATTGGTGCATTAAATATTCAATAAAAACTTGGTATAGTAATGGACAAATTTGTATTCAGAAACAACACTTCTGAATGAAACATATGAAAAAGTAATGCAGAATAATAAAGATTTTTCGGACTTATTCAACGGCTCAAACGTGGCGATACATATTCAATAAAAGTAAAGATTTTCCAAATATTTTCAAATTAATTTCATATTTATTTTGTCTGTTCCGGCCACTTCAGCGTTCACTGAGAGAGTCTTCTCCCTTATGAATGTAAAGTGGAGAGACGAACGGAATAGATTTCTAAATTTAATAAAAAAAACGAGTTGATTATATACCTATTTTAATTGAAATTTTATTTGCAAGATTCTGTAAATATCTTCAAGAATGACAAATATTTTTAAAATGTCGCAAAGGGAAACAAAAAACACGTTTTTAAGGACAAATAAATAAATACTCTTTTGTATGCTATGTAATTGTACTTTATTTTTGTTCTAACAAAATGAAAAAACACTCTATTTGTCCTAAAAAAAGGTGGCAACTCTACTCACCATCATCAAAACGGTCTACCCATTAAGACAAATCAAACTCGACGCGGTTGTGTCGCTTAATTACTAAGTTCTCCTTTCCACCTTCCAGCTCCATCATCAGACCCTGGTTACCATCTAGCACCAAAGTACTCGTCAAGACGAATTAAACGAGCCCATACTCGATGTGGTTATGTCGTTTAATTACTAAGTTCCTATGGTCATCTTCCAGTTTCATCATCAGACCCTGGTTACCATCTAGCACCAAAGTACTAGTCAAGACGAATCAAACGAGTCGAGCCTCGATGGGGTTCCATCGTTTCTTTACTGAGTTCCTAGGACCACCTTCCAGCTCCATCATCAGATCAGACCTTGGCCCTGGTAACCATCTAAAAACAAAGTACTCGTCAAAAGACGAATGAAACGAACCGAAACTTGATGGGGTTGCGTTGTTTCATTACAGAGTTCCTTTGACCGCCTTCCAGCTCCATCATCAGACCCTGGTTACTATTGCAAGACAAACTACTCGTCAAGACAATTCAAACGAGCCCAAACTCGATGAGGTGTTATTTCATTGCAAAGTTCCTATGGCCACCTTACAGCTCCATCATCAGATCAGCACTATGTCATTATAATATTGCATTGTCACGCGATTTATACCATGTACCTATGCAAAATTTCAGCTCAATCGGTAACCGGGAAGTGGATCAAAATTAAGTTGCAATATTCCACCCGAACAAAAGACAATTCATACATACATTGCAAATTAAATACAAGCCAACCAAAAGCTTTGGCTTTAGGTCTGTCTTTTTGTCCTATATGTGGTAATGGCATGTAGTATAGGCATCACTATATATTTTTAAGAAATATTTAGAGCAGCTTTCATAACTACCTACGCAAGACGTCACGCAAATATGCTTAGAATAATATTACTCGTACTTAGTTATTATTCTAAGGGTATACCTAATGACAGCAATAATCATCAAACAATCGATTTAATCATGTCATGCAACTCGCCTAACACTAACATTATCTTTCCAACCTTACCTATCTATTCCGTGATCACAGTCCATGGTCTATCTATCGATGATACGTAAAATGGTTTTAGTGAGCTGCCTTTTATACGATAATCCGATTAGATAATACGATTTCGTTTAAAACCAAACTTTCCCTATCATATCATGATACATGTATAAAGAAACGAAGGTAATACCTACGTAAAATATATTGATTAAGACGACACTTAGTTATAATAATAAGTCCATCATATACTTATGTTACATTAATTGCTTCAAGAAAGTTATTGGCAATGTTGCATATTGATGACTATGAAGTTTTAAGAGGAAACATTTTCTCATATTGAGAAGTAAGACGCAGCACATAAAAAAGCATTCACTGTAAAGGTCAGGATGAGTTTCTCGTTTGTATGGGTGTGGCATCAGCAATCAACACTGGCAAGTATGTAGCTGAAGATGCGATCCACCTAAGCGGAGATGGGCGGAGGGAACAACCACCAATAAGGGATAATTACCTCATGTGAAGATAGCTATTGAAGCAGAATTGTACCGTACTAGCTGTCATTACCTTGCCATTACCTTGCCGACCTGCAAGTGGCCTCTTTACACCAAGTAACTTCTCATGTTGTAAGAAAGAGAAAACACATATGCTGGCAGAGCATTAATTTTTTGTGGTGCGTCGAAGAAGTGATACTGTAGACTTGTTCAGACGGATAGTGGATAGTGGTTACATAAACCTGCGATACCGATTAGCAGCATGGCTCCTATGACCCATGGAAAGTTCTATGAAGGAATGGAGAAGGAGGAAATAGGTAAAACGTTTAAAAAAATATTTGCTATGGTAGAGTCGATAGAGGGCGCTGAGGGTTGCAACACTCGGAACATCTCGGGGTCAACACCTATCTCTTATCTGGCCCGGAGTTGCACAATAGTCTTATGACTACTGGATAACACACGGGTATCGTTTTAAATTAAGGTGGTATCGAATTAAACCAAAATTAAAAAATAACATCACTTTATTATTATCACTCAAAAACTCATACACCAATACTCGTATAACTATTTAAAATCTAACTAACTATAGATTAAATCCATACGTATTATTAATATCCTCGAACATCAGACTACTGCTGGAATACCCTGAGTAGGACATACTGTATGAGAAATAACACATGCCCCGAAGAAAAGTAAAATTATAATAGATTGTAACATTATTCAATATTCTTAAAAGTATAGAGACTACTTTATACTCAAAATTATTCAATATTCTTAAAAGTATAGAGACTACTTTATACTATTTATACTCAAAATAATATTAGACAATTACGCCCTTTGTTGTCCTGCCTCGCCAGAGAGTGTACAGCTATGACTTAGAAGTTAATCAACGAGTTAATGTACGAATTTTAGTATTCCGAAATCGTTTAGCTACTTTTTGTTTTCCATTATTTTCATTTCACAGAAAACACAATCAACAAACTTTTGAAATTCCCACTTTTGTTTGTAATGTTTTTCAAAATCTATGTTTGGAAATCCCACTCAACGTTTGGCCTAAGCTATCAAGCAAGATGCAAGCAAGATGATTTCATTATTCCAGAAAAACGTTTCCAATTTTAAGAAGGAAACAACATTTCATGCAACATACAAGACAGCAGCCTGCTGCATGCAACATGCAAACATGCATAGAATTTGCTCGTCTACGGGGCTGCGGGAAGTGCAGTCCTTCCACCCATGCGTAACATGCTCTCTTTTACAGCTTTGGCTTTATGGTCGCCTTTCGCGACCAGCCTTAGCCACTCCAGGTCGCACGGATGCCAAAGATTTACTGCATGGGGCGAGAACTGCTATCCCTCCGCGCCTCCGGCTTTTAAATTGCATTATAATAGTATCGGACAGACAAGTAAATTTATTTATTGACAACCTCACTACTGATATAACGTTACTTAACTTACGACAACAACAGGGACCAACGGCTTAAGTTACCTTCAGAAGCAGCAGACAATATCTGACAGATGTATTTTCATAGAATCTTCGACGTTCTGCTTTAAACTTTAAATATAAATTCTCTTGAGTTTATTTAGGTAAAATCCAGGATACATTAAATTAAACACTCGTAATGTTGCTTACAAAACTATATGACTAGCATACAATAAGAAAGCCATTTTTTGAATAAAGATTACTATTATAGAATGTGCTAAGAACACACTTAAAATCATCCTTCTAACTAACCTATCTAGAGAACTGATTCGCTTAACAAAGGATTCACATCAGTCTAAAGAAAGCGATGTCAATTGAAAAACAATTTCTCACATTGCATACGTTCGGCTGTGCTTCATAAGTTTATTTTCATTTCTGTATACTAAGAGTTAATTTACTGCAAGTTTGTTGATGGTAGTGACTATATAGAAAACTAATGCATATATAAATGGAAAGGTGGTAAGTGCAGAAGCGTCATTAGGCGCTTTATGTACGCGATAGTGTTTCTGGTAGATAGCATCCCAGAACAGCGTGTTGGCTTGGCGCGGGACACCGGACACCTGTATGGTATTCCCCAGTGAGTAGTGTGGAGTCCTGTCCCGTCCCGTAGGCGGCCACAGCGGCAGGTTGGTGTTACGTCCCGGAGACGTTGGGTTCCTGCAATATTCAGATCAAAAATTACTACAGTATAGGGCACGATGAAGGTGATGATAAGATCTAACCTACGATTAAGATATTAAATATGATAAGCTATTTCAACACGTGCAATCTCAATTCCATTCTACCCACGTGCTGTTGTTCATTGCGGATGGGAAGTCCTAATCCAGCAGAAAAACGTCCATTGGCTCATGAGGATGTTGACGACGATTTTACTTAATAATAAAAGAAAATATTATCTTGGCTTGGTAATAAAAGAAAAAAATAGCCTCCATGTCACTTGATGGTAAGTGATGTTAAGGAGGAAAAGAAAAATGAACTTTATCCGGAATCCTCTACTTCTTAACAACAGCTGGCTATCATATTTCATAACTGTTGGAGCACAGCAATGTTACTAACATGTTATTTTGGCAACAGACATTGTAAAATGGTGCTATAACTAACCTAAACTGAGGTCAATATTATGTACCCTCCGCTGAAGAGCAGGCTAACCACAGACCACAGTGGCAGTTTTAAAAGGAAATAATCAACATCCAGTTCTAAACTTTTGACAGTTTTGTACGTAAATATTAGACTGATTCTTTGAAATCCGACAAGAGTACAGGTAGATATTATATTATCAAACTATTGAGAGTGAGCACTACGTAGTTCTTACCCGGTAGTGATGAAGTTGAGCCACAAATCTCTCATGGCAGTTTGCATAACCACGTAGTCAGAATGCGATTCAGTACTGTCCATCACAATAGCTTGTTGGTCACAATGGTCTGCACCGCGGAAGGTCGTGTGGGGAATGACAGGTGTGTTCTCATACGCAAAAGAATATTCAAACAAGTACACTTCTCTATTGCCAGCTTCAACTTGCAGTGCAGCAGACCGTAACATGCCATGTATGAATAAAACGTCAGAAAAATAATCCACGTAAGACATAATAGTACCGTTTGACACACTATTGTTACCGAAGTAATGCTGCTTCACTTTCGACGCAATCTCTTCCTTTTGTTCTTCACTTTCGAACTCCAAATCAGCAGGAAGAAAGTCTGAGAACTTGTTGTTCATCAAATGCTGCCACTCATAAAAATGGTCTAATCGAAAAGCTCCTTCCATATTAGCAAACCCATAAAACATTGGTATTTTTTTAAAGTCCAGGCTTCGCAAGATATTGATCGGCGCATCTTCTAGAAATCTGTCTTGGCCTATGTCTCTTTCTACGCAGGGAACGAAACCAAACGATGAATCCTTGTAAGACAACATATTCAGACTGTCCACTACCAATTCATCGAAGGATAGTGATTTATAAAACTCACTCAGAGCGTTGATATCGTTCACATTAGTGAAATTCTTTTGAAATGCATATTCTTTTGCAGTTTGGAGGGGGTCGAATGCAACACCGAATGATCCAACACTGCTTCCGCTTTCTGGCATCGCCTTGTGCATCAGGCCGTCTGTTAATTTCGACAGGATCAGTAGGTCCACTGATGAGCCTCCAGCACTGCAACCACCAACAGTGACGTCATCAGGGTTGCCGCCAAATCTCGCAATATTTTCCCTAACCCATCTGAGCAGTGCAACCTGGTCTTTCATGCCAGCATTACCTGGTGCGTCTTCATTTCCGAGGCATAGAAACCCGTGGATACCTACTCGATAGTTGAAGGTGACTGCTATGATTTCCTTGGTGTCAACCAAACTAAATGGCCAGAATAAATTTCCTGTGCCAAGAACGTAGCCTCCGCCATGAACACTTACTAATACTGGAAGATTGGTTCTGTTTGTATCTGGTACAAAGACACTAGCTACGAGACAGTCTTCTGTGATGTTGTAAAAATATCCCATCTCCAAGGGCTGAGGGCATATAACAAGCCGACTGACAGCATCAAATGTGCCGCTCCATGATGGTGGCGGGAGAGGGCCCTAAAACAAATTAATGTTATCAGACAAACTTATTCTCATTCATCTCAACTAGCTCAAAGAAAACTTGATTCGTATCTACTCAATCAAGAGTTGAAACGGAAATGATAAGAATGATAAAAACGGTTTAACACTTTCCACGTGTTATGTACAATTATAACAGTTTGTTGAAGAAAACTCTTTGACCGGCCTTAAAAAATGACACCTTATTTTATTCAACACTTAAAAATGAGGAATGACATGACCGAAATGATTGTGTGGTGCCGGCTCCTTATTTAAAGAATAATATTAATACTAAACTGTCCACCTCTTCTCTTGGGAGTAGGACTAAAGGACTAAGCGACTAAAGGAATAAAGTCCGCAAATACATTTAGCAGCATAGAGCTAGGTACTAGGGTAGGGTAAAGGTATATAGGCTCATTTGCTATAACGCTGAGCACATGTGCATTTGTTATTTAGTGAAAGGTGAACTGTGGCAGTCTGTCCTTCGGGAATAGTAGTCGTGATTTTAAGTATATATGCATTGTATGAATAACATGACAATGCTTTTATTAAGGTAGGGTGCATTCAATTTAGTCGCTTAGCGTCGCGGGAAGCAAATTGGTGGCAGCGCTGTAGCAGCGGTGCTTTGAAAATCCGTACAAATAAAAACGCACGAACTTCAGCATGAAGATGGCACCTAATGACGATAATATCTGCATTTTAGTGAAATTACATACGCACTTAGTACAAGTGCGTAAAGCTTAAAGGAGACTACCTACGTCGAAAAATAAAAATTGTTTTATCGATTTACCTTACAATTTCTTTACTAGGCTAGGTAGGTACTCATCATTCTACCCTCGTACTTTTAATCAGATGGCTTAAAAGATGTTGTGATATTTACCTTAAATCTGTCTGCTCCCTTCGGTGCCGTAGCATAAGGGATGTCGTAAAAGGTGAAGATGTCGTAGGGTGGCAGTCTGTGCCCCCTTACTAAGCCTTGAGTCGTATTCACAACCCGGGTATCTGTTACCGACCCCTGGGCACTGCAGACCTTCGCTCCGACACACAAGAAGACCAACACTACCACACGCAACATTTTGCCAAAGAATGATAATATTAGCACTGATATACTAGAGGCCGTGCTATATTATCTCTCAATGATAATAACACTCTCAATAGATAAGTAACAATATTTTTTTACATAATATTTTTGATTTCTACGATTCAATGGTGCATTGATAGATAGGTATTTACTTCGCTTACCTTGATATTAAATTTTTTTTTAGTATTCGATATTTCGAGTATTTATCAAGGATATTTTTATCATGGATAAATTCCTTGGAATGTTCCTTTTTGCATTTATTAAACTCTAATGTAACTTAAACTAAACTAAGACTAAAATACTCAAAAATTATAAAAATAAGATTTTTCGTCAAGCTCAAGTGGCAATGGGAAGGGCACATCGCCCGTAGAACCCATGGCCGTTGGGGCAGAACAGTTCTCGAGTGGCGACCGCGCACCGGAAGACGCAGTGTGGGCAGGCCTCCAACTAGATGGTCCGCCGATCTGGTGAAGGTCGCGAGTAGCTGCAGGATGCGAGTAGCACAAGACCGGTCGTAGTGGAGATCCTTGGCTCCCCCAAGTCTGGCCTGGCTGGCCTTTGTCAAGCAGTGGTGGACGTCCTATGGCTGATAATGATAAGATTTTTAATAAATCTAACGTACAGGCAGATTGAAGTCGAAGCATCGAAGCTGGTCGCTGGCCGTAGTATGTATGTTTATATGTCGCAGTCGGATTGTATCATCATCATCAGCCTATTAACGTCCCACTACTGGGCACAGGCCTCCCACGTGGACAGTAGCACGTGGGGATATTGGGCAGTCGGATTGTATAATCCGACGCATTACATTACGGCTACCCGTTTTCAAAAACAGGCCCGTTTAGCCGGATTGAATGCGGCTAAGTGAAAATCCGCCGGAATGTACTCGCCATACGTTCTTCAACACGGCTAGCCGTAAATTTTTAGTTCCCATTTTTAACACTCGTGGCGCTGCCTGACATAACAACAACAATGGGCTCGGATACAGAAAGTGTGTTGGTAAATTGCGGAGTTGATAGTGAAAGAAACAAAGAAAAAGTGATAAATATGTCTATAAACTGGTAAACAGTTACTTTAAGAACAATTTTCATGTACAATTTTACTAAAGGATTTTTATTCTTCTCAATGTGGAACAGTAAAGAAACCATAAAGTGGCTATAGATTCTGGTGTTCAGCGGAATCAAATACAATATTATTGGTGTAAAAAATATGATCTTATGAATGTGGTGGACGAGACAAAATGCTGTATGTTATCAAAAATAAACTTTATATTCAAAAGTGAGCAATTGAAATATTTGTCTTCTTATGCCGAATCTGCGAATTATTTCAAAAGATTTTAGCTGTAGGGGCCAAGTTGATCTCATAGATTTACAATCAGCAGCAGATGAATGTTACAAATGGTTGTTAAACTACCACAAAATTCCTCCAACTGCGTCCGTTGCGGTGGTCAGCCTACAATCTAACTAGTAGTACGATGCGGCTAAACAAAGGTCCCCTTAATGAAGATCGTATCGCAATGACCATCCGGCTAGTCGTTGAACTGCCGTATTTCAAAACGGCCCTGTTTTTGAAAACGGCTAGCCGTAATGTAATGCGGCGGATTATACAATCCGACTGCTACATATACATGAAAACGAATGACTAGACGGAACAAACTCTAAAGCTTTGTCTAAGTACGATGAAATCGAAGAACAATTCTCCCAGGGTTGCTTTCTATCCCAAATAGTGTTAGGGTAATCCCTCTTCAATCTCATTCAATACATCATTCGATTGGAAGCAATGATTAGCTCCGTGAATATCGTATTCGGGAAAAGCAGGCATGTCACCTCGTGTAAAAGAGTATTCTTACAAATACACCTCTCTATTACCAGCATGCACTTGTAGTTTAGCCGATTATAATATGCCTTGAACGAAAAAAATCTCTGAGAAATAATTAGCGAAGGATAGTATAGTTTTATTGGATACGGCGTTGTCGCCGAATAGAAATTTTTAATTTGCGCGATAGCTTCTTCCCTTACTTCTTTAATTTCAAATTCACATTCATATGTTCGGACTACTAGAGGCAATTTAACACCCGATTTCTACCTAGTCCAACTTTGTTATATGAAAAGCATTACTTTGTTGGGCAAAGTGTGTTCATATTAATTTTTCGATGCGAAGTCCGGGTTTCTGATCGCCAACCCGCATTAATTTGGCAAACGTAGTGATTATGTCAATACACATCAATTTTAGCGATAATTTGATTTAAACGATGGAGGCCTTAGACCAGCAGTGGAACATTTTCTAGATATCATCATCATCAGCCTATAAACCAGTATAACTAGTAACTAGTATAACCAGTATAACCAGTATAACATAATGTACCAGTATAACTAGATTGTATTTGTTGCCTTAGCAGAATATTACATCTTTAGTTTAAGTGAACTAAGGTTAATTACTTTTCATTAACTTCTGCCCCTGTTTCTTAGACTGGGTAATTATTTGATAACCTTCATTATCCACAGTCAACCTTGTTGATAATTAAGTCAATTATACTTAGAAGTTTATTTCTCCACTTGCTTTGCAAAGGAATATAGGTATAATAGTTTTCAATAACTACCGTCCTTACGTTTTTTTCTAAAGTCTTTGAACGCGTTATAAATACGCAGCTTGTAAGTTACCTTGAATCGAAAAACCTTCTTGCTGACACTTAATTTGGCTTCCGAAAGGGCAGATCAACAAATGAGGCTGTTCATAACTTTGTAGAGCACTTAGCGAAGGAGTTAGATAACAGTAAAAAGTGCCTGACTATATTCTGAGACCTTTAAAGGCGTTTGATACTGTCTCATCATCTGTTCTATTGAGTAAGCTCGAAAAGTTAGGTATTCGCGGCACTGAGCTAAGGCACTTTGAGGACTATTTATCCAACCGTACTCAAAATGTGAAGATTGGTGATTGCGTAAGTAGTGAACAACCAATCAACTACGGCATTTCGCAGGGAAGTGTAACTAGGCCAACTCTAATTTTGTGCTATATAAATGATCTGTGCCAATTAAACATCAAAAATTGTAAAATAACCTCTTACGCAGATGATACGGCACTAACTTTCTCTGGAGCCACCAGGGAAGAGGTTTTCGCATTGGCACAGAATGGCTTTAACATAGTGTCTCAATGGCTTAGCGTTAACAGTCTCACTTTAAATGCTGAGAAAACGGTGTATGTATGTTTTTCCATCCGCAATTTGAATCTGTCTGGGAACTTCAAAATATATGCTCATAAATGCTCTTTTTCAACATCAAAAAGTTGCAACTGTCCAGCTATAAACAAAACCAATAGTTACAAATATCTTGGTATAACTATTGATCGAAATCTATCTTTTTCTGAGCACATCCATAACATATCACAGAGACTTAGGAACTTGGTATTTGTATTTAAATAACTAAGGATGGATTCGACCAAACTGGAATAAGACTTACTCCGAGATTAGTCTATACAAATTCGGCGTTTAATCTAGGTATAAGACCTTATTCCAGTTTGGTCGAATCCACCCTAAGACATGTTACGGATGGTAAAACCATGAAATCAGTGTACACAGCCTTAGCTGCATCAGTCTTATCACACTGCATAACCTCTTGGGGCGGTGCAGTAAAACTAAGTTGATTGAACTGGAAAGAGCCCAGAGAGTAGTTCTGAAGGTTTGCCTTTTTAAACCGAGGCTCTTTGCAGCTCTATATCGTGAGGCTGAAGTACTGACCGTTAGGCAAATATTTGTTCTGATGAGCATTCTCAAACAACACTCTTTGGTAGGATACTCATCTAATTGTACACTATCGAGAAGACAACATACGGTGTGTAGCATTGAGTCAGTTCGCACTACTTTCGCCAAAATTTCTTTTATACTCTAGGCAAAAAAATGTATAATCGTCTTAATAAAATATTATACATCCACCCTAAATCTAAATCAGAATGCAAAGAGACAGTAAACTTAAAGTAGACAGACCAACTTACGACCAGACAGAAGTAATAATAAGGTAAAGTGCCAGTTAAAATACAATAATACCTATACACACATACATACACACACAACACACACACACACACAAACTCACACACTCACACACACATAAAAACACAGACACAATGTGCAGGACATTTAATTACATTTTGTATTACTTCTCTTCTAAATGTATTATTTAAATGCAATATTGTACCTTATAAGATGAATCAATGTATTTTGAGGGTCGGAGGCCTGGTTTCTAGAAGACCGGCAGACTTCTGCCTAGTTTAGACTCCAGTCTCCCACAATTATTAAATTTGATTATAATAAAGGTTAAGCACATTGTGTATTGTAGTTTGTGGAAAGAAAAAAATATTATTACAATAGTAGACTGTGTACTCTTAGTCTAATGATCAGGTTTATTACCAAATCAAATGTTTATATATTTTCAAAATATAACTTGCAAGGTCCTTGACCACTAATGTGCATTCTATCTGGCAGGGTCTCCCATGTTCTCAACTGTTTCCTGTTCGCTCAATATTAGCATAATTTTTACTAATAAACTGGATGGTTAACTCATAACTCATTAAAGAATGCAATTTAAGGCCGTATCGTACCTCAGCGAAACCTTAAAATTCCTGTTTGGTCATTTACAGTATCAGAAATCAAACATCACAGTACAGTTATGCTTATTTGCTATAACTTATTAATATTATTGTTGTTATAGGAAATCAGTCATCAATCAATCAGTCAGGTAATCCTGCCGCCCATAGGTGCTACTGACGGTTCAATATTACTTTAATTTTGCTATTTAAATCGGATGGTTAATTTGTAACACTTTGAAGAAAGCAATTAGAGTCTTTGGTCCTCTAGTAACACCTTAAATGCCTAGATTGGTCATATCAGTGCTCATAATCAAACATCACATCATAGTTATTTCTATTCACTATAACTTAATTATCAATATATTTAATAGTTGAAGTTAATCTAGCCTCCTAGCTTCGCGTGCCTAAATACTTAGCTTACTATTGAACTAAGTATGTACATACTGTTTTATCCCCAACTACCTAATAACATTATAGACGCCTACCTCTAGATTTCTACTGCCTGCCTAATTTGAAATATTATGACCTATAAGCACCTACTTAACCTAGTAAATAATTAACTACAGCCGCCTGCCTATCGTACAGTATGCTTTCGACTAGTATTCTGTCCCCTGCCAGTCTAGACAAACTCCACTCTCAAAAGACAATCTCCACCTGGTATTAAATCGGCTTGCGCACAATTCTACCATGGCACATCCAGTTAGTTCTGGCTTTACCTTCAACAAGGTATGAAGATTGACCCGGGAAGGAGATTTCCCTTCTCTGACAAGATTCCAAACACTACACAAAAACTCCCTACATTTTGTCTAACTGTCGGTCCCTACTTGTGACACTTTGCAACTTAGGGCAAGGCCCACATTTAAGCTTAATTGTGTGGTGAGTTGTTAAGGCCAAGTCGCCCCTGTAAGCAACCGACCGCTAAATGAGCTACAGAGTTGGACCAGTATATCCATGTGTGTAAAGCCTAACGCTACACTGTGTGTTTGATGGTAGACCTGAAGTTGGACTGGGTCACACAAGTCTCCCATCAGCTAATGCCTATCTTGGATTTTCACTGAGGTAGCAATGTCAGCTCTGTTACTCTGTCTAAGATAGTGTATTCTTAAACGTTATAATATATAACGCCGGCATTATAGAATACAATCAAATGCCTCCTGGTGGATACCAGTAGAAAGATACATAGCTTCGTTGGCACCATTCAGTGTCCACTCATGTATCCCGAAATACTTCATTTCGTTAACAGATTCGAGTTGCGATGGCAATAAATTTACTTTAATAGTCACTTTCAATTTCACAAAACAATTCCAGTTAGTATTGCAGCTTAAATTTAAACTTAGCGCGCTTTAAAAGCTAGGACGCCATTACCACGAATGAGATTTCTACCGCAACTCTCGTGTTTGACCGACTGTCCTGGAATGTCCCGCGTTTCCGTTCCGAGCCCCCAAACCGTTCCCAATTCGCGCCTTTTTTCCCTTGCCCCCAACCCCCTCGCTCGCCTGACTTCCGTTCGCGCTATCCCTCTCCCCCTGTTTCACCTCCTCGCTCGCCCTACAGGCCATTTGCATCCTACTTCACATTTGCAACCTTGGCTTACATGACTAAATTCACAAGGACGCACGTTGACTACAAATACCTTCTCTCTCGCCCTACTTCCGCTCGCGCCATCCCCAAGAGGTTATGCAGTATGATAAGACTGATTGAGCTAAGGCTGTGTACACTGATTTCATGGTTTTACCATCCGTTACATGTTTTAGTTGTTTAAATACAAATACCAACTTCCTAAGTCTCTGTGATATGTTATGGATGTGCTCAGAAAAAGATAGATTTCGATCAATAGTTATACCAAGATATTTGTAACTATTGGTTTTGTTTATAGCTGGACAGTTGCAACTTTTTGATGTTGAAAAATAGCATTTATGAGCATATATTTTGAAGTTCCCAGATGGATTCAATTGCGGATGGAAAAACATACATACACCGTTTTCTCTGCATTTAAAGTGAGACTGTTAACGCTAAGCTATTGAGACACTATGTTAAGCCATTCTGTGCCAATGCGAAAACCTCTTCCCAGGTGGCTCCAGAGAAAGTTAGAGCCGTATCATCTGCGTTAGAGGTTATTTTACAATTTTTGATGTTTAATTGGCACAGATCATTTACATAGCATAAAAATAGAGTCGGCCCAGTTACACTTCCCTGCGGAATGCCGTAGTTGATTGGTTGTTCACTACTCACGCAATCACCAATCTTCACATTTTGAGTACGGTTGGATAAATAGTCCTCAAAGACCCTTAGGTGAGTACCGCGAATACCTAACTTTTCGAGCTTACTCAAAAGGAACAGATGATGAGACAGTATCAAACACCTTTTAAAGGTCTAAGAATATAGCCAGGCACTTTTTACTGTTATTTAACTTCTTCGCTAAGTGCTCTACAAAGTTATGAACAGCCTCATCTGTTGATCTGCCCTTTCGGAAGCCAAATTAAGTGTCAGCAGGAAGGGTTTTCGATTCAAGGTAACTTACAAGCTGCGTATTTATAACGCGCTCAAGGAACTTAGAAAAAAACGTTAGGATAGATATAGGACGGTTGTTCGAGCCAACTGGCCTACAATTAAAGATGCTACCGGCGCCATCTAGCGGCTCGATACGGCAACTGAAGCCGGCGCGTAAACGTCACCCGCGCCGTGTCGACGGAGTGCTTGTGGTCGCTGACGTGACGAGACTGCATTCCCCGCTTAGCGCGCGCGCATGTGACATCTCTCCAGTTACAACAGAGAAGCCCTTTTTCTGCCGCGTTGGCGACCCCTAAGAATCTTTTGTGTAGTGACTGTGTGCTGTGCCGTGAACATTCAATCGCCTACATCGCCGCCCGTCAGCTCGTGTCCCGGTGCCAGCGACCCCGTACAGCCTGCTCCCGATAAGTCATTCCTGCCTCCAGCCTTTAACCTCGTCGCATGTTAGTGCCTCTCGCACCAACATATTTTACCAGTGTATATTACCAGTATACGATTCGTGCTAGCTCCAAGTTAATTTACGCTAACAAGTTTAGTGATTTGCATTGTTGATTTTATTATAGCCATTGATGCTCCGAACAATATTATTCGTGTGTACAGTATTGTTGTATGTATGACTGACTTACGAGCGTGTTCACACTGTGCTTAGAATAATACGTACGTAGTACTTTTGTGACCGGACCGCTAATATCGTGTGATCGTTATTACATTGCGGGGCAGCTTGCTTACGTGCTTTTACGTGCTATTGAAATTATATTGTGACTGGTATTATAACGAGAGATGGTCTACAAGATTGTTTTTTTCCCTTTGTCGTTTCGGCTGCGGTTGTTAGGTGTTTTATTTTTTAATATTTTTTTTTGTTCTTGTCGTGTTTAATCGGCTCAGTTCTCGTGCATGCTCACCACGCGTGTCAAGTAGCGTGCTTTGTTTTTTTTGGTCATTAATTTTTATTTTCTTTTGTTTTAAATTTTGTGCCTTTGCGATCAGCTCACTTTTTGTACACACTCCTAACGTTTGCCCACTTGTGGGACACAGATACGGAGTGTCCTAATTTTTTTATTATACTCTTATTTTTCTTGCGACCGACTCATTCTTCGCGCTCGTTTCCGCTACAGGTCTGCCCAACTGTGGGCTACGTATAACTTATCCCACGCTTTCTTTTTATTAGATTTTTTTTTAACGCTTTCCCGGCTGATTGGATGCGCCGCCATCGACTACGCATGCGCTTGCCCACTAGTGGGCTACGGATGACGTGATTTCTTTTTGTTTTTTTTTTCTTTTGCGGTCGGCTAATCTTACGTACGCGCGTTCACTAAACACAGGCATACACATTCACATGCGTTTGCCCACCCGTGGGCCAAATACAAGGCGTCCCAACTAAGTTTTTATTTTGTTTATTGTTGCATTATTTTTAGCTGATTTGCCCTTACCTTGGTAAACAAATACGTCCAGCCCAACTGTAGAATACATACAGGGTGTAGCCCTTTTTACTACCTTTGAATTTCTTATTTTTTTATTCTTTTTTTGACTCCTTTTAATCATCGCGATGCCGAGCAAGTCACAAGCCGCGATATTTAGGAAGGCCGCTAAAGCTATACACCAGCTCCTAGAGGTGGGGTCACGGATCATTGCTAGCGACACTCATACAATCTCGGCTGCTAATCAATCAGCTCACTCACCTTCTGTGCCCACTGGCATACCCATTTTGTTGCCAACCGTCTCACTAAAAGTCGCGGACGTACATGGCCATCTTCATACAGCCAGAGCTTAATTGGACTGTGGCAGTATGCTGACATTAATAACGTCACGCATGGCACGACTTTTGAACTTGCCATCAAAACCCACTTATTTAAAAATTACAGGAGTTGGAAATCAGCACAATCATGAGTCAAAAGCGGCAATAACAATAGTATGCCGACCCACTCACAATAATACTCCTACAATCACAGCCACAGCTCATATTTTAAAAAACGTCACTGGCTACCTTCCTTTAGAGAAGGTACCAAACATTTCCCACATACTAGGCCAGCCACCCGTGCCATTGGCTGATCAGCTCTGATCGACCTCTTATTAGGGTCAGACGTTCTTGGCCAGGTGTTGGACGGGACTAAGGTCTCGTTGCGCCCGGGCAAGCCCATAGCCTTCGGCACGATTTTCAACTTCGCGTTGATAGGACCCATTGAGGACTTGTATGCACAGCCGGCGCAGCAGGTTAACTGAGCTCACGTCGTCAGCTCACAACCAGACTCAGCTGAATTAGCCCAGGACATACGTCAGAGTCTGGAAAGGTTCTGGGAGTCTGAGGAGCCGCTGCCTCAACCTCACACTCATAATGATCCCCTGGAGAAACAATGCGAGGAGAAAAACTTCCGCTCTACCACTACATGCGATCCCTCAGGCAGATATACGGTCGCTCTGCCCTTTCTAAAGGCCGCCCCTCAACTGGGTAAAACTCACCCTATCGCATTACGCAGATTCCTCAATATTGAGAAGAAGCTAATGGCGAACCCGTCTCTGCGTTCTAAATACGTCGACTTTATGGCCGAATACATCGACTTGGGCACATGGCTCCCTGTCACCCAAATACATTCGCCCATAAACCTCACTTCTATATCCCCCACCATGGCGTATTTAAGTCAGGGTCGGACAAACTGCGCATTGTTTTTAATGGTAGCTGCAAAAGCTCCAATGGTGTCAGCATAAATGAAACCTACACAAAGGCCCCGCCCTTCAACAGGACATTGTAGACATTATCATGTCCTTCAGAACGCATCCAGTCGTTTTTAGCACTGACATCCAGAGGATGTTCAGAAATGCGCTGGTTGCCCCAGACCAGAGACGGTATCAGCTCATACTGTGGCGGTCCTCACCAGATCATCCTCTGCTCACCTACGCCCTCAATACAGTCACCTACGGCTTAAGATCAAGCCCATACTATGCAATTCGCACTCTGCTTCAGCTGGCTGATGATGAAGGTCATCGCTACCCTGGAGCCGCTCAGGTTCTTCGCAAGTCTATCTTCGTTGATGACATCTTGTATGGTCATGACACAGTTGAATCCGCCCAAGCTCTCCAGGACGAGTTAATAAGTCTACTAGACCTAGGCGGCTTTCAGCTCAGTAAATGGACAACTAACTCGCCTAAGCTGCTCGAGAGATTCCCCGACAACCAATGCGACATACCCAAGGACTTCGACATGAACCCAGACTCCACGTCCATTAAGGTCTTGGGTATACAGTGGAGCCCTCAGTCAGACGAGTTCGCCTACCGCATCTCTCTGCCCCCCATCACACATGTCACAAAGCGGTCTATTTTAAGCAACGTAGCCTCATTTTATGACCCAAACGGCTGGGTTTTTCCCGTTATCTTCCGCGCAAAGCTGCTGCTTCAGCAATTGTGGCTACTGAAGCTGGAATGGGATGAGCCCACTCCCTCTGAAGTACAAACGGAGTGGCACCACATCTCAGAGGATCTGCCGCTGTTGTCTAGCATTCGCTTCCCTCGGCACATTTATGCAAACAAAGGCTCAGCTGCATACTCGCTTCATGGGTTCGCAGATGCCTCTGAAGCTGGGTTTACCGCCGTTCTTTATCTCCATGAGCTCGATGCCTCCTGAGATACTGCAGTACACTTGATTGTCGCCAAGTCGCGAGTCGCACCAATCAAGAATCGCTTCACAATCCCCAAGTTAGAGTTGTCGGCCGCCACCCTACTCTCCCAGCTCATGATCCGTGTCTCAGTTCAGCTATCCGCCCATATCAGTATACAGCAACACATATGTTGGTCAGACAGTACGATAGTCCTGGCCTGGCTCAATACACCGCCTTACCGTCTTCAACCCTTTGAAGCCAACAGGGTAGTTAAAATCAGCTCAAGCTCACCAGAATGTACCTGGCGACACGTACATTCCGAGCTCAACCCAGCAGATTGCGCAAGCAGAGGGATGTCTGCGCAATCCCTGTCAGCTCACGACCTATGGTGGTCTCCCACGTGGCTTAGACAGCCTTGTGAATCTTGTCATGCGATGCCCATATCAGTATACAACAACACATATGTTGGTCAGACAGTACGATAGTCCTAGCCTGGCTCAATACACCGCCTCACCGTCTTCAACCCTTTGAAGCCAACAGGGTAGTTAAAATCAGCTCAAGCTCACCAGAATGTACCTGGCGACAAGTACATTCCGAGCTCAACCCAGCAGATTGCGCAAGCAGAGGGATGTCTGCGCAATCCCTGTCAGCTCACGACCTATGGTGGTCTCCCACGTGGCTTAGACAGCCTTGTGAGTCTTGGCCTGCGATGCCCTCAGCTCTGGGTCATCACGCCCTACCAGGCCTTAAGCCCAAACACATCCCGTCACTGGTCACAGTACCCGGTCTTGACTTTGACCTGCTCACTCGGTTCAGCTCACTAGACAAGCTCGTCTGCACCACCCGGATTCACGACGCTCAGGCCCCTTGTACGTCAGTGAACGAAGAGAGGCCCTACTTTACTGGGTGCGCAGTGTTCAGCACAATGATTTTGCAGAGGACATTCACTGCCTTCAAACTGGCAAAATCTGCTCCGTCAGACTCCAGCGACTGTCACCTCTTATAAAAGATGAGCACCTTAGAGTTGGCGGACGACTGTCCCATGCGTCTATCCGATATGACTAGCCCATTTGTAGACCTCATCATTGACCACTACCACAAAATACACTGCCACCCTGGCGCTGACACCTTACACGCTATCCTACGCCAACAATTTTGGATATTGTCCGCGCGCCGTATTATTAGACACCGAGTCTTTAAATGCATTAGATGCTTTCGATGCCGGGCCCAGCCGCAAGCGCCCTTCATGGCCGACCTGCCAGCCGATAGAGTTACGCCTCAGCCCGTATTTAGTCAAGTCACGACCGATTTGGCCGGCCCATTCCTCGTTAAATCTAGTACCCTACGTAATGTTAAACTCTTAATGGCGTATTTTTGTATATTCGTGTGCCTCTCCACTAAAGCGGTTCATTTGGAACCAGTCTCGGACCTTAGCACGGAAGCGTTCCTCGCGGCTTCACAGCGTTTTATAGCACGCCGCGGTGCCCCGGTTCTCATCCGCTTGGACTTCGGTACAAAACAAAAGTACAAAACTTTCTTGCCTCGAATAATGACACGATTGCGCACAAGCTCGCTGGTCAGCACATTACTTGGTTATTGAACGTCCCTAAGGGACCATGGTTTGGTGCGTTACATAAGATCAACGTAAAATCAACAAAGAAACTTTTATATCGCGTAATTGGCGAACAACACCTCACATTCGAGGAATTCTCCACACTTTTAGCACGAATCGAGGCTGTACTTAACTCCAGACCTCTCTGCCCACTTTCGTCTGATCCGTCAGACTTCGAGCTGCTCATAGCCGGACATTTTATTATAGGCCGACCACTAACGGCCCTTCCCGAACTATCCGTGGAAGATAGGCCGATCTCCACACGTAGGCGATTCCAGATGGTACAGGCCCTTTCCCAGCGCTTCTGGACGCTGTGGACCCAGTCCTACCTCCACACACTCCAAACCCGCTCAAAATGCTTGTCCCCATCCTCCCCTCCCCGAGTTGGCGAGCTCGTCCTCATCAAGGAGGACAACCTGCCTGCCCTCCAATGGAGACTGGGGCGCATCAATCGCACCCTGCCTGGGAAGGATGGCGTCGTGCGGGTGGTAGACCTGGACACCGCCAATGGACACCTCCGGAGGCCTGTGTTTAAGATTGCCAGGCTCCCTCTGGATGAGCCCACCCTGGGCCCCGGAGGATGTTCGAGCCAACTGGTCGAAGATTAAACATGCTACCGGCGCCATCTAGCGGCTCGATACGGCAACTGAAGCCGGCGCGTAAACGTCACCCGCGCCGTGTCGACGGAGTGCTTGTGGTCGCTGACGTGACGAGACTGCATTCCCCGCTTAGCGCGCGCGCATGTGACATCTCTCCAGTTACAACGGAGAAGCCCTTTTTCTGCCGCGTTGGCGACTCCTAAGAACCTTTTGTGAAGTGACTGTGTTCTGTGCCGTGAACATTCAATTGCCTACATCGCCGCCCGTCAGCTCGTATCCCGGTGCTAGCGACCCCGTACAGCCTGCTCCCGGTAAGTCCTTCCTGCCTCCAGCCTTTAACCTCGTCGCATGTTAGTGCCTCTCGCATCAACAACGGTAGTTATTGAAAACTATTATACCTATATTCCTTTGCAAAGCAAGTGGAGAAATAAACTTCTAAATATAATTGACTTAATTATCAACAAGGTTGACTGTTGATAATTACATGATACCTACCTTCTTAAAGTATAGGTACCAACTAGGATTCAGCAGGTTATCAAATAATTACCCAGTCTAAGAGACAGGGGCAGAAGTTAATGAAAAGTAATTAACCTTAGTTCACTTAAACTAAAGATGTAATATTTCTGCTATGGCAACAAATACAATCTGGTTATACTTGTACATTATGAGATCCTTATAATAAACACTAAGTTGTTACGTTGTAAGATCTTTATAATAGACACAATGGCTAAGGAATGTTTCCTTTAAATGACAGCATTCCATCTTAGGTCACTACCTAAAGACATTGGTTGTTCTATTGAATAATTAAGTTCATTAAGTTTAGAATGTGGTATTGAGATTTAGTAAAGTAAAAAAGTAACTTCTCCTAAAGTCTCTTCTCCTAAAAACTCCTAAAGTAACTTCTATTGATTTATAAAGAAATTATTTAATATAAAACCCAGTAAATAGTAAATTTCATAATATAAAATGAAATTAATTTTAAGGAGTGATGGAAATCCCCAGTCTAATAGAATTTGAAGCAACAGGCTAATTAAGACCAAGAGTAAATGTTAAATTCCTGTAATCTGGGCAGGGTCGTGATAAACAATGAGTTGCACGACATGGTAAGGGCGGGGAGGGGCCCTTAAATTCCCGGAACCCAAAAATCTGTAATAAACTTACTTATACTGCATAAACTTCTAAATATTACCTCTAACAATACTAGCGAGCTATGCTGTCTTTCCTACTATCTTAAGAGTGGTTTGGTATTCCTTTCCCACAGCTGCTGTGATGGATTTAGGTTTTAGTTCCGGACGAAGACACTTAATAGGCTTAGGTACATCTAAGATGTTAGGTATTGAGGGTTAGGTTAATAGGTTGGTAGAAAAAAATTCAACACGGAGATAAGCCAATTACTAAACTTTCACGGAAAAGACTTGAGTTACTTAAGGTATGGTTCATAACGTGGGTTCCATTAGACGATCTGGCTAAATTATGATCTTATTATTTTATTACATCGCTTGACTGAAGTTTGTTACTAATAGGTTTAAGTTATATTAGGTTCCATTATCATTCTTCAACTATACACTATACAAAACATCAACTACACGATCATTAGTTATAGATCCTATAGCCTTTGGTTAAGTTAAGAGTTAGTATAATTTAATTTAAGTTGAAAGTTAGGGAAGACCTAGTTGATGGTAAGTTTGCACAGGCTGTATGTTGTTGGTTAATTAGTTTTAAGAATTATAAATAGTAAAATTAGTTAAGGCAACAGCGGTGTGTATGTATGTAGTTAGATAAGTATAGGGAATCGATTAGAAAGGCATTGGAGGTTACGATGTGTTTAAGTTAGACAAACTCTTTCATATGTCTATAAAGCGACGGTATGCAGTACCTTCTGGCCCAAAGTCATGTTCCATTAATATGTTCATATTAAGTTTAGGTACATATAACATATATGCATGATCCTCTTCAGTTCAATGTCGCTCACTGTTGTATCCTTTGAAACATTATAAATATAATATAAGGGCACTTTAATGTCGACCGCTTTGAAATTACTATCAGAACAAACAATAGCACTACCTCTTTGGCCAAGAAATCGATTGCGCAATTTGCCCCTTTGTACCTGGATCCACTCTTCAATTGTAGGAGTCGGAGCAGGCCAATCGCCCCGCACCTTTTCGGAATACTTTTCGTGAGCTTATTATTGTTATTTTTTTGAGAAATTGGCGGGCTTGCCACACCTGGTAACTGACGCTGTGAAGTCGGTGTTGAGACTGGTAACGCATGATAACCATGACTCACCGCCTCACATTTACTCGCCTGCGCCACTTCACATTTACTCATCAGCGCTACTTTACAATTACTCGCCTGCGCCTGCGCCGGCGTCAACGCCTTTTTTTGCATAACATTAGATTCTCATTTTTGTGGCGATCTCTCTCGTCAGCTATATCAAGTTGAGTGAGGCCCATAGCGCCACAATTATATTCGAAATTTTCGAATAAAGCACCTCTTTTCGCATTATTCACATTATTTTGTGGAAAGTTGTTTACAATAGAAGCCAATTTGAGGTTTTCAAGATCATATTTCACCTCCTCAAGGTCTTTCTTCAAAGCGCATTGTTCCGTTATCAAATCAAGGTCACGACGTAAGCTGAGTAGGTCTAAATTCAGTAGACGCGTCACATCAACATGGTCGAACAGCACTGGTGGTATTTTTAGCAAGTCACGGGCTACGAGATCGGTAATTTCTCCGGGTCCGTTTGTTTTAGCAGACCAACAATATCATCGATATTGTTACGCAATGATTTTACGTCCTTTTTACGCTTCTTCATTGTGTTTGTCAAAGATAGTGATTCAAAAAATAACTGTTTTGCTATCACTATATCACCGTCCGAGAAGGCACTAACACAAATACGGCTGATATTATCCTCGTTCATAACATCAATTTTGTTGCTTATAAAAGCCAACACTTCGTTTATCACGATATAACACGACGAACATTTCACAGTACTCGACATTGTAATGTACCTGAATGAATGATGAATGATAAATGAATGTAAAAATAGATTTGGCAAAAGCCCATGTCAATTGTCAATCATAAAATTTTAAAAATCTACAATCTATAAACATTGTCCACCAGAACATCCAAGGAATGATGGGCAAGGATTTAGCGATTGAATTGTTCTTGAACTGTAATAAAATTGATATTCTTTGCATAATCAAACGCTGGCTTAGAGACCATCAGTTTATGTTCAATTTTAAGAATCATTTTGTAGGACGTTCGTTAAGTCGAGGAAATGCAATACATGGTATTAAATTGAAGGAACGCAAAGACATAGTGAGCCTCTCGGTTGAGCGAACAATAGTAATAGCTTGTGTGGAGTTGGAGCAGTTACTTGTATTAAGTGTAAACAGACCTACTTCAGCGTCATATGATTTTTTCGAAAAAGTTATGGATGAGGCATTACGTTAGGTCCGCAATGTAGGTAAAACAATAATTGTTTGCGGTGATTTTAATATTAATTTGTTAGAAAATTCCATGTTGTCAATTAAAATTAAAAACTTATTTCTATCATACAATTTGAATAAACTATTTTTGGATCCGACAAGAATAACTGCCACTTCAGCCACCTGTATTGATAACATATATACAAATGTAAAACCACTGGCTAAGCAAATTATTAATAACCTGGACTCTGATCATTGTGGCCAAATGTTCAACTTCCCACACCAGCGTAAGCATGGTAGTAGTAATGAAAAATGAATGAAAAAGTATGTAATGAAAAAAAATATCATTGTTGTGCCAAAAACTGCAGGTCGGCTGGAACGCTTTAAAAGCAATCTAGATACAAAATTAAATCATTTAGAATACAATGACAACCATAATGTCTTTTATAATGATTTTTTTTATTGTTCAAAATTTAATAAATCTTTTGTTCCAAAACAGGTATCGGTTAGTGGTACTGTAACTTTTAATGAATGGGCTACAATTGGTATTCACAAAAGTAGAAAACACCTTTATGTACTTTATGGTGAACGCAACTATAACACCAGTGACGACTTCAAATTATATGTTAAAAATTATTCAAAGTTATTCTAAAGAGTATGCCAATTAGCCAAGGCAAACTATCTGAGTTCTAAGATTAAGAATAGTAATAACAAAATAAAAATGACATGAAATATTATAAATAGTGAAACAGGAAAGGTCAAGTCGTAATAATGAGTACAATTTAAATTGTGATAATAAAACCTTGACTTCTGATGCTGATGTTGCTGCAGCATTTGAGATGTTTTTTACTGATATTCCAGTTTCAACTACAAAAGCCTTGATTTCCTCCCCCACTATAGCTGAATCTGTTTTGAAGGAGAATGTTAAAGCTTGTGAAAGTAATTTTAGTTTCCAAAACATTTGCGCTAAAGATATATTAAAAACATTTAACAATCTCAACAATAAGAAAACCGCTGATCTGTGGGGTATTTCCGTGGACGTCGTTAAATCAGTAATTATGACAATAGCTCCAGTTTTAGCTTGCATATTTAACGAATGCATTGACTGTAGCGTTTTTCCTGACCTAATGAAATAAAGTAAAATAATTCCATTATTTAAATTAGGTAGCACTTCTGACCCCACTAATTTTAGACCTATTTCTGTGCTACCCACATTTAGTAAAATTTTTGAAAAGTTGATGCTAGACCAAATTCAAATACATTTTTATAGAAATAAACTTTTACATAGTAAACAGTATGGTTTTACTAGGCGTCGCTCAACAACTGATGCCGGTGTTGAGCTTTTATTTCAAATATTTGATGCCTGGGAGGATTCGTAGGATGCCCTAGAAGTATTTTGTGATTTATCCATGAAACATTTTTCAGGAAGCTTCACCACTATTGAATTAGAGATACTTCTTCTTCTTCTAATCTCATACTTGAGTAACAGGATTCAGAAGGTCGACATTAACGGTAAAAGATCTTCAGGATCAGAGGTAAAAATGGGAGATCCGCAAGGTTCAATACTTGGTTCACTATTTTTTTTGGGTTTATATTAATGACTTACCTTATTTTGTAAAAGACAGATAAGATGTAGTATGGTTTGCTGATGATACTTCACTTTTCTCAAAGTGAAACGACAACACCCAAATTATGACGATGTGAATAATGCGGTCTCTAAGATTGTACACTGGTTTAGTGTAAATAACTTGCTATTAAACAAGGGAAAAACCAAATGTGTGAGATTTGTATTGCCTGATGTTAAGCAGGTAATAACTAGTGTACAAATTAAAGATAAGAATGTGAATCCTGTGAATTCCTGTGGACACCACTGTGTTCCTAGGCATCATGTTGGATGCCAAGCTTCGGTGGGGCCTATATATAGCCAAATTGTCGAATAGACTTAGCTCTGCGGTTTATGCAGTAATGAAGATCCGTCAAATAACTGACAATGATACAGCTAGATTAGTTTATTTCAGTTACTTTCATAGTGTAATGTCGTACGGTATTTTACTGTGGGGAAATGCTGCCGACATTCAAACTTTCTTTGTACTGCAGAAGAAGGGCTATTATTCGAGCAATATAAAACCTACAGAATGTTGACTCTCTCAGAGAGAGATTTAAGGATATAAGTATAATGACAGTTGCATCACTATACATTTATGAAAATCTGATGTATGTTCATAAAAATATTGAATAGTTTCCAAAAAACAGTGATATTCACAAATTAAGCACTAAAAGTACCCAAGAACAAATTAGCAGTACCTTATACTAGGCTCAAAATAAATAATTCTTTTAAGGGTCTGTGTGTACGATTATACAACAAAGTGCCAAATGATATTCAGAAATTAGATCTTAATTAATTTAAAATCATAATCAAAGAAAAGCTTTATAAAAAAGCTTATTATAAACTGTCAGATTACACATAAGGAGAAAAGAGAAGAGGAAGAAATAGGAAGTACTAGAAATAAGTTGTACATTTTATTTAATATATTTATTTTGTTTATTTTTCTATTGAGTATAGTTTGCATTTCAGTTGTTTTATAAATTTTAAGTTAATATTTCGTTTAGGTTTAATTTAACTTATTTTTGGTGTTTTAGATTTTAATTTTTTGTTTTAGTTATGTGGTTTTATAATTTGTAGGCTTTTTAGGTTTATTTATTATATATTGTCCAGTCTTTTGTTGATTTAAGTTTTTGGTAATAACAACATAACTTAATAATAATAAAAAAAACTTAATTACTTACATAAATAAATAAAATTCCACCTAAACTAAACTACGGTAAAAAAAGAAAAAAAAAAAAAACCTATAAATAAAAGATGTCCTCCAACTGTGGGCTCATGGGTGCGGTACCAAGAATGCTGGCAACGTTACCTCTTTGGATTGCGAGGCTGATACGCTGGCAGAGGTAGCTGCCAGCCTTCTTGTCACCGGAGGCCTCAATAAGGCGACGACTTAACTCTTTAACGAGCTGCTTGGCCTCCTGCCCCCATGGACCCATTGTCTCCACTGCAAACGGAACAAATATGTAGTTGCGGCCTAGGTTCGCGTACTTGTTCCGTTTGCGACTTTCAGCACTTACCGCAGCAGCCCCGACATGAAGCGAGGTGGCGCGTACATGTGATGGAGCCACGGTGTCTGCACAGGTCGCATCCCACACCAACGACCTGCCAAGCTTCCAAGGTCCAATGGTCATACCGTCAGGCCTTTTGCCATCGCTGCGAGAGATACCAGTTGGCTCTAAAACAGCCGTTACACCAACGGTGGCAAAAGCACTGCGAATGATGCTGTTGAGTGAGGAGTGCCGTAACATACGACCAGCACTGCGAGCACAAGAAAGGCCGTGGTGGCCAAGCTCGTCAACAGCCTCCCCACACACACAGCGATGAGGGTGGACTACCCTGGCGCCAAGACGGAGGCAGACCGCTAGAGTGAGGGACGGCCCGTCCAACAAGGTACCGACGTTGGCAGATGGTAATGCCTGGAGCCAGTGGCCTGACTCTCTCTCGGAGACGGCAGTGAGACGAGCGAGTTCTGCCGAATCAGCAGAAGTGGATAGGAGCTCCTCATGAACTTGTTTGCAAAGTGGCTCGTCCCATTGCCTCTGCGACTGTGGTAACAAAGGGAGGTCTGAATTTGGACAGGTGGATATCCAAGCGTTTTTGGCATCTGCCACACACGACAACTCTACGGAACCCAGGGATGGGTTGATAATCTTCCGGTAGAGATTGTGCGTGCTATGAGCAGAAGACAAAAACGCTGGCAGGGCCACACTGCTTAAATTTCTAATACCTAGGCCCCCGAAGCGTACAGGAAGGGAAGCCTGAAGCCATCCGCGGTCGCTCATGGGACAATTAAGAATTTTAACTAGAGTATCTCTAATAAGAATATCTAAATTTGATAATAAGTTTGGAAAAAGCCAGAGTTGGGAGCATCGGAGTACGTAGGTAAATTTTGGAACGAAGAGACAAAAACAAATAATAAATAGTGCCATGTGTGGATTAATTTGGAATAGACGGTCTGAATTTAAATTGAATTTAGCGGTGGCATCATCAATAAAAGCCGGCATGGCAGCTTGGAGAAGTGGTGCACCTAATAAAAATAATGAGTCGTCGCTGAGAATTTTGATGTTGGGGGCCAGAACACTAAAGTCAGAAATAATTTGAGCTCTACGGTCCGGGGCCACGGTATTAGATATGTATAATTCACACTTCGAGAAATTTAGTTCCAAACCTATGGTGCCAAACTGGTTTATTAAATTCTGTAGGTCCTCAAGAACTAGGTCGGAGTTACCCCCTAAAGTGCCGTTATCGAGGTACCAGACGTTAAATTTAGAATTTAGATTTGTAATTATTTGGTGGATAGCCAAAGAGAAAATAGCTGGACCCAGGGGGTCGCCCTGCTGGCAACCAACGGCAGAATGTAAAATATTGTTACGGTGAATCAATTTAGTTGGTTCACTGTAACATTGCCATAAATAATTAAAAAACAAAGGTATTTCCTCCTTTACTTTAGCCAGCAGGGCACCCCTGTCTACGGAGTTGAAGGCGTTTTTGACGTCCACCTTCAGCAGAACTTCGCCACCATCATTGAGCAAGAAGGTGCGGGCTGAGTGAACGGCGGCCTCGCAGCCACCTTTCAAACCGAACCCGAGTTGTATTGGCTGAAATTTTGATGAAAGGTCAGAAAGGGTGTGTTTGACACAAATTTTAGAGACGATGCGCCTGATGGTACACCCTACGGCGATCGGCCTTATACCGCCATCTTTCTTTCTTAGAGCGCAGAGGTTAGCGCCGTAGAGTATACCGGTGATGTCTCGCGGAACTTTACCGGCAAGCATGAGGTTGGAGAGTTGGGTAATTTTGGTGAGTAGGACTCTGCCGGCGTCTCCAGAGGTACCACAAACCAAATCTTTAAAATGTTGCGGGGAGAGACCGTCGAGGCCACCGGCAGAGCCATTTCTAAATGAAAATATAGAACTGTAGACTTCGTCTTCGTTGGTCGAAGGCGAAGCATCTGTAGACTCGGGCGGATCGGGGAGGCGAAGTGTTGCTGCAGGAGGAGGGTGTTTAGAAATAAGTGATGCCACAGTCTCTGGAGAGTCAGGAGCAACGGTATCACTAGAAAAAATCAACTGGGTGGCCCCTTTTAAATCACCTTCATTGATTTTTTCTTCAACCTTGCTTATGTTAAATGAAGTGATTTGCGATTTTCTAAAACTAACGACTGAATTATGCAGCGGTGGTAATGGATTTGTGCAGTTGGATTTGATTTTATGGGTTAGGGTACCACTATTGTCATCCTTGCTTACATGAAGAACGCGATAAGCAAATGACAATAGTAGTTCCCAGCTGTATGAGGTGTTTTCGTGGATGACCCTACCTATGGTTTGCGCTAAAGAATGAGCTACTGAGGTGCGAGCTCCTCTCGGAATTCGTTTTATAATTTGGGTAGCATTTTTTAATTTTGCAAGTTGTTGCCAAAATTCAATATTTTGTTGGATGGGTGGGTCAACTGAACGAGAGGGCACATAAGGGGTGGGCTGGGAGGCATGAGAAGGTCTGTGCACCTTACCAATGTGGATCTTTAGACCTCTGGTGCCTCTGAAAAATTTTGTTTGAGAGCAGAGCTCGCACCTCACATAATGGCCATTACCGGTATCTTGGCCTAAAGTCGTGGAGCGTTGGGACATCTAGTAAACTTAATCATATGAAAATTAAATTATAAACAAATAAACCTAAAAAAAGAAAACAAATTAGTAGAAAACAAGGTGACGGATCTTGTGAGCGGCAGCGGGCGCAGGCGCGAAACGTCAGCAGCACGAAAAAAACTCGGTTCTTATTGGTTCGGAAGTGCGGGCTCAACGCCTATTGGTCAAAGCGGAGCCGTCGTCAAGGCGACAAAAGACAGCTCGTTGTTTAGATGTTGCTCGATGGATCACCATAAACCTTGTAAACATTGGGTGGTATACAGACGCCACAGCAGCGGCGCACGCAGTAGAAAACGATAGCGCAGGTATATTACGAGGCGGGATTACAAAACCCACCTTGACCTTGTCTTAATATGCTTCAAAACTTTATATTTTAATTAATTATTGAAGAGCGAGTGTATAGACAGGTGTCACGCTCTCACGATCAAGAGAGCAAAATGAGCAAAGTTAAGTTAAGTTTTTTAGATTCTTTTGATTGTTTAGACTGGTCTACTTTTAGTTTTTAGAGATTTTGTTTAATTTTGTTTAATTTGATTAAGTTAGTGATAGTTTGTTTATTTTATGGTTTTGTTTAGTTGGGTTAGGTTTAAGTTTAAGTTTTGTTATTATAGTTTTAAGTAAGTATTAAGTGAGTTTTGATTATTTATGTGATTTTGGTGATTTTGTTTATTTTATTTGTTTTATTTAGTTAAGTTTGTGATTAATTTTAGTTTATGTTGTTTTTTATTTTGCGGTTTGGTTTAGTTAAGTTAATTAAGGTGTTTTGTTATTATATTTATATTTTTAGCATTTAAGTTAGTTTTAATTATTTAAGTACTTTTTGGTAATTTTGTTTATTATTTGATTTATATTTTGTTAAGTTTAGTGTTAATTTGTTTTGCTATTTTTTGTAAATAATCAAGTTTTTATGTTGTTGTGTAGATTGTCTAGTTCCCATAATCGGTCTGGCTCTGCAGACGCAGGACCATCGACCGATAACGTGGGCATTCGCGGGTATTTGTGGCGTTATGGCCGGTCTCCACCCTTGTGCCCATGCGCAGGTTATAGGCCGAGCAATTATAGCACTTGGGCCCCTGGTTTTTATTGGGGCATTGTGCTATTTGGTGGCTCGGGCTGGCGCAATGGGCACAGGGTTTCCTGTCGGACTTACATTTCGTCTTGGTGTGCCCGTACTGAAGGCACTCCCGACACTGCACAAAGCGGCCGAAGTCCTCAACGTGGACCCTACTATGGTCCACGTTGAGCCGCCGAAGCAGATGCGGGTCACCCCCACGTCATTTTGAGCAACTAGGACCTCCGCTAACTCCTCGCGGGCAACATCCTTGGATATGCCCTTTAGGATGATTAGCGGTGGTCGTAGCTTCGCCTGTTCGGCGGCGAATTTGTGCTATTGGAATGACGGGACGGGACGTCCTCGAACTCTACCCTCAGTTTGGCCTTGGGTAACAACTGAATTTTAATGGGGGCATATTTATGCCTCCGGAAGGATATCTCCTGTTTCCAGAGAGACACCACCTCCGGAGGCTTCAAAGTGCAGTCATACGACGACACTATGATTGCGGGTTGAGTTTTGGGCGTAGATGATTTAGCCCTGGCAGCAACGCTGGCATAAGAGGGATCACTCGGGACCTCGGCCCCTTGGACTTTACTGACAGTGTGAGCGCCGGTCGGTGGACCCTGGGAGAGAGGAGCCTTCTTCAGTGCGGCTGTGACCGTGTTGGCGGTCAGCCGCACAAGGTCTTCGAGCCGCGCCTGCTGCGCCAGCATCTCGTCGATCTTTTGGGTTACCTCTCTCCGGATCTCCGCCGTTGCCTCGCCCTGAATGGCGACTACGGCGCTCACGCTGTTATACAGCTTATGGCCTAACTCCCTTATGCTTTCCTCACTAACTTGCTCCTGTGAGACATCTGGTGGTGGTGGGATGGAGTGTTCCATGGCCGAGTCGATAAGTCGGTTCATGGCGCCTTCGAGACTGTTGGCTGCCTCGAGAATGATTTCTTTATTGGCTTTGGTCACCGACTTACCCACTCACCAGTCCACGACCGTATATACAATATGGCTTCTACCGTCCACTCAATCTGACAGCTGTCCGAAAGTTGACCCACGCTGACCCGAGACTACCCGAGCTGACAAAAAAGCTTAGAACTAACCCATTGCTAAAGCTATATCAAAACCTAAACTACGTACCAAATGCTTAGAAAACTCAGTATTTTAATAAGTTAAAAGTTAATTACGAAAAGCTACAACAAAAATGTCAAAAATGAAGATTCCAAGACAAAAAACAAAAATATTTTTTTTATATCGACATTTAGAAGTCGTTTTTACTTGGAAGTCACTGTTTCAAACTATAAAGAATCATATCATTTTCGATAGCTAAAACCATAACGATTGTTTTGATGTGCACATTATTAGGAAGAACGTTGATTACGAAGAGTAATTAACACATTATTAGCACAAAAAAATCCTATGCAAAAAAAATGGCGAACCGTCAAAATTGTCAACAATTTAATTTTTTTACTAAAGGTACTCGTACACTATGCCATAGTTTCAATTGCTCTACGGATCAATTGATATCCATAGAGCCACCTCAAATTTTCTTGCGGAACTACGAACTAGGTGTAGTGAGCAACAACCTTAACAAAGAACGTTGCCGTGTTTATGGCGCTTGATCAGAAAAAAAATATATTGGAATGTCACTGTCTACAAATGTAAACAAACCATAATAATCCTTAACAATAATTAGTATGCGATTGTTTTGATGTGCACTTATTTAGGAAATACGATGAGTAGAAGAGTATTTCGACATTTTTAAAATCGCTTACGTTGCAAAAATCCGTTTTGGCGAACTGTCAATTCTCGCCAACTTCATTATTTTTTTCTGTGAAATTATGTTTGTCATTAAATAGATTTCTTTTATTTTTATACTGAATTAGTAACCACAGAATCATCTCAAATATGTTAATGGGCCTACGTAATACTTGTTTTGAGTAATTACACTCACCGTGGTCGTAATGCGAGTTTGCAAAATTGCAAAATTCTCGGTTACAGAAGTAACCGTGGACGGAAGGGGTTATAATATGTTACTGGGTTACAGAAGTAACCGTGGACGGGAGAGTGGTTACCGGAACGAACCGCTGTAACAATTTGATTGCAGTAGTGCTTGATCAGACCCTTAAAGGCCTCTACGTCGGCAGTCATATACGACCTTTCGGCAGGACTAGGCGTCTCCGGGTCACCCAACTCGCCCGCCAACGGACTAGTTAAGTGCGCCATATTAAGTTAGGTCAGAGTTAGGTTAAGGTTAGGTTAGGTTCTTCCGGAGATTGCTCGCGTGGTCCCGGGTTCCGCTAGCGGTTCTGCTGGCAAGCATTGGGGTTTTTATTGGGTGGGGCCACTACGTCCAAACTCACCCGACTCATCCGTTCCCTTCCGGGGGGGGCGAATGGGGGCGGGTGGGGACATGTGGCCTCGAGTCCCTCTCCGTGCCATGCGTCATCCTATAACCCATTGGGTGCGCATGGCCTGTGTTAAACACATTTTCCTCAATCCAAAAAAAAAAAAAGTTAGGTTACAGAGAAATTTTTTAAAGTTAATCTTTTGAAGAATTTAGTCTAACAATTTTTGCCGAAAAGTTTGTTTTTATGTATTTTTACGTCCAAATTATGTTTATGTTAAGTTTTAAAAAAATTGTAATTTTGAAGTTTTTGGTCGAAAATTTTCTAAGTGTTTTTGCACTTTTTTGTTTTTGGGCGAAACTTAAATTTTTTTTCTAAAATAGTCTTTATAACTTATAAAAACCTTATTTTAGCAATTAGGTGGATTTAGGTTATTTCCAAGTAGGAAATTTAAGAGTTTGTCTGTGTTGTTAGATCGTATTATATATATATCCCAAGGGGTGGTGTCTTCGACTGTATCTGAAGAGTTGTCCATGTCCTGCACCTCCACGTGCTCAGGCTCCAGTTGGTTGTTCCCAGGTGTTGATTGTAAGCAAACGCGAGCAAGGTGTCCTACTCGTTTGCACTTGCTGCAAGTATCCTTAATGCTGCGACATCTCCTAGATAAATGTTGTTTGCTTCCACAACGAAAGCATTTCCTTCGAAAGTCCTTAAACGTTAAAGGTTTATTCTTTGGCCTTTGATTGCGGTGTTTGTGTTTACGGTCGGCTTGAGCAGTTTTCACAAGTAGTAGAGCGTCGTTTAAAGAGTGAGCTGGTGACATATAGCTGCTGCCAGATTTTGCTAGTTCAATCATGGTTCAATCGGTTACCATTCTTTCCTGTAGCATTTTGGTTCGAATATAGTTGTCATTTAATCCTCTTATAAATTGTAAGGTAAGAAGATTATCACAGATCGATTTTTTACAATTACTGCATGTGAACTCGCAATTTTAAGCTAATTGTCTCAAGTCTGACGAGTATGACATGACTGTCTCATCAGAGCCTTGAAGTCACGAAATAAATTTATGTTGACTAGCCCAAATGCTCGGTTATGGATCTACATAGTATTGTAATATTTAACTTTTATTTCCGGAGGCCCATCCCCCCCTCACCCCTCGCACAATTCCTATTCCTTCCTTAACCCTATTCCTTCTTTAAAGGACGGCAACGCGCCTGCGATTCCTCTGGTTTTGTGGGTGTCCATGGGCGGCGGTGATTACTCTCCATCAGGTGAACAGCATGTTCGTTTGCCTCCTTCTTTAAAAAAAAAACTTGATGTCGTTTCCCGTGTGCGTACAAGTGAAGCCGTGATGTAAGTCGACGGTGCGTTCGGTGATGTAGGGCATAAGCGATGCAGCTTTAGCTTTATTTGTAATATGTACTTTCATAGTGGCCGCAGGATGTGATTGTGTGTGTGGTGTGCGATAACCGTATCGCACACCACACACACAATCACACACACACGCACGCACGCACGCACGTACGCACGCACGCACGCACGCACGCACGCACGCACGCACGCACGCACGCACGCACGCACGCACGCACACACGCACGCACACCCCCCCACACACACACACACACACACACACACACACACACACACACACACACACACACACACACACCAAAATTTAGACAAAAAGCTTTGTTAAATTAGTATTAGTAGAGTAGTAGAAATTATTGTTTGATATGTTTCTAAATGATATAGTCTTAAAACGCACAATGTTATAATTATGTAATGGAAGAGCGGAGTCATTTGGTACAGGCAATATTTGCTTAAAAGATGACTCCGGCCACTATATTTGTAAAACAAATGTGGAGCTGTAGAACAAAAGCGGGCTTGTCCCATTAGTTGAGTTTTACACTGGAGCAAAAAAACTAAAATTGCTAGTTACATAATAGCTGGTTTTTTTTTATTTTATTAATAATGTTTACCTTAAAAAAACCATTAGCCTTACTTTTGCTCACAAAAGTAAAGTCTATCATTTTTTTTAAATTCGGACAAGTCTAGTTTTGTTTGAAAACGGTGGACAACTCCGCTTATGATTGAACAACATGAAAAAACTCATGGGACATGTCCGGTTATGATATGATTACGTCCAAAAAAACAAGATTTGGCCATGATTTTGGCATAGTATTATTTTAATTTAAAAATTAGACATTATTAGTGTTCATTGACCAAACCTAAAAATAATAATATTTTATGAGACAAGTTCGGTTTCGATTGAAATTTAAATATGAAACGACAAATCACCTACATTTTTGTCCGGTTTTGATAGGTAAAAAAAATATTGGAATTGTTTGCAATTTTAAACAGGACAAGTCTATTTCTGTTTGAAACCGCATTTTTACAAAAATATTTCTGTAAGATCGGACCGCTTTTAATGAATACTATTTTATAGAGGCGATGGATATGATCTCAACGAGCACTTAAAAAAAAATTTAAAAATCTGAAGTCCGCTTTTGTTCCGCAGCTCCTCAAATCTTTTATATAAAATAAACTATTCTTATTCTTACAATCATCTAACAGCATAGAGCGGCGATGGGCTCACCACCTGTCACGCTGAGCACATATGCAGTCGATATTTGGTGAAAGACTGCTTTTGCTGTCCTCATTGCCTTGTTTCTGACCAACCCTTCAGGGATATAGTCGTGATTATCCCTGTATGTACAAATATAAAATAAAATACCAGAGAAAATGAGATTACTGTAGAAATTTAATGGTTAAGGGTACGAGTATCAAAGTAAGATCTAACAAACTCAACAGTTGTAGCTAGAAAACAGAAGAACTGCGGCGGCCATTATTGTAACAATGGTTTTTGAAAAGGCTTTAAACAAGTGAGCAGCGTTTGGCGCCCTAGGCACCCGTGAGTAGGACTCGTGGAGCGCTTCCCAGAATAGCGTGCGGTTGGGTATTGGGACACCGGCTACTTCGATGATATGTCCCAGCGAGTAGTGCGGCGTTCTGTCCACACCCGTGGGCGGCCACGTTGGCAACGAATTGTTACGGCCAGCTGGTGTGGGGTTCCTGAAATACGTGATGGCAGTGTTATTGTCAAATAATGTCAATAATATTAACAACATACAACCTTAGCGTGTAAAGAAACAACGACTACCTATTTGCCCTTCCTCATGAACATACATACATACGTACGTACGTGTATGTATGTATATGCAGTTCATATTTGCATGCATAAATGTATGTGTATTAATGAAAACTAATGATTAGACGGTACAAACTCTGAAGCTTTGTCTACGTACCCATGTACGATGAAATCGAGGAACAATTCTCGCATGGTTGCTTTCATTTCCAAATAGTCTTGGGGTAATCCCACTTCGATCTCATCCAATACAGCATTCGATTGGAAGCAATGATTAGCTCCCTGAATATCATATCCGGGAAAAGCAGGCATGTCGCTTCGTGTAAAAGAGTATTCATACAAATACACTTCTCTATTACCAGCCTGCACTTGCAATTTAGCCGATTGCAATATGCCTTGAATGAAAAAAATGTCTGAGAAATAGTTAGCAAAGGAGAGTATAGTTTCATTGGATACTGCGTTATTGCCGAAGTAGAATTCTTTAATTTGCGTCGCAACTTCTTCCTTTGCTTCTTTATTTTCAAATTCTAGATTAGCAGGCAAATAGTCTGAAAACCTTTCATTCATTAAGGCCTGCCATTCATAGAAATAAGCGTACCGCCAAGCTCCTTCTAAATCTGTAAATCCGTAATATACTGGTATAATTTTGTAATTTCCGTTTCGTAAAATTTGTATAGGAGCCTCTTCAAGAAATCTTTCTTGGCCAATATCTTTTTCTACACAGGGTGCAAAAACTACAGTCGAATCTTTTCTGTCAATAAAATGGTCCTGCAATAAAACATCATACGACAGAGACTTGTAAAACTCTGTGAGGGCATCGATATCGTCTACATTGTTAAAATTCAGTCGTAAAGCATGCTCTTTTGCATTTTGGAGAGGATCGAATTGGACGGGCGATGAACCGAGACTGCTGGCACTTTCAGGCATTACCTTGTGCATTAGTCCGTCCGTTAATTTGGATAGCATCAGAAGCTCAACTGCAGTCCCACCAGCACTACAGCCATTGACGCTGACATCGTTCGGGTTACCACCGAAGCTAGCGATGTTGTCTCTCACCCATCGCAGCAGCGCTACTTGATCTTTCATACCGGCATTGCCCGGGGCGTCGTCGTTTCCCAGACACAAGAAACCGGGAATCCCAAGGCGATAATTAAATATAATTGCTATGATCTTTTTACTTTTTACTAGACTTATTGCTGACATTAAATTTGCAGTTCCTATTTGAAAGGCTCCTCCGTGAACTATTACTAAAACTGGGAGGTTTGCCTCTATAACGTCTGGTACTAAAACATTTGCTATCAGGCAGTCCTCTTGCATTGTCATATTAAAATGTCCGACAAGTACTGCATTTTGAGGGCAGACAATTCTTCTGTCTACTGCTTCAAATGTGTCGCTCCAAGAGGGCGGTGCTAAAGGTGCCTGGAATAATAAAAATTACGTTTATTAAAGGAATATAAATACAGTACCTATCTGTAAATTGTTAAATGTTAGTGCAATGGTGAGTATAAGTGGTTTATTAGTAATTAAGTTAAGCCTAGCCATACCTTTTATAGTGTTTACATCTAATTTTATAATATACCTATTATTCTTAATCCTTACTAACATAGTATAATGAACCAAATGCTACCAAAGTTATTTATAGCATAGCATTTATAGCAATAAAGTAATTAATTTGTAATTAACTATAACAACGGAAAATAAGAACACATATACCTATTTTTTATCTATAATTCTACTCTATAATTAACATTTTTAAGATGTTAATTATATTTATGTTTAGTTAAATTTATTTTTATTTTTAAATTACCTACTCGTTTTTAAACTTTTGCCCATGCAGTTAAAGGACTAATGTTTCAAAGTACCTACACTAAATAAAACCATTACCCTATCTATTCTGTGCCTTTACACTTTACAACATCAAGGATAAGATTAAATAATGTTATCATTATCATTGATTTTAAGTTTGACTCATATACTAATACTTACAAATTTCAATACTAACAATAAAAATCAAGAAAGAAACTTTAAATATGGAACAATTTAATTTTTTTTCTTTCATGTTTCTCACCCTATGCTTTCCTTAAAAATAGAATTTTAAAAGAAAATTTATTAATAGTAAAAAATTACCATTTTCAAAAATGTAAGTACAGGGTATAATTAACCCGGCGTCATGGGGGCTGGGTCAAGATTACCCGCGCCTTTTTAGTTTACCTATAACTTTCAAACTATTTATGCAACGTTGCCGTTTTTCTCAGTAGCTGGAATTGTTGAGTGCCTCGACACATTTCTGGCGCGGAATTAGTCGGGCTTTAGCCGCGTTGGGAGCTACACTTGCCACAATTTGAAAAAGGTAATTATTACCCACGCCCGTATTCGGTGTAACAATTTTCGCCATTTTTCATAAGCGTGGTTTATGTTATTTATTGTTGTTATAAATACGTCACATTTCTTTTTTTTTAAAAGAAAGAAGACGTATTTTAGCGATTCTTGAGGAATCTAACTTGGATGTGACGCCGTCTGATCGGAAATCTGACGAGGATGAAGACGTATAACGTGTGGCGTAATTCAAAGAAGTGGCCTCTGACTATTTTTTGGGCTGTGCTGAACATGGCAGCGGTTAACGGGCTCATAATAAATCCAGCCTAAAACGACACCGATATTTGGTAAATCTCGGCCTTGCTCTTGTCAGTGACATCTTGAAAAATCACCGGAATGTTACAAGTTTTCCACGAGGATTGAGTAAAAAAATCTGCAAATTTGTTGGCGAACGTTCGTGGGAGCCTCCTACAAGAAAACCAAATACTCGCAAGAGGTGCCAGGTGTGCCCTGCGAGCAAAGACCACAAAACAACTCATGTGTGCGAAAGTTGCTTCAAACATATTTGTCTTCAACATATTGTTTCTTTCTGTGAGGATTGTATCAATAATGATGACGTTAATTAGTGTTTTCGACTTTTTCCTTAATTGCTGATATCAGTAGATTTATAAAAAAACCACTTACAATATTAAACACAAATAATTGCTATATTTAACTTTGATTTTGCTGGAAGAAGCTAAATTTGTTAATTTTTTTAGACATAAAGTTTCAAAGACTTGTTCCTATTGATTAAAAGTTTATTCCTAAGTTTTTTTAGTGTTTTATTACCTTGATAACAGTAATATAATGCTTGTGACAAAAAATATTAATTTCCTCGAATAGATACTAAAATATATGACATTGTCTGTTCCGGTAATAATTACCCGGCCCCCCACCTCGATGTAACAATTTTCCACCCCCATCTCGCCGGGTTAAAAAGACCCGTAACGAAGCCGAGAGCCACGCATTCAGTCAATGATTCTGTCCTGGGCACCGTATGGTTACGAAGACATCAAGTGTCAAAAATGATATTTTTTTTCATTTTTTGCTATAATAATTTTAATATGATAGTTACTTAACTTTTTTTCAACAGCAACCATCAACTGGCTACCACCGACTCTTTTACACGCGTAAAACAATCAGTGCGCGCATTACATTACGTGCTGCAGTAAACGAGTGTGGCGATCACTTTCCGAAAATCGAATTTTACTGCAAGCGATTTTTGCATTCGCATAATTTCCCTATATTTTATTTAAAAAAAACTATTAGAAAATATTAGACTAGGAAAAAAAATTTGGGGGTTAAAGTTATCGCGTCCGTAGGTTTACCCTTGAGATCCTACACGTGACCCCTGGGTGGTGCTAAATAAGTGACACTGACTGAGTGGTAGAGCCACGCTGCGTTGCAGCACGCATTGGGCCGTCTCGCCCGGAGTAATACTCTCTCATGAATATCAGGCGTGAAATAATGGCAATTGGTGCTGTTGTGTTTCGTCTGGCCACTGAGAGTTCCGGAGGCCCCGCCCCCCACCCCACCTTCCCCCCCCCCCCCCTTCCTCCCCCCCTTCCTCCCCCCTCACCCCTCACAATTTCTATTCCTTCCTTAACCCTATTCCTTTTTTAAAGGTCGGCAACGCATCTGCGACTCCTCTGGTTTGGCGGGTGTCCATGGGTGGCGGTGATTGCTCTCCATCAGGTGACCCATCTGCTCGTTTTCCTCCTTCTTACAAAAAAAAATAAGGTAGTGCAAATTGCTAAGATCGGAGACGTTCTCTGTCAAAAGTATCAGGTCAGGAGTTGAAGGTCAAGTCCAGAGTACCCTAAACCGACGGCGAGCAATAATATGTTCAATCAATCAATCATATGAAGAATGTTAGAAGAGTAAATGAAGCAAATGATGTGTCTTAGGATCGTATGAAATGAAAAGCGGTGGACTCTGCTTATGTAAGTACCCCTCCAGTAAACGGGCATAATTATAATTTATGTATGAGAATAGCCATACTGCCTATACTATAACTACGGCAAAATTAGATAAAGAATGTTTGTTAAGAGGGATTACGCATTTCGGTTTCCCATACAAACTTCCAAGTCGAAATTTTTAAAAACCAATAAGCCAATTTTTATGAAACTTTACTTGCTAGAGTGACACTTTTTAAACATTAATAGAAGACTTTAAATCGCATTATCTCAGCTAAATAAATGTTTTTTAAAAATGTTTTCAACAAACTATGTATTTAGATCCCTGTATCTTACTTTAGCTTCCAAAGTATTATTAAAATTGGCTTATTGGTTTTTGAAAATTTCGACTTGAAAGTTGGTATGGGAAACTGAAATGCGTAAACCCTCTTAACAAGCTTCTAACAATTCTACATACATACATATACTAACGGTGTCGCGTAGCGGTGAAAGAATACTACCACCTCCTCTCTTCCCTTGGGTGTCGTAAAAGCGACTAACCGACTAAAGACACATACATCCAACAGCATAGAGCGGAGATGGGCCCACTACCTGTCACGCTGCGCACATGTGCTATCGCTATTCGGTGAAAAGTGGAATATGGTAGAGGACTGCTTTTGCTGTCCTCATTGCCTAGTCTCTGACTAGCCCTTCGGGGATAATTGTCGTGATTATATGTATGTATACATCAAGCCCGCTTCTTGGTCGGGAAGGCAGAGACCACAGCATACCATTTGCTACTATCCTGAATTCCTGACACACATCCTTTGCTTCACTTACACTCAAACGTTCTTCAACTTCATACGTACTCGTCACTTAACACGTTCGCTGCCGATGCGGACCGATGCGGACTAACAATTAAATTTCAATTGTGTCTGGTGTGTTTTTACTCGGATTTTTACCTTTGCTTGAGATAAATTCAAGAGAAAACCACTTTAAACACCCATAATTTTATTCGTTTTAATGAAATTAAGGGTGAGTTCTACGGGACCACCCCAAAACTCCAAAAAACTCAATTCCGAATTTAAATATTCCGAATTTTAAAACGCCGAATTTCATACTTCCCATAAATTTAAATAACGATTATTTAAAATCACGAACGTCAATATTCCGATTATCATAAATACAAATAGTATTTATGATATTCGGAATATTGACGATGTTCATAAGTCCAAAGAAACCGAAACCCGAAATGTTATAAGTCCGAAAAACGGAATTCCGATTATCATATTTTCTAAAATTCATTGCTGCTTAATATTGCAATCCTTTTTTATCGTGGCAACAACAAGCTGCGTGTGCTAAAGCCAAGTCGCTATAATTGTCCTGGGTGCCTGCATGCATGATTAATGCAGTCACAATCATTGCATATCATTTTTTTAATTATATAATATATCTCCGAGTAAAATGGAAGATTTCTTCTACCGGGATAAAATACTACTCTGTCAAGAAAGTACTGGGAAAAGATCAATAATACACAAAATGTAGGTAATTCATCCAAATTTATTTTACTGCCTTCAAAGTATGCTCCTTCAGAAACGATACACTTACGCCAACGAATAATCCAGCATCAAAACATTTTTTAAACGCTTTTCCGGAATTGAGTTCAGTTCTCGTCGCGAATTCTCCTGTGTATTCCACCGAATGAAAACGGGTGCCACGAATTGGTAATTGCAATTTAGGAAAAAGAAAGAAGTCGGCTGGAGCCATATCTGGTGAATAAGGTGGTTGCTAGATGATATTTGTTGAGTTTTTGGTCAAAACTTCGTTCACAATGATGGCCTTGTGCGAAGGCGCATTATCGTGGTGCAAAATCTAGGAATTTTCTTTTCACAACGGCCTTTTTCGACGAAATCGCTCTCTTAAACGCCGCATAACGCTCAAATAATATTATTTATTTACCGTTTGACCTTCCGGCAAGAATTCCGAGTGCACAACACCGTGATAGTTAAAGGAAACAGTCAACATGACTTTGACTTTTGATATACTTTAGCGTGGTTTTTTCGGTTTCGGTTTAGTCGGAAGGCGCCACTCCGAAGCTTGTTGTTGGAATATACGAAAATACTCTATTCAATTGTATCTATTGATTATACCTTACGATTACTTTGTGTAAAATCACTATTTTTGTATTAGTCACTCAAACGACTTTTCATTATAAAACCGTTGTGCCAACGGAGCGACATTTACTTTAATAAAAGAATTCGTTCAGACAACTACGAAGTTTAACTTTGCCGTCACTGCGTCCCTGCCAACAGGTCATGGGCCCAGGAACCATAATTTTCAAAAGAAATTTTTATAAGTCAATTTTAATAGTTAATTCATATTTAAATAACCAGTGCTGTACGTGAGTGATGAAGAAATACCAAACAGCCTTGATTAAAATTGGCTGAAACGAAACCTGATTACTAAAGGTACGAGTGTTGAGTTTTTGCGCTATGCCTTTTTGAATTTTGCAAAAGGGTCAGCCACGGCTAAATCAATCTTGACAAAATTTATGTAAGAAGAAGCTTGGCGACTCAGTGAGCATTACGTAAGCAATTTATTCACCTAAATTTGCAACCGATGTCAGTTATTCCAACATTTCACGAGTTTTGTTATCAGAATTACTCACCCTACCCTCATAATATGGCGGTATGATCACGGCGCTGTAAACGCTAGGAGAGGATCACCATAGCCTAGCATTCGAAAAACTCGTCTGCTAGATCATAAAGTTAAGTTAAAGAACGAAATATCTACCGAATTTAAAGTTTCGCATACTAATACAGAGAAATTTTCTATGCGTAATAAATGGACCGAACAAGATGAATAAAAATGTGTACCCTCAATCTTCAAGAAGCAATCAATATTATGGCAATTCAACGCATACAATTACGAAACTGTGCTGCGAGCATGTGGCCGTAGAATTCACATGAAAAAGGACTGCCGTTTTTTTTTCAAGAAGTTGTCGTAACGCGAGGGCAGCAGCAGTAATTTTAACTGAACAGCAAACGCTGTTCATCACGTGGAAACCGAGGGCAGTATTGCTTTTATGATTTCAAATTATTGTAAGTTATGAAACGAAACAAGTAATTCTACTAATCATGTTTCTTTTCTTTTAGATTCTGGAGCTACCGATTACATGTTAATTCACGAGATTATTTTTCTTTACATACCAAACTACCCTGTCCTATGAAGATTAGCGTAGCTAAAAATTTAAATTCAATTTTGGCTTATGGAAAAGGACAAATCTGGAGTTCAAGGTACAATCGACGATTCGAGGATCGTTTTATTTTTCCCCCAAAGCTTCTCATAATTGACTGTCCATAAGTCGAATGCAGCAAGCAAGCAAGTCTAATGATTGCTATTTATTTGATTTAAATAGTGTTCATATCTATAAAAATAACAAATTGCATTATGCAATACTGCAGCAACAAACTTTGTAAAATTGAATTTCAAATGAATTTACTCTCAACTTATTTAAATTCGCTATTTGGTGAAAAGTGGACTATGGTGGATGACTGCAGTCTTGCTATCCTCATTGCCTAGTCTCTGACTAATCCTTAGGGGATGATAGTCGTGATGTGTATGTAATTTAATTATCTCATGCTTCGAAATCTTTTGAATTATGGCATAAACGCTTAAAACATGTAAAGAAGCAAATAATTATAATTCTTAAAAATTTAGTTCATCATAAATTAATGATTCGTTACAATAATCTACTGACGGCATATTATTATCTGAGCCATGCCTAATAGGTAATCAGTCGCGAGATCGCGACTTCTTTTTGCAAAAAAAAAAAGGAAAATCTATTCAAAATAGACCATTTTTATCATTTATTCGGTTTCATGCAGTCCGATCAGCCTGACTACCAGCGACGACAAACATTTTTTTGTTACTTTTTTGACCATTTTACCCACTATACTTTCATATATTTGATGAATTTTAAAGTGGAAGTCTTAAAAAGTTTTATTGATTTTGTTAATAAAAAGAGAAAATTTATTTAATGCGAAGTTCGTTAATTTACTTATACTTATTGAGAAAATGGTTGAGAATATATTTATAATGAATTTAAGCAGTTTATGTTTCTAAGGGAATAAGTTGTCATTTGACAATTCCGTACACTCCACAACAAAATGGTTTCTCAGTGCGCATGAATCGTACATTGACCGAAATGGCACGAACCATGGTCGCAAGTGCAAAGTTAGATAAAATATTTTGGGGTGAAGCCGCTTTAACGGCTACATATCTAACAAAATAACTACCCACTAAAGCGCTGCTAAATAAAAATCATACGAATGTGGCATGGTACAAATCCTAAAATTAATCACTTAAAAATATTTGGCTCTGCTTATGTAACTATGTACATGATAAAAAAAATAACAACTAGTCGATATTGTCGGTTATAGCAAAAATGGATACAAATTGTTTAATGTCGAAAATAAGCAATTTTTCCTTGCCAGAGATTTAATATTTGACTAATGTAATTTTTGAAAATTCTTGGCCAATATTTAAAAGTGATGAGCAATATCGAGTATGAATTCCCGCCAAAATTAGTTAGTCCGTTGAGTTCTCTGAACAACTAATAGGCAAGAAACACAAAATTCCAACCGACGAGACAATAGTAATTGACGATACTCAGTCAATCAAAATTGTCAGACGTAGCGAACAGATTAGCAATCTAACCCCGAAAATTTATAAGAAAATGACTGACCCCGATTTGTATTTCTCTTTTGAATACTTCTCATTCCTTCCCACTATGTTACAGTGGTGTTTTTAATGGTGTGATACTAATAAATGGTTTTCCGCCATACATTGTGAAATCGAATATCTGAACAATAATCAGACATGGACATTTGTTGATAGACCTAAAAATATGAATGTGGTCAGTAGTAAATTGGTTTTTAAAGTAAACAATAACGGAATGGGGGAACCTGTGCGATGAAAGGCCCGCCTAGTGTCCGTTTTTTTACCCAAACATACATACAAGATTACGACGATACGTTTGCACCTGTTACGCGAATTTATTATTATTAGTACTTATCATTACTTTTAGATTTATTCTAACTTTTGCTATTCAGTTTGACCTCTAAGTCCATCCACATGGACGTAAAAAAAGGCTTTTTTTTAAATGGCGTAGTTAAAGAGGATATTTCTATGACAATACCTGAAGGTATTACCTATTGTTGGTATACCAAACCAAGTTTGTTAATTAAGCAAAACATTATATTGACTGAAGCAATCCTCGCGATGTTGGTATGAACGTTTTCGGTCGAAACCTTAAAGGAATGGGTTTTCATAATTCTGAGATTCACGTCTTTATTGACTAGATGAAAATTCTATACATAACAACGTACATATTGTAGTACCTAGTGCTAAATGTTGATGGATTAGTGATTTGACACACACACAATGAACAAACCTTACAATATTATTAAAATTGTGAATGAGTTATTAAAACTGACATGATTCTGACATGACTGATTTATTTAAATAAAGTAAAAATGTTTTTAGGTATTAAAATGAAAAGAACAAAGAACACAATAACTTTAGATCAATTTATTTATTTACCAAATGTATTACAAAAACAAAATATCCATGAAAGATTGCAATTCTTCATAATCATCATTTCCTTCTACATTAAATTACTTAGATTTGAATTTCGACGAATATTGTGATGCACCTTGTCATATTGTAATAGATTGTTTAATGTACGCTATGCTTTGTACACGACTGAAATAGCCGAGACATCTGTGCAGCTATCAGTATTTGAAATCGTTTTTTTTAAGTAAAATTAATGAGGAGAAAATGTTTAAAGCATTAAGGGAACTATACATTTAAAATAGTATTATGATCCCAATAACAAAACCGATATTTATATTTCAATATAATACGGTTGTATCAGCATTGCTAACAATGCCACAGATCATAAAAAGTCTAAACAGATAGAAATTAGAGGTACCACTCAAGAGAGCAACTTACTAACGAAGTAATAAAGCTTGAATATAATCTCCACAGGAGACCAACAAGCTGACATTTTCTCGAAAGTGATGCCCTCTACAAAGTTACAGGAATTGAGAAATAAATTATTATTCTTTCATTCCTAATTGTTGCAAAAATCTTAAACTTTAAACATTAAGATGTTAATAGCAAACATGTAATAACATGTGATGTACCTACTTAACATAAGATGTTAATTTATCAAAGAATGTATTAAATTACTTATTAAATCGATCATACAGAACTTATGATGATAATAACAATAACATGTGATGTACCTACAAAAGATAAGATGTTAATTTATCAAAGAATGCATTAAATTACTTATTTGGTTGAATATTATTTTATGTTATATTGTAATTAGTATTAAAGGAGTACCTCAGTAACTATTTTAAGCAGCTATTTGCTATTTTTTTTAAGGGTTAAAGTGAGTATATCCTATTTTTGAGGGGGACTGTTGGAATATATTCGGAATTTTAATTATTAGAAATATTGAAATTTGGGATTTTGATTTTCGTAATTGTAAACGTTCTGAATTTTGGATTTATGATATATCGGAATTGTGATATTCGGAACTATTCATATTTCATATTTCATATTTATTTATTTTTCATATAAAATCACTCATATAAACAGAACAGATATATTCTTATAGATAAAACATATTAAATTTTAGCCGGAACTAGGAAAATCCTGTATATCAGGCGAATAAAATTCGGAGTTTTGAAGTTCGTGATTATGAGTTACGGAATTAAGTTTTTCGTATTTATGAAGTGTATTCGAGTTCCACCCATGAAACTGAATAACCTTTCTATGTGTAAAAATGACAAAAAAAATTCGACCTCCCATACAGAACCGATCAGCTGACGATAATTAGTATGGGAGGTCGAAATTTTTTTGTCATTTTCGCACATAGGTTTCTTGGGAAAAATTGTTCAGTTTCATCGGTGGAACTCACCCTTAATTTCAGTAAAACGAAAAAATTAATTGTGTAAAAAACAGTAAAAATCCGAGTGACACTAGTAGTAGTAAGTAGCCCGTAGTATAAAACATTACCTTAAACTTGTTATCTCCTGTAGGGGCAGTGGCGTATGGAATTGAGTAGAAGGCGAAAACGTCTGTACCAGGCGCCCTGTAGCCCCGCACAAGGCCCTGGCCCCGGATGTCCACCTCACGAAACTCCGCGCCCACCTGCGCCTGCGCACTCGGCCACAAAACTAACGCGTACACCAACAGAACGTTTACCAACATTACCATATTCATCATAATAGCAAATAAAGCTTCTCGCTTACATATTTATATAGCGTTCTTAGGTATACAATCAGATAGAAGGTTTGATTAGGTCTAATATCATCAAAAGATAATGTATATAGATAAAGTATGAGTAATGTTGTAGATCCGTTTGGTAATAGCGGCTCACTAAAAGACCAACCCGGGAGGGGATCCCTTGTGTATCGTAAAGGCAACTAAGAGACTAAAGACTGTAATAGCACAGAGCGGCGATGGGCTCACCACTTATCTCGCTGAGCTATGGCAGTGAACTGCTTCTGCAGTCCACATTGCCTAGTCTCTGACTTACCCTTTGGGTACTTTGGGTGCAAAAGTGCTCATCAATTTGATGTCCTTAAAAAAAGCTAAGCTCAGGGGTGTGTTTCCATAATTACTTAACGCTCGCTCGCGTTCACTTCGACCCACACGTTCCGACTAGAGTGACCTTTGTGTCGTTGGCGAAGATTCGAATTTAGAAACTGCGGATTTAAGAAGTTCAAAGCATCGAGTAAGCGTTTTTGAAGGTTAGGACATGGCTAAGACAGGTTTTGCAGAGCGGTGTTTTTGTTTTTTTTTAATATTTTTTAATGGTTGATGAATAGGGTCTTTTGAATATACTACGTTGCTTAATGCTACCTACTACTTCAAGCAGCATGCAAGCAAGCAGCATGCAAGCAAGCATGCAGCATACAAGCAAGAATGCAGCATGCAAGCAGGCATGTAGGATGCAGGAAGGATCGCAGCATGCAGGAATGGTTTCTGTCACGGCTCCGGCGCTGCGGGACTCTAGCGGTCCCACGCAGGCTTAAATTACACTCTAGCGTCGTAGGGCAGACAAGTCTACGTGGAGTCGGTTTTGCCGCGATTCGTTTCTGTTAACGAAAATACAACGTATTTACTTTTTATGACAATATATGAAATCAATTTAGGGTTAATATGCAATTTTTATATAGAAGCAAAAATTATATCAAATGAAATTATAAAATATGAGTATTGTTTGGTATTGAAAGAAGTGTGTGCTTTACAAAGGATTTAATTTAACTGCTTTACAATTACTAAAAATACGGCTTATACAAAATTTAAATAAAGTAGGGGTGACAGCTGATTGTTATTTGCTGGCACACATGTTACGTGATGGTTGTGGCCTGTGATTGACCGGCGGTCTTAGGTTCGCGTATTGGTCGGCTCGAACATCCTCCCGGCCGTTGAAAGCTCTTCTGTAGCTTTCAAGTCTTGTTTCAGTTTTCACCTATAGGCAGTATACATAGGCGGTTGAGTGCTCGACGTACTGTGCCGTATGCAGTCTTTACATCAGCCACCCGTGGTATCCCATCAGATCCTGGGAAGAGTTTAGCGACTCTTCCAAGACGCCAACAGAGGGGAGGAGCATTGGCCTCTTTTATTAAAACCATATCGTCAAGTTTGACGTCTTTGCACCTCGTTCGCCATTTTGCTCTCTGCTGTAATTCTGCGACGTATTCTGTAGACTATCTTTGCCAGAAGTGTTGCTTTGCTTGCTCGAGACGCTGGAACCGGTCGAGACTATGCAGCTTGGAGTCCACGATGCACGGTGATGGCAGCGCTGTGAGTTGTCTACCAATCAGAAAGTGAGCGGGGGTGAGCGGTTGGAAATCATCGGGTGATGGGCTGAGAGGGCATAAAGGGCGGCTGTTTAGGATAGCTTCGACTTGTGCGAACAAGGAAGATAACTCCTCAAAGGTTAAATGACTGTTCCCTAAAATCCTATTAATATGATGTTCGGCTGATTTAACTCCGGCTTCAGCTAGACCGTTAAAATGAGGAGCGTATGCAGGCGAGAATTTGAATTGTATTCCTCGACGGACTGCAAACTCACAAATAGAATTTTGGCTATACTTTAGGAAATTACCTATTTCTTTTGCTGCAGCGACAAAGTTTGTGCCATTGTCACAATAAATTGTGTTAGGTAAGCCTCGACGTGAGATAAATCTATTGAGCGTTAAAATAAATGCATCTTTGTTTAACTCGCTGACGGCCTCTAGGTGAATGCAACGATAACGAAAACAGATAAAAATACACAGATAACATTTAGTAATCTTACATCCACGCCCTTTGCGATCAGTAATTAAAAATGGCCCAGCAAAGTCAGTAGCAACAGTTAGGAAAGGAAAATCTGGCTCTACGCGTTCCTTAGGTAGATTTCCCATAATATTTGTCATAGTTTGACCCTTAACGCGACGACAGATAAGGCAAGAGCGAGCTACATTTCTGGCAAGATTGCGCCCACCAATAGGCCAGTAGCGTTCTCTAATTGAAGCTAGCATTTGTTGAGGTCCTGCGTGTAAAAGGCGGTTGTGTTCCTCTTAAAAGATGAGCTTAGTGAGAAGATGGTCAGTCTTTAAAATTATTTGGTGCTTCTTGTCGTACTGATATGCAGAAGTGCCTATGCGACCCCCCGCCCGCAATAATCCTTGCTCGTCGAGAAACGGGGTCAAAGAAGTGAGAGTTGATTTAGCTTGCAGAGGTATTTTGTTTTTTAACTTGCAAATTTCATTAGAAAACGATTCTTTTTGGGAAATAACTAAAAGAGCTCGAAGAGCTTTATTAAGTTCGTTTACTTGAAGTTCATCTACGAATTTATTATGGGGATTTAAAGAGTTATGACAAAACCTAAAGACTCTAGCACTAGACCCTTTGAAGAGTAACAAGTTTAGAAAACTTTTTGAAGTCTACTACTGGTGTCGAAGATGACACTTCTGCCACCAAAGCAGGCATTGCTTTAATTTCTGGCAAATCAACAATAGGAGCAATATATGAAGACCACGAAGACTCTTGCTGCAGCAAGAAGGTGGGCCCATGCCACCACATAGAACAATCTCTAACGTTTTGCGGATCTAAGCCTCGAGAGAGTAGGTCTGCTGGGTTTTCTGATGTAGGGACGTGACGCCAAGACGAGTAGTCTGTTAGTTCGCCTATTGCTGCTACTCGATTAGCTACAAAAGTTTTAGTCCGATAAGGTGTTTTCAACCAGCCCAAAACGACACTCGAGTCTGTCCAGTATACATGTCGATTAATGGTACACCGAAGAGTTTGCGAGACGGATGAGCTTAGTTGTGAGCCTACCACGGCGGCGCATAACTCCAGCCTGGGGATTGTAGAGGCTTTTAGAGGAGCTACGCGTGCCTTAGAGCATAAAAGACTAACTTGGACATTGCGTTTGGCATCAATTAACTTTAAATAAATACACGCACCATATGCGTCTTTGGAGGCGGTTTGGAACAATGCATTTCGATATACGTGCTGTTGTCGATTAAAACATGCCTAGGTAGTTGTACTGATGATAGAGATGAAACCTGTTGGAAAAATTTTAACCAAGTATTCTGTATATCTAAAGGAACAGGTTCATCCCAATCCATTTTGAGAGACCATAATTTTTGAATAAGCATTTTAGGCTTAATAGTGCATAGTGATAGTAGGCCAAGTGGATCAAAAATTTTAAATGTAGTTGACAGAATTGATCTTTTAGTTAGAACCTTAGTCGCTGGACACTCTTTTTGGAAAAATAGGACATCAGAGGAAGGAGACCAGCCAATGTCTAGAGTGTTAGTAGAGTTGCTAATAATTAAATTACTTTCCTCAGCGTTTAAAGAATAAAAAGATCTGGAAAATTTGACCTATACTTTCTTAGATTAAAGCAACCCTTTGCTAGCTCACTTGACACCTTTTGCTGAATGGTCCGTAACTCTAATGTAGTGTCACAGCCAGTCAACAAATCATCGCAGTAGAGGTCCTTTTGAATTATGGTTTTAATATTAGGATCTGTACATTCTTCACCCAGTTGCCAAAGACATCTCGTGCTAAGAAAGCTTGCGCTAGAGAAACCATACGTCACTGTATTTAAACGAAGAGTTCGTAAGTTTTGGTGTTCTTCGTCTCGCCATAAAATCAACTGCAGGTCGCGATCTGACTCTCTAAGGGTAACCTGACGGTACATTTTCTCAATGTCCCCTGAAAGGATGTATTTGTACTGTCGAAAACGTATAAGTATGTTGAAGAGAGAGTCTTGAATAGTAGGACCTATCATTTGTATATCATTTATTCTATATACCAGAAGTAGTACGAGCAGATGCATCAAAAACGACTCGTAACTTAGTCGACTCGCTTTTCTTGCGTATAACAGGGTGATGGGGCAGATAATAGGCGCCGAAAGAATTAATCGATTCGATATCTGTTAGGTGGCCAAGTATAGAATATTCGCGAATGAATTCAGAATAGGCTGCCTTGAGCTCCGGTTGTTTTCTAAAGCGTGCCTCTAGGTTTATGAACCTCCTTTTAGCTAGATGATATGAGTCACCTAGGCAATCTCTATCACGCCGAAGAGGTAGGCCCACGCAAAAGCGACCATCAGTCAGACGATAAGTAGTAGAAAGAAAATGCTGCTCACATTGACTTTCTTCTTTTGAATATGGTTGGCGTTGAGGGAAATTCTCTAGTTCCCAGAATTTACTCACTAAATGCTCAATACTATTATTTATGGAGCAAGTAGGATCGACATATTCGTCTTTTAATATAGAATTGAATGTATTAATTCTATTTGCAGTTGGTTGCTTAGGCAGAATAGATAACGAACCCGCTACGAGCCATCCTAATTTAGAGCGGCGGAGTATGGGGCCATAGTCTCCTAGGCGGTGCTGTTCGGAACCTATCAGGTCCCAAAACAAATCAGCACCGATCAGCATATCGATAGGGGATGGTACGTTAAAGCTGGGGTCAGCTAGGTCAACATTGCATAAATTGAGTGGACTAGTATCAAATGCAACTTTAGGCAACTCGTCCGAGATTTGGGGCAAGACAAGACAGTACATTGTTACATTGAAGGAACCGGTAATTGATTGAATATGAATAGCACATCGTTCCACGTTTAAGGTTAAAGCGGTGTTGCCAATGCCGACTATGTTAACATTTGTTGTTGGCTGAGGCGTTAGGTTTAATTTTTGTTTAACCAAAGCTGTTATGAAAGAAGACTGACTGCCGCTGTCAAGAAGAGCCTTTACAGTAATTGTATTTTTAGTTACGGGTTTGGAAATTTGGACCATAGCGGTACACAGCAGCACACTTGGCGAGGTCATAGAGGACATGACAACTGTTTGGGAAGAATTGGAAGCTTCGGTGTTAGGTGTGACATGCAACAACGAGTTGTGTCGTTTTTTACAAAACGACATGACCCAACCAGCTTACAGCCTTAAACTTTATGGCCCGGTCTTAGACAGTTTTCGCATAGTCTTAACGACCTTATTGTAGAAATTCTATCGTTTGGAAGCTTAGACTTAAATAACGAACACTCATACAAACGATGATCGCCTTTACACATTAAACATTCCAAAGACTTAGGATTGATTGAATTCGCAGTAACGGCAAAGGACTTAGTCTGAATTCTATTAGAAAAAGGAGGGTTTCCTGTGGGAACCCTGTTAGAAAATAAGGGGTGCCCTTGTTTAACCCTGTCTTGCTTATCTATTTTAGCGTCATAGACAGTTTCAAGGATATCAGCGCGATTTTTGAGGAATGTAAAAAAATAAGAAATATTCGGTATATCGGAAATATTATTTTTCCCATTTAAAACAAGTGATGTTGTCTAACTTTGCTGTGACCATGTAAATAATAAGGACGTCCCACTTGTCAGTAGGTAGTCCTAGAGTGCTGAGAGCCCGCAAGTTTTTAGTAACGTGGTCAATAATAAATCTGAGTGACTTCGAAGTCTCTCGCACGGATTCTAAGTTAAAAAGAGATTTTAAATGATTATTAATTAGCTGCCTTTTGTTGTCAAATAGCTCACATAATAAATTCAGTTTTTGTCAGTAACCTCTAAATTACTAATGACACGAGCGGCTTCGCCTTCCAAATACGAGCTAAGGTAATGAAATTTGTAAATATTTTTTATTTGACTATTTTCATGAATTAATGAACTAAACGTTTCCTTAAACTCCAACCATTTAAAATACGTGCGATCAAAATTAGGGATTGTGATTGTTTGCAGTTTAAAGTCCAGCATTTGGTTGTTATGACTATTATTAGAATAACAAGGACAATTTTTATGATTTGGTTTGAAGGACATGATTCAAAGTTAGGTATTTTAGAAGGTGCATTCGCCTTTACCAAGTCCTGAGCAACAGAAATATAGTGATCAAAGTCCTGCTCAAAAGTATCACGAGTCATTAATTCTTGATCCTGATTAGTCTCACTTAAAAATTCTATACGATTCTGCTACTCGTCGAACTCGAGAAACAAGGCTTCAATTCTAGACAACTTCATCGCAAGCTTGTTTACGTCTATCTCGGTAATATTTTCTAAAAGTTGCTTAGATTCAATATGATTCTTAAATTTTGTTAAACGCCCCTTAATGTTGCTACGCTTCACTACAAGCGTTTTTAGTTCTATAGGGCTTTCACTTGCCGTTGTCATTGCGATGAAATAGTCTAAACTTCAGAAGAATCAAAACAATTAGTTAAAATAAGGAAATTGCATACGATACGCTCCTCACTTCGTAGTACAGCTGTTGCACACACGAGCGAGACAACGGGAACGATCAGCTGTGCCGGCCGGCCCGTGGGACAAAGGGTGACGTCACGCGATGCGATGCACCACTCAGTTGCACCTGAGGCGCCCGCGCAGCTAAGCGTTAGTCACTGAAATTGAGAATGTTATAGGCTAAATATCTAACGTAAATTATAAACTATGCCGTAGCAGGGCGTTCTAAAGGTAATTAATGAAGTTCAGATCGGAAAGGCGTTGTAAAGCCGTGCAAATAGTGAAAGATGATAGTGCAAAAAGGTGAAACTTGATTTTGAAACTTATAGATGCTTATAATGCGTAATGAATGAAGAAAGCAATAAGTATTTGGCAAAGGAAATAACGTTAGATTAATGTAAACGCTCAAAGGTAAGGCAGTGCAGTGAAATTTAGAAATTTAGGAGTGAAAGTGATGATATTATTTAATTGGGGGTAGGATATGGCCGTTGGAAATATTTATCAACAAAGAAAGTAAATGTTTGCGTTAAGCTAGACAAAAAATGCAATTTAAAGACACTGCTTTAGAATGTTTAAACCTTTTTAGAGTTAAATCAAAGTAGCACAAGTCGAAGAGGATACAAAATAGGATAAGATAGGAACGGGCTCACATTCAGAATGGCAGGCAATATGCTGGGTCGGCGAATAATTAGTCCCCGACTGCTGGCTGCTGCTGGTTTCTTGTAGGCGTGAGCTGGTCCCGCAGGATAGGCCGACGTAAGCGGAGGGTCTTGAAAAGGGCTGCAATCTGCACGAAGCACGTAGACGTAGGCTTGCGTAGGCGGCGTAGGATAGGCTGCCGTAGGCGGAGGGTCTTCAATAAGCTGCAAACTGCACGAAGCACGTAGATGTAGGCTTGCGTAGGCTGCGTAGGATAGGCCGCCGTAGGAGAAGGGTCTTGAAAAAGGCTTCAAACTGCACGAAGCACGTAGACGTAGGCTTCTACTCGTAGGCTGCGTAGTCCTCCAGTCGGCGAGGGCCTTGCTAACTTCGGAATCCGACTAGATTTGCAAGGTCCTGTCACGGTCGCCACTTTTGTTTGGTATTGAAAGAAGTGTGTGCTTTACAAAGGATTTAATTTAACTGCTTTACAATTACTAAAAATACGGCTTATACAAAATTTAAATAAAGTAGGGGTGACAGCTGATTGTTATTTGCTGGCACACATGTCACGTGATGGTTGTGGCCTGTGATTGACCGGCGGTCTTAGGTTCGCGTATTGGTCGGCTCGAACAGTATTATATCAACTGAATAATATACGTAATATTGTTATAGGAAGTGTATTTAGAACAAGTAAAAATTATTTCCAATAAACGTTATGTCCTTTGAAATTAGTTCATTTTTCATTATATGAAATGATAAGCACCTGTATGATTAGGCAAAGAAAACATCTTTACCTGTAATACAGTTCTTTCATTGCCGTAGATGCTAGTTTCATTGCCGTGCACGCATGTTTCATCGCCGTGGCACGAAATTTTTAATCTTGTATATCTCGTTAGTTTTTTTAGGTTATCTACCAGATATTAAGCAAGAATATATACATTATCAAACACTTTATTAAACGCAAAACTTTTCTTTATAAAATTTAAAGATAAAAAAATCCACGGAAATGAAGATTTTAACGGACCTGTTGAAATTCACCCTAATGCGCTTTCGCACAAGGCCATCATTATGAACGATTTTTTTACCAGATATGACTCCAGCCGACTTTTTTTTTTTCCTAAACTCAAATTACTACTTCGTGACACCCATTTTCATTCAGTAGAAGATATAAAGGAGAATTCGAGGCGAGAACTGAACTCAATTCCGGACAAAGCGTTAAAAAATGTTTTGATGATTGGATTATTCGTTGGCGTAAGTGTATCGTTTTTGAAGGAGCATACTTTGAAGGGGATAAAATAAATTTGGATGAATAACTAACATTTTGTGTATTATTGATCTTTTCCCGGTACTTTCTTGACAGAGTACTACACTAGAAAGACAACAAAAACACGCAGTCATTTTCAGAAAATATGTTTTCCTCACAAGTGTGTTGTAAAACATCGTATGAAACGCGTGTGCATTGGTAATTACAATCCTCGGCTCCATTCAGCCCTCACCTTCAGCTCGGGCTCATAACCCGCCTCAACTGTAATGAGTTGACCAACTTAGCACACTTGTATCATATTGTACTAAAATACACTTATACTTAAGCAACTAAATATTTATTTTTTCGGACACTAAGAACATTATTTAAATTTAGTTTTTCCTCTAAACTATTAATTTCCTTTTTTCGACACCATAATTATTATTTTCCTTTCTTCGCTCGACTGTATACTGCCATAATACACATGCTATTCTTTGTGGGGCACTTTTTGATCCTCTTCCAGGAGAGGTAAATGGATATAATGGATATTATTGAGACCAAAACTGCAACCACGTAAACCAGGGACGAGGTGCTTACTTGTTTTTTTCTGGGACGCACTGTTGCCTGCACCATTTTTTTTATTATCTAAAACACTTTATGCACTTAAAGTACAGAGACGGAGTTAATGCCTTAGACATTCTCTCCCAGTCATCCATAGGGTGGTGCAGAGACAAAAAATTGTAGGGTGCACAAACTAAATGAAATTATATTCACATACATACATATACGATATACAATACAATTAAAAACATATACATACTACTACGTACATTAATATCACATAATTATTAGACAATTGCTAATGTGGAGCATCAGCTTGTTCTGTAAGTAAGCTGCGCAACTTCGTTTTAAACGCATACCGACTGGTGGACATTCTGATATTCAGAGGGAAAGAATTCCAGAGAAAGATGGGTTTAACCAAGAAGGAAGAGTGAATTATGTCAGAGCGGTCAGAGGGACAGATGAGCAAGCGATTAAAAGAAGAACGGAGATTTTTGTCATGACTTGAACATAAATATTGAAAGTGTGAAGAAAGATAAGAAAGAGAATTAGGGGAGCATACTACAGAGAAAAGAGTGGTCAAGGCCCGCATACATCTACGCAGCCGAATTTAATTATTTAATGATTGGCATGCGGTCACATGATCATACTTTCGAAGGTTGAAGACGAATCGAATGTTATTCAAGAGACGGTCGAGCTTGTTGAGTAGATCTGCATTCAAGTCGAGGCAGCACACATCACCATAGTCGATAATAGGAAAAACTAAGGTTTGTACAAGATTTGCCTTGACGTTAACAGACAAAAAGTTTTTGAGACGGTAAAGGTAACGAAGCACTCCAGTTACTTTCCTGTAAACATTAGTTACCTGAGCCTGCCAATTCAACAAGGAGTCAATACACAAACCTAGATCCTTTACATTTTCAGAAACAGGTATTGGAGTGCCGTCAAAGAGTATTGAATGGAGATTGTTGAAATTTACTCTGGACATGATACGAGGACTACCCACTAGTACAGCCTGGCATTTAGCGGGGTTGACAACAACACCAAAATTGTCAGACCACGTTTTAATGTAGTAGTGTCTTTGTTTAGTGCATCAATTGCATCATTCAACCGATTCACACTTGCCTGGGCATATAATTACAGATCGTCAGCATAGAGATGATACGAACACTGAAGTTTGTGAGTGATAAAATTTATAAAAATTGAGAAAAGAAGAGGAGAAAGAATGCCGTTTTGAGGAACGCCAGTTTCTAGATTACACCAGTTCGAGGATGATTCCCCTGATTGGACCGACTGCTGACGTTCCCGAAGATAGGTTAAAAACTATTCCACCACTTCGTCAGAGACCATAAGACGGGACAGTATAGAAAGAAGGATGTCGTGACTGTCCGAACTGTTTACTTTCCCGTCCTCAATTCCTGACCTAATATCGCCAGTTACTTTAAGGGGGGCGGTAACAGTGCTGTGTCCAGGTGCACCATTCTGTGCTATTATGATCTCTTCTTTTCTGTCTTCATTTTTAGATGACTGACCTCCCATAACTCAGCGGCCAAGTTGTTGTAGTAACCTGGACAACCGCGTATCGTGACTTTTACTGTGGCTCGAAACCCAAACGGACCAGCACCGGTAGTGTATTAATTCTTTGCTAGCACTGCCTAGAAGCAGTGGACAGGCAGCAGTGGCAGGGTCGCCATGAGATGTGGGGGGCGTCGAGAGATGAAATAACACAACGGCGGTCTTGAGTGATCCTTTATTGAGAGCAAAACATGAAATTTACAATAATGTGCAGTAAGTTGTGAGTCATGTTTCGGTGACGCATAAATACAGATTGTTTAGAAGATTATCCAATTACAGTTATCAAAGTACTTATCAGATTACATGCTACACGTTTACCTTAAATAAAATATTAATTTATAATAGTTATATATTATCTTTATTGATTGGTCTTTAATGTTGTGCGCTATACTACAGTATTACGTCCTAAAATTACATTATAGTTAACGTAATTATTACTAATTATAATTACTAATAATTACTAACTAAGACTGTATGAGGTATGACAAAACATTATATAAAATTTTAGAAACTTTTGTGCTCCGATTTTTTTTTTCTGTACAATAAATTGACCTATACTTAATACTGAACGATTTTTCCTAATAGAATTATTCTTTAGATATTTTTATTCTATGGATTTTTGATTTCTCATTTGTATGGACAGAACTCACGCTGTCGGCTTGATAAAAAAATACTTTGCCGAAATCGCTTCTAAGAGAAAAAAGCTTCTATCTTATCTTATCTTATTGGGGCCTGCAGAGGTTTCCCTCTCGCAGCGGCACGTCGACCCATTGGGATCTTTTGTGCAACCCCGTCCTCTGTTTCCTCAGAGAAAATGACTGCCATAAGTTTGGCAATGTCTTTGAGGGCGAAGATCCTAAAATCTTCTGGCTTCGGGTAGGCGAATCCCAAGAGACTTATTCTTTTCCTAGCAAGGGAGTCATAGTCACACAGTAGGTGTTGCATGGACTCCGTTTTCTCCCCACATGCCCTGCACAAGCTGTCTGTTGCTAGTTGCAATCTATGGAGCATTTGTTTTGTGGCATAGTGCCCGGTCAGGGCTCCGATGATTGTTCGTGCCTGCCTTTTGCTACCTCCGCATATGATTTTACTCCGTCCTAGGGTGTCTCCACCTATGAAGGATTTTGAGTGTTTCATGTCGGGTAGCTTTTCCCATTCGGTTTTATGCCTGTTTTGGATTTGGTCCTTAAAGGCCTTGTTGATGGTGCCAGCTCGCAGTCGACCGGACGGGAGCTCAGTGTGCAACGCATCGGCCTCCACGCAACTCCCGTGTCACTTTTCGCTCTGCCGCTAGCTATCAAACTTAAATTCGCTATAACTCTGTATTTATTCGCAGTATAATTGTTAAAGTCATACGATCGTCTTTTACTGTCTATCTCCTTGCTAGTGATAGGGATTGTAGGCATACATCCACAGTGGTGACCCCAGACTTCACATGTTTATTTTACACCTAGGTATACGAACCAGCAATATCTTGAGATGCTATTTTGCTATCGTGAGAGTGACGAGGTAGTAAGTGGTGCTATGCGCTTAAACGAAGAGAGAGTTTTTTAGTTTTAAGGTGTAAATAAGACTTGTAAATACATAGGTGATGAACTTTTAAACACGCCGAATTAGTGTAATAATAATCATGTGCCGATCACAAAAGTTATTTTAGTTCGTCCTTTAATAAATTTTAATTTATTTACGAAATTTTAGCACAGGTTTTTACTTTTATTTAATTATTATTACATTAGTTTGACAGTCCAAAGCCTGCTATGTGTTATGGGAAGCTTATCACCTTTCCTGTTCGCTGATGTAATAAACTGCAATGCTATTTAACACCATGTAAGTACCTACCGACACCTATTAATTACGCAGCTTTTTAGGTATTAACGTTGCCTTTATTGCGAGACATTAGTTTAACTTAATTTAGTGTAAATAAATAGGTAAGACTGATACTTATTATCACAATGCTTTAGGCTGTTTAGTTGTCGAGGACATGAATGGTCATCTGGTCATTTGGTTTGGAGTTAGCGGCAAGTGCTTAGCGTACGGACGCGACATTAGAAAACTACCCATTGATCTTTCATTTGTAAGGAAAGATAATTGTAACTTCTCATAATGTGTGATCGATTTTTACTAGGATTGAATTGAAATTACATTCATACATCATAACACTTATCATAATTACAGTTAAAATGTGGCCTTAACATAACTTGATGCTATCGATAGTCGTTGGACTTAACTGCACCTCATACCTACGCACATTTCAAAAGATTGCAGACTAACGTAGGTACTTATCGCCCAGCTGACAACGCGCACGGTCAACAGTCGGCCGGCCAGCCGTTCATTGCCTGCGCGTTGTAAATAATCGTTATTTTTAATTGTTTTTAATTTTATTTTACTTATGCTATTGGTTTAAAATTAATTAGATACTCAAAGACCTTCTAATTAAAATTTACAAAATGAATTATTTAATAAAAAATTTAAAAAACACGAATTTCTTTTTTATTGTTGTCATGTTTAAAACACTTGACCTGACCAGCCCTAGAAGTTTTTTGCGGTTTCTAGCAGTCACCTTATATTATATCCGCGCGCCGTCGTTATTTCGCCTTCGGATAGTTATGAGCGCGCCTACTAGCAGATCGCCGAGTCACTATGACGTCATACAAGAATATAAGGACGCGAGCGAAGAACCGCCTGGTGCCGTGGACCGCGTTACTTTACGTTTGCCCGCGTTTTGGCCGGAAGACCCGGAGATTTGGTTCGCTCAAGTTGAAGCTCAATTCGCGTGTACGGGGACGAAGAGTGATAGTACAAAATTTTTTCAAGTAATTCGTGAACTAGATCAGCGCACTGCACGAGAGGTTCGCGACGTTATTACGAATCCACCGTCGACGGGCAAGTACGACAAATTAAAGCAAGAGCTCATTAATCGTCTCTCCGTTTCTCGAGATCATCGCATGCGCCAGTTACTTACTCACGAAGAGTTAGGAGACAGGAAGCCGTCTCAGTTTTTACGGCACCTTAGAGCTTTGGCAGGGGATGGCGTTAGTGACGATTTTTTGCGCAGCTTGTGGTCAGGTCACCTTCCTACGCATATTCAAGTAATTATCGCGTCACAGAAAGCCACGTGTCTAGATGAGGTTGCGGTTCTCGCCGATCAAATTTACGATGTCGTTCCTACCCCCAATAATCAAGTTGCTAGTACCTCTTCTAGTAGTATTGAAGGAATGTTTCAACGCTTGGAGCAGACGCTTACGTCGCGAATACAGGACGAATTAAGCCGCCAGTTGTCTCAGTTAGATGTTAAATCAGGGCGTGGTCGACAGTCGTTCCGGAGACGGTCTAGTAGGTCGAAAAGTAGATCTAGAAGCGCCGGACCAGGTCATTTTAGAGATTCAGGTATGTGTTGGTACCATTTTAGATTTTCCGAGAAGGCACACAAATGCATTTCCCCCTGCAACTACAAGAAGGAAGACTCTCGACACGGTCTGTAATGGCGACAACCGACTGTTGTAAAAGTACCCGTCGCCTTTTTATTACCGACCGACAAAGTAAAATTCAATACTTGATCGACACTGGTTCTGACCTTTGCGTTTTACCTCGTAAATTTTTACGTGCAAATATAACGCCGACTGATTATAGCCTTACAGCAGCCAATGGTTCCAGCATCCGTACTTTCGGATTGATGAAGATGCGTCTCGACCTGGGTCTTCGGCGCGACTTCTCGTGGAACTTCGTCGTGGCAGATGTAGACAAGCCTATTATAGGGGCAGACTTCATCGCACATTATGGTTTGCTGGTTGACTGCAACCATGGTCATTTATTAGATAGCCTTACTACCCTCTCAACGCCAGTCACGAGTAAGTACAGTCAGCTGCGCAGCATTAAGGCGATTTCAGGCAAAAGTAAGTACCATACCTTGCTAGCTCGTTTTCCATCTCTGACGAAACCATCAGGCGTATTTCGCGAAGTCAAGCATAATACTGTGCACTACATTCGCACCACGCCTGATCCACCACTTTACAGCAGGCCTCGACGTTTGGCACCAGATCGATTAAAAATCGCTAAGGAACAATTTGAGGAGATGCTTCGAGATGGTACTGCTCGTCGTTCTGACTCGCCCTAGACATCGGCTCTCCACTTAGTCCAAAGAAAGGTGATGGATGGAGGCCGTGCGGAGATTACCGAGCACTCAACGCCCGAACCGTACCAGATAGGTACCCGCTAAGGCATATTGAGGATTACTCACATAGGCTGGCGGGCTGCAAAGTATTTACAAAAATTGACTTAGTTAAGGCGTATCATCACATCCCCGTTTTCAAGGACGATATATCGAAGACTGCCATAACTACACCCTTTGGAATGTTTGAGTTTCCATTTATGTCGTTTGGTTTAAGGAACGCAGCTCAAACATTCCAACGTTTTGTCGACGAAGTGCTTCGGGGGCTTGATTGTTGTTATGCGTACGTTGATGACATTCTCGTGTTTTCCAGAAGCAATACTGAGCACCTGGAGGACCTGGAGAGGGTATTCGGCCGCCTGGAGGAGTATGGCATCCTGATCAACGAGGCTAAGTGCAGTTTTTTCCAAGATGAGGTAACATTTCTTGGTTATTCTATCTCTGCGGCTGGCACATGCCCCATGAAAGACAAAGTTATAGCTGTGCAGGAATTTCCCCCTTCAAAGACAGTGGGTGGCTTATTGCGCTTTTTAGGAATGCTTAACTTTTATAGACGCTTTATTCCTCATGCCGCAGAAGACCAGGCGCCATTACACAATATGTTAGTTGGTGCTAAGAACAAGAGTTCGCAACCACTGACCTGGACTTCAGAACAACTGACAGCATTTGATAAATGTAAGACAAGCCTTTCAAGATCAGCTCTTTTAGCACACCCATTTCATAATGCGCCGCTTGCTTTAGTTACAGACGCTTCGAACGTAGCTTTAGGCGCGGTAGTTCAACAAAACATTGAGGGTAGTTGGCAACCGTTAGCTTTCTTTTCAAAAAAGTTAAATCAGGCTCAGCAGCAATACAGTGCCTACGATCGCGAATTGCTTGCCATTTACGAAAGCGTAAAGCGTTTTCGTTATTTAGTCGAAGGTCGACATTTTACAATTTTTACAGACCACAAGCCTATTACTTTTGCATTCTTACAGAAAGACCGGAAGTGTTCTCCTAGGCAATTTAATTACTTAGATTTTATTTCTCAGTTTACAACTGAAATCAAACACATATCAGGGAAAGATAATGTTAACTAAACAGATTGTATCTGTTCACAATGTTTCCTCCAAGCCGATCTTTTTGCTTTACGAACCGCACTGCTGTAGCGAGTTAAAGCCTTATTGTAATCGCTAAAGTCGTTCTTCGCCTTCGCTTCATTGAACGCCTGTCGTGTCTCTTTTCTAATCTGAGCCACCTCAGGAGTCCACCACGGCTGTCTCCCCGCCACTGATTTTGTTTCTGGGCAGTTGTTCTGCCAGGCCGTCATCAGTGCTTCTGTGAGTCTGTCAGCTTCAAACTCTATGTCCACAACTGAGTTAAGTTTACAGCATGGACTATCTAGTTCCCGCCTGAGATCTCTTCTGAAGCCCTCCCAGTTGGTGTTTCTTGGGTTCTTCCTTCGTACAGTTCCTATGATCTTACCAAGTCTGTACCTAAAGCATATGTAGTTGTGATCGGAGAGGGATACTTCGTCCGATACATGCCAGTTTGTGATGTAAAAAGCTTCTAAGACAGATTCCTTGTAATTTCTATTGTTTCGAATTTCCTCATACAGCCCACACACTGTATACGCACAAACAATGAGAAAATCCGTTATCCGTATATCCGTTTAAACTAGTTTAAAGTAAAAAACACATTGCAATGACTTGCACTACTTTCAAATTCTGACCAATTGCCTCACATGAGATAACTCTGATGCCCCATCCAAACTCTCCACGAGGCTACACGATGGAACGCGAGTACGAGAATGAAGATGGTGCGCTCGTGTCCCCTCGTGTTCCCTCGCCTCGCCTCGCTGTCGCTCCGCTTTGTGTCGGTTTTTCGGATGCGAGTCAAAGGACGCGAAGGAGCGAGGCGAGGGGATCAACCACACTCGCGCACACCCAAAATCCATTATCACAAGGATACAAGAGAAGTGAACGACGAGTGGGATAGGATAAGCAAAGAATGAAATATATCAATACAGGAGTTAAAAACTAATAAAATATCATTAATGGCAACGTTTAGAGGGCACCTGAGAAAAAAAGGCACATAAAGTAGCTTACATAGTCAATGACATCCATCTTTGTAGGCTACGTCGGTGAGCGCGGTGACCCAGGATTCCAAAATAAGAACACAAACGTATTTTAAAGGCTTTCGCGATGTGGCATGCGGGTGCCTGCGGCGGACTTGACAAGGCGACTGACGTTTGACAGATTATAAAATTAGATGTCATAATTCGTTCACACCGCCGACACACCTACGGCACATTTTATTTATCTACTAAAAGACACCGTACCTTGTAACAAATTAAGTTTAAATTACCTAAGTTAAAATTACTTTAACAAATAAGTATTATGAGCCGCGTCGTCTACACTCTCCGCCCCATTGTCCGTCAAGGACAATCATCTCTAGCGGTAGGTAACACAGCCAGGCGAGTAGCGGGCCGGGTGAATATACCGGTCTTGGTTTTAACTTCCACAACGCGCACACGACCAACAGCGCCCGGATGAACGGTTTCAACTAGGCACTTTGGCCACGTATTTCGGGGCAAGGTGGGATCCACGATGACAACAACATCTCCTTTTTTCAGGTTGTGCCCTTCTTGGTGCCATTTCTGCAAGTCTCGCTATTGGGAGATCGCCCAGTCTTGGGTTTGTAGGCTTAGCCTTTCTGATTCGACAGACTAAACAGCGCGAGGCAACTGTGCGCACAGTAGGGCGCAAAGTGTAGTAACCAGTATTTTTGTCGTATTTCATTAACCACCATTTCATTATTTCCATGCGCTGCCATCTCATGATAATATTTAACTATTAACTTTGCAGTTGGATGGCGGCCGTCTAATATTACGGGATTCTTCAGATTACGGTCAACATCAAACGTCGTTTCGATTCGCCCTCCGACTCGAAGTAGCCCGCATGCATCAATGTATGGCGTTAAAGTACGTAGTCGGCTATTACAATCTATAGGGTTTTTATTTTTCAGCAGGTGAACCTCTTCGGCGAATGATTGCATCTGCGCGTGACGTAAAATCAAATCTTCAGCACACTGCCTTATCTCAGCATTATTTTCAGCGTTTTCAGGGTATCTACACTTTCTTATGAATAATAATACGTTCGCTGTACATCTTACTAAGCGAAGCCAGGTGGAAAACTTAGTAGCGTCGGGAACAGGTAAGTCAATGCGTTCAATAGTATATACAGTATTAACTTGCAATAACTCTTCATTAAATATTTTTTCTTTTTCTTTTTCAGGTTCGAACGACTAATCTTCGGCATTCGTATACAAAAATCGCGGCCCTTGGAACCACTCGCAGTTATTTGTTAATTCCTAAATATTAAATTTTGTAGCTTTATCAGCTATATTCATATCAGTAGGTATATAGTTCCATTCATGTGATTGAGATAATTCGTCAATCTCACCCAATCGATTCGCTACGAAAACTTTATAGTTGCGAGTATCATTATTATTTGATGCAAAACGATTAGCGAGTCCGTCCAGAAATATATTTTATCTATAACTAACCGGTTTTCAAGTGTTATTGTTTCGGCGAGCCGGCAGGCGATAACAGCTGCTTGCAACTCAAGTTTAGGCACTGTGATATATTTATGAATCGGCGAGGCGCGACACTTGCACGCGATGAATGAGACGCATATATTCTTTGTTTTTGTTATCTCTCGGTAATAAGCAATGGCGGCGTATGCAGCGGGCGATGCGTCGCAAAACACATGCAGTTCTAAGATGGTCTCTTTCTCGCCCGTGTTTCCGCCGCGACCGCGCATCGGCAGGTATCCGTTTTCTATCTCAGCCATAGGCATAGGAAAGTGAAAATGATATCTTTGTATGCGCAAGTGTTAAAGTTTTCGTAGGTCGATTAACCAGTTTTGAATAATTTTGTTTTCATTTGCAGGTATCGTCTCGTCCCATTTAATATCCATTTTCCATATATTTTGCAATACAATTTTCGCTTTAATTGTAAATGGTGCGAGAAACCCAAAAATATCAAATATGGACATGAGTATACGCAGTAGTTCTCTCTTTTTTTCAAATTTCTTGAAAATCGCACAGTAGTAGACCGCCATCCATCAAAGTGATGTGGATGGAATGACAGTCGGTTGCGTGTAGTGCGGTGAAGGAAATTAGCGGCAGGGATCAAGCCGAACAATTCCTCAGAACACTCCCCATGATATATACGGTACAATATACAGAGAGACGCAACGTCTCTCCGAAGAGCCAGTGGATCGAGCTGACCTGAAATAACCACGTCGCCGACAATTCGAGCAGCTCTGCGTTGAATGCGGTCAAAGGGAAGGAGTTGGTATTGGGGTGCTCCAGCCCAGAGATGGGAGCAGTATTCCATATGCGGCCTGACCTGTGCTTTATACAGTTGTAAACGGTGGGCCGGCGTGAAATACTGACCCGCTCTATTAAGCACACCCAGCTTTTTCGAAGCTAATTTAGCTTTACCTTCCAAATGACCACAAAACTGAACGTCACTCGAAATATCGACGCCAAGGATTCCAATAATCGGATTGGTATCAAGGGGAGCTCCCTCAAAGTTCAGAGGTACGATGAAGGGATGTTTTTTCGCGGTAAATGCGCAAACTTGTGTTTTGGAGGGGTTAAAGCGGACTAGGTTATGTCGGCCCCAATCCGAGACATGACTTAACATGTTCTCGGTGTCAGTCACAACTTTATTCCGGCTCTCGATGACGCTTTCCAGAGAAATGTTAGCTTGCCCGGTGTAGAGCGTATCCCCAGTACTGTCGTCTGCATAGCAATGAATGCTGTTGTTATGCAGCATGTCATTGATATGCAGAAGAAACAGAGTAGGGGACAACACACACCCCTGCAGGACTCCAGCATTCACGGGCTTCATGTCGGAGCACGAACCGTCGACTGCGACTCTGATGCTACGCCCAGTAAGAAAGCTGGCAACCCATGAACACAATTTCTCAGGAAGCCCGTATGATGGAAGTTTAGAGAGAAGAGCCCTGTGCCATACCCTGTCAAAAGCTTTCGCTACGTCCAAGCTAACTGCCAGTCATCCAATAAGGCGTGCGTACTTATAACACCTTTAGGTCCATGAATGTTTACGCGCACTATTTTTAGCATTACACTTGCGTTTAGCGACATTATAGTAGTGTTTGTAACTGTTCCACTAGCCGAGTTATTATTAGCACTAATTGTCATTAAGTTTGCAGCGGTCGGTACTTCGTCGTCGTTGGTGACGTCATTAGATGATGCAGTTTTCTTCATAGGCCAATGAAGTCAGCGGTGATGGGACATACCACACCCGTCCACATCACAGGGCGCGGCAGGACAGGCGTCCTTACTGTGACCGGGCAAAAGGCAGTTATGACATAGCTTGTTTGTTTTTACAATGCGCCACTTGTCTTTTCTTAATGCTCGCTTGAATGTTTTGCAGTTTGAAAGCGGGTGTATAGCGGCTCGGCAGACTTTACACTTGCCACTTGGTTCACTATTATTCAGCACAGAATGAACTTGTGTTCTGCGCTCATCATTTTTCTTGTGCCCTCTATAATCTACTTGGCTATGAATGTAACTTATTCCAGCGGAGGCTAACTTCATGGCTTCTTTGTGTACAAAGTCTGCAAATATTTGTAACTTAGCTTTGCTGTCATCTTGGTGCTCATATAAATAATCTACCCATTTATTAATCAGCATACTGGGGCACTTAGACACTACTGTGCTTAGCAACTCTGGACTTCTTATGTAGTCGGTTTGCTGGATAGACTCGGCGGCTGCAACGTAGTTTCTTATTTTAACAGCAAATTATACTAAGTTAGTGTGGTAAGTCTGCGGTAAGGGTTGCAATCTTTTAAACTGTGAAGCAATTTTATGAATTATAAGCTCTGGTCTTCCAAAACAGAGTTCTAGTGCTTCTATAATTACACTTGGCTTTGTATTGCAGATAAGTAGTGACGATACGGCTTCTCTTGCTTCACCACGCAGACTTTTACCGAGTCGTTAAATATTTTCAATCTCACTGAAATTACAGAGCTTAGTGGACTCTTTGTAACTATTTTTATATTGCAGCCACTCAAACGGGTCTCCCAAAAATAAAGGTAAGTCCTTGGGCGTAGCGAGTCGTGACAGCAGTTTTGTATGTGCGCTGCAGGTGGCTGTGGCCATCTGTTGCATTGCTTGTGCCAGGTGATGAAGGTCCGATGTGGAGGCGACAGCGGGGGGCGCCGGCGACGGAGTAGCCGCGCGCTGCTGCTGTGACTCATGTTGACTTTTATCTAGCCACTCTTCCATCTTATTTGAAGCATCAGCATAGGAGTTTGCTTGACTGCACTGCGATTTCCGTGATGACCAACCCTCAAGAGCGGCGAGTTGAGCTTCTAATCTTTTTTCTATAAGTTTCTTTTCAATTTCGGCTTTGGCTTCAGCTGCTTCAAACTCCAGTTGTTTTCTACGTGCCGACAAAGAAGATCTATTAAACTTTTCTTCGAATGAACTGACGAAACAGGACCGGTAAGTTCAACTTTCAAGCTACCTTCTTTTTTCGATAATTTATTAACGATTTCTTTCAGCTCATTTTTAGGACTCACTATGTCAGATTGCACTTTGCGTGAAAGCACTACACATTTATCTTCAGCGGTATGCGACAACGTTTCTCTTACGAGAGCTCCGCGCGTTTTAACCATTGTGCGCGGCGGTGTGTTGAACATTCCTTTGTTCGTCTACGGCTTGCAGCTTCTAAACTTCTGGGTGATCCGGCTGTAGGACCACTTTGTAGGCTACGTCGGTGAGCGCGGTGACCCAGGATTCCAAAATAAAGTCAAAGTCAAAGTCAAATTATTTATTCAATGTAAACCTTTACAGGCACTTATTGACGTCAATACTAATAATAATAAAAAAACAGTTAACTAACTTATAGTTAAGACTTAATAACTAATCTAACGAGCTATTATAGTCTGTGCCAGACAAATGCGCATTGCTACCCCCAGTACCACTGCACGCCGAAACAGAATCGCGTCGAACCGAAATATAAGCCGTGGTCATAGAATTGTGTAATATGATTTCCAATTATCGTATTGATACTGTGGTAAGTAATATAAATTGGAGTTATTGAAGTAAAATAAAGTAGCGGCTGAAATGAGTTTTGGAAAACATTAGTACCTAACCAATAAGGTTGACATTTTTAATCATTGAAATATCTTTTTTTATAAAAACTTAAGCATAAAAAAACGTCAAAAATTAATAAGCATAAACTTGTGTGTTTTAAAATTGTTTCGTTATTCGTCTTGGTACAAGCACAGAATAACTAATACTACTACCGTACAGAAGGTTCACCCTCCAACGACCCCCACGCGAAACTGAAACCTATCTCGTGACCCGAGCGTTCATATTCCGATAAGCACAGCCGACTCGATATCGATTTGACGTCCGTCAGGAGCACAGGGTTTACGCGCGCGCGTAGGGATTACGAGTTAAAAGGAAACACCACGCCGACGCGGCACCCAAAACTCCCACACCAAACACAGAAAAACGACGCCCCGCAGCCCCCTTCCAAAACCGGACCAACCCCCACCACCCCTTCAGCAACGGTTAAAGAAAGAGACCCTTCACGTCCGTATGCTTGATTCCTTTGCATTAAATCATTTATTTAATAACCAGGAGCCTTCAAAATTAAGCGAAATCACTTCGTTTTAAGGCGTCTTCAGAAACATTAGGTAACTCGTTTAAAAAAAAAAAAAACCAAACACACAGACACAGAAAACCTCCTCCCCCAACCGACGCTTAAATAAAAATTGGTCCACCTCTGAAGGAGGAAACAGGGGACCACGAAACGCCGCTCCCCCGCGCCCCGCATGAGAATCCCGAACGCCACGCCGACGCAGTGTTTCCTCTCAAGGCTAGATAGATCGCGCTTTGAGTTTTTTCAAACCATCTGAGACATAGAAAATAATGGTTTAAATTCTGGAAAAAAAAAACTATGTATTAGTTAAGGATCCAATCTATTCAAAGTCTCATTCAGTTACAAAATCCAATAAACATCACTCGAAAAAAAAAAAAAATAATAATAATAAATAAGTGGTAGATTTAGATCAATCACACTCAACCACATTCACATCACCATCAATCGAACCAGACCCGCACCGACGCCACGTCCCCAACCCAACCCCCACCACCCCCACCACTCCCCATCCCCGATCCCACGGGGGCAAACCAACATCGCGTCGCGTCGCGTCGGCCATATTCACTTCCGATCCAGCCTGCCTACGCGACACGACGCGACACCGGTCCACCCCCACAGGACCGAGGACAAAAAATGACGAGGGTAGCAGAAGCCAGGCTAGGGACGCAGCATCGGCACAAGTCCAACTCGATCGACAGTGATGCGAATGCAACCGAATACGACTGATCCAAATCCACCAAATAAGATATAAAATTATTTTAAAATATAATACATATACATGCATACATATATATATACACACATACAATACATTCATACACACTATACACATATATAAATACGATACTGATACTTTACATTTAATTTTTGTACTCAACGAAAGACAAGTAATTCGCAGATAAATTAGCAGAGAATCCTATATTGTTTTCTGAGGTTTAAGCGAGCACTACACATTGAAATGAAACACTTTTTACGGATTAACTCGCGTTTAATTTACTATTTACATAGTTTTTATATTATCCTGACGTTTCGAACCCTTTACAGGGTCCGTGTCGTCTCCCTGTGACCACGGACCCTGTAAAGGGTTCGAAACGTCAGGATAATATAAAAACTATGTAAAGAGAATCCTATATATAAAGTCTATAAATATAGGCAATAAAACCTATAAAACGCGCCGCTTCGCTGTTATACCCGTCCCGTACCGTCGTACCATCGAGAGAGCGAGAGAGAAGCCGCGAGAGAGAAATACCTGGCCTTAAGCGACGACGCGCGACGTGGAGCGTGAGAGCCGAGCGGCAACCTTTACTGTCATACGCCTAGGCGGCCTTCCTGGGAGGCACGCCGGCCGAACGTACCTAAACTGCAGCACCCCACTGGTACAAATGGGGTAAATGACCCTTCATGCACATCTAGCTGGCACAGACCATAACCTACTCTACCTACCTAATCTACCTACCTAACCAATCTACCACCAGTTCGGATTTTGGGAGAGCCTTCGACCGAGAAGAGCTGGCAAGAAACTCAGGAGGCCTTACTTTTTTCTTCCTCTAAGTAACAATGTTACTTTACAGTGTCATAGATCTAATTAAGTAGATACAAATTATTAAACATAATTAAGTACAATTTGTACGCATCAATAAAATTAATAATAACTAAACTAAATAATTTCAACAATTCATAATAATTGAATGAAAGAATAGTTAATAATAGACTAAAAATACTAATAATAAACACTAGTACAGAGTAGACTTATTTCCATGCATTTTTGTCTGCAACATAGTCATTGATCTTATAATAAGCTTTCGCAATTAACACACGTTTAATGTGCGTTTTGAATTTGTTGTCTGTCAATGCAGTGATGTCGTCAGGTATTTTGTTATAAAAACGAATTGAGTTGCATATAAAAGATTTACTACTTTTGATAAGTCTGAACTTCGGAGCACACAGTTTGTTCCTGTTCCTTGTGTTATATCCGTGAACCTCATTGTTTCTGGTATAAAGGTGTAGATTTTTACGAGCGTACATAATATTTACAAATATGTACAAGGACGGTAAAGTAATGATATCTATATCTTTAAATAATTCCTTCAACGAATCACGTGCTTTTAACTGATATATAAACCGAACTGCTCTTTTCTGGAGAATGAAAATTCTACTAACGTCTGCTGCCGTTCCCCATAGTAGTAATCCATATGACATAACGCTATGGAAATAAGCAAAATAAACCAGCCTAGCAGTAGACTGATTTGTAATTTTTCTTATATTTTTAACAGCAAAAGCAGCCGAACTGAGCCTCTTTGCCAGACCCTCGATATGAGAACCCCACTGTAATTTAGAGTCTATCCTAATACCAAAAAAAGACGTTTCATTAACAATTTCTAACGTTTCCGAATCTAATTCAATATTTAAATGACTGAGCCGTGTATTAGGTGGAGAAAATTTAAGAAATTTAGTTTTATTAGCATTCAGTGCTAAGTTATTAACAGAAAACCATTGTGATACTCTGTTAAGTGTTTCGTTAATTTTTCCTTCTCCAACCTTTGGGTCTTTCCTATCTAAAGAAAATATTAAAGAAGTGTCGTCAGCGAATAACGCTATTTCCGACATTTCCTTCACCATGAATGGAAGGTCATTAAGATAAACAAGAAACAGAAAGGGACCGAGAATAGATCCCTGGGGTACCCCCATTTTGACTATCGAACCTCCTGATACTACATTATTTATACCTACTTTCTGACTTCTATTGTGCAGATAAGATTTTATTAATTCTAGTGCATTACCACGAACGCCATATTGAAATAATTTACCAACTAAAGTTGAATGACCAACACAATCAAAGGCTTTAGAGAGGTCGCAGAAAATACCTACTGTATCTTGCGAAGATTCCCAAGTGTCAAGTATGTTTTTGACCAGTTTTGCTCCAGCATCTATAGTTGACCGTCCTTTCGTGAAACCAAACTGATCACAGTGTAAAATTTTATTCATTCTAAAGTGTGCATTCATTTGCGTATAGATTATAGATTCGAAAATTTTACTAAGTGCCGGAAGAACAGAAACCGGTCTATAGTTAGCAGCGTTAAATTTATCACCTGATTTATAAATGGGAGTTACTTTACTATTTTTCATTAAATCTGGAAATGAACCTACTTCGATACATTTATTAAATATTCCTGCTAAAAACGGTGCGATTACTTCTATAATAGGCTCCAAAACTGTCACAGAGAGACCCCATAAATCTTCCGTTCTTTTCTTATTCAAGCTTTTGTACGTTTTTATTATGTCTAAATATGTTATATCTCTAAAATTAAAGTACGGTACTTTTTTCTTAAAATTAAGTTTTAATAAACTTTGTGCTACAGTAGAGGACGATTCTAAATGTCTAGTTGTTTCAATAGGTATATTGGCAAAAAAGGAATCAAAAACGTCAGCAACTTTAAGATTATCTTTAATAAGCTCATCATTCAACTTAAGCAGAAAGCCTGACTCATTTTTACTCACTTTGCCAGTCTCTGAATTAATAATTTTCCAAGTAGTCTTGACTTTATCTTCAGACTTTATAATTTTGTTGCTAATAAATTTAGACTTTGCAATAAAACATACATTTTTAAATATTTTGGAATATCGTCTAACATAATCATGAAAAGCTGGATTAGAATTGAAAGATTTCTTGTCATACAGATCATAAAGAAAATCCCTACTTTTTCTTATTCCCTTCGTAGCCCAGTCACTAAACACTGTCTATTCCTTTACATTAACTTTTTTTTTTGTATATATTTTGTCAAATTCTTTAGTAATCACACCAAATAATTTATTGTAATATTTATTTGGTTCATTAACATTGCAATCAAATAACGAGAGTCTCTCAATAATTTTATCTTTAAATATTGCAGATCTACTACAAGTTAAGGGCCTATAAGTAATTACTTTATTTTTCGACAATTTTTCCTTGCAAAATAACTCTATCTTTTGAGCTTTATGGTCAGAGGGTACCCCATTTATCAGTTCCTTGCTTTTGATTTTACAATTTACAAAAATATTATCAATACATGTCTCTGATTGAGGTGTGATTCGAGTTGGCTCATTGAAAACATAATCTAAGTCATAACATTTTAGCAATGAAATAAAGTTTTCCTTATCCCCAGACTCAGCAAGTAAATCTATGTTAAAATCTCCACATACAACAATGGATTTATTGCAGGCAAATATCTTGTCAAGTAAATTTTCTAATATTCTAATGAAAGACATAAAATTGCCTGAAGGCGGTCGATAAATACATACTATAAGAAAAGCGTCTATCTCTGCACTAGCTATCTCGCAAACGCGTTCAACGGAATAACTTACTATATCTTTTCGTTCTTTACATTTAATGGAGTCTTTGACCAGAATTATGCAACCGCCCCCCATAGCAGAGTTTCTGTTGAACACACTAGCGACTTTACAATTATTTACTGAAAAGCACATTGTTTCAGATTTCAACCAGGTTTCTGTTAAACATAATATGTCCACATTATATTTGTCTAGCCTTAATTCAACATGTAATATTTTGCCAGAGAAGCGATTTACATTTTGGTGAACTAAAGTAAAATTATTATTACACTTCTCTTTAGTCAACCTTACATTCCTAAAAAAGAGTTTGCCTCAGTGCCTTTAGTGGTACTACTATTGGTCACTGTCTTGTCATTGCATTCTATGTTGATATTATTTGCTAATAGAGTAGCTATATTATGTTTACATCGTCTAGACAGATACATATTATCTTTAGTCAAGAAAAAGTTTTTAATAAATAAATTGCTATCAAATAGCTGGAAGTCACCACTGTGACGACTGATCATGTGATGTAACATATTGTTAAGTTTATAAATTTTACCATTTTGATTGTCATTCAATGACTTTGAATATGGAAACGTACACCATGTTAGTTTCTTACAGTCTATCTGGCTTAATCTCGTAAAGCTGTCAACAATATGTTTTGTTTGCAAGGCTAAACTGTCCGCTACAAGCAGAACTATTGAAGTATTACTGTTTACATTTGCAGAACATACCTCTGTTACAATCTGTTGCAGCGTTGCCCCAGGCATACATTTATTCAACACAGAACCTCTTGTATGGTTATTCAAAATAGAGCCAAAGTCCTTCCCAATCATATCAGTGAAAACTAGGGTGTGGGCAGAATTTCTTATTTCTTCGTGGTATTGAGGCTGGTCAATAGCAACCTCAGGCAACGCTACAACTAAACAGTTGAAGGGGAACTGAGAGTCCGATGTCGGGGCAGAGTGGTCAGGTGTATAAAAGTTGTCACAAGGACATGTCGAAGACTCAGACCTTTCTGTGCCGATTTCCTGCTTTTCCAATACCGGACCCCCAGTATTATAAGAGTGGTCAGCAACACAACAAGTACGCTTTTTATTTAGGGATTCAAATCGCTCAGCATTATAGTTGCACATATCAACCATGTCATTTGCAGCAACAATCTGATAATTTAGGTGTTTATGTGACAGATCGCTTATATTGTCATACATACTTTTCAGTGACCTTTCTAAGTTATCAATTTTATTAATTATGATATGTGAGTCGCTGTCATGTTTATCATTCCTATCAATTGTGCTATTACTATCCAATTTCAACTTATTTAATAATTGAATCCTTTCCTTCCTAAGTGACATATGCTTCTGTAAATGATTTTGTCTATTGACTAGTTTTTGGGTCTTAGAAATATACCTTTTAACACGGATATATTTTTTTAACTTTTTGACACTTCTAAAATTATGGTTGTTTTTACACAGTGATTTATTTAAGGCTGACTCTTTTTTACATACCGGACTATCCATTACATTTAACCTGTCCGTTAATTCTTCAAAGTAACTTTGATTGTTAATAAAACTATTTCCATGACTCTGGTTTTCGAGAATATCTGAATTACAAGATAATAACTCGTCGAACAGGCTTTGAGAATGATTTACTTTAACATTATTACAGCTTACATTTTCTAACTTTAAAATCGTTGCATGTGCCTCACATAAACTCATTTCCAGATCACTTATACGCTTCAATGCCTGTTCATGAGTGCTATTACATTCCGTGAAAGAGGTGATTACGTCCTGCATCTGGCTACAATTGTCAACGATATCTAAGTATTTGAGATGTAAGTCAGCAAGTTCACTCCTCAGCTCGGAATTTTTTCCAATGATCTTCATAATTTCCTTTTCGCTGTCATCCCTGTCTTGCAACAAGTTAATATTGAGGTCTTTTGTTGCCTTCAAATCCAATAGGGTCTGTTTCAGCTTCATCTCAACATCCTTTGCAGTTGCCTTGCGGGTCATCATCATGCCTCAACTGTTACCCCAACACAGCGATAAGGCTGAAACAGTAATGTATAAATATGAGTAAATTGTTACTATAATTGTTGCAAAGATGAGTGGATAATATGTAATGATTATGTATTATTCAATCTGTCCGTTGTATGGTGTAAGAGAACACTCAACAAAAGATAGAACAATCCTAAAGAAAGATTTGCTGTTATGACGTGGGTAGGTCACTTGTAAAAAAAGATTTACCTATTTAAAAAAAAACACTTTTAAAAGTTTCTAATACAATTGTGAAAATAATCAACTTTTAAATGTGCAGTCAAGTTCTGAATGTAAAGTGTTGTAGTGTGTGAAGGTCTGTAGCAAGACAATGTCACCATCAACTTCACTTCCACTATATAGTCAAGTCAAGAGAGGTTAACCAAGCCAAATCGTAATTGAGGTGTGACGATACTCACTATTTTGTGAGATTTGTAAAGTTGATAGATGTATTAGTGTGAGGAACATGTAGTTACAAATTAAAGAAAAAATAAAATAAAAATAAGACCAATCAATATGTAGTGGAATTAACTTTCACAATGATAACTTGCTAATTGAAGGTAGGTAGTGTTAGGTTATTTTAGGTCAACGATTTTACTAGTTAAATTATGTACATAAGGAAAAATTATGAAAACAATACTCCCCGGGTTTTAGATGCAGCTCTTCAGTTCTGCAGCTTTTGTTATATTATACTTTTCTTCAAAAAGTTATTTATTTTTGCCGGCCGTTGACAGCTCCGGTATAGTCGAAAATTTCAATAAGACGAAATTCAAATATTTTTGCATAGACACTGATGCAAACACTCGTACTTATTTTTTGTCACAATATGTTCACTTTAAACACAATTTTATGGATACATAACAATGATTTTAATGAAAATTAATTTTTAAAGTAGAAGCTAAGTTTTGACAACTAATCGTGGCAAGTGTTGCCAATTCAATTCAAATAAGAACACGTAAACGTATTTTAAAGGCTTTCGCGATGTGGCATGCGGGTGCCTGTGGCGGACTTGACAAGGCGACTGACGTTTGACAGATTATAAAATTAGATGTCATAATTCGTTCACACCGCCGACACACACCTACCTACATCCTACGGCACATTTTATTTATCTAGCAAAATACACCGTACGTTGTAACAAATTAAGTTTAAATTACTTAAGTAAAAATTACATTAACAAATAAGTATTATGAGCCGCGTCGTTTACACATCTTTTAATAGACGTAGCGTAGCTAAATAAATCATAAGTGTGGATGGCTAGCACTCCTGTAGCATCCACTCGCCAAGACTCGTGCCGAGAGCCTCGGAGGCGCCTTGCGAGAGTCTGGATGCAGCATTACATACGGTTTTATTTTTTCAGTTTAAGGTTTTGGACAATATAGTCGACGTGTGACCAGCGCCAGGCGCCACTGGCATCCGCTGGTAGATCAAGAACAGCTGGTCCCAGAAGAGCGTGCGGTTCTCCACCGGGGTCCCTCCCACATGGATGATCTCTCTTAGCGCGTAGTGGGGTCTTCTATCTACCCCCGTGGGGGCCACGTCGGCAACGACTTGTTCCGACCAGGTGGAGTGAGGTTCCTGTAATAGGTACACTCACACACATCAATGACTACTGATATACAGGGTGGAAAAAAAAAGACCGTGGTTGGAGGAAAAGTATCCTTAATATTGATGATGGCAAATTTTACTGTACGAAAACATTCCTTTACTTTCAAAAAAAATAAAGACTGCATTTAAAGATTTTGAAAAATCACCTGCTTATATAAGCCGAAAATCCAACCAGTGAAATGTGAAAAAAGTAAAGAAATCAAACCTCGTACCTTCCGCATTCCGGGCGGCTGCCTTAACCACTTGGCTACCGAGGTCTGGTTTTCACCCGTCGGTCAGTGCTTGATGCTTATGTTTTTAGTCAACATTGATTCATCAAATCTTAGAAGTTTTTATATATTTTATATTTTTATATATTTTAGCGTTTTATTAACGCTTAAATATACTTAAGTAAAATTTTAAACACTGAAAAAAGGCGACAACCTAAGGCGGAATCGAACCACGCACCTTCCGCATTCTGGGCGGCTGCCTTAACCACTTGGCTACGGAGGTCTGGTTTTCACCCGTCCAAATTTGTCAGTGCTTGATGCTTATGTTTTAGTCAACATTTTATCAAATCTTAGAAGTTTTTACCTCTGAGATCCGAAAGAAATATTTTTATTTTACAAATATTTTAACATTCGGTTAAGATGAAGCTGCGTTTATAGATTAATGTTTTTTTTATATATTTTAGCGTTTTATTAATGCTTAAATATACTTAAGTAAAATTTTTTGCAATGTTAATTTTTTGAATGTTTTAGCAATGTTGACTAAAAACATAAGCATCAAGCATTGACAAATTTCGACGGGTGAAAACCAGACCTCGGTAGCCAAGTGGTTAAGGCAGCCGCCCGGAATGCGGAAGGTGCGTGGTTCGATTCCTGCCTGAGGTTGTCGTCTTTTTTCAGTGTTTAAAATTTTACTTAAGTATGTTTAAGCGTTAATAAAACGCTAAAATATTTTAAAAAAACATTAAAGTGAAGAAATACCAAACTAAAGAGCCATTCATAAGGATCAATTTCTTTTCTTTTAAACAACATAATATCTTAAATTAAAGAAAGACCAAGAAAATCATTATTTTTTATTGTAAAATATAAAGAAAATAGTTCACTTAACTTGTGAATTTGCTCAAAATGAGACCCACTTTCACGTACGCACAGACGTATTCTTCGACTGTATTCGCTACGTGTCGCCTTTTATGTCGAGTTATGGTGAATATTTAAAATATCTATTAGTTCAACTTTTCTGTGAATGGGACGTAATATTCGTACTGGCCACTTATGAAAATAACGTAATTGCATTTTTTTACCTGTACATTTCACCGGTTCGATTCCCGGCTCAAGCAGGTGATTTTTCAAAAATCTTTGCAGTTTGCAGAGCAAATGTAGTTTTAATTATTTTTGAAAATAAAAATAAATTTCAGAAAAATTTACTATTATCAATATTAAGGGTATTTTTCCTACAACCACGATTTTTTTTTCCACACTGTTTATGTCAGCGTAAGTACTATTAGATTATAATCTATCTCGTAAGGTTGTAAACTGTCGAAATATTGTGAACCGTAACATACCTATGGACAAACCGCAAGACCGACCAATCAGGGACAGTTTTTAACAAATGATAATGTTACGAATGAGAGATTGTAATCCAGCGGTTTCACTCTAATAGATTATAATCTATCGAAAAATTATGAAAATAAATAAAATTAAATAAAATATACTTTATTCTCTTTAAAATTATTTAGATTCGTCCAAAAAAAATTGTATGTCAAAAGCTTAGGTCAAAAGTCAAACTAATTTATCATAGGTCAATTATCGGCTTTTTTCAGTTTGTCTTAAAAACTAACACATTTTTAAAAATCTAGTTACTTAAGGAGCAATTCGTGTCACTGCCAAGCAGCCTTGTCATTAAAGAAATTGTCAAAACTATAATACGCCTTTTGGCACAATTTACATTTTATGAATTTTTTAAATTTATTAACTGATAAATTTGTTACCTCAATTGGCAATGTATTATACATGCGAATACAATTCCCCGCAAATAAATTAGTTATTTTGTGGAGCCTATAATTGGGGATAGCCAGTTTATCTTTATTTCTAAAGTTCAAATTATGTCTATCACTATTCTTACTAAACTTACTTTTATTCTTATGGGTATACAATAAATTTTCATAAATATACTGTGAGTACACTGTAAGAATACCGATTTCTTTAAATTTGTCTCTTAATGACTCCCGAGACTTCATACCATAGATAGTCCGGACAGCCCTCTTCTGCAACACAAAGATACATTCAATGTCGGCAGCATTACCCCACAGTAGTATGCCATATGTCATAACACTGTGGAAGTAGCTGAAATAGACTAGACGCGCTGTTTTAATGTGAGGGAGATCATTTATGTAAACTAGAAACACAAAAGGTCCCAAAATTGAGCCTTGCGGCACCCCCATTGTTATAGCAGAATCAGGTGACTTTTTACCATTTATTGCTACTTTCTGGACTCTATTACTAAGGTAAGATGAGATAAAATCCAAGGCCATCCCACGGATTCCATAATGATCAAGCTTCCTAATTAACGTCTCCTGCTGGACGCAATCAAATGCTTTAGATAAGTCTCAGAATACACCATAGGCATCATATGACTCATTTCAGGCTTCATATATACTCTCTAATAACTTAATTTCAGCATCAGTAGTAGACCGACCGCGGGTAAAACCGAATTATTTAGTATGCAATAGTTTATTTACGTTAAAGTGAGCTAGCATTTGATTGAGCATATTTTTTTCTAATATCTTACTAAAAGTAGGCAGTAGAGAAATAAGACAGACATTCGAGGGATCTGAGGTACTGCCCGATTTAAACAGAGGGGTTAATTTACTAGATTACATTAAATCAGGGAACACACCACAATCAACACAATTATTAAATATAATTACCAATTCACGACTATCATGATTAAAGAGTTAACTAAATGTACAGAAATGCCCCAGAGGTCAGCTGTTTTCTTAATATTCAAAGATTTAAAAGCTTTTACGATGGTGTGTACATTAACTTTACTGAATTCAAATATAACATTACAACAAGGAACGTTTGCTTTTAACAAATATTCTGCAATGGGGGTAGAAGAGCCCAGGGCGCTGGTTAAATCTACGGCAATTCGCGAGAAAAATGATTCATATTCGTTAGCGACTTCGACGTCTGCTGTGATTATTTTACCATTTATGTTAAGTTTATAATTATTCTCATTTGATTTTACTTTGCCACTTTCCGAATTAATAATTTTCCAAGTTGATTTAAATTTATCTACACTACTACGAATTTTATCACTTATTTATTTAGATTTAGTCGATAGACATTCTGCTTTAAACGTTTTGGAGAAAGATTTAACATAATTTAGAAATTCCTCTGTTCTATTAAGCTGTCTCTCTGAGTACAACTCATACAGTTTTCGTCTACTTTTGTGTATACTCTCAGTGGCCCATTCACTGAAAGTAGGACTATCACCAATCGTAACCTCCTTGGACTTGAATATCGAGTTGAACTCGTTAGAGAAACAATCAAAAAATAATTCATACATTGCATTGGGATGCAAGTTGGTGTCTAAGAATGGAATTTTGTCGCAGAGTCCAACCCTCATTTGTTCCAAGCGGTCAAGAGTTACCGGTCTACATATTATTTTACGTTTTTTAGTTTTTTCCTTAACGATTTTGAAGGATGCTAATTATCCTTTTGAAGGATACTAATAAACCAGCCCTACGGTGGGTGGCCTTACAGAAATGTTAAGTGTTTGTGAGTCGTATGCTGCTGAGCATGGGCTCACGTACAATGTGAAAAAATCAGAATACATGGTATTTGAGGCCGCTGGTAAATGTCCCGATAACGCTACTAAGATTACCCTAAACGGCTTGAACATCAAACGCGTGATGAAATTTAAATATCTGGGGCATGTCATCACCAGCGACCTCAAAGATGATGATGATATTGAACGGGAGCGAAGGGTTCTAGCGGTTAGAGGCAATATGTTGGCTCGCAGATTTTCTCGCTGTACGGAAGATGTGAAAGTGACGCTTTTTAAAGCTTACTGTCAAAACATGTACACGGGAAATCTGTGGGTCAAGCATGCCAAAAAATCTCTGGAGACCCTACGAATCCAGTATAACAATGTCTTTAGGATGATGTTGGGTCTACCGCGTTTTTGCAGTGCATCCGGGATGTTTGCGGAGTATCAAACTGATGGCTTTGAAGCCGTCATTCGCAAAAAAACCGCCTCCCTGATCAGCAGAGTGAGGAACAGTTCCAACAGCATCCTAAAGACATTAGCGGATCGCTTCATCTCACCGCTCTGGTGGTCCCTTGTGCAGAGAGTGACAATCACGGGGACATACCCTTTCTCGTGATGGTCACTCTTGGCACAATAGGGATTCATATGTACCTTTTCATACTTATATAGATACTAACAATATTTTTAAGTCTTACTAACTAATATGGATGAATAATCTGAAATAAACGATTTATTATTATTATTATTAATTGCCCACAATGGTCTGAATCCAGCTTATTTATAATACTCTTAGTTTCTGGCAACATATCGCTATATATATTATCTAGGCACGTAGCTGTAGAATCACAGTCTCTCGTAGACTCCAAAAATAAGTTTGTGAGGTTATATGATTTAAATAAATCCAAGATATCATACGTCGTTGGCAAATTAATAAGTATATCAACATTAAAATCGCCGCATAATATTACATATTTATTAGATTTTGCAAGTTTGCTTAAGGCTTTGTCCATAACTTCATCAAATTCACAAAAGGATGAGCGTCCACGTTTATAAACGCATAGTACTATGAATTGCTCCATTTCTACGCAAGACAGTTCGGCTATACACTCTAGAGAGAGAGACACAACGTCATTCCGTTCTTTAAATTTCAATTTATTAAGTAACAAGATCAACGACCCCCCATGCGGTGTGTTGACCCTGCAGAATGCACTAGCAACCGGTGATTACTGAAACTGAACATAAGTTCACCCCACTGACGCCAATGTTCTGTAATACACAAGATATCAATATTATCTGAATTCATGAACAGTTCCAACACTAACTCTTTGCCCTATGTTAAACAATAAATATTATGATGCACCAGGTTGATAATATTTACATTTTTTGACTTTGATGGTTTTGGAGGGCATTTTTTATTATAATCACTGTTAAAAATTAACTTCAAATTAATTAATTCATACATGCTAGAGGACATTTCCTCTGTTGTCTTAAGGTCTAATTTAAATTACTTGGAACGGATTCCAAAGTCCTAACACAAACTATTCTGCTCAAATAAAGCAGTTTTGTCAGCCAAATTTTTGGCTGTTGTAGTAACAAAATAGAACAGCACACCTGCTATTTGTCTTTTACAATTACTTGGTAGATAATAACTACCAGAACATTGATTTGTATACACACTGTTCCATCTTTATACATATTGTATGTAATTCTGTGTTTCAGAACAGAATTAATGTCAATCACATTAAATTTGTTATTGTATTTACTAATTAAATATAAATGTGAGTTAATCTTATATCTAAAAGAGTTTTCCACAGCTGGCACACTTTTTATAAAGGGAAGTGTAAACATTACCAATTAAAGATATTAATTATAAAACAAACTCTTGTAATTTTTAAATGTTACATGCATTGTTTTTTTTTATTATATTTAAACTTTCTTTTTACCTACATATACATCTATATTGTACTTTCAGTAAATTTTATTAATGATAAGTGTGTACTATCAAAACGTCAATAGAATCCGTACTAAACTAACTCAATTTTACTTAAACTTACTAAACTTTGATTACGATGTCATATGCTTGACCGAAACTAACTTAACCAAAAGTGTCTTTGATGGGGAGTTTGTGGACTCGCGTTATAATGTTTTTCGACGAGACCGCATAGACAGTAACTCTTCTAAAGCCGAAGGCGGGGGTGTCCTTATTGCAATAAAAAAATATTTTCAAGTAATTAGGCGGGCATCCTGGGATAGTGATTTAGAGGATATCTGGGTTACTATAATACCGGAAAACAGTAATGTCCCTAATTTAAACATATGCGTCTGTTATCTTCCCCCAGATCTGAGTTGTTCTAAGCTGGAAAGTTATTATTCTAATTGTCAAACAGTATTATTAAACCATTGTCTTGCGGATAACTGCCTAGTCATTGGTGATTTTAACAACCATGATTTTACCACTACCACTCCTAATGAGCCATCACATACCTCACATTGTAAAAAAACAGTCTTCCTACAGGAATTTGTCTCACTTTGCCATCTTTATCAGTGTAATGACGTAACTAACCAAAATAATCGTATTCTCCACTTAATATTATCCTCAGTTAAAGGTCTCAAAGTTGAAGAGGCGGTAGCGCTTAGTTTAAAAGATATACACCACCCTGCTTTACATTTTGAGTTTCCCTTATTACCTAAACCAGTAAAGTGTCTGAAAAAACGAAATAATAAAAGACTAAACTTTGCAAAGTCTGATTATAATGAAATACAACAAGAGTTGCGGAGTATTGATTGGCTTAATATTTTGTCGTGTCCTGATGTGGATGCATGTACTGATGCTTTTTACACGACACTTTTTGAAATTATAGTAAAGTATACACCGCTTTCTACATCAAAACCACAAAACTACCCTATCTGGTATAGCAAACCCTTAGTGAAGTGTAATGAAGAAAAAAAAAAATCCACGCCCTATTTAAAAAATTTCATAACCCACGTGATTATGACACATTCTCTTTGCTCCGTGACCGCTTCAAAAAAATGGCTGATAAATGTTACAGTTACATTGCGTCAATTGAGGAGTCTATGAGTAAAGATGTAAAAATGTTTTGGAGATTTGTGAGTAATAGAAAAGGTCATGTCTCAATGCCAAACGTAATGCATTGCGGTGACTCTTCATCCTCAAATGGACATGAGATATGTGAACTGTTTTCGACCTATTTTGCTTTGGTTTATAAAGATGGCTCTCAAGATTGCAGTCAAATTTCAACTCTACCCGGTTATAAATCCGAACAAACTGGAAATATATTTTCAGACACACTTAGTTTTATCTGTATTACTGAAAGTGATATACTCAGAAAAATTAAGCAGCTTGACACAAACAAAGGTGCTGGACCGGATCAAATACCACCATCCTTTATTAAACGATGCGGTAAAGAGCTGAGCGTTCCACTGAACATTATATTTAATAAATCTCTTTCCTGTGGAGTTTTTCCAAAGCGATGGAAAACAGCCCATATAATTCCGATCTTCAAGAATGGTGATAAGTCCCGCTGCGAAAACTATAGACCAATTAGCATTTTGTCTTGCTTCGGTAAATTGTTCGAATCTTTGGTCTACGACCGGTTGTACTACCATTTTGTACCCCTTATCTCCAACAAGCAACATGGCTTTGTCAAAAGTCGGTCAACAGTCTCTAACCTTTTGGTTTACAAAGATTACCTTTGTAAAAGTTTTGCTAGAGGTGGACAGGTTGACTCTATCTATACGGATTTCTCCAAGGCGTTTGATAGAGTCCCTCATGAACTACTCTGCGCTAAGCTTGCCTCTTACGGTATTCATGGTAGCCTACTACGCTGGATGACCTCATACCTCGGTAAAAGAAGTCAGTTAGTCACTCTTAGAGGATTCTTTTCATCCCCAATTCAAGTAGCTTCAGGGGTTCCCCAAGGGTCGCATTTGGGACCCCTCCTATTTATTGTTTTCATTAACGATCTTATTGAGCGCTTGTCGTGCGAATGTTTACTTTATGCTGACGATTTGAAGTTATTCCGTACAATCACTTCATCTAATGACTGAAATCTCTTACAGATAGTTTTAAATACCATTTCGGACTGGTGTAAGAAAAACCTAATGCTTCTCAATGTCGCGAAGTGTTTCACTGTATCATTCACTAACAAGCGTCACGGTATCGTTTATGACTACTCAATTGGCGGCCAAGTTCTGAGAAGGTGTAACTCCGCTATGGACTTAGGTATTCGACGACAGGCTTTCTTTTAGAGCACATTATCAACACATAACATCGAAGGCTAATCAACTCCTTGGATTTGTGCTAAGGTCAACGAAGGGATTTAAAAAACCACACACTTTACTGTGTTTATTCTTTGCACTTGTTATAAGTACGCTGGAGTATGGCAGTCCAGTTTGGTCGCCGTACTACAAAGTGCACATAGACGAAATAGAAAGGGTTCAGAGGAAATGTTTGCGATTGCTATGCTATCGTCAACATTTAGGTCGCAGCTATCTTAATTACGAGTCAAGACTTGCAAAATTTAGAGTGCAAAAGTTAGAAAACCGTCGAAACTATTTTGATTTTCTTTATCTTTACAAAATTGTTCACTCAGTACTCGATACCCCTTATTTACTTTCCCAAGTTACCTTTAACACTAGGTACAGTACACGCAGGTCCATGGAAACTAATCTTTTTGCTTTACAAACTTATAAAAATAATATTTCCTTTTATAATCCTCTTGTTAGGATGTCTCGTCAGTACAATGAGTTGGCAAAAAATAACCTAGATCTGGGTATATTTTCTTCTAAAATTACGACTTACATAAGAGCACTTAAGGATATCCTCTATTTCACATCAGACATTATAAAACCATAATCTGTTTTTTGTAATTTGAAATTAATGTTATATAGTGATTATTTATAAGATTTTATTTTATAAGGGTTTCTCCATTTTGTTTTTATAGGGCACACATACTTTGGATTGCAATCCAGCCTTTTAGTATTTAATTTTATGTGTTTTTATAGAAACAATTGTAATCTGTCTTGTGTGTATAAATAAATAAATAAAAAAATAAAAAATTGTTTAACATCTAAATTCATAAGTTTTTCACAGTACTGGGATAATATATGTTTATTTATATTTCCCCTGTTTGCACAAAAAATAATTACTTTGCTGTTCGATTCAAATTTATATTCTAATATCTTTTGCATTATTTCACTTAAAAAAGCACCAGGAAAACAATTGTTAATAATTCAGTAGCAATTTGAATGAAATTGTTTTGACAAAAGTGAGCCGAGATTTGTACCAATATTGTCAATAAATACAATCAATTTAGACAAACTGTCCCTATTTACACTGTCACACAATTTCCCAGTTAATGGTGAGGGAGAACAAGTTGTAAGAGGAGGCTCGGGCTCCAAGGAAACCGGTTCACACTGTACCTCCACCGACTGTGAGGTACTTGAACAGTTGCACGAATGGTTATTTATAAAAGAATTAAGGCGCTCAGTGTTGTAATTTGATGTTTTAAGCACCTTATCTATACTTAACTCGCACTTATTGAAGTCCTTAAGGGACAGCTCATATTTTTTAGTTACATATTGGAGTTCAAATTGCAAACTTTGGATTTTTGACTCTAAGTGTTGTGTGTCGGTGTAATATTTTAAATGACTTTGTTTAAGCTCTAACATAGATAATTTAGCTTGTTCTCTTAATTTTAAATTAGATTTAACTTTTTTGCACTTTTTAATTAAGGTTTTGTGATATTTTAATTGTTGTTTTGACTTTTTGATAAATTTGTAGGTTAGCGGTTGAGGAAAAGTCCAGTTTCACAAATACAATGTTTATTTGTCACACGTAAACGACACAGGTAAACAGCAAACACGGAAAACAAACAATCACCCGCGAAAGGACAAACTAATAACGTTTAAAAACTTTTGGAAGCGCAAATTACAACCAACAAAAATAATTAAAAGAGATCGACAATTGTGTAGCGGAAAATCCGGAGCTAAAACGCGCGTGCATTCGCCGTGGGAAAGGGTAGGCCACTGGCCGCTGCGACCGAGCGATAGCGGATCGCTGGGCGCTGGCTTCCTTCTACCTGCGTGACGCAACAGGCGTCAACGGTGCGCGGGCGCAACGGGCAGTGAAATTGCATTGTCCGCGCGCTGAGGAGTTATGCTCCTACAAATTTATAAATTTTTAGGTATTTTTTTAGTTTTTCCTGCTGCAAAACAAAACTGACTTGTCTGGTTGGTATGAATTGTCACTTATTAGGTCTATAGTAGACAAGTCTAGGTTCAGAACAGTTGCAGAAGGAATCAACTGCGGGGCACCACTCATTAGCTCGTTATACAAATTATCAGTTTCACTGGCAGAGACTTGTTGGGCACTTTCTTCCAGGTCTAAGATTTGTTCCTGGGCACTCTGTAGCTCATGTTCTAGCATGGTAGTTCTCCTTAGGGTCTTCTCGTATTCATCACTGCACTCATGGAATCTGGATACCACCAATTGGAGATGGTCCCGCTCCGCCACAATATCATCATACCTAATATGGAGCCCAGATAGCTCATATTTAAGTTTTTTGCGTTTTATTGTAAGCATAATGTTACGATCACAATATTTCGACAGATCATAATCTGCCTAGATAGATTATAATCTAACCATATTTACAATCTTACTGTGACATATAAATACATAGATTTACGACTATTATCCCCAAAGGGTTAATCAGAGACTAAACAATGAGAACCACAGCAGCTGTCTGCTATAGTCCACGTTTCACCAAATTTCACTGCACATGCGTGATAGGTGGTGAGCCCATCGCCGCTCTATGCTGTTGGATGTATGTGCAGTCTTTAATCCGTTAGTCGCCCTTTACGACACCCAATGGAAGAGAGGGGGTGGTAGTATAATCTTTTAATGAGCTTCTATACCACACGGCTACTATATGACTGTTGTATTCATAGCATACCTAGACAATGCTTAGCGAGTCAAAGAGAATAAAAGGTTTTTTTATGTCAACAAAACCAATGACTCCTATGACTTTAAATCCAATCACGATTATACTTAGAGCATTTGAATGCTCTAAGCGATTATAGTACCTATGACAATCTATAATACGATTTTTAATGTACATAATTCGTAAAGTCGACAGCAAACCGGTTATAATTCACTTACCCGTGAACGACGAAATCAAGCCAAAGCTCTCTCAATATTTCTTTCATCTCCAAGTAGTTTTGTGGTAATCCTTCCTCATCTTCATCCGCCACAGCCATCTCTTGGAAGCAATGACCGGCACACTGGTACTCTCTGCCGAGCACCGGAGGGATGTCACTACGCGAAAAAGAGTACTCTTATAAGTACACTTCCCTATTACCAGCCTGCACTTGAAGCCTGGCAGATCGCAGCATGCCTTGTACAATAAGAACATCTGTGTTATAAATCATATATGAGAACAAGGTATCATTGGTCACTGTTTCCGACTCAAAGTAAAAAAAATTGACAAGCGCAGCAACTTCTTGTCTTTGTTCTTCGTTTTCAAACTCCAAATCCGCTGGTAGAAAGTCTGAGAACCTTTCATTCATTAGGGTCTTGCCATTTATAAAATAAGTCGTATCGCCAAGCGCTTTCTAGATTTGTAAATCCATAATACATTGGAAGCATTTTGTAATTTCTATTTCGTAAAATATCAATGGGCGCCTCCTCAAGAAATATTTCTTGTCCGATGTCTTCTTTAATACAGGGTGCAAAAACTACAGACGAATCTGTTCTGTCCATAAAAGCATCCTGCGTTAATATATTATAAGATAGAGGCTTGTGAAATTCTGTGAGGGCCTCAATGTCATCCACATTATTAAAATTCATTCGTTAAGCATGCCCTTTAGCAATCTGGAGTGGATTGAATTGAACAGCAAATGCACCAACATTACTTTCACTTTCTGGCATAGCTTTATGCATAAGGCCATCTGTTACATTGGACAGAATTAGAAGATCAACTACCGCCCCACCAGCACTACAGCCCCTGACAGTGACATCACCCATCGTAGCAGCGCTACTTGGTCTTTCATACCAGCCTTGTCCGGGGCGTCCTCATTGCCCAAACATAAGAATCCGTGAATTCCAAGTCGGTAATTGTAATTAACTGCTACTATCCTTTTGCTATTTACTAAACTAATAAAAGTCAAATCACTTCCATATCCTACATGGAATGCTCCCCCGTGAACATGTACTAATACTGAAAGATTAGTCTCTACCGTGTTAGGTTGTAAAATATTTGCAATTAAGCAATCTTCTTGCATAGTCACATTTAAAATTTTCATATACTATCAGATTTTGTGGACAAATTATTGTTTTGCCTGCTCCCTCAAAAGTGCCACTCCATGTTGGTGGTGGTAAGGGAGCATGAAATAATAATATAATATTTACTTTCATTACCCAAGTATTCCTGGGTTGTGTCTACATAAAACATTTCTAGGGAAAGGAAGTTTTACTTTCTGAGTAGTTGTGATCGTGATTACATCACTACATTAATGGACCAAAACATTTACACACTGAAACTTAGGAATATACTTCTGGGTATAGGACATGCGGTCGAACCACTGGAGACAATTAAATTACATAATTCAACACCAGATTTCTGTATAGTCTTTTATAGCTTATTTAATGAAAAGCATTTCCGGATGTTGATCTTCCATAATCGGGGTCCTGCCATATAACCAAAAATAACATTGCAAATTTTACAACAAACGATTGTCAAAATCATGATTTCTCATTTCATCATTAGACAAATAAATGTGATCCTCCATAATCACATAATGGGACAACCCGTTAGAAAAATGTAAATGTACCTTAAACTTGTCTTGTCCTGTGGGGGTGGTGGCGTACGGTACGTTAAAAAAAGTGAAGACATCTGTGCCAGGCGCCCTGAAGCCCCTTACGCGGCCCTAGCCCAAAATGTTCACCACGCGGAACTGCGCGCCCTCCTGCGCCCGCGCAACGGCGCACAAAGCGGCGAGCGCGTAATAGAGTATAAGCATTGTATCATTAAACTGTAACATGATGTGTATTCCTTATTTTATACAATTTTTAGTTAAAAAGTATTTAAATTTAATTAATGAAGTTACAATTCATTAAATATACATTGTTACCTAACTTAATACAATTTTGTAATTAATTTACGTTGTTAGTATCGTGTTTAATTCGTTTTCTCAAATCAAATACTCCCGTACCATGACGTGACGTCATACTTGTTTGTCACTGCGTATAAAAGGCGTTGTCTCTGGCGACACCGGTCAGACCAGCCCGGTGGCAGGTACATTCTTACGAATGTACCTGTTACTCGCGTAACATGTCGTGGGGGTACGCGAGTAACAGGTACATTATTACTAATGTACCTGTTACTCGCGTACCCCCACGACACGGTAAACCCGAGCCGAGGTACCGTGCCTCCTAGAGGCGCCCTCGGGTTTAGCCGCTCCCTACCGGTTCGAACCCCCAGAGGCTCTGGGGGGGGATCGGAGACTCGCTTGCGAGATGCCATCCCTCACCGGAATCCCTCTGGGGTCTTTCGACCACTCACGGCTTGAGGAACGCTTCAAGTTTCTCGTAGCCCCCAAACAAGCCCGGTAACGCTGTAAAGGTCATCTGCGACCGACAGCACTCACACTCAAAAAAAAAAAAAGACACCGGTCAGTTTGCTAGCAGCAATCGAACGAAGCGGAGCTCCCAAATAAGTTGAGTATTATTGTTATACAATATGTAGCTATTTCAATGCTTTTTGTGCTTTATTGATTGTGTAGCGATATAAAAGTAATAAATCTAGTGTTGTGTGTTAATAGCTTAGCTAAAATGTGTTGCTAGACTATGTATTAGGATATAGTATGTATGTGGTGTAGGGTATGTATATACACTTGCTTAATAAATAATGTGAGTTTTTATGATATTAGCTTGTTATGTAAGGGTTGTTTTTTTATGTATGGAGTCATTCAGGGTTCTATTCTTGGACCAACATTATTTGCAATTTACACGGCAGATATTATCAAGGTAATTAAATATGCCAGTCTTCTTCTGTATGCGGATGATAGCCAACTTTATGTCCATACACAATGTTCTAAAGAGGATGTGACAGTTGCTGTCTCTAACCTTAATCAAGACCTAAGTGCTGTTTCAGATTGGTCGGCGGAAAACGGACTTAATGCCGGCAAAAGTATCACAATTACATTAGGCACTAAACATCAGGTCAAACTGATAAATGCATACAAACCTGCTATCGAAGTGTGCAATAATGCAGTACCGTACGAGGCTTGTGTACGCAATCTTGGACTTCTGATGGACGAAAACTTAAAATTTGAGCAACATGTTCGTAGTAAAATAGGGAAATGTTTTGGCTCCCTGAAGAGCCTTTACAAATTACGTCCGTTTTTAAGAAGAGAAATTAGAATTTTGCTCTGTAACTGTTTGGTTTTGTCTCATCTCAACTATTGTGACATTGTATATCAGCCGTGTATATTTAAGAAAACCGCTCAGAGCGTGCAGAGGGTGCAGAACGCATGCATGCGATTCTGTTTTAACATTCCGAAGAGGGATCACATTACACCCCATTTGGTCCATTTTCAACCAAAGTCCAAAGGGACATTTTAAACATCCATAACGCCGTTACTCTCAAATATGCCTGCTTCCTGCACTCATTGCACCACACTAAAATGCCCTTTTATTTGTATCGTAAAATTAGTAGTAGAAGAAAGTGTTCTTCGTATTCGCTTAGAGATAGAATTAACAAAATTCCATTGCCTATGTCAAGACTCGCCAACACCAGGGGATGCTTCAAGTATGCCGCCGCCAAAATCTGGAATGACTTACCGCCGCCTATTCGTTCAGCACTTACTCTGTCACTACCTACCTTTAGGCAAAAATGCCGGAAATGGCTACTTTATAAGCAATCCCTGGCATCGAGTGTAACCTACATATAAGAAAATATAGGCGTTTCTACTTTGTTATATACATGCGCGTGTTTTTGTTTATTTTGATTATACAGCTACTTAGTTACTACTTTATACAAATTAAATCATTAAATTTGTGTTCGCGGTTTCACAAATGAGTACCTACAAAATATGTAATCAATTTGTTGTGGGTCATGGCAGAATAGCAGAGGCTGCGGGTTTCCTGCAGTCACTGAGTCATAGACCTTTTTGTTTCACTGAGATCATTATTGGTTAATAATAATTAAGTATTTTTTCTTGTATGTTTTGGGACAAATAAACGAACTTTTATTTTATTTATTTATTTATGTACCTATTCGATAATTTGTAATAGGATCTTAATGAATTATGAAACTGATTAAAGTATACTAAGCTAATCAATCAAGCAAGCTTTACATAACATAGAGTTTTAATAAATGAGGGGATCCATATAGATTCTATGAATAAAAATCAATATTAGAACCATTGTTGCATTTCTTGTTAAATCATAATTAACACATTATTTATTAAGTAAGTGTATATACATACCCTACACCACATGCATACTATATCCTATTACATAGTCTAGCAACACATTTTAGCTAAGCTATTAACACACAACACTAGATTTATTACTTTTATATCGCTACACAATCAATAAAACACAATAAGCATTGAAATAGCTACATATTGTATAACAATAATACTCAACTTATTTTGGAGCTCCGCTTCGTTCGACTGCTGCTAGCAAACCATAGAGTACCTGACCGGTGTCGGCAGAGACAACGCCTTTTATACGCAGTGACAAACAAGTATGACGTCACGTCATGGTACGGGAGTATTTAATTTGAGAAAACGAATTAATACACGATACAAACAACGGAAATTAATTACAAAATTGTATTAAATTAGGTAACAATGTATATTGTATATTTAATGAATTGTAACTTCATTAATTGAATTTAAATACTTATCAACGAAAAATTGTATAAAATAAGGAATACACATCATGATACAGTTTAATGATACAATGCTTATATTCTATTACGCGCATACCAAAGAACAAGTGACTGCTCCACAAGATAACATAATTTATGGTAGTAAACAAAACTTGTGATTTTATACTGTCTAGTAAATTAATTATCGCAGATATTGAAGGAGATATCAAATCAATTTTGCTTCATATGATTAAATTAGAAAAATTGGCTAAGATACAAGCTAAATATTTATAATACTAAACTTTCATTTATATATTATGACAAGATTAATATCAATTTAGGCATAAAGCTTAAACAAAGCACTTTTTTAAAATTCTCGCGTAAAGATGGAAGTGCTGTTTACCCGGAATCCTTAACTACTAAGGATTTGGCTACCTTATTTCTAAACCGTCGGAACAAGACAATGCTATGCTATTATTATTGTTATGAGCCAGACTTTAGATAAGATGGTGGTAGCTAGGCAGGCGTACTTAAAAAGCCGTACCACCAACCTTACCAAGTACATAAAGATACAGGTATGTACTCGTATCTACTTCTCTTTTTCTTCTAATTACAACCTTTCACCCCAAGGAAAAATATATAAAAATATTGTATGGTAGGTACTGGATTTATTAAGATCCAGCAATTCTATGAATTGATAACTCTTTCGCCAGTAGTTTCCAACACAGTGACAACAAGCAAAAACCCTGTCGCTAACAAAGGTGTATACACACCTACAATATTTTTATGTGCAATGAATATTCGCGATAACGATGCAATAACGGCCTATTGCACAGTATAAATATAAGCTAAAGCAGTAAGGAAGCTAAATACGTACAAACGCTCGAAACGACGCACGCCCACAGACGCACGTCTTTACCGGGCCCCTAAGCGGACATCGCAGTGCTCTCAGTAGCGCGTGTCGCGTCGACCGAAACGGTAGACCGTCAGTGGTCACTGTTGTGTAGTGTATTGCTTAGTTTACGGCTGCTCGGCTGTATAATTAATTAAATAAGTAGCTGTATTAATTTACAAAGAAGTAGACAAAATCAATGTTATAGCCGTGTCCATGTTTTCCTATAATTTATTTAAAAAGCTATTCATTAGAATAAGAGTTTTTTACACTAAGGGTGGATTCGACTAAACTGAAATAAGGTCTTATACCTAGATTAAACGCCGAATTTGTATTGACTTATCACGGAGTAGGTAAGTCTTATTCCAGTTTTGTCGAACCCACCCTAAGTGCTTTACAAATAAACAGATAATTAGGTCGGAATAGTTATTCCGAGTTTTGTCTCTTTTACTCTAATTTGAAAATATGTAATTACATGACAGGAGCAAAATACGGAATAACTATTCGTATCTTATTCTTTGTTTATTTGTGAGGCACTTAGTATATAAAATTTAATAATAAAGCTTTTCAAACGTGTCGTAGAAGGCGAAAGTATTTTTCAGTAAGTAATTTATAATAATTAACGATGATTAAAGACTTCTTAAAATGTTGAATTTTTAAATTTCAGAATTTTGTTTGTAAACTAGTCAATTCATTCGATTATTTGATAATTATAGAACCCAAATAAACGTTTTGATAAATAATAAAAAAACAACCCTAATGCTTTGCTAGTTATCTCAAAAAAAGCGCTAACTAGCTGAGATACAGCGCTAACTAAACAAAAACTTTTCAATTTTACAAAAATAAGAGGACAACCCTAACGCTCAATTGGCGCGTAGGTATATAAAACAAGAAAATGGCCTAGTTTCCGTACTGCTTTAGCTTATATTTATACTGTGCTATTGGCGGTTGAATCTGTCGGTCGTCGCGGGCATGGCACCGCACCGGCAGCAGCGAAGCGCTTTTTTCTGCCACTATTAAACAGCGGCCATTTTAAAAACCGAGCTCCGCTGCGTTAATGTTTTTTGTGTAGATACGGAACGATATACGTTTCGCCTATTGGGTGAAAGTTATGAAAATATCACCAAATTAATTGTAACACTGCCACTGGTGTAAATATAATTATGTATGATAGTCGTTTAAGTATTTGTTTTCGTTAAAAAGCAACCAACTTTTTGATTAACACTAAAAACAGACTCAAAGGTGAAAGTTTTCACTTTTGAGTTAGGCTTTGGTGAAAAGCCAACTCAAGTTGGGTTTTTCACTTTAAGTCCAGTCCTAAGCTTTCCAAGAATCGGAATATCGACAAATTCTCACACTAGGATCTTATGCTCTCTCCATAGTTTATATAGCTCAATGGTTAGGACAGGTTTCGCAGATTGGCATGTTTATCGTTTTTTTAAATATTTTTTAATGGTTGATGTATAGAGTCTGACTCGATGGCGACCACCGTGATACTAGTTACTGCCGCCAAACATTTTGTAGAGTTTTCTTTAAGAAATGTAATATTCTCACCCTTACATTAGTACATACATTTTACGAGCCTACACACGTACATTATAATAACTATTGCATATTGGTAATTTCACAATGACCTCAATGCGTTTGCATACGCATCATTTTGCAGACAATAATTGTAGAATTAATTACTTACAATAAATTAGTGTTTTTCTAGCATTCAATCGTGTTGGTTTATTTAGTACTCTGCGGAGTAACCTATCCTTAGCAAGCATTCGAGTGTGGGAATCAGCCCCCACATTTTGGTCTTTCGTTAGCCCTTTGCTGGACAAATTCGGTATCGTTTTTTTTGACTTTCGCGCGGTGGTAGTCGAAGATGGTAACGTAGTCGCGTTGTCAGTTCGGTTTTCATAGTAGTGAATCTGTGTGCTTCGCGAAGGGTAAATGAACTGTTGACTCAGCAGCGCACTAACTTTCGAGCATTTAAGAGGAAACTTACGTCGAAGTGGCATGCAAAATTCTCATACAAAACACAGAAAAACGACGTTTTGTAGTCTCCTGTTTCCTCCTTCAAAACTTTACTAATTATTATTACTTTTTCAGCATCGGTTAAAGAAAGATTTGATTGATTTTTTAAACTAGCCGCTTAATGTTTCTGAAGACGCCGTAAAACGGAGTGATTTTGCTAAATTTTGAAGGCTCCTGGTTATTAAATAAATAACTTAATGCACCAAAATCAAACATACAGACATAGAAAATCTCCTTCTTTAACCGATGCTGAAAAGTAATAAAAATTGGTCCAGTTCTGAAGAAGGAAACACGTCATTTTTCTTTATTTTGTATGAGAATTTTGTATGCTACGTCGACGTAGTGTTTCCTCTTAATAGGCTCATATTAAACATATTACGACCAAAATATCCGAAAAATGGGAATTAGAGGATGATTATTGCGTAATATGGAGATGAAATAGAATATGATTGACAGCATGCACTTACAAATAGATAATATTTTACAGGGATCAGGTATGAGTAATGATGAGGAATTTAGTAGATATGGAAGATCTTTTATGCATATGAAACGTGGCCTAAATAAAAAGTTGTCATCATTAACTCACGTTCAGCAAGCTACTCCAACTATTGATATGCCGATCCTATGGGCTAATACACACACTGGCCCACATTTTATGACTTATTTACTAAAGCTATATATAATAGACGTATATTATCTAAGTCACAAAAATGCAACATCTTAAGTGCAAGGTCAAAGAAGAAGCTGAACGGATAATTCAACATCTTAATGTGACCTCAAAAAACTATGGTACTGCCTGGGAATTGTTGACACCTAGATACAATAACCGACAGATTTTATTTACATTGCAAATTGAAACGTTTTTGAATCAGCCAAATATCTTTAAGCAAATATCATACGACTTGAAAAACCTTTATGATACAAGTACTGAGTGCATCCACGCAATACACAACTTAGGTTTTGATACGAACACTTGGGATCCTCTGTTAGTATATCTGTTAGCAAAGAAATTGGACCCGGTTACCTACAGTGACTATAAGGAATCACGTAAGTCGCCTCGAGATTTATCAACATTAGAAGAGTTAATGACATATTTAGAAGGAAAGTTTATGGCGTTAGAGTCGCTACAAAGAGAAAGGAAAAGTAAGGATATAACTAAACCTTCAACATCCTTTAGGGTGAATTTCAACAGGTCCGTTAAAATCTTCATTTCCGTGGACTTTTTTATCTTTAAGTTTTTGTTAATCGAAAATTAACATGTTTGTATATATTTAATTGTGTATTGTCTTAATGTTTAACGCCTTTGCGTTATCGATCTTACGTTCAAAAAAAGGAATCACTTGTTATTCAATCAAAAACCTGTCTAGTTTATAGTAGAAAAGATGTGATTAAAGATGGCAGTCGGCCATGCATTGGGTTTCTCATAAAAGGCGAATGTCCGCCATGTAATATTAATTATATTAGTTAAAATCAGTTGTTCATCGGTTTTGTCATCAAGGCGTGTGGATGCCATTTCAATATCAATTATAGTCTATCATTGGTATTCAAATTCAAAGGCGCGTGGACGCCATTTCATGTTAATTATAAATTATTAATTAATTATAAATCGTGTTACCTATTAAAATCAGTGTGACAACGTAAAGTGTTTTTTTTCATCATTCATTTTCATCATCATCATTTTATTTTTCATCATCTGAATCACCATCATCAACTAGCAACGCCTCAAAGGTCTAACGCGACGCTTTGAACCCGCCGTTCGGCCTTTGAGGAAGTCATCAACGTGTACAATCCTTGGCCGTCGCGATCACGGCTGGCCGAGAAAATCTACGCACAATATTTTGGTACCCATGAGGGGAATCGTTTAAAAACCCAGGACGGGAATCGTTTAAACCCAGGAAGGGATAAACAGGTACAGGTACAGGTACTGGACACGCGGTTGCCGTCCAAGGTCATTGCCGGCAAACTCGCGTCTAAGCTGCCGTCAAGATTATAGGTTCAGTGTGAAATACCGAATATCAAGTGAATCTCGGAGTGTATCAGTGTTTTAAATTCAGTGGTCATAATAATTCATCATAATTATCACCTTCATCAAAGGGTCGAGATTCGACGGGGCGTATTTATTGAAGAAAAAGATACGCCATTTTGTATCGCATCGCTACGCTACGCAACGGGAACACAGACAGCTGACGCAAGAGGGTGCGCGCTGCGGTTCACTCGGTTCACTCATTCTTACGGACTCATAAGTTAATGTTATTGTGTTGTGATTGGCCAATAATTCATGTAAGTACATTCATTCTCATCAAACCAATCCTAATCGGTCTAACTTCATTCAATCTTTACGAATATTGAATCACTCATTCAGTCAATGTCACTGTCATGTCAAGTGTCTCTCAATCAATTAACTAGGTTATTTTGTTGTTTACATAATCTAAATTTATGTTTCGTTACTTTTAAATTGTTACAAGTGTAACTGATCTCAAGTGTTACTGTTTATTACGTGCATTAGTCAGTAGATAGTCATCATGGCTTCGCGTAGGACTAGAAATCAGTTTAGAACTCATCATAGAATGTTGTTGGATTTTGCCGCGACAATCGACGACAAGGCCGGGTCGATCTCGGCTTCAGTAGCAACAAAACACTTCAATACCTACTATAAAGATTTGGTTTTAGCCTACGAAACATTATTGGATTTTTCTACTGACGAAGTGTCTGAATCAGACATGTCGCTGTTCGAAACACAATTCACGGAGGTCAACAAACTATTGATAAAACTGGACCAGGCGTCGTCGGAGTCAACCGCTGGTACTTCAAAATCACACAAGTTCACATCAAACCAGGTAATGGCCAAATTACCACTTATCGAACTTCCCAAGTTTTCCGGTAACCTCATGGACTGGGTTCCATTCTATGACTTGTTTCATTCATTGGTTCATGAGCGTGATTTGTCGGATGCTGAAAAGCATTATATTATATCTTAGATCATCATTGTCAGGTGAAGCCCTTCACATTGTCAGACAGCTGCCGGTAGATGACAAGAATTATTCAGTGGCGCTTAATTTACTTAAGTCTAGGTATCAGAATACTAGATTACTACTTGATGCTTATATCGGTAGGATAGTAAATTTACCTATCATCACATCATCAGTCACTCACCTGCGTTCACAATTTTATGATCCTCTTCAAGAAGCCCTTCAGGCGTTAAAAAAGCTAGATCAGCCTGTCAAAGAGTGGTCATATGTTATATTGTATTTAACATTACAGAAACTGCCTGTTAAGCTGCGGTCACTGTTTGAGGAACGCTACGGCACGAACCATGATGCTTTGCCTACCATTAGTCAACTAATGGAGTTGTTGGACGAACAGTGCCGACTGCAGCTGACAGTGGCATCAGCACCCGAGCCTGTCAGGAGACCACCTCTGGCTTCACTACCAACGGTGCGTCCACCAGCTCCACGATCAAGTCAACATCGGATGACATCAAGCAAGGCATACCAGGCCAATCAGGTGATGTCATCATCAACAGATTAAGGATCATCAGCTCGTCAGGTGAGGCCTTCATGTTCATTTTGTAGTGCCCAGGGACACTCACTTTATAGGTGCCCGGCCTTTCAACGGTTGTCACGATCTGGTCGTAAGTCGTGGGCGACTAAGTCGGGACACTGCTATTGATGCTTACGGAAGCACTATGCAAGTGACTGTACTCATAGGAACTGGTGTTCTCATTGTGGCTCTCAGGATCATAACTCACTCATTTGCAACGCAGATGAGAACATCGGTGCTCCCCGGCAGCAAAATCAACCTGCTGCTCGACTGATCACCCAATGCGCAGGTGGTCGAGACACGCCAACTTCGTCAAAAGCACGTCATGTCTCATCACAAGTGCATATCACTGGTGTGATCCAGGAAGAAGCGAACCCATCGTCAGCACATCATCATCATGAGGCCCTACCGGTGCAATCCATGGCTCATCACCAGCCAAGGCCACGAGTCGGTGACAGAGCGCATCTTGCTCAGACCACCTTTCATTCACTCAGGTTTGGGTCACGTATGAGCCCTGATAGGGCATGAGATAAGGTAACTGTTGGTGCATCTATGGGACCATCACTCCCCATAACTATTTGTCCTACTGCAATAATAATGGTCAGGTCAGGTGAAGGTCAATTTGTCAAGGTCCGGCCCTGTTAGATACAGGAGCCTGTGTTTCAATCATCAAACAATCATTAGTTCATCATTTAAAATTGCACCAACAGGGTAATAGTAATATTCTTTACAGAGTAGATCATCAAGCAGTTACAACACCGGGCACTGTTGTCAAATTAGTCATTAAACCCGTAGGAGCTCATTTATCAATAGTTGGTACCCGGGCAATGGTGATGTTCACATTATCAGGAAATATTCCACCATATGATATTAAATTAAAGAATCAGTTAAGGTCATCAAATATTATTCTTGCTGATAGCAACTTTGATAAAGCCCGAGATGTAGTTATCATACTTGGTACAGATGTGCTCAATTATGTACTTGATGGTTCAAAGAAATCTTTGTACCTGTCCCTGGAAATGTTGGTTGAAATCAACCAACATTCCAGGGATAGCGGCTTATGGATCATGTTTCGGTCACGTCATCATGGGAGCGATACACACTCAACAGTCACCATCGACGGTCACATCACCCGACCAGTCGGCAGGCACTTCAGTAGAAGACTATGGACTCCATGCAGTCAGACTGGAGGAAGTCTTAGAAAAGTTTTGGAAGGTGGAACAGCCCCCTTCGAAGCCAGCTGTTCATCCGGATTACTTGGAATGTGGAAGGTTGTATAATTCAAGTACTCAACGTATGCCAGATGGCAAATATTTGGTTAGGTTACCATTACTTTCAACAAGGCCACCATTGGGTGAATCAAAGGCTTTAGCCATTCAACGATTGCGATCTTTAGAAAGAAAGATGGCAAAAAATTCAGTATTCGCAAGTAAATACAAAGAATTCATGAAGGAATACGAAACTCTCGGTCATATGTCAAAATCGGACTTTCAGTTAGACTCCGAACATTTTATCATCCCTCATCATGGCATATTCAAAAAGGGAACGGATAAGATCCGTGTAGTATTCGACGGGAGTGCTCGTTCATCAACAGGAACATCACTAAACCAGTGTCTTCACACCGGTCCACCACTTCAAAATGATATTACCCAAATATTGTTAAATTTCAGACGGCATCAAATAGTCTTCACGACCGACATCAAGCAGATGTTTCGAATGACCTGGATACACCCTGAAGACAGGAAGTACCAGCTCATCTTGTGGAGCGAGGACCCGTCTGACCAAATTCAGGTATATGAGTTGAATACTAATACCTACGGCCTACGATCAAGTCCATTCATTGCAATTCGAACATTGTTACAACTCGCCGATGATTGGGAGGCTAGTCATCATGAATCATCAGCTTCAACCGTCATCAGACGAGACACCTTTGTTGACGATATTCTCACGGGCGCAGACTCGTTATCAGAGGCTCTACACCTCAAATCAGAACTCATCGCACTAATGAAAAGCGCCAAATATGAGCTCAGGAAATGGTCATCAAATTGCAATGAATTACTGCAGGATTTGCCGCAGGAACACTGCGATCTGCCCCATCAGTTTGATACTGACGATAAAAGCTTTATTAAAGTATTAGGTATTCAATGGGACCCAGCATCAGACTCAATGTCATATCAGATCAATGTACCGCTAGGACAAGCAATTACTAAGCGTCATATCCTTAGTACAATAGCACGCCTGTATGACCCGTGTGGATATTGTGCGCCTATTGTGTTTCGATTCAAGGTGTTTCTTCAGACACTATTTTCAGATGGAGTCAAATGGGACGAACCTGTCAGTAATAGTCAATGTCGTCAGTGGGACGAACTCATTCAAGACCTTAATTATTTGTCAAATTTGCAGATACCTAGATGTGTTGCACTGCCACAGACTGTCTCATATTCACTTCACGGATTCGGAGACGCTGCAGAGACTGGTTTTGCCGCGAGCGTCTACCTCAGGACCGTGGACGCGTCAGGAAATGTCATGGTACGTTTACTTATAGCTAAATCAAGAGTAGCTTCTCAGAGATCAAAGCAAACGATACCAAAACTGGAACTCAGTGCCGCTCATCTAGTGTTCAAATTATTAAATCATGTATCAGAGTCATATGACAGTTCAATTCAATTTGACAGCATCAATGCTTGGTCAGATAGCACAATCGTGTTATCTTGGATAAACACAAAACCATACATGCTTCAAACATTCGAATGTAACAGAGTTCAAGACATTCAAAATTCAAAACGTTCTATGATATGGAGACATGTACGTTCCGAATTAAACCCTGCAGATGTCGCCTCACGAGGCATGGCGGCTGAAGATCTCATACATTTCAATTTATGGTGGTCCCCAGACTGGTTACTTAAGGAGGAGTCACAATGGCCTGCGTTACCAGTTACTATGCCTTACGATTTACCTGGATTCAAGAAATTGGTCAATCTTGTTACCCCTGTCGAACCATGGGAAGACGCGCTGTTATCACGTGTCAGCTCGTTCAGTAAGCTCATCAATATTACCTCATTGGTACTTAGATTTTGCCGAAATATTAGATTGCCTAAAGAAAGACGGAGTCTTAACTCTACACTCTCATTAGACGAGACTCGTGAAGCAACCAGACATTGGATTAAGAAAATTCAAATGGATTCATATAAAGATGAAATTATATTAATCAAGCAAGGAAAATTGTTCTGTAAATCGCTACAGAAATTAAATAAGCGGCCGACTACGGAAATCAACATTGCCTTACGGAGCCAGGCATCCATATTTGATACCTAAAGATCATAGGTGGAGTCAATTACTCATAGAATATTATCACAAGTCGTATTGTCATGCAGCGACAACCGCGCTCATTGCTATACTGCGGCGAGAGTATTGGATTACGTCAGTCAGACGTCAAGTATCAAAGGTCATAAGAAATTGTTTAGTTTGTTTCAGGTTCAATGCTTCATCTCAGCCACCATTTATGGCAGACCTACCAGCTGATAGAGTCACGGCCGCACGACCATTTTCAGGCGTAGCGACTGACTTTGCTGGACCTTTCTTAGTCAAAAGCAGTTTACTAAGAAATGCGAAATCACTCAAAGCTTACCTGTGTGTTTTTGTATGTTTAGGTACAAAAGCTGTTCATCTCGAAGTGGTCTCTGCATTGACCATCGAGGCCTTCATCGCGTCATTCACCAGGTTTGTCAGCCGACGAGGGCTGCCTTCACTAATCAGATCGGACCGAGGTACCAATTTTACTGGTTCTAATTCGTATCTAAAGGAGATCACTCAGTTCTTGTTGGACAACCAGATTATCCTCAAGGAGGAGTTCAGAAAACAGAGCATTCGCTGGGAGTTCAATCCTCCTGCATCGCCCCATATGGGGGGACTATTTGAGGCTGCAGTCAAAAGCGCTAAAAACCTCCTCAAGAGAGAGGTGGGCGATACCATTTTAACATTCGAGGAACTGTCTACTCTATTTACTAAAATAGAGTCTATACTTAATTCACGGCCTCTTGTGCCTATGTCAGAGGACCCCAGTGATTTAGAGGTTCTCACGCCAGGTCATTTCATCATAGGTCAGCCACTAGTTGCCTTGCCAGAAGCTCACTGGAAGGAGACTAAAATGTCGCGATTGTCCCGTTTTCAAGTTATTCAGAAATTGTACCAGACGATCTGGTCGCGCTGGCATGTTGAGTATCTCAGTACACTACAGTCACGTAATAAATGGTATAAGCATATTAACAATATAGAGCTCAACGATTTAGTTCTTATTATTGACGACAACTCACCCCCTCTTCACTGGCGAAAGGGTAGAGTTATTGAATTGTTTAAGGGATCAGATCACATTGTTAGATCAGTTAAATTAAAGACTCAAAGCGGAGAGCTTGTAAGACCAGTGGTCAAATTGTGTAAATTACCGATACCAATAGAAAGTAATTTAAGTTAACCATTGCACTTCTGTGTATATATAGTGTTTTCATTCTTAAAGTTAAGTCATGTGTATGAGTCATATTATGTGTTATTGTTACTATAAGTAGAGCGCATTAAGGACTTCAAGTATTCAGTTCATTTCCCCCTGGTGGCGGGAGGAATGTTAATCGAAAATTAACATGTTTATATATATTTCATTGTGTATCGTCTTAATGTTTAACGCCTTTGCGTTATCGATCTTACGTTCAAAAAAAGGAATCACTTGTTATTCAATCAAAAACCTGTCTAGTTTATAGTAGAAAAGATGTGGTTAAAGATGGCAGTCGGCCATGCATTGGGTTTCTCATAAAAGGCGAATGTATGCCATGTAATATTAATTATATTAGTTAAAATCAGTTGTTCATCGGTTTTGTCATCAAGGCGTGTGGATGCCATTTCAATATCAATTATAGTCTATCATTGGTATTCAAATTCAAAGGCGCGTGGACGCCATTTCATGTTAATTATAAATTATTAATTAATTATAAATCGTGTTACCTATTAAAATCAGTGTGACAACGTAAAGTGTTTATTTTTCAGTGTCTGGCCATAAACTGTCCTCTTTTAAGCGGAGCCTTAGACTACAAATGAGAACGTCTCTACGGTTAGCTCTCAAAGTACCGACGCAGTCGGTACCATTGAGCTTTAAAAATCTAGCTAATGGGGATGAATTATACCAATTATCCATAAATAATCTATACCCTTTGTTTAGTAGGGGACCTATGAGCTTCTTCACAACAGCTGTACTTTTAAGTTCACCGGATGACTGATCTAAATCTGTACTGGATTTCCCGGCGTAAACAATAAATGACCACATGTAACCAGTAGTACTCTCCCACAACTCAAATGTTTTGATACCAAGCTTAGAAGCTTTGTGCTGAATATACTGTTTGAAATTCAATCTTCCTTTCCAAAAGGTTAAACTCTCATATATGCTATTATCTTTACTTAAAATATAATTAGACTGAAAACATAAATTTAAATGTATAATGATTGGTCTCAAACGGTGTAGTCGATCAGAGCTTCCATCAGCGCTAGTGTTGGATGGATTTGAATTGTTCATAGCGAGGTCACAATCTATAAAATGTAATGCTCTGGTTAACATTTCGTATCTCCTCCGTGTGAAAATGCGGGTGAAAACTTCCGTTTTTAGAAGAGGATCGACAGAAAAACAACTAGTAATAGATGGCATTTTGGCGATCCCCACCATCATCCAGAACGAAAAGAGACACAAAATTTCGCTAATATTAGTAAGGACCCATTCAGACTGAAAGGCGGCAGAAACAATTTAAGTGGCATACCAGTTCGTTTCACTCACAATAAGGCCTAAGATGTCATCTTTCCAATAGAAACGAAAAGCATCATATGCGGAATTGAAGACTTGGACTGAACCTGTACGCTCTGGTCTAAAACTTTCCTCTCGCTCTGGTCTAAAAGTACTCCATAGGAGACCATTCAAAGTTACCGATCGATCCATCATTAGCGTCAAGAAATTTGTCTTCATTTTCACTTTCGCTAGCATTCTCTCCTTCTTGCATTCTCATCTGTACCTGTCGTCTACTCAATACATCCGTCGCCAAACTCATCAACTCATTGAGAACTTTCTCGTCATTCCTCCAAATTTCATTCAGTGGATGTCCTATCTCCCACCGAACCTGACTCACCCTACTATGGCCCTGGTTCGGATACCCATGCCCACGTGCACTCTGTTCTCGCACACCCCTAACACCACCTCCACGTCCACCTCTTCACCCACTCATACGTCACGTCCGCGCTCCTCAGGGGACACATACAAATCGTGGGTATCCGGGGCTAAAAAAGCGTCGTCCTCGTCAGCAGCGTCAGCATCAAACGGCGAGCCACTCTCGGCGTAGACCCGCAGGACCACACTGTAACTTCTCACTCTCACCTAATTCTCTTAACCTTGTTCTACCTTATAATACATACACACATCATCGCCGCCTTTACCTTAACACATTCAGTGCGACACAATATTCATAATACTGTCAGACCGTGCGATACAGGACCTATGTGATATGTCCTGTACTTCCTTCTAGTGCGATACATAATGCTATTGACCTGTACGATGTTTTTTTTCCAAAGCGTATAATTTTATGGAATTTGCAAAATTTTAATTTTTAAATCATTATATGTGCTCCTAATAGTATAATGAGACATGTGATAAGCCAGCACCAGGATATTTTGAATATATAGAAAGTTATAAACAAAATTGTATACCTATTAAAAATAGCTTGTACAGCACTGAAATATTGGGCATATCTTTTGTCCTGTATACAAGGTTTAGTGATGTTTCTACATAAAATGAAATAATCGATATCGAGAGAATATTTTAATCAACCAAATAATACAACTTAACAATTTACTAATTTACATAGAATTTAAATGGACTTTATTAAAACATTGAAGAAGATATGGTGTTCACTTTTTTTACTTTGCCGTCTGCTTGACGACTAGACATGTTTTTGCGAAGCTCCTTATAGCATTCACAGCATGGCTTCCTTTTGGAAATTTTCATTAAGGTGTGGTACTTTTTTAGTGGTACCCTTTCTTCCTCTGCTAGTTTTTATTAGTCAGGGATACAATTATAGACTCAGTGAATTCTAACATTGTTTTCTTATCATCATTACGCACAGTGTTATAAACCAACCAAGAATTGACCATACAAGTGCCAAACAACAAATTCATCATCAACTTCCTAAACCATTTTAAACCTCTTTTAAGGGTAGAATAGTAGGATAGCATCTGGTCGCTGTAGTCCACCCCCTTTTTATTAATATTATACATGGAAATACAATCTGGTTTCATAATTGCCTCTCCGGTCCCTCGTTTCTTTTTGCCGGTGTCTTTAATTTCCGCATCATGTTTCTCTCTTCTACCTAAACATCTTGAATTTCTTCTTGTGATGGAATGTTTTCTTGTATTTCATTGTTTCTTGAAGAGATAATTCTTCGGTACTATCACTACTACCAGAATCAGTATCAGATGAAGAAGAAGTTATTGTCGTACTTTCTGAATCATTGCCAGTTTCTGAAAATATAGGTTTATATCTAACATTATTCTGCTGAGGAGTGTCTTGTGAACTAACTTGCGGTAAAGGAACTGTATCGGCGAGTGTTGGAATTTCCTGTTCAAGATTTTGCATTGGTGTCAAACTTCCAGTCGCTAAATGTGATAAGTCAATTACTGTACCTTCTTGGTTGCTTAGAGCATAAAATGCTGAATTTTCAACAGCCTCACGTTGCAACTGCATTTTGGGAGTGTTAACTCTTGAACTTCGTGAAGAACCAGGTGTTGACAATAATTCTTTGATTTGCTCTTCTGTTAGTGACGGGTCGAAAGGTACCAGATTATTAACACTTATATCACTTAACGAACCAAAACGACTAGATGTATCAGGAAAACTCACATTGTCAAGCGACGAATAAGTTTTACCAGTGGTAGGACTTAAGAAATCATTTCTTTTAGTTATACTGTTTTCATCAACCGATATGTTTTTGGTCGGAGGGCGTATTACGACGTCTTCTAAAACTCGAATTTTATTACGGTTAAAAGAACTCGAAGGTAATTTTCGTTTATCAGTAACCTCACCATTTTCACTATCTTCTTTACTGTTATCCTGTTCAAACACCTTTGATAACATTCGACGAGATCGCTTCATCATAATTATTTAGCGGGAACACTTGACTACACAATGAGAGATGATAATGACGTGCTGACTAGACGATAATCAAGGCCTCACTAATGTAAACAAGTTTGTTCCTGCAGTGCGATACCGGGTTGGTTCATGCAGGAACTATATGACCAGTACCGCACTGAATTACAATATTTGTTTTTCAGTGCGTACTCATCGTATAGTTCCTGTACAGTTTAACAATAAATTCGGTTTATATTATGAATGAGCCACACAAATGTATATTTGTCCCCTTCTAACTTATACAATAACCCTTAAAAACACGCCCGCACCAAGGGGGAAACGCGAAATAGCACTACGCACTGGCGGTAAGTCCTGCACAGGACAAATACGACCGGTACCGCACTGAATGTGTTAACTTAACTTATTATCTAATTCTTAAAACTATTTAACCTAATTTATCTACAATCTAATGGTTGTGTCTGGAGTTTTTGTGGAGTGCGTAGTGTTTGTATGAAGATGGAACCTTAGCATAGCTTAATTCTATTTGCGGTGAATTTCAGTCAAGCAATGTAATATTATAATAAATACTATTTTGGCAAGATCGTCTAGTGAACCCTCCGTTGTTAACCGCATTTAAGTAACTCAAGTTCTTTTCGTGAAAGTTTAGTAATTGGCTTAACCCTGTGTTAACTTATTTTCTCCTGACCTAATTTCCTACCCGTCAATAACTAATATTCTAGATATGTGTAGCCCAGCAATGACTCCGTCTGAACTGTGACCTAAATCCTTCACAGCAGCTGCGGGGAAGATCTGTTAACCACTCAAAGATAATCAGATGATAGCTTAGCTTGCAGGTATTATTTATTTATTAACAATAGCATGATACATAAAAGGTCTTGTGCAATTTATGAGCCCCACCGCCGCTCCATAGCGTACTATACATCTCATTGTGTAGTTATAGTTCCGTCACATTGACTTTAACATTAATTAGCCTGCGGCTTTAATTCTTTAAACTGAGAATTTACATCTCTCCTCGAAATTTAATTTCATCTTACATTATTAACTATGTGTTAGCATTTAAATTCTTATTATTCCACATAAATCAATAGAGTTTATCTCAAGGCTTGCTATCATCCAAATATCCTTTTCACATTAAGAACTTAATTATTCAATGCAATAACTTATGTCTTATGATATCACTTATTGAACAGAGGTAGGAAGCCAACATTCAACAGGACCCACTTATTTCTCTGATTATTGTGTCTAAAGATATTCCAATGTAATATTATTAACTGACTGTCTTTTGTCTTATTAGAAAATTAATATTCAGTTCTATAAAGGGTGGATAATTTATTCAAAACCCACTTTCAGGCAGTGGACTAAAATAGAATGCTATTAATAAAGGTAAAATTACTTTTATTTACTCTTAGTATTTATTATACAGATCTTATAAAGTACCAATATAACTACATTGTATGGGCTGCATTGGCAGATTATCACATCTTAAGTTTATTAAAGGATGTTTGATTTAGTCAATATCCTACTCATTTAGGAAGTGAACTTAAATAGAATACTATCATTTGAAGTAAAATTACTTTGGTTTACTCTTAGTGTTCATTATACAGATCTTATAAAGTACCAATATAACTACATTGTATGGAGGCCTACGGTAACAGATTACATGCCTAGATTGGTCCCTACAGCGCTCCTAACCCCCGTCACTTCATAGTAATTTCCATTTAGCACCGTAACTTAACTATCCCTACCTTATTAGTCTAAATTAATCCCGCCTGGCCCCGCGGCCCACGTACCTAGTTTATGTAAGCACAGCGTGCCCACACCGTGCTGTCCCCCCACTTACTCATAACGATTATATAGAAACGCCTACCTATAGATTCCTACAGCCTACCTCACTTGAAATACCTATATTTTGTCGAACTAACAGTCCCTACTTGTATACCTTGCAATCTAGGCCAAGCCACATTTAACTTAATTTCGTGGTGAGTTGTGTAAGTCGAGTCGCCCCTGCAAGCAACAGACTTCTAAATGAACTAGCAAGACGGGCCAGTAAACCCAGTGTGTCCACCTAACCCTGCACTGTGTGTATGGAGGCGGGACGGTCTTGGACGGGGTTGTACGTTCCCACCTCCAGCTAATTGGTGTCTGACCTATCTTCGATTTTCACTAGGGAGACAACTGTCTCTCCCCCGTTATTTTCTCGAAGATAGTGTATTATTTAGCGTTGTAATAGATAACGCCGGCATTATTAAATACAGTCAAATGCCTCCAGACCGAAGTCTGTTGAAATCATATTAGTTTTGTTGCCACCGTTATCCGTGTCTGCTAATATGATCCAGAATACTTCATTCTGTTAACAATTATTCGAGTCGCGATAACAAGAATTTTACTTTAATAATCACTTCTATTTCACAACCAATGTTAATTAAAATCGCAACTCGAATATCACTTAGCGCGCTAAAATGGCTCGGACGCTTGTTTTCACGTATGAGTTCGTTACCGCCACTCGTAAATCGGACCGCGCGTCCGACGTCTGATAATTAAATGCCCCGCTAATTTCCCTCTCTGCCCCAAGCATCTTAACTTTCACGCCACGCGCCCCCAGCATCCCTTCCCACGATTCCGTTTTTCTTCCCTTCAACCAATCGCTAGCCGTTTAGCCGATGCGCCTTGCCTTCGCGTCGCTTATTATTTGTTATACGCGAACTTCGCGTTACGCCACGTGGCGATAACATCCTCCTTCTCTTTCTATCTTTTCCTCAACCTCTCGCTCGCTCATTGCCGCCGTCCGCCGCGCAATTCTAAAGTTTTCCATAATCCAGCCAAATCTCGTTAGATAGCCAATATTACATGTTTGAACATCTAGATGTAGCCTTCCATCAACAATTCCTTCTCAATAACCACCCTCTTAAGCCAATAATTCTGTATTTTGTGAAATTATAAAAAGTTCCGTATTCCGACCATAGGTGGCGCCTTCCTGTCGCAAGGGACACGTCAGCCAACCCCATCATTCTAATCCACTGCCCACCTAACAATCCTACGCGAAGCTCAAGTAAATAACTCACGCTAGACGGCGCCTATGTCGCAAGGGGCAAACGGAGCAGTCCCCGCGAAATTCAAAATAATGATAAAGCCCTAGTCCATTGACCATTATTTTGAACTAGTTTATTTGTCCCTTTTCATGCTTATTATATTAATGGTGCTACGCATTAATATTAATTTTAGTGCTACTCCCATACATTCCTTACTAACGGACGGATAGGTACCATTCATTCTGTACCGTTACAACACCACGCACGCTGTAAAAATAAATAGTATTATTTAAAGTTTAAGGAAGGCCTGTGCCTAGGAATTAAATGACGACGCTTACATTTATTCATTATACGGTCATATCGTAAAGATAAGGAAAATTACATATTTATACCTATTTATTCCTAAAGAATATCAGCAGAAATGTAACTTACTTGTCCGCCGAAGACGAAGCGTTGAAATGTATAGACGACCGGGACCTGTCGAGGTTTAGAGGCGCTTCTTCTTCTTTTATAGATACCTAAAACACAGAACAAATGTGAATTAAATTATTATCATTACAACCCAAAATAACAAAACCGTATACTTTACACAATAATGAATGCAATACCATTACGGTTAATGCAACCACTCGGGCAACCAATCGGGACTGTGCGCTGGAGACGTGAGAGAAGAGTAGGGTGGAGCCACCGGCGAACGATCGGGATTGATCTAAAACACACAAAAAACATGTACTGCAACCCAAAAGCTATAAATACAGCATCTCACCGAGAACCATAATAAACGCATTACCGATGGCGGCGGGCACTCCCAGCGTTCCGGCGAGTCTAACCGCCATCACCATGATTAGAAACTCTGAAACAAGTGCTTGACTATCAACACAATACGTAGTAGAAAATGAAGTAATATACCAAGCAAGAATAAATAAGTAACCAGTACCACAAGGCAAATAAATTATAAGGCAAACCCACCTCCTCAATATCAAATTCGAAGTTACTTTCTCTCTCATTGCTATTACTCATCATCATAGATGGAGGAAGTCTTCAGGCGGCTCCTCATTGACTCGCCAATTTGACATGCTATAAACAAAAAAGAGACAACTATGGTTATAGTACTTATAAAGCTACTAAATAATTAAAAATTAATTCTAAAATCGTTTATATTTTTAATTAATTTTAAATTATTTTGTACCCTTTTTATTTATTATAAGTTTTTTTTCTATAATGTACTGTACTACTAGTCAAGCTCTTTCATTTGATACCCCTATTGAGGTGGTTAAACAAAAAAATGTAATCTACAATTTTGTAGATGCGGCCATTTTAAGTTTTTTTCTTCTATAATGTACTTTATACTATATGTATATACTACTAGTCAAGCGTTTTTATTTGATACCCATATTGAGGTAGTTAAACAAAAAAAATGTAATCCACAATTTTGTGAAGGCGGCCATTTTTTTTTCTATAAGTAATGTACTTACTGTATACTACTAATTAAGCCCTTTCATTTAATACCCATATTGAGGTGGTTAAACAAAAAAATGTAATCCACAATTTTGTGGAGGCGGCCATTTTGGATTTACAATGATACTGAATATACATAATTGTATTGTTATCAGAACTCAAGGTGTGTACCAAATTTCAGATCAATCGGTCAGGTCAGATCCAGGAGGCAAAATTTTAAGTACTAAACTTGGTTCTACGACACACTTTGCAATAAATAAAACTATAGTTTTATCTTTTTTTATTCTATGTGGCCAGTAAATCCATTGAATCTACGACACACTCGTCAAAACTGCTTATGGTCAAGCAATGCCAAACTCTTATTTTTACTGTCTACTCGTCAAAATCTTATTTCTGCATACTCGTCAAAACTGCATATTGGTCTAACTTATCAATGACCTTTTATATCATTGCTAGACAACAGCTATCTTACTCATATGACTTCATTTAATTCTGTAACGAGAGTGAATGAAACCTCTAATCCACATTCGTTTCTATTTTTTCTAGGTTGTCAAAAGGTAAATGTCAAATGGATGTAATTGGATGTCTTTATAACACCATCAGATTAAATGTGTCGTTATTTTATTTTTGTTGCTTTTAAAGAAGTGGCAATCTAACTTGGTTACATTATAATGACGGATTATTTTCACGCTAAGTTGTAGCTCCTCTCAGATAAATTTTATTATTTACAAGGTATTCTTCCGAAGAAACTTATAAACTAGCCATAGCATTGTTAGTGATATATATGCGTTACGTGTGACAAAATGTTTTGTGTGATTGAGGGTTGTAAATCCAAAAAGAAAATAATCAAGAGACAATAACCTTTTATCGGTGAGCTCAGACTGTTTTCGTTTTATCTAAGCATAATTAATGGCATTAATCTATTAAAACACACCATTAGTTTGTCTAAATAGTGATCGTGTCCAGTTCTGTGCTGATATAAGGCATTTATCAATGAAATTTTGTTCAAATGTTGAAGGTTATGTTTTTCGCCTAGTGACGTGCACGACGGTTACAGGTTTCCAAAAAATGATGAAATAAATAAAGAATGGCTACGGCCGGCGTGTAAGAAGACTAAATTGGATATGGAATAAACGCAGTCATATATGTTCCAAACATTTTACGATCAATCAATCATGAACAATGTCTGCGGTACATTTGTACCAACAAGCATTTTGAGCAATCTTGTTAATCATTCTCTAAAACAAAGTTTCGATGACAATCACAGGATCCTATTGATAAAAGCCGTACCTAAGTTATATTTCACAACACGAATACCAAACTAGAATTACAGGAATGTGCGCCTCGTGACAAATTATAAAGCTTTTTAACCAAAACCTTCTTCTTTAAGAGGCAGTGGTTTAATAAAAAGGTTTTAAATGTTCATTTATAAGTTTTTTATTTCCTTAGTAATCCTTCATATTTATATTTTCCTCGTATCAATTTTCAGATTTACTTTCAAAGCATAAAGTTCAATATCCATCTAGTTAATTTGACAGATAAGGGTAGGCCGATGTGACACTGACTGTACACTGCTTCTCGTTATTAACTCGCAAAACTTGCTGAAGGCAAGAGTGACCACTTTTACCGTTAACAATTTTTTGGCCTAACAATAGAACGTAAAGTAGTGTGTGTACACACGGCCACTGATCGACCTACCCAAATCTGTCAAAATATTCCAATTGATATTGAACTCTACATGATGAAGTTTGGTTGCGAGAATTTTACATATATAAGAATAGATAGATGTGACGCTGACTGTACAGGCAGCATCATATCACCCTACCCTACCTACTCTGCGACCTACTAATCTGTGAAATACCTGAAACCGAATCTCAACCTAATGTTGAACTCATAGAGTTCAATATCGATTAGGATATTTTTACAGATTTGGGTTGGTCGATCTGACGCTGCTGTACCTACTGTGATTCAATATAATATTGTAGGTGTTTTTCTTGTGCACCATAACGTAGTTTTTTGAAAATTTATCCGATTTAGTTTATATCGTTTCCAAGGCAAGCGAAAAAGCCGACAATGACCGAATTATTATGTTAGCGTCGAGAAGACAGGATTTGTATCGCTCTCCATACACTCTGTCATTCTGTATCATTTTCTCGTGGAAGTGCATTTTGTCAGTAATGTAGTGCGTGTAGTGAAACGCAGCAAAATATACAGAATGACAATAGTGCATGGAAAGCAATACAATTTCTGTCTTCTCGATTCTAGCATAATACTTCGGTCATTGACGACGCGCTTATCCTTCGCCTTCATACTTATTTACATGTTCAATATTTAGTTTTATTTTTGTCGATATAAAATGCCGAGAAATGACGTCCCTAGTGCGGAATAAACTAGTGACCACCTACACAAATTAGGACAAGTCAAACATTCTCCATCTCTTTCTAACTCATTAGCATGACTCGTAAGAAGAAGTAGGATAAATATATATCTTTGCTTGCTATTTTAGCGTGGTTTCTATGCTTGTTATTGTTCTGAGGTTTTATTTATTGAAATATTTCAACTCTATTCGACTATTCTAAAAATTAGACCAATAAGCAATTTTAGCGAGTATGCAGAAATAAAAACATGACGAGTAGACAAGAAGTGTTATTTTCTTTTAATACACACATTATGCTAATATTATTGTTTTATTTATTGAAATATTTCATTTCTAATCGACGATTCTAACAGTTAGACCAACATCCAGTTTTGACGAGTACGCAGAAATAAGGACTTGACGAGTAGATAGTAAAAATAAGAGTTTGGCATCGCTTGACCAATATACAGTTTTGGTGAGTGTGTCATAGATCTCAATTTGACCCAACATCAACAACATTCAACAAAAACAACAACAAATATGCTAAAAACCCAACATCCAGTTTTGACAAGTACGCAGAAATAAGGACTCTACGAGTAGACAGTAAAAATAAGAGTTTGGCATCGCTTGACCAATATACAGTTTTGACGAGTGTGTCTGATCTTAATTTGACCCAACATCAACAACATTCAACAAAAACAACAACAAACATGCTAAAAACCGTTTATAAATAACAAAGTTATCATGTAAGAGTAAATATGAATTCATTACAATTTACCATTATCACTATCGATAAAAACAAATTTTATCGTAAAACTGCCGACGCGCTACCGATCATAGCGTCTCCCTAGTCAATACGACAGACAAACGAGGTTTCAGCATCGGCTAACGGCAAACTATCTACTTGGCTCCACACAAATAAAGACCAATATGGTTCGCGCAATGACATTATAAACTATAGATACGTTACGTTCATAGTAATTTGCGTTTAAAATCTGTTCCGAGCAATCCAAAACTACACACACTGACAAGTAGATACGCAACGCGGCAAGACCGGCTCTCCACACGCACGAGAGGTTAGAGTAACATTTGGTCGTAGAGTGGACACTTGATTAAAAAGTCAGTACATAGGTAAGAAATAAAACTTCTTACAAAAGTAAATCATATTTATTGGAAATTTGAACAATGAAATAATTAATAATAAAAGAAACGAAATAAAATACATATTTTAAAAATGAGTCAAAACATTAGAATACAAACGTTTTTTAAAATGCGGCACTTTAATTTCTCTACGTCTTCATTGCTAGCAAAATGTAACCCTTTTTCATTTAAATGAGATTTTATGACAAATTCGCACTCAGAAATCTAATTCATTAAAAGAAAAAACATTAATAATCCTTAATTATCAGTATAATGTATTATAAATAGTAGAAAAACCAATTGGCTACTTGACAGTTTTCGGAAAAGTATTTTGAAAATTACAAACGCTTGTTTTATACCACGCAATGATATTATAGTTATTTTAATAATATCATTGACACCACGTACAAGATTTTTTTTTTCATAAAGCTTTATTTAATACAGGCAGTCTACACTAGTTTATCAAGCTCATTTAGTGATGAACAACATGGTTATCTTAAGCGACGCTCGACATCCACTAACCTCATTATTGCAAATGAATTTATAGCAGAAAGAATGGAAAATGGATACCAAGTTGATGTAGTATACACCGATTACCAAAAATGTTTCGATAGAATAGATCATGGTGTATTACTTTCTAAACTTCATGCAGCGGGCATACATGGTGACTTGTATCGGTGGTTTGCTTCCTATATTGATAACCGAAGCCAGGCTATTGTATTGCGTGGCTATATGTCTCGGTGGTCAGAAATACCATCTGGTGTACCACAAGGGTCTATTTTGGGCCCTCTTTTATTTATTATATTTGTTAGAGATATTAGTAAATGCTTTTTACATTCCAAACCCTTACTTTTCGCAGATGATATGAAGATACTTAAGATAATTTCTGATCCTTTGGATGTCCTTGATTTGCAACAGGATCTATTACGTTTTGAACAAAACTGTATTCTGCATAGGTTAGATCTTAACGTGTCAAAGTGTTTCTATATGACATTCACACGTAAGACGAACAAAATTGATTCTAAATATAATATATTTAACTACAATCTAACTAGGGTAAATAATATAAGAGATTTGGGTGTTATTCATGATACCAAATTAATTTTTGATGATCATATCGATCATATTGCAAGTAAGGCCTCCAAGGCCCTAGGGTTTGTGATGCGTATGTCTAAAGAATTCAAGTCCCTGAAGTCAATTAAAGTTCTGTATTGCGCCTTCGTACGTAGCCACCTCGAATATGCCTCGCAGGTGTGGAATCCGCAATATAACGTCTATATTACTCGGTTAGAGATGATACAAAAAAGGTTTCTACGATATCTTGACTATAAGGCTAGCCATCAATCATCTGACTATGAGCATCGCTGCAAATGGTATCACTTTTTGCCTCTGCAAATTCGACGTGAAGTGAATGACGCTTGTTTTATATCTAAACTAGTTAACGGCATCGACATCGACTGCCCAGAACTATTGTCCAAAATTGGTCTTCGCACAAATATACTGTCGCTGCGGCGATGCCCACTGCTTCAAATACCACTAGTTCGTACAAATTACCGACAAAATACTTTTTTAATCCGCGGCTGTGTAACTTATAACAGGTACAGCAACGAGCATGACTTCGATTTATTCTCGACAAGCGCAGCGACTATTAGGCGAACTGTATGTAAACATTTCTTTTATTCTTTAAAGTAAAGTAAAGTTAATTTAAGTAACTTTAGGTAGCAATAAGCTTTATAAGATGTAATATGATGTGTTTTATGCTTCATAGATTGCTTGTTTTTGTTTCTTTTTTTTCATAATTACACGTATTTTTATTTTATTTTTGTAAAGCATTGAGATACAATCAATCTTACAATTGTAATTAAGACTTTAGTATGTTAGTAGTTTGTGGAGGTTTATAATTAGCTTTTAGATTTTACATAGCTATAAAATTTGTAATAACAGCTGTTAACCTTCCTAAAAAGAATAAATAAATAAATAAGACATATTTTTCTTTATTCATTTAAAGTTTCTGCGGAAACGGTTGGTCATGTGACATTTGGCTAAATGTCTGTGACCTCACGACACAATAAACATTTATCTTGAAACCTAAAAGATAGTTTTTGTTTATTTTGTGAAATGTGGCGTCACACGAAGCTCAATCATGGCCGTGTTTCTGGTCTTGTAATCCACAGACAAATAATCGCAAATTTATTTTGTAATAATAAAATATTTACAAATTATCTTAATAAAAAAAACTATTAGATAATTATCGTTAAATTATAAACTGCCATAATCGACATATTTCATATTTTATTGTTACAACAGCCAAAAAGTCAATTCAGTGAAACTATTTTAATGTTTTTTATATTAGTTCATTACATACAATAGATAGCTTTACAAAACGAAGTAAAAATAAAGAACAACTGGCTTTAATTGTAGGCATTTAAGTCAATATTAATATTCGATTCTGCACTAACTAATCTATGTCCGCAGCGCACGCATCCTTATCGCTCTAGCGTCAAAACTAGATTGCACTCTCTTTCTTCACCTGAATATGGCGTATTTGCGTCAGTTATTAGATTATTCGGAGAAATAATTGAAATATACTAAATAATCTAAGTATATTTGCATATTCATATGTGGTAAGCGAACCCTTGTATTTAGTTTACTTTAAAGTCATAATTGGTGCACTTTTGAAACACATACGATGGCATTTTTGATTTATTTTGGTAAGGACACGGGAACTACGGTGCGACACTTTTGCTCGACATTGTGCTCGCCACAGACTAAACACAAGACGTCCCAATTAGGACGTATTTAAGTCTTCACATCGCGCGCGCTTATAACATATCTGTTGTATACAGCTTGCATCAAGCGGGGTCAGCCATATTTCACGTACCTAATCAGTTACTTTTAGTGAGCTGGCACACATAAAAACATTTCTTGATATCTCGGGCATTGTGGAAGTACATACTTTTGAAAATAATACGAGTTTATCGACATTATGACAACACTAACAAACAGCTGATTGGAGTAATGAACTCTGTCTAGTGTTACTTCCTCATTTGCCTCTGCTGTGACCCTAGTATTTTTGTGCCTATTGTGCTGACTCCACCCGCTTTCAACTATTTATTTTTGATAAAGTTTAAAGGGTACCGTGTTGTTATTTTTTTCACTAAGAAAATAAGTTACGACTACCTACTTTTATTTAGTCAATTATTCTCTGTTCCTATCACCAGGTCAGGTCAAGAATGTGTTATCTATCAGGTAAGTACTTTTGACGGTTAATTAGTATGGAGGTACGAATACAAAACTTTTATGATTATGAGAAAATTAAATGTACTTAAATGTAAAGAGTCGTCTGAGTATTGTTCATGAATTGAAAGGCTTGTCATACGAAACGCACTGAGAAATGTCTTACTTCGCATAGCATTTCTATTTTGCTTAGACCGCGATTTTCTAAGCGACACATAGACGCTGTGATTGCTGTATCTTTCCGATTCTATGAATATTTATTTATTTTTTATTTTAATCTTTATTGCACAAAGAAAACAAAATGTACAAAAGGCGGAATTAATGCCAAGTGGCATTCTCTACCAGTCAACCTTAGGGCTAGGCAGAAAGAGTTGTAGGCGGTGCAATTCAAAATATGAAAGAGACAGAGTCAATTCTCAGCGCTGCGGCAGCCGCTACTGCCAAGGCTTTAACTTAGAGAATCGCACTGCTGAGCAATAACTAAAGCAGTATTGTTCTGAGGCTTAGACAAGTAAATGTTTGTGAATACGGGTTTCATTCAGCACTGAACTAAACTTACCCGTTTACACGCAGTAAAAATAACAAAACAGAAAAATCTGTCACCATGTGAGTTTTCATTGTAACTTTTATGTCGGCTCTAAAAAAACAGAAAATAATAATGTTAATAATTTGAACAGTGATAAAAAAAACTTAACTAATTTAAAAATATTGCTAGTTTTCTTAACTCAAAGTCTAATTTACTAGCCCTAAAAAGTATGGGCGGTATTAACATAATGGCGGTATTGATACTAAGAGTCACTCCTGGTATGGGCGGAGTCACAAGAAAGCGTGCGCGTGCGTCTTTCTTCTTAATGGGTTCTGTAGCTCATTTTATTTTTCTAACCGCTTTGGTTGACCCGGTATAAATGTAAGCATTCCTGAAACGCTACCTAGTGTGATACAACATAGTTAAACTTTACTAACTAACTAAGTTTAACTATGTTGTATCACACATAGTTTCAATACTTAACACATTCGTTGTTTACAATAATAATGTTCATAAGAATAACATTTTTAAACATCTGTGACATACGTACTAAATAAAACTTACGTGTGATGGAATATTTTATCACTAATTGACTAAATTAATAGCAACAAACCTAAAAATAATACGCAGCGCTTAAGCCAGTTTACACTTTGTCAGTATTTTGTGATGAATTGATGAATAACTTAACTAATTTAAAAATATTGCTGGTTTTCGTAACTTAAGTCTAAATTTTGAACCCTAAAAACTACTAGGGTTATGGGCGGTATTAACTTCTAGAACCCCAAGCGGTCGCATGAGACCGCAGTTGATAGTACTGGGGCATTACTGTGCCTTTGTGGGAGCGAGCAAACTACACATTTCGGAATTCTAAGTACCAGGATAGGCGGCACACCCCCGACATAGCAACGCCCAACGGTACGTAACGGTTTCATGCCTACAATTTTTTCGCAGTCGTTTGTGAAAGCTTACAGAGTGCATACCTACTTTTAGATATTTTTTTGCTGTTTGGTTTCGATTCGACTACCTATTAAATTAATATGGCATTTCTAAGTAATCAGGAGTATTACGAAATGGTTCTTTGTGTCGGAGCAGCTAATGGCAGTCTCCGTGGTGCTCGTGAACTGTACCGCGAGAGATTCATCGACGGCAGAACAGAAGCTGAGCAGCGACGCTTGCCATCGGCGGATTGCTTTCGACGAATGGTTTTGCGTCTCCAGCAGACTGGATCCTTTCGTGGGACGAGTCCGGTGATCCAGCCAAATATGCGGGACCCGGGTTTTGAGGAGGCTGTGTTGGAGCACTTTCAAGAAAACCCAAGGACCAGTACACGTCGAGCTGCAGCCGTTTTCAACGTGGCCCACATGAAAGTTTGGCGGGTGCTCCGAGATGACGGCCAGCATCCGTATCATTTTCGGCGAACCCAAGAACTCACGCCTGCGGACTTCGAACCGCGTCGTGGATTTTGCCAGTGGTACTGCAACAAAGTTATGACGGTTCCTGGTTTTACTTCAACTGTACTGTGGACGGATGAAGCAGCCTTCACTAGGGGCGGGATAAGCAATATCCACAATGAGCATGTGTGGTCACACACGAATCCACATGCGTCAACACAGTCCAGTGTCCAACATCAGTGGCGAGTGAACGTTTGGGCTGGCATAGTTGGTGGTAGGCTGCTTGGACCTAAGTTTTTACCCCAACGACTAAATGGAGAGAACTACCTCGAGCACTTGACCAATTATGTTGAAGAGCAGCTTGAAGAGTTTCCTTTGGCGGAATATCATGCCATGACCTTTCAGCATGACGGGGCACCACCACATTACGCGCGACAAGTACGCGAATATCTTAACCTACGTTTTTCAGAGTGGATTGGCAGAGGAGGGCGCGTGGCCCGGCCACCGCGATCGCCGGACCTTACACCTCTTGATTTTTTTTTTTATGGGGACATGTTAAGAGTTTGGTGTACGCCGTGGCTTGCGATACTGCCGAAAAAATGAAGGATCGTATCACAGCCGCCTTCTTGAGCATCACACCACAGATGCTTCAAAACGCAGAAGAGTCCGTTCTGCGTCGGGCGCAAACTTGCATCCAGCGGCAAGGCGGGCATTTTGGGCATTTTTGTAAACTGTTCATTGTGAAGTGCAGTGGACTACACGTGCTTCGCTTTACCTCTCAGCCCCAAGAAGTGAATCTTTGTGAGCTGTTTTTATAATTTATCTAATGTAAGTACTGTTGTTTATTAGAAAATTATTATTCTGACCAATGATCAGTAGGCACTCAGTAGGTAATAAGTTGTAAGAAATACATCGTAATACGAGTAGAATGTTTCCAATTTCCGAGTGAACTGTAACAATATTTGTTTTGTTTACTGTTTGTTACATGATAACTTTGTTATTTTTTAACATTGAGATACAATAAACTAGAGAAGACACCGCGAAGCAAGTTTGTGCGCAACTAAGGTGCAGCCGCAAGGTTCACAATCGCTTGAATCACGCGCAATCACTGAGGCGTTTGCAGCCCATGGACTGCACCTTAGTGCGCACAAACTTGCTTTGCGGTGTCTTCTCTAGTTCATTGTACTTACCTCGATGTTTTTAAACAGTTTTTAGCTTGACAATTTTTTTTATTATAGCATGTCAAATTGGCGAGTTAATGAGGAGCTGCCTGCAGACTTCCTCGATCTCTTGTATGCAGATGAAGATAGCAATGAAGAGGAGAGCGGTGACTTTGGCTCCGATATTGATGAGGTTGTAACCCATTTTAATTTGCCTTATAATTTGTTATGATTGAGGATTGAGTGAGTGTATGTAACTTTGTGGTACCAGTTACTTAATTATTCTTGTTTGATATTACTACATTTACTACTACGTATTGTGTGGATAGTCAAGCCCTTGTGTCAGAGTTTCTAATCATGGTGAAGGCGGTTATTCCATTGGGGTGTCAGTGTTTTAAATAGACATATTTTTTATGTTTAAGGATGAAGTGAGTAATCGCGGGGTCCATCAGCCAGTCTCGCGTTTAACGCCGGAACGCTGGGAGAGCCCGCCGCTATTGGTAATGCGTTTTGAAATGAAACACTTTTTACGGATTAACTCGCGTTTAATTTACTATTTACATAGTTTTTATATTATCCTGACGTTTCGAACCCTTTACAGGGTCCGTGGTCACAGGGAGACTGAGGTGTTGGTCGTCTCATTGTCAGAAGTTATTTGCCTACCGTCAATAATTTTTATATTTTACCGGGTGCGTTCAAGTTTACACAATACGAGCTAACAATATTTTTAGGTCTGGCAATGTGTTGCTGTTGGGGCTGGGATTTGATGACCTGTATGATGGGGTCCCAGGCAGGTGGTAAATTCCAACCATCCTCTCTATTGAAATTACGATGTTTTTTAATTTCAATAGCCTCGCGTATCATCCTAGGGATGAATCGTTGTTCCTTGGCGAGTATTTGAGGTTTGTCAAATCTGATGTAATGGTTGGGTCCCTCGAGAGCATGTTCACACACTGCAGACTTATTTTCGCGCCTATGCTTGACGTCGGCTATATGTTCTTTTACGCGGGTTCCTACACTTTTCTTTGTTTGCCCGATGTACGAGAGCCCACAGTCGCAGTCCAGTTTGTACACGCCTGCATCTTGAAGGGGTATATTGCACTTGACAGGTCGTAAGAACTGGTTGATCTTCTTTGGCGGCTTAAAGTAAGTATTGATTGAAGCTCGCTTCAAGATGTGACCAATCTTGTCAGTGACGCCTTTCATATATGGAAGTACTGCAGGTTGGCGCTCGACTGTGGTTGGTTTTTTGCGTTTTTTGTGACGAAGCCGCGGTACTTGCAGTTTGTTATCCTGTAGTACATGCTTGACATGCTGAAGTTCAGCAGCCAGGTGTTGGGTGTCACAGATGCCGCGTGCTCTCTGAAACAAAGATTTCCCTACAGTAGCCAACTGTCTAGGATGGTGGTGAGAATCACCATTGAGGTACCTATCTGTATGGGTTACTTTACGAAACACAGTGTGGCTCAAACTATGGTCAGGATTCCTGATGATTAAAGTGTCCAAGAAAGCTAACTTGTTGTCTGCCTCTAACTCCATTGTGAACTGTATTTTAGGGTGTATGGAGTTAAGATGACTTAGAAAAGCAGATACTTTATCAGTTGGTAAGATAGTGAAAGTGTCATCTACGTACCGCTTATAGAACCTTGGGGTTACGGGTGATGTGCTTAGGGCCCGCTCCTCGAAGTCTTCCATGAAAATATCGGCGACAATGGGTGATACAGGGGACCCCATAGCAACACCCTCTATTTGCAAGTAGTAAACTTCATTCCACAAAAGGTAGCCAGATGTTAGACAATGCTCTAATAGTACTGCATATTCGTTGGGCATATTTTATTCAACTAGTCTTTTCTTGGTAATTTCAATGCAGTCCTGTACTGGTAGACATGTAAATAGGGACTGGACATCAAAACTAACCATGGTTTCATTGTCAGCAAGATGTAGGTCTTTAATATCACTGACAAACTGGTAAGAATCCTTCACATAAGCTGTTGTATTACCTCTTAGTGGGGAAAGTATTTTTGCTACATGCCGGGCCAAACGGTAAGTTGGTGAGTCGATCTGGCTTACAATCGGACGTAGCGGAGCCTCAGGTTTGTGGATTTTTGGTAACCCATACAGTTTAGGTGGTTTAGGGCAGGAAGGTATTAAATAATTAGTGTCTAGATTTAACGTTTCCGAGTGTTGTTTGACAAGATCACTGGTTTTCTTTAATATTTTGTTAGTTTGATCGCATTTAACGCGTTTGTAGGTCTTGTCATCTGATAAAAGTTGAATTTTTTTTTTTTTTTTTTTTTTTACCTTTAATACCTTCCTGCCCTAAACCACCTAAACTGTATGGGTTACCAAAAATCCACAAACCTGAGGCTCCGCTACGTCCGATTGTAAGCCAGATCGACTCACCAACTTACCGTTTTTCCCGGCATGTAGCAAAAATACTTTCCCCACTAAGAGGTAATACAACAGCTTATGTGAAGGATTCTTACCAGTTTGTCAGTGATATTAAAGACCTACATCTTGCTGACAATGAAACCATGGTTAGTTTTGATGTCCAGTCCCTATTTACATGTCTACCAGTACAGGACTGCATTGAAATTACCAAGAAAAGACTAGTTGAACAAAATATGCCCAACGAATATGCAGTACTATTAGAGCATTGTCTAACATCTGGCTACCTTTTGTGGAATGAAGTTTACTACTTGCAAATAGAGGGTGTTGCTATGGGGTCCCCTGTATCACCCATTGTCGCCGATATTTTCATGGAAGACTTCGAGGAGCGGGTACTAAGCACATCACCCGTAACCCCAAGGTTCTATAAGCGGTACGTAGATGACACTTTCACTATCTTACCAACTGATAAAGTATCTGCTTTTCTAAGTCATCTTAACTCCATACACCCTAAAATACAGTTCACAATGGAGTTAGAGGCAGACAACAAGTTAGCTTTCTTGGACACTTTAATCATCAGGAATCCTGACCATAGTTTGAGCCACACTGTGTTTCGTAAAGTAACCCATACAGATAGGTACCTCAATGGTGATTCTCACCACCATCCTAGACAGTTGGCTACTGTAGGGAAATCTTTGTTTCAGAGAGCACGCGGCATCTGTGACACCCAACACCTGGCTGCTGAACTTCAGCATGTCAAGCATGTACTACAGGATAACAAACTGCAAGTACCGCGGCTTCGTCACAAAAAACGCAAAAAACCAACCACAGTCGAGCGCCAACCTGCAGTACTTCCATATATGAAAGGCGTCACTGACAAGATTGGTCACATCTTGAAGCGAGCTTCAATCAATACTTACTTTAAGCCGCCAAAGAAGATCAACCAGTTCTTACGACCTGTCAAGTGCAATATACCCCTTCAAGATGCAGGCGTGTACAAACTGGACTGCGACTGTGGGCTCTCGTACATCGGGCAAACAAAGAGAAGTGTAGGAACCCGCGTAAAAGAACATATAGCCGACGTCAAGCATAGGCGCGAAAATAAGTCTGCAGTGTGTGAACATGCTCTCGAGGGACCCAACCATTACATCAGATTTGACAAACCTCAAATACTCGCCAAGGAACAACGATTCATCCCTAGGATGATACGCGAGGCTATTGAAATTAAAAAACATCGTAATTTTAATAGAGAGGATGGTTGGAATTTACCACCTGCCTGGGACCCCATCATACAGGTCATCAAATCCCAGCCCCAACAGCAACACATTGCCAGACCTAAAAATATTGTTAGCTCGTATTGTGTAAACTTGAACGCACCCGGTAAAATATAAAAATTATTGACGGTAGGCAAATAACTTCTGACAATGAGACGACCAACACCTCAGTCTCCCTGTGACCACGGACCCTGTAAAGGGTTCGAAACGTCAGGATAATATAAAAACTATGTAAATAGTAAATTAAACGCGAGTTAATCCGTAAAAAGTGTTTCATTTCAATGTGTAGTGCTCGCTTAAACCTCAGAAAACAATAGGTAATGCGTTTATTATGGTTCTCTGTGAGATGCCGTATTTAGCTTATGGGTTGCAGTACATGTTTTTATTGTGTGTATTAGATCGATCGCGATAGTTCACCGGTGGCTCCACCTACTCTCCTCTCACGTGCCCAGAGCGCCGCGAGTGGTTGCCGCAAAAATGGTTAAATGGTTAAATTATGATGAATGCGAATGTTTTTTAGAACCTCAAATGTAAGGCATTGGACAAAAGACGCACATACACGCATACACCGACACACACACGCACACACACGCACGCATCCACACACGCACACACACTCACTCACTCACACACACACACACATACACACACACACACACCCCTGTTTGTACAGACGGCCTTTCGAGGACTATGGTTTTATATGACCCATCCGAGGACTCTCTCAAAAACCATGTTAATGACCTTGTATTGTTACTTTAAAACGATAGAAAGAAACAGAAAACACTTTGTTAATGATCAGGTCTATTTGTCTAACGTTATTGCAGCATTTTATTTATTAACTTTTCTTGACCAATGCGTGGACTTATTATACACTGCCAACGTTTGTGGAGACATCTTTCCGAGGACGACTGTGTGTACCTTTCGAGGACCCAATCGCCTGACTACACATGGCAATCCGGCGACTCATTTTCACACACTTTCTCTTGAATCCAATACAATTCGAGGACCGTGTGTTTGACTGTACAGAAACAATATGAGGACGTTTTTCCGAGTCCCGCATGTACAAAGCGAGGACCACTAATGTGTAAACATAACATGTTTTAAGTACCATTCGAGAACATTTATTTTGTAATTAACATTCGATGTGGCCCTGATGTACATAAGCTCTTTACATGACCGGACCTGATTTATGATAAGGCATGTGAAATCGCGTTATTCCCAGTATCCTTAACCACTAAGGAACTAGCTATCTTACCTCGAACTGCTGATAACATTGTTGTTATGGCGACGCGACATACTAAGATAAGTTGGTGGTAGCTATAGCCAGGCGGACTTAGAACAAGGCCTACTGTTCCTACTGGCGAGTTATAGAAGGTTGTGATGATGGAAGGTGATGGTTAATAACGACTGCGTCTCTTTATGTAATGTTGTATATTTATAGTGATTACATTGTAACTAACTTATTGTCTCTAAAACATACAAGACGATTTATACTACGTAGATGTTGGAGGGAGGATGCCGTCTATCTTTATCGGATCTATACGCGTTTAGGAATGCGCTTACAAACTCTTTAACCATACGTGAGGATAATAAATTATGTGGCGACGCAAGCCGCCACACCTACCACTAACCAAACCGAGCACAGTTAGTACCCCCGCTGGGAATCGAACCCGGGACCTCATGGTTTAAGATCTTACCGCTAGACCACAGAGGCGGTTAAAATTACTAAAAATGTTGATATTTTTTATGACAGGCTATGACATTCTACCACCAGTTTTACCGCTACCATCTTATCAAAGTATGTCGCCATGACGACTATGTTATTAGCATTGTTGTTTTCTAAATTGCGAACTTATGCATATGCTTTCGTCGTAGTGATTGTTAGTTGACTACGGCTAGGTACCTAACCACCGACGTTGTTATATATTTTGTACATTAGCCAATTATTTGGTTCCATAAGTTACCATTGAAGTCTATTTTATACTTATTGTATTTTGTATCTTTATATTTATTATATGACCTGGTATATGATATATGATGAGTATGTATAGTATTTTATGACCTGGCAACGACATTTTTTTTGTAAATGTCGTTACTTCTGTGCGCTATAGTTTTTTGCGCCCGTTCTTTGAAACAGTTAAAAAATGATGTCCTGAATTCGTGGTAGGTTAAAAAGATTTATACGATTTAAAGTAATTATTAATTGAGTTTATTAAATAAACATATTTTGACAATGACTTTATAATCTTTTGTCCAATGATAGGTACGAAAACCAGCTACTTTTTTTCGTACTCAACATAATAATCATCACAATATGTGTACTGTCGGTCATTGAGGAGTTTCATAGGGTATCTGTGAAGTCTGTGATCCTTTGCTTATTGATAGCTACTTAACCAGCTACTTTTCTTCGTACTCAACATGATAACCAATCACAATATGTGCACTGTTGGTCATTGAGGAGTTTCATATGGTATCTGTGAAGTCTGTGATCCTTTGCTTTTTGATAGTTACTTAACCAACTACTTTTCTTCGTACTCAACATAATAATTAATCACAATATGTGTACTGTTGGTCATTAAGGAGTTCTATATGGTATCTGTAAAGTCTGAGATCTTTTGCTCATTAATAGTTACCAAACCATTTACTTCTCCTCGTACTTAACATGATAATCCATGACGATATGTGTACTGTTGGTCATTGAGGAGTTCCATATGGTATCTTTTAAATCTGGGATCCTTTGCTCGTTGAAAGTTACCTAATCAGCTACTTTTCTTCGTATTCAACATAATAACTAATTACAATATGTGTACTGTTGGTCTTTGAGGAGTTCCATAGGGTATCTCTGAAGTATGTGATCCTTGGCTCATTGATAGTTACATAAGCAGCTACTTTTCTTCGTATTCAACATAATAATCAATCACAATATGTGTACTGTTGGTGATTGAGGAGTTCCATACGGTATCTGTGAAATCTGGGATCCTTTGCTCATTCATAGTTACCTAACCAGCTACTTTTCTTAGTACTCAACATAATAATAAATCCAAATATGTGTACTGTCGGTCATTGAGGAGTTCTATAGAGTATCTGTGAAGTCTGTGATCCTTTGCTCATTGATAGTTGCTCAACTAGCTACTTTTCTTCGTACTCAACATGATAACCAATCACAATATGTGTACTGTCGGTAATTGAGGAGTTTCATATAGTATCTGTGAAGTCTGAGATCCTTTGTTCATTGATAGTTACCTAACCAGCTACTTCTCCTCGTACTCAACATGATAACCAATCACAATATGTGTACTGTCGGTCATTGAGGAGTTCCATATGGTATCTATGAAGTCTGGGATACTTAGCTCGTTGATAGTTACCTAATTAGCTACTTTTCTTCGTACTCAACATAATCATATCAATTACAATATATGTACTGTCGGTTATTAAGGAGTTCCATAAGGTATCTACGAAGTCTGTGATCCTTTGTCTACTCATAGGTACCAGCTACTTTCTTTGTATTTAATACAATAACCAAACACAACTTGATCATTCGTCATTGAGGAGTTTTGTTGCCTGTCGCCAAGGGTCTTCATCATATCTTCACCATATTTTAAATGTAACGATTAAAACCTATTGATACAAAACATCCAAATCAGTGTAACCTGAAAATACATTAAAGAAACATAGTATATACAACCGAATTGATAACCTACTCCTTTCAGAAGTCCGTTAAAAATATTAGACAACATCACATACATTGCTCTGATTCTGCATTGACCCAGCCGGGAATCGAACCTGAGACCTCAGAGATGGCGATATAAGAGTCCACCGGCGTGCGAGCCACTCGACTAGAGCGGTCGTCAATAATGAAGATTGAACTAAAAGTTATGATCGTCTATTTAAAAAAAAAAATAGTAAAGAAATTTTGAAAATGTTTTTATTGAAAATAAAGATTAAAATGCTGTTGACAATGTACGAAAAGCTACAAAAGCATTCGGTAGGTCCTAGGTACCAGTCATCACACCACTCTCCTCATCAATCTAGGGCATTCTAGGGCATTGATCAGACAAAAAAAAATCGTTCACTTGATAGAAATTTCACACGCCCAACGATTTAATATTTTTGTCTGATCAATGCCTTAGATTCACGAAGAGAGTGGTTTGATGACTGGTACCTAGGACCTACAGAATTATGTTTTAGCTTTTAGTACATTGTCTACATCATTTTAATCTTTATTTTTAATTTTAATTTTGTTATAACGATTTAAAAAAAATGAGAAGTATATCATACTTCTAATTCTTTTTAATTCATTCAACTTGCCCTTTCATTTGATATCCATCACCCATATTGAAACAAATATGAAATTTGGCATTTCCGGCGGCAATCTTAGATTTAAAAATATATCAAAACTTTTAAACAGTATTCTATTACTCAAGCCCTTTCATTTGATACCCATATTGAAGGGGTAGTAAAAAAAAATTTGCCTGCAATTTTGTTGGCGGCCAAATTGGATTTTTAATTTTTTCATAGTGTAATCCATTCTACTAGGCAAGACCTTTTATTTAATACCCATATTGAAGGGGTTGTCATAAGAAAAATTAACCTGCTATTTTTTTAGCGGCCATATTGGATTCTCATTTTATTTTATAGAGAACTCTGTTCTACAAATCAAGCCCTTTCATTTGATACCCCCATTGAGGATGTAGTGATAAAATATGTAATCCGCCATTTTGTAGCGGCGGCCATCTTGGATTTACAATGATACCAAATGAATTAAATTATATTCTTATTAGAACTAAAGGTGCGTACCAAATTTCAGATCAATCTGTCAACAGGAAGTGGGTCTAATTTTAATTACTAGATTTGACCCAAAGAAATAAACAGGGCAAGCTAAATAAAACCGTTTAAAATTAAAGAAAAAATGCTTTTTATAAAATAATAATTTCAACCTGATAAGAAAAATATCATTGTATAAGTACCTACATTGCTATCTTTAACGATAATTAACCATATTCGTCTACGTCACAATAATCCCATATCGTGAGATGAGTACATTACCTATTATTAGTTAGTATTAAACTTATACTAGCACAAAAGTACTCGTCAAGACGATTCAAACGAGCCCATACTCGATGGGGTTATGTTGTTTAATTACTGAGTTGCTATGGCCATATTCCAGCTCTATCATCAGACCCTGGTTACCATCTAGCACAAAAGTACTCGTCAAGACGAATCAAACGAGCCGAGACTCGAGGTTGCGTCGTTTCTTTACTGAGTTCCTATGACCATCTTCCAGGTCCATCATCAGACCGTGGTTATTATTGAAAGACAAACTACTCGTCAAGACGATTCAAACGAGCCCAAACCAATTTAACCGCCTCTGTGGTCTAGTGGCTAAGCTACCTGTTTCAGACCCAGAGGTCCCGGGTTCGATTCCCAGCGGGGAGTACATCTTTGTGTGCTCGGTTTGGTTGGTGGTAGGGCTGTTAAGTCCGCCTGGCTAGCTACCACCATCTTATCTAAGTGTGTCGCCATAACAACGATGTTTATAGCATTGTTGTGTTCCGGCAGTTTGAGATAAGATAGCCAGTTCCTCAGTGGTTGAGGATTCCGGGTGTAGCGCGCTTCCACCTTCGGCCTTATCGTCACTTACCATCAGGTGAGATAAAGGCCAAGCGCTTACCCGTTGCCAATAAAAAAAAATTAAAAAAAAAAAAAAAAAACTCGATAAGATTGTATCGTTTCTTTGCAAAGTTCCTATGGCCACCTTCCAGCTCCATCATCAGATCAGCACCATGTTATCATAATATTGCATTGTCATGCGATTTACACATGTATGCAAAATTTCAGCTCTATCGGTAACCGGGAAGTGGATGAAATTTAATTAGCAAACGGACAGGTAAAACTAAATAAAATCTTGTAAACATACTTACTTTGCTTACGTTCTTACAAAACAAAGACGGAAACACAACACTCTTTGATCACGACGTGAAAATGTATCCTTATGAGGACCTAAATACACACTGTCAGGTACTGACACCAATACGAGGTCTTGAGTGTAAAATTTACACATAAGTCCTCACACAGTACAACAAACATGAGTCGAGTGTATAGCGAGTGTGTATAAATCGATAGTGGCGCCGCCTAGTGTTCACACTCTGTCGGTGTGTGAACCGAAATTTTCAAAACCAATCCGAGGATTCCTTGACTTTTCCTTATTAAGTATACAGGAAGGTTCACAATCGCACGTAGAGTACGATGCCGTAGTCAAGTCAAACCGAGGACCCACGAAAAAGTCCTCGGATTGAAAACGTCCTCGGATGTGCCTTGTGTATTCAGGCCCACGTCCTCGTATGGTACTTAAAACAAACACACGCGCACACGCACTCACACCCCTCCGAAACACACACCCTCTAAAACACACATCATCACTTCATATCGATTACACCCACCAAAATTCAGACAAAAACCTTTGTAAAATTAGTATTAAGTAGATTAGTAGAAATTTTTGTTTGATATGTTTTTATTGATATAGTCTAAAAATTCACAATGTTATAATTATGTAATGGAAGAGCGGAGTCATTTGGTACAGGCAATATTTGCTTAAAAGATGACTCCGGCCACTATATTTGTAAAACAAATGAGGAGCTGTGGAACAAAAGCGGGCTTGTCCCATTATTATTTGTAAATAGATAAACAAAAAATATTCGTTTGTAAAATAGGTTAGGTTAGAAACTTTTATAAGTGCTTGTACTATCGCATTGGATTTTTTTTTCTGTAATGAAAAATTACATTACAGAAAAAAAAAGTTAAGTTTTGTTGTTTCAAATAAATAAATAAATAAAAAATTAGTTGAATTTTACACAGGAGCAAAAAAACTGAAATTGCTAGTTAAATCATAGCTGGATTTTTTTTATTTTATTAATAATGTTTATCTTAAAAACCATTAGCCTTACTTTTGCTCACAAAAGTAAACTCTATAATTTTTTTTTAATTCGGACAAGTCTAGTTTTGTTTGAAAACGGTGGACAACTCCGCTTATGATTAAACAACATGAAAAATCTCATGGAACATGTCCGGTTATGATATGATTCAAAAAAACAAGATTTGGGCCATGATTTTGGCATAGTACTATTTTAATTTAAAAATTAGACATTATTAGTGTTTGATTGATTTAGGATTACCATACTTAAAAAGAATAATATTTTATGTGACAAGTTCGGTTTCGATTGAAATTTAAATATGAAAAGACAAATCGCCCACTTTTTTTCCGGTTTTGATTGGTAAAAAAAATCATTGAAATTGTTTGCAATTTTGAACAGGACAAGTCCGTTTCTGTTTAAAACCGCATTTTTTTTTTAAAAATCTGTAAGATCGGACCGCTTTTGATGATCATACTATTTTAAGCGGCGATAGATATGCGCTCAAAGAGTTCTTAATTATTATTTTTTTTTTAGAATATTATGACAAGTCCGCTTTTGTTCCGCAGCTCCTCAAATCTTTTAAATGAAATAAAGTATTCTTATTCTTAAACTATTCTTATTCTTAAAAAACTCTAACAGCATAGAGCGGCGATGGGCTCACCACCTGTCACGTTGAGCTCATGTGCAGTCGATATTTGGTGAAAGACTGCCTTTGCTGTCCTCATTGCTTTGTTTCTGACCAATCCTTCAGGGATAATAGTCGTAATTATATGTATGTATGTACAAATATAAAATAAAATACCAGAGAAAATCAAATTACTGTAGGAATTTAATGGTTAAAGGTACGAGTAACAAAGTAGGATCTAACAAACTCAACAGCTATAGCTAGAAAACAATAGAACTGCGGTGGCCATTATTGTAACAATTGTTTTTGAAAAGGATTTATACAAGTGAGCAGCGTTTGGCGCCCTAGGCACCCGTGGGTAGGACTCGTGTAGCGCATCCCAGAATAGCGTGCGGTTGGGTATTGGGACACCGGCCACTTCGATGATATGTCCCAGCGAGTAGTGCGGCGTTCTGTCCACACCCGTGGGCGGCCACGTTGGCAGCGAATTGTTACGGCCATCTGGTGTGGGGTTCCTGAAATACGTAATGGCAGTGTTATTGTCAAATAATGTCAATAATATTAACAACATATAACCTTAGCATGTAAAGAAATAACGACTACCTATTTGCCCTTCCTCATGAACATTCATACGTACGTACGTGTATGTATGTATATGCAGTTCATATTTGCATGCATATATGTATGTGTATTAATGAAAACTAATGATTAGACGGTACAAATTCTAAAGCTTTGTCTACGTACCCATGTACGATGAAATCGAGGAACAATTCTCGCATGGTTGCTTTCATTTCCAAATAGTCTTGGGGTAATCCCACTTCGATCTCATCCAATACAGCATTCGATTGGAAGCAATGATTAGCTCCCTGAATATCATATCCGGGAAAAGCAGGCATGTCGCTTCGTGTAAAAGAGTATTCATACAAATACACTTCTCTATTACCAGCCTGCACTTGCAGTTTAGCCGATTGCAATATGCCTTGAACAAATAAAATGTCTGAGAAATAGTTAGCGAAGGATAGTATAGTTTCATTGGATACTGCGTTATCGCCGAAGTAGAATTCTTTAATTTGCGTCGTAACTTCTTCCCTTACTTCTTTATTTTCAAATTCTAGGATATCGGGCACAAAGTCTGAAAACCTTTCATTCATTAAGGCCTGCCATTCATAGAAATAAGCGTACCGCCAAGCGCCTTCTAAATCTGTAAATCCGTAATATACTGGTAAAATTTTGTAATTTCCATTTCGTAAAATTTGTATAGGAGCCTCTTCAAGAAATCTTTCTTGGCCAATATCTTTTTCTACACAGGGTGTAAAAACTATGGCGGAATCTTTTCTGTCAATAAAATGGTCCTGCAATAAAACATCATACGACAGAGACTTGTAAAACTCTGTGAGGGCGTCGATATCGTCCACATTGTTAAAATTCAGTTGTAAAGCATGCTCTTTTGCATTTTGGAGAGGATCGAATTGGACCGAACCGAGACTGCTGGCACTTTCAGGCATTACCTTGTGCATTAGTCCGTCCGTTAATTTGGATAGCATCAGAAGCTCAACTGCAGTCCCGCCAGCACTACAGCCATTGACGCTGACATCGTTTGGGTTACCACCGAAGCTAGCGATGTTGTCTCTCACCCACCGCAGCAGCGCTACTTGATCTTTCATACCGGCATTGCCCGGGGCGTCGTCGTTTCCCAGACACAAGAAACCGGGAATCCCAAGGCGATAATTAAATATAACTGCTATGATCTTTTTACTTTTTACTAGACTTATTGCTGACATCACATTTGCAGTTCCTATTTGAAAGGCTCCTCCGTGAACTATTACTAAAACTGGGAGGTTTGCCTCTATGACGTCTGGTACTAAAACATTTGCTATCAGGCAGTCCTCTTGCATTGTCGTATTAAAATGTCCAACAAGTACTGCATTTTGTGGGCAGACAATTCTTCTGTCTACTGCTTCAAATGTGTCGCTCCAAGAGGGCGGTGCTAAAGGTGCCTGAAATAATAAAAAATACGTTCATTAAAGGAATATAAATGCAGTATCCGTAAATTGTTAAATGTGAGTGCAATGGTGAGTATAAGTGGTTTATTATACCTAGTAATTAAGTTAAGCCTAGCCATACCTTTTATAGTGTTTACACCTAATTTTATAATATACCTATTATTCTTTATCCTTACTAACATAGTATAATGAACCAAATGCTACCAAAGTTATTTATAGCATCAGAGAGTTGAAGAACAATTAAGTAATTAATTTGTAATTAACTATAACAACGGTAAATAAGAACACATAACTATTTTTTCATCTATAATTCTACTCTACAATTAACATCTTTAAGATGTTAATTATATTTATGTTTAGTTAAATTTATTTTTATTTTTAAATTACCAACTCGTTTTTAAACTTTTGCACATGCAGTTAAAGTACTAACGTTTCAAAGTACATACACTAAATAAGACCATTACCCTATCTATTCTGTGCCTTTTACAACGTCAAGCAATAAGGATTAGATTAAATAGTGTTACCAATATCATTCATTTTAAGTATGACTCATATACTAATACTTACAAATTCTAATATGAAGTAAATTCGAGTAGGTATGTATAAGAAATTAGATGATCAATACTAACAATAAAAAGCACGAAAGAAATTTTAAAGGTGGAACAATTTTATTTTATTTATTTGAATTTTCTCACCCTATGCTTTCATTAAAAATAGAATTTTAAAAGAATAATCGGAAAATTTATTTATAATATAAAATTACCATTTACAAAAATGTAACTACATGGTATAATTAAAAAGACCCGTAGCGAAGCCGAGAGCCACGCATTCAGTCAATGATTCTGTCCTGGGCAACGTATGGTTACGAAGACATCAAGTGTCAAAGTTATGATATTTTATTTCATTTTTTGCTATAACAATTTTAACGACCTCCTTGGTCGAGTGGTTTGGACACCGGTTTTCATGGTGTCGCCATCTCTGAGGTCTCGGGTTCGATCCCCGATCGGGTCAATTTAGAAATTATTGTTTTTCTAAATTGTCTCGGGTCTGAGTGTTTTCTATGTATAATAAGTATGTATTGAAGTATGTTTATCCGTTGTCTAGTAACCATTTAACGAGTTTCTTCGAAGCTTCTCATGGGCTAGATAATTGGTGTGAGTGTGAGTGACTATGATAGTTACTTAACTTTATTTTAACAGTAACCATCAACTGGCTACCATCGACTCTTTTATACGCGTAAAACAATCTGTGCGCGCATTACATTACGTGCTGCAGAAAACGAGTGTGGCGATCACTTTTCGAAAATCGAATTTTACTGCAAGCGATTTTTGCATTCGCATAATTTTCCATTTTTTTTTTATTTTCTGTGCGTTTTTTTCCCGGAGGGTAAATTTCTGAATATTTTTTTAACATAAAGTCCATTCTCAAATATTCCTAGTCACTTAATTTACACATCCGCTTACGTGTTCGAATTTCTACCTATGCTATTTAAAAAAAATAGGTAACATTTAAAAAAAAAAATTATTAACGTCCGGGAAAAAAACTATCAGAAAAGATTAGACTATGAAAAAAATTTTGGTGGTTAATGTTACTCGCGTCCGTAGGTTTACCCTTGAGACCCTACACGTGACCCCTGGGTGGTGCTATATGAGTGACACTGACTGAGAGGTAGAGCCAAGCTGAGTTGCAGCACGCATTGGGCCGGCTCGCCCGGGGTAATACCACTCTCTCATGAATATCTCATAAAAAAAATAAGGCAGTGCAAATTGCTAAGATCGGAGACGTTCTCGGTCAAAAGTATCAGGTCAGGAGTTGAAGGTCAAGTCCAGAGTACTCTAAACCGACGATGAGTAATAATATGCTCAATCAATCAATCATATGAAGAATGTTAGGAGAGTAAATGAAGCAAATGATGTGTCTCAGGATCGTATGAAATGAAAAGCTGTGAACTCTGCTTATGTAAGTACCCCTCCTGTAAACGGGCATAATTATAATGTATGTATGTATGAAAATAGCCATACTGCCTATACTATAACTAGGGCAAAATTAGATTAAGAACGTTTGTTAAGAGGGATTACGCATTTTGGTTTCCCATACAAACTTCCAAGTCGAAATTTTTAAAAACCATTAAGCCAATTTTTATGAAACTACATGCTAGAGTAAAACTTTTAAAACTTTCTATAGTGGACTTTAAATCGCATTATCTCAGCTAAATAAATGTTTTTTAAAAATGTTTCAACAAACTATTTATATCCCTGTATTTTACTTTAGCATGCAAAGTTTCATTAAAATTGGCTTATTGATTTTTAAAAATTTCGACATGGAAGTTTGAATGGGAAACTGAAATGCGTAAACCTTCTTATCAAACTTCTAACAATTCGTGAAAAAATACTACCACCCCTTCTCTTCCCTTGGGTGTCGTAAAAGCGACTAACGGACTAAAGACACATACATCCAACCACCTGTCACGCTTCGCACATGTGCTGTCGCTATTCGGTGAAAAGTGGACTATGCTAGAGGACTGCTTTTGCTGTCCTCATTGCCTAGTCTCTGACTAGCCCTTCAGGGATAATTGTCGTGATTATATGTATGTATACATCAAGCCCGCTTCTTGGTCGGGAAGGCAGAGACCACAGCATACCATTTGCTACAATTCTGAATGCCTGACACACATCCATTGCTTCACTTACACTCAAACGTACTTCAACTTCATACGTACTCGTCGCTTAACACGTTCGCTGCCACTGCCCGCACCAGTGCGGACTAACAATTAAATTTCAATTGTGTCTGGTGTGTGGCAGTCAGTGGGTTAAGGTATTCTTGACCTGTGCAATTACTCGGATTTTTACGTTTGCTTGAGATAAAATCAAGAGAAAACCATTTTTTACACCCATAATTTTTATTCGTTTTAATGAAATTAAAGGTGATTTCCACGGGACCACCCTTAAACTCCGAAAAACTCAATTCCGAATTTATATATTCCGAATTTTAAAACGCCGAATTTCATACTTCCCATAAACTTAAATTACGATTATTTAAAATCACGAACGTCAATATTCCGAATATCATAAATACTATTTTTCAGTTTTCCGATTTTCATAAGTACGAAGAAACCAAAACACGAAATGTTATAAGTCCGAAAAACGGATTTCCGATTATCATATTTTCTAAAATTCATTGCTGCTTAATATTGCAATCCTTTTTTTTTATCGTGGCAACAACAAGCAGCGTGTGCCAAAGCCAAGTTGCTATAATTAACGCTTTTCCGGAATTGAGTTCAGTTCTCGTAGCGAATTCTAATATGTCTCTACAAAATGAAAACGGGTGCCACGAATTGGTAATTTCAGTTTAGGAAAAAGAAAGAAGTCGGCTGGAACCATATTTGGTGAATAAGGTGGTTGCTAGATGATATTTGTTTTTGGTTAAAACTTCGTTCACAATGATGGCCTTATGCGAAGGCGCATTATCGTGGTGCAAAATCTAAGAATTTTCTTTCCACAAAGACCTTTTTCGTCGAATTCGCTCTGTTAAACGCCACAAATAATATTCTTTATTTACCGTTTGACCTTCCGGCAAGAATTCCGAGTGCACAACACCGCGATAGTCAAAGGAAACAGTCAACATGACTTTGACTTTTGATAGACTTTGGCGTAGTTTTTGTCGGTTTCGGTTTAGTGGAAGGCGTCACTCCGAAGCTTGTTGACTAGTTTGCATGTGAAACTTGTAAACCCACGTCTCGTCACCAGTAACAATGCGTTGCGTGAATGTTGGGTCGGATTGATTGATTGAGTTTTTGGAGAAAATTCAGGTCTTTTGGGACTAGCCGAGCGGCAACATGTTTCATACCCAAGTGATTATTTAAAATAAGCGGCTATCTCACTCAAACTTGAATGAGGATTTTCAGTCACCATTTCCTTCACTTTTGCAATGTTTTAACTTCAGTTGAAGACGTTGATGGCCTACCAGAGCGAAGCAAATCTTCCATCACATCTCGACCGCTTTTGAACGCTTTGTACTTATAAACACGTGTTTTTGATAAAGTCGATTCACCTTAAGCCTTCTGTAACATTTTCAGTGACTCTGAACACGAAATTCGATTGGCGACGCAAAATTTAAGACCAACTCTTTGTTCGATGTTTTTATCCATTATGAAATTCGCAATACACACAAGATATAAAAACAGCACCGTATTTAATCTAAATAACAGATGCAATTCAAACTCCACGATAAAATGGATAACAGTTATGGCAATCTAATAACCAAAAAAAATTGAATTTGTAATCAAACATCAAACAAATCATCTGTCCCGAAACTTTTGTGACAGAATGTATTGTTGTTGATTGATTTCGGAATTTTAATGATTCGGAATTTTGATATTATTCGGAATTTATATTTATGAGACTTCGGATTCTGTTGAGTCGGATTTTTAATTATTAGGAATATTGAAATTTGGAATTTGATTTTCGTAATTGTAAACGTTTGGGATTTTGTAATTTCGGATTTATGATATATCGGAATTGTGATATTCGGAATTCTGATCCATTCGGAATTATAAAATTCGGTGTTTTGAAATTCGTGGTTATGAGTTTCGGAATTAAGTTTTTCGTATTTATGTAGTGTACCCAAATTCCACCCATGAAACTGAATAAGTTTCCTAAAGAAACCTATGTGCAAAAATGACAAAAAAAATTCGACCTTCCATACAGAACCGATCAGCTAACGACAATTAGTAAGGGAGGTCGAAATTTTTTTGTCATTTTTGCACATTGGTTTTTTGGGGAAAGTTGTTCAGTTTCATCGGTGGAACTCACCCTTAATTTCATTAAAACGAAAAAATTAATTGTGTAAAAAACAGTAAAAATCCGAGTGACACTAGTAGTAGTAGTAGCCAGTAGATTAAAAACATTACCTTAAACTTGTTATCTCCTGTAGGGGCAGTGGCGTATGGAATTGAGTAGAAGGCGAAAACGTCTGTACCAGGCGCCCTGTAGCCCCGCACAAGGCCCTGGCCCCGGATGTCCACCTCACGAAACTCCGCGCCTGCCTGCGCCTGCGCACCCGGCCACAAAACTAACGCGCACACCAACAGAACGTTTACCAACATTACCATACTAATCATAATAGCAAATAAAGCTTCTCGCTTACATATTTATATAGCGTTCTTAGGTATACAATCAGATAGAAGGTTTGATTAGGTCTAATATCATCAAAAGATAATATATATAGATAAAGTATGAGTAATGTTGTAGATCCGTTTGGTAATAGCGGCTCACTAAAAGACCAACCCGGGAGGGGTTCCCTTGTGTATCGTAAAGGCAGCTAAGGGACTAAAGACTCTAATAGCACAGAGCGGCGATGGGCTCACCACTTATCTCGCTGAGCTATGGCAGTGAACTGCTTCTACGGTCCACATTGCCTAGTCTCTGACTTACCCTTTGGGTACTTTGGGTGCAAAAGTGCTCATCAATTTGATGCCCTTAAAAAAAGCTAAGCTCAGGGGTGTGTTTCTATAATTACTTAACGCTCGCTCGCGTTCACTTCGACCCACACGTTCCGACTAGAGTGACCTTTGTGTCGTTGGCGAAGATTCGAATTTAGAAACTGCGGATTTAAGATTTTCAAAGCATCGAGTAATCATTTGCGAAGGTTAGGACATGGCTAGGACAGGTTTTGCAGGGCGGTGTGTTTTTGTTTTTTTAAATATTTTTTAATGGTTGATGAATAGGGTCTTTTGAATATACTACGTTGCTTAATGCTACCTACTACTTCAAGCAGCATACAAGCAAGAATGCAGCATGCAAGCAGGCATGTAGGATGCAGGTAGGCTTGCAGCATGCAGGCAGGAATGGTTTCTGTCACGGCTCCGGCGCTGCGGGACTCTGGCGGTCCCACGCATGCTTAAATTACACTCTAGCGTCGTAGGGCAGACAAGTCTACGTGGAGTCGGTTTTGCCGCCATTCGTTTCTGTTAACGAAAACACAACGTATTTACTTTTTATGACAATATATGAAATCAATTTAGGGTTAAAATGCAATTTTTATATAGAAGCAAAATTATATCAAATGAAGTTATAGAATATGAGTATTATATCAAATGAATAATATACGTAATGTTGTTATAGGAACTGTATTTAGAACAAGTAAAAATTATTTCCAATAAACGTTATGTCCTTTGAAATTAGTTCATTTTTCATTATATGAAATGATAAGCACCTGTATGATTAGGCAAAGAAAACATCTTTACCTGTAATACAGTTCTTTCATTGCCGTGGACGCTAGTTTCATTGGCGTGCACGCATGTTTCATCGCCGTGGCACGAAGTTTTTAATCTTGTATATCTCGTTAGTTTTTTAGGTTATGTACCAGATATTAAGCAAAAATATATACATTATCAAACACTTTATTAAACACGAAACATTTCTTTATAAAACTTAAAGATAAAAAAATCCACGGAAATGAAGATTTTAACGGACCTGTTGAAATTCACCCTAATGCGCTTTCGCACAAGGCCATCATTGTGAACGAATTTTTTACCAAATATGGCTCCAGCCGACTTCTTTTTTTTTCCTAAACTCAAATTACCACTTCGTGACACCCATTTTCATTCAGTAGAAGATATAAAGGAGAATTCGAGGCGAGAACTGAACTCAATTCCGGACAAAGCGTTTAAAAAATGTTTTGATTATTGGATTATTCGTTGGCGTAAGTGTATCGTTCCTGAAGGAGCATACTTTGAAGGCGATAAAATAAATTTGGATGTATAACTAACATTTTGTGTATTATTGATCTTTTCACGGTACTTTTTGACAGAGTAGTACACTAGAAAGACAACAAAAACACGCAGTAATTTTCAGAAAATATGTTTTCCTCACAAGTGTTGAAAAACATCGTATGAAACGCGTGTGCATTGGTAATTACAATCCTCGGCTCCATTCAGCCCTCGCCTTCAGCTCGGGCTCATAACCCGCCTCAATTGTAATGAGTTGACCAACTTAGCACACTTGTATCATAATGTACTATAAAACACATACTTAAGCAACTAAATACTTATTTTTTTCGGACACTAAGAACATTTTTTAAATTTAGTTTTTCCTCTAAACTATTAATTTTCTTTTTTCGACACCATATTATCTTCCTTTCTTCGCTCGACTGTAAACTGATATTTTTTTTTGGTATGAGGTTCTCTATATATATATATATATATATATATATATATATATTGGTTTTCTTAACGTTGCTTTCTAAAAAATGGCTTTTCGTATAAAATTTTTATTTTTACAAAAGTCAGAGTTAGAATACGAAGTGGCAGTTAGGGGAACCACGCCTAGTAGTACCGAGCAGGAACTGCGTAAGCAGATTTTAAGTCTAGGGCGTAAATTTCCATCTGAAGACATTTTAGTCAGTCCATTCGATGCTTCAGAGGACTGGACTGGACAGTTCAAAAACTATTTTAAAATATTTAACAATATTAAGGATAAGGGGGTAGACTTTTTGTTTCCTTCGAGCAGTAGTGAGTCTTCTACTCCTATAATGCCTTTAGATCCATTGATTCCTTTGAGCAATAGTGAGTGTTTTACTCCTATTATGCCTTTAGATCCCTTGATTCCTTCGAGCAATAGTGAGTCTTTTACTCCTACTATGCCTTTAGATCCTTTGGAAACTTTGATTCCTTTTAACGATAGCGAGTCTTCTACTCCTGTTGTGCCTATCAACATAGGGGACACATGTGATTGTAGTGAAGCCAAGTCACTCGAATCTGTGCAGACCTCATGTCACAATGACGTGAAAAGTGAGTCTCATCTTGCAAAGACTCATGAACTTACAGCGATTTCTGATACATTGGCTTCAGAAATTGCACACAATTTAGATCATAATGAGATTGGCAATGATTTTGAATCAAATCCATCTATTCTAAATTTAAAATTATCTGGTAACAAAATTCAAACATTTCCTAATAAAGGCATTTTTAGTTATGATTGCGCTTATAATAATAATAAAGCAAAGTATATAAATTAAAGTTTTCGAAATACAAGTCTATAAAAATCCAAGGGTGCACTGCTTAATAGTGCATACGGGTATGCGACCCCGGATTCCTTAGCTACTACAAAGCCGTAACTTTGTCCTAATGTTCCTTCCGAGTCAGTAGTATCCTTTGTACCTTTTTTTCCTACCCCAATTCCATAATAATCCTATCCCATTCTTATTTTTTCCCCTAACCCAATGCCGGCAGTAGCAATAGGCTCGCCACACCCATTACATGGGACTAAAGCTTGTCTGGCATACTGTGGGATATACGGGCTTGAGTTTTAAGTAAGTATGTATGTACATTTGAACATACTATAAAATATATTTTTTATTAACGTTACATGGCTATCAACTTCGCATATAACATCTTTAAAAGTATTAATGTTTTCTATTTTAGCGTTTTATTAACGCTTAAATGTACTTAAGTAAAATTTTAAACACTGAAAAAAGACGACAACCTCAGGCGGGAATCGAACTACGCACCTTCCGCATTCCGGGCGGCTGCCTTAACCACTTGGCTACCGAGGTCTGGCTTTCAACCGTCGAAATTTGTCAGTGCTTGATGGTTATGTTTTTTAGTCAACATTGCTTCATCAAATCTTAGAAGTTTTATCTTTAATAGTAATCACAGTTTGTATGGGTTACCAGTTCTATCGTAACAGGAACCTTCTGTTTTGTTAGGTTGCGTCTATATTCTTTATGATTGTTTATTGTTGCCAGTTTGTGAGCGTGAAGTATGAATTTATGAATGACAGTGTAGATGCAAACTATTGACTTAGTTACTAAATGCGGATTTTATTAGGAGGAATAAAATCCTTTGTGACGCCAGGGGGTAATGTAACGTTATAAACGTATAGCTATTAAATACTTATATACAATTTTAATTTATAAATAAATAAACGTAGATTATCTTATCCAAATTAACTTAATTCTAAATGTTACTTTAAACTAAATTACTTATCTAATAATTACAAAGAAATAAAGTCTTAATTGTTTTGATAACTGCAAAACAAACGTATTTTGTTTCATATGGTTTAATCGTTGCGCGCACGGTACCCTGAAATGCCTTTTGTATTTTTTTATTTGATGAAAGTAGGTAAGTTAAAAATTACCTGCGCGCGAGCAGTTAGCGTTGTCTGATACGCCCGAGAGACAGCGATACTACACAGACGTTGCTTTTGTAAATTTGTGCAATTTCATACGTTTTTTTTATAAATATTTAATAGGTCACGTATTTGACCAAAGTTATTATTTTTATAAAGTATCCAGCCTTATCGTCATTCTACGATAATTGTGCTTGGTTGGGCGTCTTAATGTAATATACTTACCTCAAATTCAATTCATCAAATGATGTCGATTCGATTAAGGCTGTTTGGTGCTTGCTTCCTTTGCCGCCTACGTGCGAAGAAAAGTTAGCTTAAAAACCGTGGTCGTTGAACTATAAATTTTCTCCCGCCGACACGTAAGGACGCTTAAAATACGAGCGGCCTGTTTAAAACTCTTCGCGTTATTTATGGTGAACAGTTTCGTGTGTGTGTGTTCCTGGTCAAGTTCCACCCTGCAGGGTCATTGGACATTGTGTTTGAGGACGTTCCTGTGCAAATTTATTGCTGCTAAGCTGACTGCTAAGACTGACGGTGCGATGCGCGTTGTGAGCTGGTCGCACAAGGTTAGTGGGTACTGACAACTTAGTTGAATCGACAGTTAGCAAGGAATATAGAACTTAAAAATTACTCATAGCTGTAATAAACAGCATTACATACTCCAGTTACGATCCCGCATGTAGTCAACTATTTACACGTTGCTACAACATATCTATTTATGGTCCTTCATGAGCTCGGATATTGTTCTAGCATATAACAATAACATTTGATTACTTATTATAAGTAATTCTATCAAGTAAATACTTGGGTGTTCGCAGATTTACGTAATTTATTGGTAAAATTGTCGAAGTATCTATCTACCCACGTTACACTGATAAATTCCGCCATTTGTAAATTCCACATTATTTTACGCCATTTAAAATTATTTTATTGGTAAATAGTTTTTTTACATTTTTTAACGATTTATTGCAAATTCGTAAGTACAAAATGTCAACAACTAAAGCAAATCCGTCCAATGATCAATTTGACAAGCAATTAGCTCTTTTGAATGCTACAAAAAGAACGACTTTTTTCTCGTATGAATGAGTTATATAATCTTTCAGTAAATATTTCCAATTTCGCATCTAGAAGTAATGAAACTTTTATGGTCAAGTCTGACCGTATAGATTTAATGCTTAGTCAATATGAAACTTTAATTGACGACATTAATGACCTCCAATTATCGTATGACTCCAGTTTTAAGCCTGATTATAAGCCATTAAATTCGTTTGAAGATTTATATCTTAAAGTGAAGCACGTCCATGACAATATAATTCAGACATCACAGTCAGATAGATTGTCACATATTAATTCATCTAGTACTAATGTTACATGCAACGTTAAGTTGCCTCCAATAGAATTGCCTAGCTTTGACGGCAAAAATGATAATTGGCCCATGTTCTACGAGTCTTTTATGGCTAATGTCCACAACAATAGTCAGCTGACTGACTCGCAGCGCGTGCAGTATTTAGTTGGTAAACTTACTCACAGCGCTTTCAAGGTCACCGCAGGTATTGTGCCTACTGGTGAGACTTACGTTTTTTCAGACTCAACTATTGCTTTATCGTGGATTCATTCATCACCGCATCGTTGGTCTGTGTTTGTGAGTAATCGCGTTGCCCAGTGTCAAGAAAATTTAACTTCTGAAAACTTTTATCACGTCGCCGGAAGTGAAAATCCGAGTGACTGCCTTTCACGTGGATTGTTGCCTTCGCAGCTCGTGTCACATAATTTATGGTGGAACGGTCCATCATGGATTTGCACCCCACCTTCGGAATGGCCTATAAAACCTTTTTCCCCGACCAATGCAAGCCAACTGCCGGAGCACAAAGCTAATGTGTTCACTACTAGGATATAATGTGAACCTCCAATCTTAAGTGAATTAGCTCAGCGTATATCCTCATGGGATAAACTTCTTAGGATTGTTGTTTTTATCCTTCGTTTTATTAAAAAGATTTTTCTTTCCTCTGGCGTAGTCAATAATCTTATGACGGCGGAGAAAGTTATTATTAAGTATGTCCAAAGAGTTCACTTTGCAGGCGATATAAATGCTCTCAAAAGGGGTAAATTACTCTCAAAAAAACTTCAAAGCGTATCTGTATTTTTAGACGAGGAAGGGCTGCTACGTATTAGAGGTAGGCTTTCTCATTCGGACTTGCCGTTTGAGGCCAAATACCCAGTTTTACTTCCTAAACACGACCCTGTAGTGGATCTTATTATTGATCATTTCCACGTTAGGAACTGTCAAACAGGAGCAGGACTCCTTATGTCTATATTGCGTCATCGTTACTGGATATTAGATGCCAGGACAGTGATTAGGGCTAACATGCGAAAATGCAATTACTGCTTTCACGTTAATCCCTCACATCCTACTCCAAGGATGGCAGATTTGCCATCGTATCGTGTGATGGAAGGTAAAGCCTTTGTCCACGCTGGAGTGGACTACGCAGGCCCACTTCGCATTACACTAACTCGTAGAAGAGGACAACACTCTCAAAAGGCCTATATCTATATATAGGCCTTTTGAGAGTGTTGATTTTTTTTTTTTGTGGTTTTTGAAGTGACTACACGTATTTTAAACCTCTCTTACAAATTAATTTAATATAGATATCATACACAGTATTTATTCATATTTTTAACGTTGCAATAATGAATATTTAAAAAACCCACCAGTTGAGTGTTATCCTGTTCAAATATCTTCTCTTCACATCGATATGGACCATCTCAAACAATCACTTTCCGAAATGATGGCACAATTCCACAGTAGAATGGCTAATTTCGAAGCAGAGCTGCAGAGAGCACCCGCCAGCAATGTCGCAGGTTTAGCCTCGGAATACACTGCCTTCAAAACGTTTGTAGTGGAATCCCTAAACTGTATGCAGCGTCAAGTTGAAGTTCTCACACAATCAGTGGACCGTCTTGAGATGAGAGGGCGTAGGAAGATGTTGCTGCTGCATGGTGTTCCAGAGCAAAAGACCGAGGACACTTCACAGGTCTTTGTCAGAGTCGTCCAGAATACTATGAAGTTTGATGGCTTAAAGATCAGCGATATAAAGAGGTGCCACAGGATGGGACGCTCAAGTGCCCCTTTAAAGCCAAGACCTATTGTTGTCAAGTTGCACGATCTTGCAATTCGGGACAAGCTGTGGTTTGCCAAGGTCAAGCTCAAAGGCACAGGTATCACTATGTCCGAGTTCCTGACGAAGACTCGTCATGAGACGTTCATGGCTGCCAGAGAACGATTTGGTGTCAACCGGTGCTGGACCAAAGAAGGGTACGTGTTCGTCCTCGGTACCGACAACACAAGACATCGAGTCTCCACAGTCGTCGAACTTGATAAGATTGATAAAGGCACGCCGAAACATGCTACTGCTTCGAAGGTCACGACGAAGCCAAAGCGAACAGTTGCAGCAAAGAAGTGAGGTCTTTTTTTCATTGTGGCATAGCGTAAGTAGGTAGTGAAACTTTAAATTGATCTTCATAACGTTTTCCAAATCTTTCTCACTACTGTATAACGTTCTTTAATTTATTAAGTACCTTCACTTCTTTTTTTCTTAACTTTTACTACTCCTACCGTTCCTTTTTTAGAATAATTTATTTTAATATAGTTTATAAAAACCATTGTTTTTAAGTCTATGTCAATTTTCTGCCAACCAACGCTGCTGGCTGTGTCCACGCTACTATTTAAACGTTTGTGTCATTTGCGTTATTTTAACGCTTCGTTCTTTTTGTCTTGTAATTGTTAAAGCCTAGTTCGCACCTAGACTTTTGGTTTTGTAGCTTGGCTATGCGTTTGATTGCTGTGCAGGTGCAAGCTGGTGTTTTCTTGTGTACTTTTCATGTTTGTGTATTTGTAAACCACTCAACTGACGGATGGAAGTTTTGTTTTTGTATTTTTTTTTTTATTTTTTTTATTTAAGTCTTGTAATTTTAACTACTTTATTTTATTTATTTAAGTATATCTATATATATATATATATTTTTTATCATTATATAATGGATGGATCATTATCTATGGATGTTGATAGTGATTCTGATAGCTTTTTATCTGTGAGTAGTGACGACAGCTTTGTTAGTATACCTACTGTTTCCGATACACTCACGGCTCAGTTCTCTGATGTTCCCAATAATTTCAATATTATCCATATAAATGCCCAAAGCATTCCGGTTCATTTTACTGATATGCTGACACACTTTGATAGTAAACACATCCATGCAATTTTAATCTCTGAATCATGGCTGAAGCCTTCTTTACCCTCAATATCATATACTCTGCCTGGCTACCAGCTTATCAGAAATGATCGCTCTGTGGGCGGCGGCGGTGGTGTTGCGATATACCTACGCGAACACATTACTTTCACTATTGCTGATATGTCGTGTCAGCCACCACCGAGGGACGCCGGAGAGCATCTGTTTCTGGAAGTGATAATTAATAATTCCAAAATACTCCTTGGTGTTTACTATAGCCCATCGTCTAGTTTAAATTTCTTTTCCTCTTTAGAAAATATTCTAGAAAATCTTTCTCCTTCCTACAGCCATGTGATATTGATGGGCGATTTTAATACCTGTTTACTTAAAAATGACTCACGTTCTATGTCGCTTCGCAAGGTATTACTATCGACAAATTTATTTAACCTTCCATTAAATGCAACTCATCACTTTCCAAATTGTTCCCCTTCTCTTCTTGATCTTATATTCGTTTCCTCTCTTGATCACGTGGCTAAGCATGGACAATATCCCGCTGATGCCTTTTCATATCATGACCTCCTTTTTCTCTCTTATAGAATCCGTCCTCCTAAGTCTAAGCATAAAACTCTTCTGCAGCGTAGCTTTGGTGGCATGAATCTGGAAAAACTCTGTAGTGACGCCAACAGCCTGGACTGGTCTCAGTTGCTCTCCTGTGACAGCATTAATGATAAGGTTGAGCACCTAGTATCCAAGCTAACCGAACTGTATGATGTTCATGCCCCGGTGCGAGCGGTTAAGATGAAACACCTCCCATCTCCTTGGCTGACTGAAGAAATTAAATCTCTAAGAAACCGAAAAGCAGCCGCCAAAACTAAATACAAGTGCAAGCTCACCCCTACAAATTGGGAGAGGTACACTTTAATTCGTAATCACTGCAATAAGGTGTGTAGAGACGCACAATGCCACTTCATTCACGACTCCGTTGAAAATGGAGATCCAGCCAAAGTCTGGAAGTTTCTTAGATCATTGGGGATTGGGAAACCTCGACAGGAACCTATTCCTAGAGGTTTAGACATCAATCTATTAAATCAACATTTCTCTTCTTCTTTCCATTTTGATCGGAACACAAAAGCTAATACTTTAAGAAATCTTTCTCTACTTCCCAACCCCAATTACTCACCATTTGTCTTTAATCAATTCACGGATTGTGATGTTAAAAAGAGCATTTTGTCTATTTCCTCTAATGCTGTTGGAAGTGACTGTGTGAGCCGTAAGATGATCCTTCCCATCCTTGACAATATTCTTCCTATCCTAACGCATGTCCTCAACCACTCCATTACAAGTGGTATCTTTCCATCTACCTGGAAAGATGCCCAGATCATTCCACTTCCAAAAAAATCAAATCCCAAATCCTTTTCTGAATACCGACCCATATCCATACTGCCATTCCTTTCCAAAGTCCTTGAGCGTCTTGTCCACAATCAACTTAGTATATTCCTTAGCAAAAACAACCTCATGAATCCTTTCCAATCCGGTTTTCGTCCCGGCCACAGTACTACTACAGCTTTGATCAACATTACAGACGATATTAGATTGGGTATGGAAGATGGTAATCTTACGGTACTGTCTTTGCTTGACTTCAGCAATGCGTTCAATGCCGTAGATTTTGACGTCCTACTTGGAATCTTACGCTCTATTAACATATCTCCAACTGTGGTTGATTGGTTTCGAAGTTACCTGTTTGGCCGTCGACAGAGGATTCGCATCGAAGAGTCCTTCTCATCCTGGTGCAACACTTCTGCCGGTGTGCCGCAGGGTGGCGTATTATCTCCTTTACTCTTCGCTATTTTTATTAACTCAATCTCAAGTCAATTACACACATCCCCAATGTTGTTTTTGACGGTGCTATAATAGCTGTTAGTGACAAAGTAAAAAATCTTGGCGTATATTTTGACCCTCATCTATCTTGATCCACAACTGCAAAAGGTCAGTCGCAAAATATTTGCTTCGGTCAGATCTCTGAGGCGACTTCGCAATTTCCTACCAACTGCCACTAAAGCTGCACTCGCACAGTCTCTTCTCTTACCTATCCTTGATTACGCCGATGTCAGCTATCTAGATCTTAGGGAGGATCAACTAAATAAGCTTGAGCGACTTCAAAACTTTTGTATTAGGTTTATATTTGGTTTGCGCAAATATGACCATGTCTCTGAATTTCGCGCTAAGCTCAAGCAACCACTTGGTTGCCAATTCGTCTTCGCCGGAATGCTCATATAGTTTGCTTAGTTTACAATATATTATTTAATCCCACCACCCCCTTTTATCTTAAAGATCGCTTCCAATTTTTGCACGACTCTCACTCCCGCTTCTTGAGATCATCGGAGAACTTGAGTTTGCAAATTCCAATGCATTCTACGACATTTTACGACAAGTCCTTTACGGTTCACGCTGCCCGTCTGTGGAATGCTTTGCCTGTTACTATAAGACGTGCAAAGTCGCTGCATACCTTCAAGAAGCTTGTCAAGGATCACTACTTATCAATGTAATTCCACTATTTATTCATTATTTATTTTTATTTATTATGTGTATGTAGTTAAGTATTATTTTTTGATATGTTTGTGTATGTTGTATGTAAGTGTTTATAAATGTGTAGGTATATAAATATTTTTTGTTTAAATCATAGTCACTATTTTAACGCCTCCAACTGTGTCTGATGTATATCGTCTCCATCCCTAGGTTGCCTGGAAGATATCGCTTTTAGTGATAAGGCCGCCCATTGTACGACTTCTTTTAAATTGTAATATTTTATATTTTCTGTGTTTTTTTTGTTTTGTTTATAGTGTACAATAAAGAATATTCTATTCTATTCTATTCTATATCTGCCTATTTGTTTGCCTTGTGACAAAGGCCGTCCACATAGAATTGGTCACAGAGCTGACTTCAAATGCCTTCTTAGCTGCATTTACGCGTTTCATTTCTCGGCGTGGCCCTGTGTCATACTTATATTCTGATAATGGCACCAATTTTGTTGGTGCAAAGGCTCAATTGGATGACATGTTTAAGTTTTTAATTGAGTCCGAATTCGAGCAGACTTTAAAGCGGGGGCTCATTGCTAGGCGTATTGAGTGGAAAATGATTCCACCACGTACTCCACACTTCGGAGGTATCTGGGAGGCAAATATAAAAAGTTTAAAGACTCACCTCTAACGCGTGATAGGGACTCAGCTTCTCACTTATGAGGAGTTGCAGACCGTGTTGGTTCAAATAGAGTGCATTATGAACTCTCGCTCTCTCACAGTAGTATCTTCTGATCCGTCCCCGGAAGTAATTACTCCCGCTCATTTTTTAATGTCTACTCCATTGCCATACTTACCTGCCGTGAATTTAACTGATGTGCGTATCAGTCTGGTTCAACGCAAGCAATTACTGGACAATATGGGTCAGTCTTTCTGGAAAAAGTGGCGTTTGGAATATCTGCACACGCTGCAAGTCAGACAGAAGTGGACTGCCACGGACCGTTCTATTAATATTGGAACTGTTGTACTTGTAGGACAGGATGATTGTCCTCCGTTAAGCTGGCCTTTAGGTGTAATTACGGAGATTCACCCAGGTCATGATAAAGTAGTTCGCATTGCGACTGTTAAAACTAAGTGTGGAATTTACAAACGTCCTGTATTAAAATTATATCCTATTCCAACGCAATAAGTACTTATTTACTTAATACTTATCGTTTATTGTCATAATTTATTTTAGTTTAAAATATAATTTACAACTATGTTAACCTGCTAACGTAAACTTTATTTATCTTAGTTCCTTTGGAAGTTCTGCGAACTCCCAAGGCGGGGAGCATGGTTGGGCGTCTTAATGTAATATACTTACCTCAAATTCAATTCATCAAATGATGTCGATTCGATTAAGGCTGTTTGGTGCTTGCTTCCTTTGCCGCCTACGTGCGAAGAAAAGTTAGCTTAAAAACAGTGGTCGTTGAACGATAACTTTTTTCCCGCCGACACGTAAGGACGCTTAAAATACGAGCGGCCTGTTTAAAACTCTTCGCGTTATTTATGGTGAACAGTTTCGTGTGTGTGTGTTCCTGGTCAAGTTCCACCCTGAAGGGTAATTGGACATTGTGTTTGAGGACGTTCCTGTGCAAATTTATTGCTGCTAAGCTGACTGCTAAGACTGACGGTGCGGTGCGCGTTGTGAGCTGGTCGCACAAGGTTACTGACAACTTAGTTGAATCGACAGTAAGCAAGGGATGTAGAACTTAAAAATTACTCATAGCTGTAATAAACAGCATTACATACTCCAGTTACGATCCCGCATGTAGTCAACTATTTACACGTTGCTACAACAGTGCTACTTATTCCCCGTTAGGGGTTCTACGTTCTACGTTCCACGTTCTACGTTTGGAGTTCTACGTCCGGAGTTTAGAAGATTTCTACGCGACCGTCTTCCCATTTCGACGCGGCCGCCATTTTGTGAACACACCATGCAGCTCGCAGCTCCTGTACAGCGACGCGCCTCCCAACACTTCGGCGTTTCCCCAAGCTAAGTCAGGGACGAGAGCAAACTACCCAGCTAGGCCTTTATGTACTCCACGCCCTGAGACCAAGTTACAATAAATTTGTGTGTTCGTAAGTGTGGTATCATTTAATATACCCCACCCTTACGTTACACTGGCGCCGCAACTTGGTTCTTGGCTGGTAGTTTGCTTTCGCAGAGAGTTGTAGTTGTAGTGTGTGTGTGTGTTGTACTGTTTTATTTTTGTTTTATTTTTAGTTTTGTATTCGTTTTTATTTATTTTTGTTCCGTAGTTTATTTTTTTGTAACAGACGGAGTTAATTTTTTTTTTATCTTGTGTGGGGTATTTTTTCAATCCGTCAATCATTTTTAAATTTAACGGAGTCGTGTCGTGTAGCGGCTCATTAAAAGAATACTACCACCCCTTCTCTTCCTTTGGGTGTCGTAAAAGGCGACTAACGGATTTATTTAAAAACTGCACACATATCCAACAGCATATAAAAAAATTGCACAGACATCCAACAGTATAAAGCGGCGTTGAGCTCATCATCACGCTGAGCACGTGTGCAGTTGCAATTTGGTGGGTTTTGGTAATTGGATTGAAAGAATAGTCTTACCTTAGTTATAGATAAGCAACTAGATTGTTCCTGTTCAACACTTACCTTCTCTAACGGATTTTTTTTTTGATATGAGGTTCCGTATATATATATATTTTTTTTTAATTTGTTTTCGTAACGTTGCTTTCTAAAAAATGGCTTTTCGTATAAAAATTTTATTTTTACAAAAGTCAGAGTTAGATTACGAAGTGGCAGTCAGGGGAACCACGCCTAGTAGTACCGAGCAGGAACTGCGTAAGCAGATTTTAAGTCTAGGGCGTAAATTTCCATCTGAAGACATTTTAGTCAGTCCATTCGATGCTTCAGAGGACTTGACCGGGGTTAGTGATGTTCTCACTAAAATTAAAGTTAGTTTAGATTCGGCTTTATATAAAATAGATTTTTTACGGATAGAAAACGTTTTGTATCATTTGTACCATCGGATCGGCAGAATAATATCTGATGAGTCCATACAGCCTCAATATGATAAGTGCGTTTCGCAGTTCAAAAACTATTTTAAAATATTTAACAATATTAAGGATAAGGGGGTAGACTTTTTGTTTCCTTCGAGCAATAGTGAGTCTTCTACTCCTATAATGCCTTTAGATCCATTGATTCCTTTGAGCAATAGTGAGTGTTTTACTCCTATTATGCCTTTAGATCCCTTGATTCCTTCGAGCAATAGTGAGTCTTTTACTCCTACTATGCCTTTAGATCCTTTGGAAACTGTTACGGCGAAGGGCGCTCGCCGTAACAGCGACGGAATAAGGTGTGTGGACCCAGGACAGGTCTGGTTAGGTTTCGGAAATGAGGGCATGCGACTTACTTGGTAGATGATTGGTGGGGGCAAGGCAGGAGACGGGGCCGCGAGCTGGCGGGCGGCGATGTAGGCGATTTGTCACGGAACAGCACAAAGTCACTTCACGTTATCACAGGCACTATCATCCCAGGGTCACTATCAATAAGGGCAGATACCAGCGCGCGTATTTTGTGGGCGTCTCGCGGTAGCTAGCAGACAGACGAGTGGCGCGGTCGGCTCACGACGCGAGCGGCCGCGAGTCGCGCAGCGGTGGCGCCGCGGCAGATAGGCGGACGCGGCCGTCAACAAAGTGGGCAGAGAGGTCTTGAGTTAAGGACCGCTTCAATTCGAGCTAAAAGTGTGGAGAATTCCTCGAATGTGAGGTGTTGTTCGCCAATTACGCGATATAAAAGTTGCTTTGTTGATTTTACGTTGATCTCATGTAACGCACCGAACCATGGTCCCTTAGGGACGTTCAACAACCAAGTAATGTGCTGACCAGCGAGCTTGTGCGCAATCGTGTCATTATTCAAGGTAAGAAAGTTTTGTACTTCGATGAGCTGATTTCTAGCGCCTACATAATTTGTACCGCAGTCTGAGCGGATGAGAACCGGGGCACCGCGGCGTGCTATAAAACGCTGTAATGCCGCGAGGAACGCTTCCGTGCTGAGGTCCGAGACCGGTTCCAAATGAACCGCCTTAGTCGAGAGGCACACGAATATACAAAAGTACGCTTTTAAGAGTTTAACATTACGTAGGGTACTAGATTTAACGAGGAATGGTCCGGCAAAATCGGTCGTGACTTGACTAAATACTGGCTGAGGCGTAACTCTATCGGCTGGCAGGTCGGCCATGAAGGGCGCTTGCGGCTGGGCCCGGCATCGAAAGCATCTAATGCATTTAAAAACTCGGTGTCTAATAATACGGCGCGCGGACAATATCCAAAATTGTTGGCGTACGATAGCGTGTAAGGTGTCAGCGCCAGGGTGGCAGTGTATTTTGTGGTAGTGGTCAATGATAAGGTCTACAAGTGGGCTAGAGCTGGGAAGTATGAGCGGATGCTGCGCGTCATATCGGATAGACGCATGGGACAGTCGTCCACCAACTCTAAGGAGCTCATCTTTAATGAGAGGTGACAGCCGCTGGAGTCTGACGGAGCAGATTTTGCCAGTTTGAAGGCGGTGGATGTCCTCTGCAAATTCATTGTGCTGAACACTGCGCACCCAGTAAAGTAGGGCCTCTCTTCGTTCACTGACGTACAAGGGGCCTGAGCGTCGCGAATCTGGGTGGTGTCTGCAGTTGTGCAGAAAGCGTTTTAGACAAGCTGTCACTCCGACGAGCTTGTCTAGTGAACTGAACCGAGTGAGCAGGTCAAAGTCAAGACCGGGCACTGTGACCAGTGACGGGACGTGTTTGGGCTTAAGGCCGGGCAGGGCGTGATGGCCCAGAGCTAAGGGCATCGCAGGCCAAGACTCACAAGGCTGTCCAAGCCACGTGGGAGACCACCATAGGTCGTGGGCTGACAGGGATTGCGCAGACATCCCTCTGCTTGCGCAATCTGCCGGGTTGAGCTCGGAAGGTACGTGTCGCCAGGTACATTCTGGTGAGCCTGAGCTGATTTTGACTACCCTGTTGGCTTCAAAGGGTTGAAGACGGTGAGGCGGTGTATTGAGCCAGGCCAGGACTATCGTACTGTCTGACCAACATATGTGTTGTTGTATACTGATATGGGCCGATAACTGAACTGACACACGGATCATGAGCTGGGAGAGTAGAGTGGCGGCCGACAACTCTAACTTGGGGATTGTGAGGCGATTCTTTATTGGTGCGACTCGCGACTTGGCGACAATCAAGTGTACCAAAGTATTTCCGGAGGCATCGAGCTCATGGAGGTAAACAACGGCGGCAAACCCGGCTTCAGAGGCATCTGCAAACCCGTGAAGCGAGTATGCAGCTGAGCCTTTGTTTGCACAAATGTGCCGAGGGAAGCGAATGCTAGACAACAGCGGCAGATCCTCTGAGATGTGGTGCCACTCCGTTTGTACTTCAGAGGGAGTGGGCTCATCTTAATCCAGCTTCAGTAGCCACAATTGCTGAAGCAGCAGCTTTGCGCGGAAGATAACGGGAGAAACCCAGCCGTTTGGGTCATAAAGTGAGGCTACGGTGCTTAAAATAGACCGCTTTGTGACATGTGTGATGGGGGGCAGAGAGATGCGGTAGGTGAACTCGTCTGACTGAGGGCTCCACTGTATACCCAAGACCTTAATGGACGTGGACTCTGGGTTCATGTCGAAGTCCTTGGGCATGTCGCATTGGTTGTCGGGAAATCTCTCGAGCAGCTTAGGCGAGTTAGATGTCCACTTACTGAGCTGAAAGCCGCCTAGGTCTAGCAGACTTATCAACTCGTCCTGAAGTGCCTGGGCGGATTCAACTGTGTCATGACCACACAAGATGTCATCAACGAAGATAGACTTGCGAAGAACCTGAGCGGCTCCAGGGTAGCGATGGCCTTCATCATCAGCCAGCTGAAGCAGAGTGCGGATTGCATGGTATGGGCTTGATCTTAAGCCGTAGGTGACTGTATTGAGGGCGTAGGTGAGCAGAGGGTGATCTGGTGAGGACCGCCATAGTATCAGCTGATACCGTCTCTGGTCTGGGGCAACCAGCACATTTCTGAACATCCTCTGGATGTCAGTGCTGAAAACGACTGGATGCATTCTGAAGGACATGATGATGTCCACAATGTCCTGTTGAAGGGCGGGGCCTGTGTGTAGGCTTTCATTTATGCTGACACCATTGGAGCTTTTGCAGCTACCATCAAAAACAATGCGCAGCTTGTCCGACCCTGACTTAAATACGCCATGGTGAGGGATGTAGAAGTGAGGGTTATGGGCGAATGTATTTGGGTGACAGGGAGCCATGTGCCCTAAGTCGATGTATTCGGCCATGAAGTCGACGTATTTAGAACGCAGAGACGGGTTCGCCATTAGCTTCTTCTCAATATTGAGGAATCTGCGTAATGCGATAGGGTGAGTTTTACCTATTTGAGGGGCGTCCTTTAGAAAGGGCAGAGCGACCGTATATCTGCCTGAGGGATCGCGTGTAGTGGTAGAGCGGAAGATTTCCTCGCATTGTTCCTCCAGGGGATCATTATGAGTGTGAGATTGAGGGAGGGGCTCCTCAGACACCCAGAACCTTTCCAGACTCTGACGTATGTCCTGGGCTGATTCAGCTGAGTCTGGTTGTGAGCTGACGACGTGAGCTGAGTTAACCTGCTGCGCCGGCTGCGCATACAAGTCTTCAATGGGTCCTATCAACGCGAAGTCGAAAATCGTGCCGAAGGCATATGGGCTTGCCCGGGCCCAACGAGACCTTAGTCCCGTCCAACACCTGGCCAAGAACGTCCGACCCCAATAAGAGGTCGATCGGGGCTGGTGTGTGGTAAAGCTGGTCAGCCAATGGCACGGGTGGTTGGCCTAGTACGTGGGAAATGTTTGGTACATTCTCTAAGGGAAGGTAGCCAGTGACGTTTTTTAAAATGTGAGCTGTGGCAGTGATTGTAGGAGTATCATTGTGAGTGGGTCGGCATACTATTATTATTGCCGCCTTTGACTCATGTTTGTGCTGATTCCTAACTCCTGTAATTTTTAAAGAAGTGGGTTTTGATGGCAGGTTCGAAAGTCGTGCCATGCGTGACGTTATTAATGTCAGCATACTGCCACAGTCCAATAAAGCTCTGGCTGTGTGAAGATGGCCATGTACGTCCGCGACTCTTAGTGAGACGGTTGGCAACAAAATGGGTGTGCCAGTGGGCACAGAAGGTGAGTGAGCTGATTGAGTATCAGCTGAAATTGTATGAGCTAAGTATGTATCAGCTGTGTGGGCATGGGTTGACTGGGCATGGGCTAAATCTACCTCTTCGCTAGGGTGCTCTGTGATAGTTGGGAGTCATCATTGCTGGCGGCGTTCGCGGGGCCTACCTGGCGAACCGGACCTGGGCGGGCTGGCTCTGTGAGCAGAGCTGGGTCGCACCTGTTTAGCCTGTGCGGGTTCGTGCCGCCTGCTGTGTCTGGGACGCTCCCTCGAGTGCTCTGTCAGCTGCGGTGGGGGTACATGTACAGACGACGAATGAGCTGAGTGCGTTGGGCCGTCTGGTCGATGGAGGGACGTGTGGTGGTTCGTGCTCCCACAGTCCTTGCATGCCCCCCTTGACCTGCACTCGCTCTCGTAGTGACGGCCGAGACAACGCTGGCAGCGCTCGCGTGCCTGTACAAAGTCCCAACGACCCTGTGTTGGCTGGGCATTGTACCATATGCACGTCATGAGCCTATGTCCCCTAGTGGCACAATAGGGACAGTAGGACGTCGAGCGTGAGGAAGTAGACGAGGACGATGATGAGGAGCAGCTTTGCTGGAAGGCCGAGTAGACGGGGAAGGGCTGACTGCGAGCCGGGGAGGTGGATGGGCGGTGACGCATTTGCTGCGCTGGGCGTGATGGTTGGTGAGTAGGCTGATCATAGGCGCGGTGAGGCGATGGAGCTGAGGAGCGGCCACGGTAATGGTCGGGCTGTTGCTGAGCCATCTGAGCATAAGTGCGATGGGGCAACTGAGGAGGCGCGCGGCTACGAGAAGGGCCGGGCAGGGCGTAAATGGGCTGCGGCTGGGCTATGTTGGAGAACTCTGTCTCCACACAGCGCGCGTGCTCCTCGAGGTAGGAGATAAGGTCCCTTAACGTGGGCAGGGTGTTACTAGACCCGTGCCTGCGTTCAAATAGCGTGCGGAGCTCGCCCTTGAGCTTCCGCACCACAATTGACACAAACACGTAGTCGTCTCCTATGGGCAGATCTAAATTGTTGAGGGCACACTGAGCCGATATGAGCGGCGTAAGGAACAGTGTGCGGATGTTCGAGCGTATGGATGCTTGGCAGCCCCAGGATGATGTCCACAAAACTATCAATGAGAACCCGGCGGTTCTCGTACCGCTTCGTGAGGATGTCCATGGCCACGGCAAAATTCTCATTGGTGACCTTTAAGTGGGATACCATACTTAATGCCTCACCGCTGAGACTTGAGAATAGGTAGTGAAGCTTGACTGCGTCCGACAGGGTCGCCATGTCGTCAGTCAGACTCCTAAACAGCGCAATGAAGGAAGGCCAGTCCTCCACTTTTGAGCTGAACCTAGGCAGCGCTATCTTGGGGAGGACGGCTGTGGGCGTATTGACGCCGAGACTGGGCTGAGCGCTATGGGTTGGGGATGACGTGGAAGAGGTTGAGGTTTCCTCCCTAGCCATAAGTATCCCCAGGTACGCTCCGGAGGCTTTTGTGTGGTTCTCAGTGTATGTCTTCTCGGTCTTCTCGTCCAGGTCCTCCTCGTCAAGAATGCTATAATACACTGCGTCCATCCTGTCTTTCACGCCTTGTATCTGTGCGAAACGCACGTTAAACTCCAATTTGGAATGTGTGGTGCTGCCAGCAATAATTTGTGACCCTAACTCAAGGAGCTGAAGAATGGCCTTAACTGCTTCCCTAAATATCGCGGCTTGTGACTTGGTCGGCATCGCGATGAACAAAAGGAGACAAGAAAAAATAATAAAAAAAAATTGGTTGCCTGTAAAGTCGGTATACGGGCGAAAGTTTTACGTGACAACGACTTTGAGTGGTAAAATAATTTTAATGTGAATATTCATTCGTATAGTAGGAAGAAGGATGAAATAATAGTAACAATTTAAAACATTTATTTATAAAAAGAATTATATTTAAAACAAATATGCAGACCGATCATAGTTGAGTGGGAGAGAGACGCAAGGCATTCGGCGGGCCTCTCTCTCGTTCGGTGACTCATCGTAACGTTACCGAGCGTTACACTTTTTCATAAGTGACTCCCAGCCGCAACCTAATTTAAGACGTTGTCACGTCAATAAAAAGAATTAACAAATTTAAAGGCAGTAAAAAGAACAACATACTGTATATATTCTATAGTTGGGCTGGACGTATTTGTTTACTAAGGTAAACGCAAATGGGCTAAAATTAACGCAACAATAAAGAAAGCAAAACTAAGTTGGGACGCCTTGTATATGGCTCACGGGTGGGCAAACGCATGTGTGTATGTCTGTGTTTATTGAACGCGCGTACGTAATATTAGCCGACCGCAAAACAAAAAACAAAAAAACAAAAAAAATAAAAATTACGTTATCCGTAGCCCACTATTGGGCAAGGCGCTCACAGTCGGGCAGACCTGTAGCGGACACTAGAGCGAAGAATGAGTCGGTCGCAAAAAAAAATAAAAATAAACGAATAATAAAAACTTAATTAAAAAAAATTGGGACAGTCTGTCTGTGTCCCACAAGTGGGCAAACGTGTGTAGAAGTACTATGCTCTTGTGGTGAGCACGCACAAGAATGAGCCGATTGCCAAGGCAAAAATTAAAAAAATATATATATAAAATTAACACTAGCGAAAAAATAAAGCACGCTACTTGGCACGCGTGTTGAGCATGCACGGGATCTGAGCCGATTTAACACGACACGGACATAAAAAATTCATTAAAAAATAAAACGGGACACCATCTCTCGTCATAATACCCCACGCAACGTAATAAAACGGGAAACCTTCTCTCGTTATAATACCCTACGTAACGTAATAATTTAACTACTAACAATGTATCATTAGACAACGATCGTATAGGTCCCTACCCACTCTCCTGTCCTTGGTAACTTCTGTAACTCAGTGACATATAACCCCTCCTGTCCTTGGTAACTTCTGTAACTCAGCCTAAATTAATTTTGCAAACTCGCATTACGACCACGGTGAGTGTAATTACTTAAAACACGTATTACGTAGGCCCATTAAAATATTTGAGATGATTCTGTGGTTACTAATTCAGTATAAAAGTAAAAGAAATCTATTTAATGACAAACATAATTTCACAGAAAAAAATAATGAAATTGGCGAGAATTGACAGTTCGCCAAAACGGAATTTTGCAACGTAAGCGTTTTTAAAAATGTCGAAATACTCTTCTACTCACTGTATTTCCTAAATAAGTGCACATCAAAACAATCGCATACTAATTATTGTTAAGGATTATTATGGTTTGTTTACATTTGTAGACAGTGACATTCCAATATTTTGACGTGACAACGTCTTAAATTAGGTTAGCTGGGAGACACTTATGAAAAAGTGTAACGCTCGTCGGGAACGTAACGATGAGTCACCGAACGAGAGAGAGGCCCGCCGAATGCCTTGCGTCTCTCTCCCACTAAATAAAACAAAATAAAATAAAATAAAATAAAATAAAATAAAATAAAATAAAATAAAATAAAATAAAACAAAATAAAATAAAATAAAATAAAAAAAAAAAATAAAAAAAAATAAAAAAATAAATAAATAAATAAAAAAAAAAAAAAAAAAAAAAAAAACAAAAAAAAATATTTCTATAGTTAAAATTTGTGCAATTCTTATTTTCATTCAATTCCTTGTTCCTATTGTGCAATTTAATTATATTCATATCAATAAATATTCTACCGAGAAAAAGACGTTGTCACGTAAAATCTTCGCCCGTAAAACCGACTTTACAGGCAACCAATTTTTTTTTTTTTCTGACCAAGCGCCATAAACACGGCAACGTTCTTTGTTAAGGTTGTTGCTCACTACACCTAGTTCGTAGTTCCGCAAGAAAATTTGAGGTGGCTCTATGGATATCAATTGATCCGTAGAGCAATTGAAACTATGGCATAGTGTACGAGTACCTTTAGTAAAAAAATGAAATTGTTGACAATTTTGACGGTTCGCCATTTTTTTTGCATAGGATTTTTTTGTGCTAATAATGTGTTAATTACTCTTCGTAATCATCGTTCTTCCTAGTAATGTGCACATCAAAACAATCGTTATGGTTTTAACTATCGAAAATGATATGATTCTTAATAGTTTGAAACAGTGACTTCCAAGTAATAACGACTTCTAAATGTCGATATAAAAAAAATATTTTTGTTTTTTGTCTTGGAATCTTCATTTTTGTCATTTTTGTTGTAGCTTTTCGTAATTAACTTTTAACTTATTAAAATACTGAGTTTTCTAAGCATTTGGTACGTAGTTTAGGTTTTGATATAGCTTTAGCAATGGGTTAGTTCTAAGCTTTTTTGTCAGCTCGGGTAGTCTCGGGTCAGCGTCGGCCAACTTTCGGACAGCTGTCAGATTGAGTGGACGGTAGGAGCCATATTGTATATACGGTCGTGGGCTGGTGAGTGGCTACACATAGATCTGTGATCAGACAATCGGATGCATACACGAGATCAATATCAAAAGAACATGCAGAAATAATTGCGTTAAAATAATCTTGTATATGGCGCAATCGCAATCCTCACAAATGATTCACAACTACCTGACGTAATTTTTATTGGGACAGGGTAAAGTTATGTGAACAAATAAATTTAGAAATGATGGCACGAATTAGGTATAAGATTTAGACACAGAATAAGAATACGGGCGGAAATAATTATCTTTAGCGGACTGTATTTAAATTGAAAATTAAAATAAAGCTAGGTTCTGGTTACGGGAAGGTCGCCGGTATTTAATATTACCGGCTCGAAGATGACCAAAATGTTACGGCGAAGGGCGCTCGACGGAATAAGGTGTGTGGACCCAGGACAGGTCTGGTTAGGTTTCGGAAATGAGGGCATGCGACTTACTTGGTAGATGATTGGTGGGGGCAAGGCAGGAGACGGGGCAGCGAGCTGGCGGGCGGCGATGTAGGCGATTTGTCACGGCACAGCACAAAGTCACTTCACGTTATCACAGGCACTATCATCCCAGGGTCACTATCAATAAGGGCAGATACCAGCGCGCGTATTTTGTGGGCGTCTCGCGGTAGCTAGCAGACAGACGAGTGGCGCGGTTGGCTCACGACGCGAGCGGCCGCGAGTCGCGCAGCGGTGGCGCCGCGGCAGATAGGCGGACGCGGCCGTCAACAACCGCTGAGTCAACCACCTTACAGCTGGCGGTATGATTTGAATGGCCGTTGCGCTGTGGCGCAAACAGAAACTTTGATTCCTTTTAACGATAGCGAGTCTTCTACTCCTGTTGTGCCTATCAACATAGGGGACACATGTGATCGTAGTGAAGCCAAGTCACTCGAATCTGTGCAGACCTCATGTCACAATGACGTGAAAAGTGAGTCTCATCTCGCAGAGACTCATGAACTTACAGCGATTTCTGATACATTGGCTTCAGAAATTGCACACAATTTAGATCATAATGACATTGGCAATGATTTTGAATCAAATCCATCTATTCTAAATTTAAATTTATCTGTTAACAAAATTCAAACATTTCCTAATAAAGGCATTTTTAGTTATGATTGCGCTTATAATAATAATAAAGCAAAGTATATAAATTAAAATTTTCGAAATACAAGTCTATAAAAATCCAAGGGTGCACTGCTTAATAGTGCATACGGGTATGCGACCCCGGATTCCTTAGCTACTACAAAGTCGTAACTTTGTCCTAATGTTCCTTTCGAGTCAGTAGTATCCTTTGTACCTTTTTTTCCTACCCCAATTCCATAATAATCCTATCCCATTCTTATTTTTTCCCCTAACACAATGCCGGCAGTAGCAATAGGCTCGCCACACCCATTACATGGGACTAAGGCTTGTCTGGCATACTGTGGGTGTATATTATACCTATGCCTACCCCTTCAGGGATATCGGGCTTGAGTTTTAAGTAAGTATGTATGTACATTTGAACATACTATAAAAAAAATTTTTTATTAACGTTACATGGCTAACAACTTCGCATATAACATCTTTAATAGTAATCACAGTTTGTATGGGTTACCAGTTCTATCGTTACAGGAACCTTCTGTTTTGTTAGGTTGCGTCTATATTCTTTATGATTTTTTATTGTTGCCAGTTTGTGAGCGTGATGTATGAATTTATGAATGACAGTGTAGATGCAAACTATTGACTTAGTTACTAAATGCGGATTTTATTAGGAGGAATAAAATCCTTGGTGACGCCAGGGGGTAATGTAACGTTATAAACGTATAGCTATTAAATACTTATACAAAATTTTAATTTATAAATAAACAAACGTAGATTATCTTATCCAAATTAACTTAATTCTAAATGTTACTTTAAACTAAATTACTTATCTAATAATTACAAAGAAATAAAGTCTTAATAGTTTTGATAACTGCAAAACAAACGTATTTTGTTTCATATGGTTTAATCGTTGCGCGCACGGTACCCTGAAATGCCTTTTGTATTTTTTTATTTGATGAAAGTAGGTAAGTTAAAAATTACCTGCGCGCGAGCAGTTGGCGTCGTCTGATACGCCCGAGAGACAGCGATACTACACAGACGTTGCTTTTGTAAATTTGTGCAAATATTATCCTTACCTTACCGTCATTCTACGATAATTGTGCTACTTATTCCCCGTTAGGAGTTCTACGTTCTACGTTCCACGTTCCACGTTCTACGTTTGGAGTTCTACGTCCGGAGTTTAGAAGATTTCTACGCGACCGTCTTCGCATTTCGACGCGGCCGCCATTTTGTGAACACACCACGCAGCTCGCAGCTCCTGTACAGCAACGCGCCTCCCAACACCTCAGCGTTTCCCCAAGCTAAGTCAGGGACGAGAGCAAACTACCCAGCTAGGCCTGAGCCTGAGCAAACTATACAGCTACCCACTAAACTACCTAGGCTTGTTGAGTAGATCTGCATTCAGCTCGAGGCAGCACACATCACCATAGTCGATAATAGGAAAAATTAAGGTTTGTACAAGCTTTGCCTTGACGTTAACAGACAAAACATTTTTGAGGCGGTAAAGGTAACGAAGCACTCCAGTTGCTTTCCTGTAAACATTAGTTACCTGAGCCTGCCAATTCAACAAGGAGTCAATACACAAACCTAAATCCTATACATTTTCAGAAACAGGTATTGGAGTGCCGTCAAAGAGTATTGAATGGAGATTGTTGAAATTTACTCTGGACATGATACGAGGACTACCCACTAATTCAGCCTGGCATTTAGCGGGGTTGACAACAATACCAAAATTGTCAGACCACGTTTTAATGTAGTTAAGGTCTTTGTTTAGTGCATCAATGGCATCATTCAACCGATCCACACTTGCCTGAGCATATAATTGCAGATCGTCAGCATAGAGATGATACGAACACTGAAGTTTGTGAGTGATAAAATTTATAAAAATTGAGAATAGAAGAGGAGAAAGAATGCCGTTTTGAGGAACGCCAGTTTCTAGATTACACCAGTTCGAGGATGATTGCCCTGATTGGACCGACTGCTGACGTTCCCGAAGATAGGTTAAAAACTTTTCCACCACTTCGTCAGAGACCATAAGATGGGACAGTATAGAAAGAAGGATGTCGTGACTGAGGTATTAAAAGCATTGGAGAAGTCAATAAGAACCAAACTGTTTACTTTCCCGTCCTCAATTCCTGCCCTAATATCGCCAGTCACTTTAAGAGGGGCGGTAAGAGTGCTGTGTCCTGGTGCACCATTCTGTGCTATTATGATCTCTTCTTTTCTGTCTTCATTTTTCGATGACTGACCTCCCATAACTCAGCGGCCAAGTTGTTGTAGTAACCTGGACAACCGCGTATCGTGACTTTTACTGTAGCTCGAAACCCAAACGAACCAGCACCGGTAGTGTATTAATTCTTTGCTAGCACTGCCTAGAAGCAGTGGACTGGCAGGGTCGCCATGAGATGTGGGGGGCGTCGAGAGATGAAATAACACAACGGCGGTCTTGAGTGATCCTTTATTGAGAGAAAAACATGAAATTTATAATAATGTGCAGTAGGTTGTGAGTCATGTTTCGGTGACGCATAAATACAGATTGTTTAGAAGATTATCCAATTACAGTTATCAAAGTACTTATCAGATTACATGCTACACGTTTACCTTAAATAAAATATTAATTTATAATAGAAATTATATTATATTTATTGGTTGGTGTTTAATGTTGTGCGCTATACTACAGTATTACGTCCTAAAATTACATTATATTTAACGTAATTATTACTAATTATAATTACTAATAATTACTAACTGAGACTGTATGAGGTATGAGAAAACATTATATAAAATTTTAGAAACTTTTGTGCTCCGATTTTTTTCTTTCTGTACAATAAATTGACCTATACTTAATACTGAACGATTTTTCCTAACAAAATTATTCTTTAGATTTTTTTATTCTATGGATTTTTGATTTCTCATTTGTATGTACAAAACTCACGCTGTCCGCTTGATAAAAAAATTATTTGCTGAAATCGCTTCTAAGAGAAAAAAGCTTCTAAGACAGATTCCTTGTATTTTCTATTGTTTCGAATTTCCTCATACAGCCCACACACTGTATACGCACAAACAATGAGAAAAAAGTCCGTTTAAACTAGTTTAAAGTGTTTCATTGCAATGACTTGCACTACTTTCAAATTCTGACCCATTGCCTCACATGAGACAACTCTGATGCCCCATCCAAACTCTCCACGTGGCTACACGAGGGAACGCGAGTACGAGAATGAGGACGATGCGCTCGTGTCCCCTCGTGTTCCCTCGCCTCGCCTCGCTGTCGTTTCGCTTTGTGTCGGTTTTTCGGATGCGAGTCAAAGGACGCGAAGGAGCGAGGCGAGGGGATCAACCACACTCGCGCACACCCAAAATCCATTATCACACGGGATACAAGTGAAGTGAACGACGAGTGGGATAGGATAAGCAAAGAATTAAATATACCTATACAGGAGTTAAAAACTAATAAAATATCATTAATGGCAACGTTTAGAGGGCACCTGAGAAAAAAAGGCACATAAAGTAGCTTACACAGTCAATTCAATGACATCCATATTTTAATAGACGTAGTGCAGCTAAATAAATCGTGAGTGTGGATGGCTAGCACTCCTGTAGCCTCCACTCGCCAAGACTCATGCCGAGAGCCTCGGAGGCGCCTCGCGAGAGTCTGGATGCAGCATTACATACGGTTTTATTTTTCCAGTTTAAGGTTTTGGACAATATAGTCGACGTGTGACCAGTGCCAGGCGCCACTGGCGTCCGCTGGTAGATCAAGAACAGCTGGTTCCCGAAGAGCGTGCGGTTCTCCACCGGGGTCCCTCCCACATGGATGATCCCTCCTAACGCGTAGTGGGGTCTTCTATTTATCCCCGTGGGTGGCCACGTCGGCAACGACTTGTTCCGACCAGGTAGAGTGAGGTTCCTGTAATAGGCACACACACACACATCAATGACTACTGATATACAGGGTAGAAAAAAAAGACCATGGTTGGAGGAAAAGTATCCTTAATATTGATGATGGCAAATATTACTGTAAGAAAACATTCCTCTACTTTCAAAAATAAATAAGACTGAATTTAAAGATTTTTGAAAAATCACCTGCTTCAGCCGGGAATCGAACCGGTGAAATGTGAAAAAAGTAAAGAAATCAAACCACGCACCTTCCGCATTCCGGGCGGCTTCCTATCACTTTAAACCCAATCATGATTATAGTATGACAATCTTTAATACGATTTTTAATGTACATAATTCGTAAAGTCGACAGCAAACCGATTATAATTCAACTAACCCGTGAACGACAAAATCAAGCCAAAGCTCTCTCAATATTTCTTTCATCTCCAAGTAGTCTTGTGGTAATCCTTCCTCATCTTCATCCACCACAACCATCTCTTGGAAGCAATGACCGGCACCCTGGTACTCTCTGTCGAGCACCGGAGGGATATCACTACGCGAAAATGAGTACTCTTATAAGTACACTACCCTATTACCAGCCTGCACTTGAAGCCTGGCAGATCGAAGCATGCCTTGTACAATAAGAACATCTGTGTTATAAATCATATATGACACAACGTATCATTGGTCAAGCGCAGCCACTTCTTCCCTTTGTTCTTCGTTTTCAAACTCCAAATCCGCTGGTAGAAAGTCTGAGAACCTTTCATTCATTAGGTCTTGCCATTCATAAAATAAGTCATATCGCCAAGCGCCCTCTAGATTTGTAAATCCATAATACATTGCAAGCATTTTGAAATTTCTATTTCGTAAAATGTCAATGGGCGCCTCCTCAAGAAATATTTCTTGTCCGATGTCTTTTTCAACACAGGGTGCAAAACTACAGACGAATCTGTTCTGTCGAAAAAAGCATTCTGCGTTAAGATATCATAAGATAGAGACTTGTAAAACTCTGTGAGGGCCTCGATGTCATCCACATTATTAAAATTCAGTCGTAAAGCATGCCCTTTAGCAATCTGGAGTGGATCGAATTGAACAGCAAATGCACCAACATTACTTCCACTTTCTGGCATAACTTTATGCATAAGGCCATCTGTTACATTGGACAGAGTTAGAAGATCAACTGACGCCCCACCAGCACTGCAGCCCCTGACAGTGACATCCTTGGGGTTGCCACCGAAGCTAGCGATGTTGTCCGTCACCCAACGCAGCAGCGCTTCTTGGTCTTTCATACTAGCGTTGCCCGGGGCGTCCTCATTGCCCAAACATAAGAATCCGTGAATTCCCGTCGTCAATTTGGTAATTGAAATTAACTTCTACTATCCTTTTACTATTTACTAAACTAATAAAAGTCGAATCACTTCCAGATCCTACTTGGAATGCTCCCTCGTGAACATGTACCAATACTGGAAGATTTTTCTCTACCGTGTTAGGTTGTAAAATATTTGCAATTAGGCAATCTTTTTGCATAGACACATTCGAATTTGCATATAGTATCAGGTTTTGTGGACAAATTATTGTTCTGCCTGCTGCCTCAAAAGTGCCACTCCAAGTTGTTGGTACTAAAGAAGCCTGAAATAATAATATAATAATTACTTTCATTACCCAAGTATTCCTGGGTTGTGTCTACATAAAACATTTCTAGAGAAAGAAAGTTTTACTTTATGAGTAGTTGTGATCGTGAATATTGATATAAAAAGGAGTTATTTACATCACTACATTAATGGACCAAAATATTTACACACACTGAAACTTAGGAATATACTTTTGGGTCTAGGACATGCGGTCGAACCACTGTAGGCAATTAAATTACCCAATTCAACACCCGATTTCTGTATAGTCAGCTTATTTTATGAAAAGTATTTCCGGATGTTGATCTTCCATAATCGGGGTCCTGCCATTTAACCAAAAATTACATTGCAAATTTACAACAAACGATTGTCAAAATCATGATTTCTCATTTCATCATTAGACAAATAAATGTGATCCTCCATAATCACATAATGGGACAACCCGTTAGAAAAATGTAAAGGTACCTTAAACTTGTCTTGTCTTGTAAGGGTTGTGGCGTACGGTACGTTAAAGAAAGTGAAGACACCTGTACCAGGCGCCCTGAAGCCTCTTACGCGGCCCTGGCCCAGAATGTTCACCTCGCGGAACTGAGCGCTCTCCTGCGCCCGCGCAAAGGCGCACAAAGCGGCGAGCGCGCATACCGAAGAACAAGTGACTGCTCCACAAGATAACATACTTATGGTAGTAAACAAAAATTGTGATTTTATACTGTCTTGTAAATAATTATCGCAGCTATTGAAGGAGATATCAAATCAATTTTGCTTCTTATTATTTAGAATATACTCGTATGACGTTAAAAAAAATTGCTATACAATTTAGCTTTGTAATTACTGAATTCACAATGTTGTGTCATCTTGTAGTAGGATATTTGAGCGTTATCATTGCTTGGGTTAATCCCAAGTCGAGAAGTGTGTTTCATAGGTATTTTGCGAAACTCGGTAATTAAGTTGTGTAACGTGGCAATACCTACCTTGGGTATTGCCCAGCGATGATATTTTGATTTAAATTATGGAGGTTTTTGCCCAGCAGTGGGACAGTTAATAGGCTCTAGTTATAATAGTACTTTACTTTTTTTGTTTTACTTTTAAAGCCTAACTTACTTGTATAAATATGGACAATAATAATGTCGTATAATAGAACAAGACATAAAAATACAGTTAAACAAAAAGTTGTAATTTTGCAAATTAAAGCGTCCATAATTCTTGAGCAGACCGTATTATCAGTTTCACGAACCATTTCACTAAAGTTTGGAACAGAGTGCAGTGCTGCTGCATTTAGTCTTCCCATTCGAGGTGCATACACCAGCAATTTTATTTAATGGCTTCGAGAGCAAGATTAGCATAGAAATTAGAAAAATTAGCTAAGCTATAAGCTAAATATTTATAATACTGAACTTTCATTTATATATTATGACAAGATTAATATCAATTTAGGCATAAAGCTTAAACAGAGCACTTTTTTAATTTTCAAGTTAAGATGGAAGTTCTCTTTACCCGGAATCCTCAATTACTAAGGATTTGGCTACCTTATTTCTAAACTGTCGGAACACGACAATGCTATTATCATGGTTATGGAGCCAGACTTAAGAAAAGATGGTGGTAGCTAGACAGGCGGATTTAAAAAGCCATACCACCAACCTTACCAAGTACATAAAGATGTACCTTGCAGGGAATGGAACACGGGACCTCTGGGTCTAAGACCGGTGGCTTAACTACTAGACCACAGAGACGGTTATTACATACAGTATTGAACCCGAGATGACCCCTGAGATGAAAAGAGAAGATACAGAAATGAGAGAAAAATACTTGCTTAATAACTCGTACCTACTTATCTTTTTCTTCTAATTACAACCCTTCACTCCAGGGACCTTAATAAATCCAGCAATTCTATGAATTGATAACTCTTTCGCCAGTAGTTTCCAACACAGTAACAACAAGCAAAAACCCTGTCGCTTACAAAGGTGTATACACACCTACAATATTTCTATGCAATGCAATGCCTATTCGCGATAACGATCCAATAACGGCCTATTGGTGGTTGAAATAGCAATATCGGTCGGTCGCGGGCATGGCACCGCACCGGCAGCACGGCTGCCCAAATTCAAAACCTAGTAACAGGTAATTTTGAAAAAAATCCGTTTTTGGCATTTTTCGACTTACTAGGCAGTATCAATATAACGTGGACCTTAAAACACCCAGTTTCATACGTAATTTTTAAAATATAATTTAGCAACTCTAAGCAATTTGGCATGATTATGAAAATTTCCTTGAGGTACAAATTCTAAACATAGTATGTCAGAATACAAATTTAAAACCCTAGCAACTCAACCGACTTACTGAGTTATGAATTTGAAAAACCGACTTGCTTTGTTTTGAATTTGTCGCCGATTATAAAATCAATAAAATGTCATTTAGTAAGTCCAGTACGTGACACCGGCGCACGAGTGTTTCGCTCCATGATATGGGTATATAAAATAATAAAATGAGTTTAAGCAAATTTGCAAAAGCATAATTTGTCCAGGCGTAAAATGCGTGTTTTGCAGAACGAAAACGATTGCAGGTAAGAAATAACTTATTCATTAAATTATGAAAATGTAAAAGAAGCGTGACATAACTTCAAAATAAACTTTTCGTTGCATTATCTTCTTAATACAGCTAACAAAACTTGTCGGTGGTATTAACTTTTATGTTATGAATGTGCAAAAGCCGATTATGCTTATTTTAAGGGTATGTTTTGGTAATTATCCACTGAAAATGCTAAGGTTATAACCTATTTACTACCTGGCTATTGATAGTCTTGTTCTTAAATATTTCATGTGTTATAATGAAGGAATTGTATTTGTCTCACTTAGGAGATTTATATTTTTATCTAATAGGTATCCTCACACCTCCGAAACTATTCACTGCTGCAATGGAGGACGTGTTTAAGCTTCTGAACTAGAGAGGACTCGGCATCAATATTAACGGCGTGTACATCAGTCACCTTCCATTTGCCGACGATATAGTAGTCATGGCTGAGACCCTGGAGGATCTCGGCACAATGCTCGGTGATCTCAACTGAGTCTCTCAACGAGTGGGCCTAAAATGAACATAGAGAAGACGAAAAACAAGTCTAACTCACGTGTCGTACCCGCTCCTCTAAAGGTTGGAGACTCTGCTCTTGAAAATGTTGACGAATATGTATACCTGGGACAAACAGTCCAGTTCAGTTAGGTAGGTCTAACTTTAAGAAAGAGGTCAATCGTCGAATCCAACTCGGCTGGGCAGCGTTCGATAAGCTACGAAATATCTTCCTGTGCAAAATACCGCAGTGTCTCAAGACGAAAGTCTTCGAGCAGTGTGTGTTGGCAGTGATGACATACGGTACCGAAACGTAGTCGCTCACTAAGGGCTTAACTAGCAAGCTCAAAGTCACGCAAAGAACAATGGAAATGGCTATGCTCGGGGTTTCTCTACGTGATCGAATCAGAAATGAGGAGATTCGAAGACGAACTAAAGTAACCGACATAGCCCAAAGAGTCGCCAAGCTCAAGTGGCAATGGGCAGGGCACATCGCCCGTAGAACCGATGGCCGTTGGGGCAGAATATTTAGCACTCTGCGGAGTAACCTATCCTTAGCAAGCATTCGAGTGTGGGAATCAGCCCCCACATTTTGGTCGTTTTCTTTGACTTTTGCTCGGTGGTAGTCGAAGATGGTAACGTAGTCGCGTTGTCAGTTCAGTTTTCATAGTAGTGAATCTGTGTGCTTCGCGAAGGGTGAATGAACTGTTAACTCAGCAGCGCACTAACTTTCGAGCATTTAAGAGGAAACTTACGTCAAAGTGGCATGCAAAATTCTCATACAAAACACAGAAAAACGACGTTTTGTAGTCCCCTGTTTCCTCCTTCAAAACTTTACCAATTATTATTACTTTTTCAGCATCAGTTAAAGAAAGATTTTTTCTATGTCTGTATGTTTGATTTTTTAAACCAGCCGCTTAATGTTTCTGAAGACACCGTGAAACGGATTTTGCCAAACTTTGAAGGCTCCTGGTTCTTAAATAAATGACTTAATGCACAAAAATCAAACATACAGACATAGAAAATCTCCTTCTTTAACCGATGCTGAAAAGTAATAAAAATTGGTCCAGTTCTGAAGAAGGAAACAGGGGACTACGAAACGTCATTTTTCTTTATTTTGTATGAGAATTTTGCATGCTACGTCGACGAAGTGTATCCTCTTAATAGGCTCATATTAAGTATATTACGAGCAAAATATCCGAAAAATGGGAATTAGAGGATGATTATTGCGTAATATGCAGATGAAATTGAATATGATTGACAGCATGCACTTACAAATAGATAATATTTTACAGGGATCAGATATGAGTAATGATGAGGAATTCAGTAGATATGAAAGATCTTTTATGCAGATAAAATGTGACCTAAATAAAAAGTTGTCATCATCAACTCACGTTCAGCAAGCTACTCCAACTATTGATATACCGATCCTACGGGCAAATACACACACTAGCCCACATTTTATGACTTATTTACTAAAGCTTTATATAATAGACGTATATTATCTAACTCACAAAAAATGCAACATCTAAAGTGCAAGGTCAAAGAAGAAGCTGAACGGATAATTCAACATCTTAACGTGACATCAAAAAACTATGATACTGCCTGGGAATTGTTGACACCTAGATACAATAACCCACAGATTTTATTTACATTGCAAATTGAAACGTTTTAGAATCAGCCAAATATCTTTAAGCAAACATCAAACGACTTAAAAACTTTATGATACAAGTACTGAGTGCATCCACGCAATACACAACTTAGGTTTTGATACGAACACTTGGGATCCTCTGTTAGTACATCTGTTAGCAAAGAAATTGGACCCGGTTACCTACAGTGACTTTATGAAATCACGTAAGTCGCCTCGAGATTTATCAACATTAGAAGAGTTAATGACATTTTTAGAAGGAAAGTTTATGGCGTTAGAGTCGCTACAAAGAGAAAGGAAAAGTAAGGATATAACTAAACCTTCTACATCCTTCAGATATTTTCAAAACTATCAAAAGTTTAACTCGTTCAACAATAAACCTTTATAACATTATAGTACTTTCATCATTTAAAGCAGCTCCGACTTTTACATCAAATTAAATGTCCAATAAGCACTTTGGACCATCAGTTGTTTAGGTGTCATAAGTTTCTTAACCTTCCAGCGGAAACTAAAATGAGAATGTTGGGACATACGAAAATACTCCAATAATTTATATCTTTTGATTATACCATACGATTAATTGGTGTAATTAATATTCACTATTTTTGTATTAATTAAGTAAAAGAAAGAGTAGAAAAAGTATTGTATTAAAATCCAATTGAGTGAATTGGATTTTTCATTAGAAAACCGTTGTGCCAATGGACCGACACTCACTTTAATGAAAGCATTCGTTCAGACAACTACTAAGTTTTACTTTGCCGTCACTGCGTCCATGCCAACAGTTACAGGTCATGGGCCCAGGGACCATAATTTTCAAACGTAATTTTTTTTAGTCAATTTTAATAGTAAATTCATAATTAAATAATCAGTGCTGTACGTGAGTGATGAAGAAATACCAAACAGCCTCGATTAAAATTGGCTGAAATGGAACCTGATTGCTAAAAGTACGATTGTTGAGTTTTTGGGCTGTGCCTTTTTGAATTTGCAATAGGGTCAGCCACGGCTAAATCAGTCATTTCAGATCTTGACAAAAATTTTATAAGAAGAGGCTTGGCGACTCAGATAGCATTAAAATTACCTAATTAATTTTCGCTGGAGCGATATTTGACGAAATGGGTAAAATCTTACAACAATTTGTTAATCACCACCCTCATAATAAGGCGGTGTGATCACGGCGCTGGAAACTCTAGGAGAGGAATTCAGGGGTTGCCAGAATGAACACTGAAAATTGTACGCAAACATCGTAAAGAACGGATTTTACATAGGTAAACATTATTTTTTTTGTTAGAAGTCATGTAGTTTGATTAGCGACAAATTCTTTCAGTTCCAGGACAAGTTGGGAAAACGTCATATATGACGTTTTGGTTGTTTTTCTTAACTTTATTTTCATCACTTAAGGCTCATAATTTTACCACTTTTAGAGGAAAATTTCTAGGATGGTCTTCCATTTTTGACACTTCCGGAGAAGCGACGCTACCGAAATGGAAGCATTCTTTTGGAGGTTGTTGACGCGGACAGAATCATTTTACTGAGGTAAAACCGAGTTGGCAATAAGTGTGAGTGGATTTAAAACAGCTCTTCGGAGAGTGTTAGGACAATATGGTCTACAGTGTGTTGTAATTACAGGAATCCGTGCGCACATCACATCAGTTCCTGCCGCCGCCTTGCAGCCAGAGCGCCACGTGCGAAATAAGTCTTACAACAGCGCGTAAGTATTACTTAATCATTATTCATAAGTGTTTCCCTTGAGCTCGGTTAACCAATAGACTGTCACTCGTCGTGATAGTGCTCTACGCTCCAGATAAATAGACACAGCACATTCGTTTGAAGTCGTATTTTGATGATTCATATAATTAAAGATAGCTCATAAAATTCTGCATGTTTTAGAAAACAATATTATTCAGAAAAAGTCACTCGTTTCCGAGAAAAATGAAGAAACAGTTCGTGGTAGGTATCAAAAACTCAATTAATTCAAAATATTTTTGCAAATACCATGTTTTTATTATAGATGTTTAAAAAGTGATTAAAGTACATTTAATGCGCTTTCTAATGACACCTTGCACAAGCAAATTGACCGCCGAGGTGCGCCACAATTGAAGAAAAACTAAACCGTCGGTGGCCATCTTTATGACGTCACTACTACCCCCTCCACCACTTTAGAACTATACAAAAAGCAGTTTCGATATCTGGAGGACACCCCAAACAAATTCATACCTATTGTAAGTATTTACAAAACTTACATACGAGATTTTGTATTATTATCCTTTATTGTACAAATAAATAACATTTACACACACGTTACACAAGACATATACAAGGGTGAGCTTATCTCTAAAAGAGATCTCTTCCAGCCAACCCTAGCTGTAGTTTTAAAAAAAGCAAGTATGCGGGACTAATAAAATGTAAATTTAAATACACACTTAGATAAGACAGACAAATAAATAATTTGATCCGTAACTACATATACTTATTACCTATTTATACATATATAAGCATACCTACATAATATATAAACACATAAATACATAACATATACACAATATATACATATAATAATAAACAACATTAATTTAATAAATTAAGTTACTGATTAATAATAGCGTTGGACAGGTAGTACTCTTTGAGCTTGTGTTTGAACGATTCCACCGATGAGCTGTCACGGATACTGGCAGGCAGTTTATTCCACATTCTGGCTGCATTCACTGTGAACGAATTGTGGAAAAATTTGGAGTTGGATTGAGGATAAAGGAGGGTTCTTGTGTCACAGGAACGTTTAGGCCGGGAAGAGTCTGGTAAGAGGTTAAATCGGGATCGTAGATAAAGTGGAAGTTGGGGATAGTTAAGAATTTTGAAAAGGAGGCAAAGGATGTGCATATCTCGGCGTAGTCTAATTGGAAGCCACTTTAACTTTGACCGGAATTCTGAAACATGGTCATACTTACGCAAACCAAATATAAATCGGATTGCCAGGTTTTGCAGTCGTTCCAGTTTGTTAAGTAACTCCTCAGTAGCATCTAAATAGCAAACATCGGCATAGTCGAGAAGAGGGAGCAAAAGGGACTGAGCAAGCATAATTTTGGTATTGTACGGTAAGAAAAACTGAAGTCGCTTGAGGGAATGATAAGAATAGTGCATGCGCCGACTCACCTCATTTACCTGTGATCTCCAAGATAGCGTGTGATCAATAATGATTCCTAGGTTTTTGGTTTTTTCGGCATATGCAAGCTTCACACCATCATACGAGATATCGGGAAGATCATTTATTTTTGCACATGGCCGGCCTACTATTACGTCAGCAAATAATGACTAAAATGCAGCGAGTTCTCGTTTAAAAATCGATTAGAATCGTCAAGTGTACCTACGTAAAGGATACCGTTACTTTTTACCTGTAAGTATTATTTTGTCATTATAATATTGATTATTGCACTAAATTAGCAAAAAACTGAAAAAATTGTCTATTGAAGAGTGTTGCCATTGCAACGAAAAGCTGTAACTTTGCGTAACTTTTAAAGTTGAACGTGCCAACATTAAAAAACAACTTATCTACAATATGTACAATATGTCATATTCATTATTGTTAAAACTATTTTTCATTATGGATGCTTATTAAATGAATGATAAATTACTACACACATCAAAAGTGTCTAGGGATCAAGCATTTTTATGCGGATTTCTTGAGATTGAGATGTGGCTTTGTAATAAATTTATGATTTTATAAATTTATATGGATCCTTTTTGGTGCATTTCATAATTTGAAACAGGAACTTTCAATCAATTTCTAGTAAAAGATGAAAATCAGCTGTCAATATTTTCCCTATAAAAACATACAACGCATTGAAGACATTATTAGTGCTACTGTTTCCCTACTACTGATTAAAACCAACGTTATTATGGAGCGGCGACGTCATTTAAGCAGGGAAGAAATGCTCAGAGCCGTGGGAATGATAGAAGCGGTTCCCGGCAACGTACTGTGGCTTTAGCTCTGAATACAAGTCAGAGTGTTATCAGTCGACTTTGGACACGTTACCGAAGCACTGGTACCGTGGCTGAGCGCCATGGAGGACGGTATCGCTGCACCACACGGAGACAAGACCGATACATTCAAATCACAACGAAGAGCTCCAACAATAACCGCCATGATGTTAGCCGTGAGGCTTCATCACTCTTCAGGGAACTTAATTAGCGATCAAACAGTCAGAAACCGCTTGCATGAAGTGAACCTTCATTCCTGAAGACCGCTAAGGGTACCACCTATAGCAATGCACAATCGTAGGATTCGATATCAATGGGCTCTTGAACACAGAAATTGGGCAGAAGAACAATGGCGTTTCGTGTGCTTTTCTGATGAGTCTCGTTTTGGTATGAGACCGGATACAAGACGTATACGACACTGGAGAACCCCTGGACGCCAACAGCGATTAAAATCCTGCCAGGAAGTCCATCCTTATAGTGGTGGAACCATCATGGTATGGGCGGGTATTTGGATCGGCGGAAGAACTGAGTTGATTTGGAACAGAGGCAACCTTAACGCTCAAATTTATGCTGAGACGATTGTATCAGACGTCATCGTTCCTCTACAAGTGCAAATCGGTCCCTTATTTCAGTTAATGCATGATAATGCACGACCGCACACCGCAAGAGTTGTAAGACAGACTCTCGCCGCAGCTAACATCAATGTCATGCCCTGGCCTGCTCAGTCACCAGACTTGAACCCGATTGAGCATGCATGGGATATGCTACAGAGAAGAGCTCTGCCGAATATGGAGGGTATCCAGTCGCAAGAAGACCTTTTTTTGTTGTTGCAACGAACATGGGCGGCCATTCCACAGCGTGATTTGGATGAACTCATTTTGAGTATGCCAAACCGATGTTCTTGTGTTGTTAGTGTTCGCGGTAGAAACACGGATTATTAATTGTTTAAGTTACCCAATAAAATTTTAAAGAAAACTGTTATTTCAGTCTTTTTTCGAACTTTAATGTTAGTGGTTCAAATGTCAAAAATCCCTTTATTAGGAAAATGGCAAATTTCTTTATTAATGCAAAGGTGACTTGGTTTATCGTTACTGTAGACAAACGAAAACACTTTATTTGATGAATCCTTAAAGAAAATTTTAATTAATATCAATCAGGAGAAAAGTTATTGCAAAAATATATGTTGATCCCTAGACACTTTTGATGTGTGTATTTATTAATTAATACTTATTTTCATTTTCTTGTATCTATTTACCTAAATACAGTCTCATCGAACCTTTTAATTAAACATAAACCTATTTATATTTAGAAGCAAGATCATTGAGCATCATAGCGGGCCTCGAAACTGGCTGCGCTAGGATGCTCTGTATGCCTACATCTAAAGATGTTTTAACAATATTGTTCATGGGAACTCTTTCGGTTTGTAACTTTATACAATCCAATAGTACATATATCGCGAGTGGGTTGGCTGAAAAATTTCAGTCCAGTACCTATAATGATTAATTTATTATTTTATTTTTTTTTAACTGTGTTTGGTGTGTATGTTTGTAATGAGATTATCTTTAAATAAACATAAATTTTATTTATTTAACCAGACTGTTACAAATGACTAATATTGACTTACCTGTTTACACCTGCCTACCCAATGTTATGACGGGAAAAAAATAGTCAACCTAACGTTTGCATATTCTATAGGCTTCATACTTTCGATTGGTACCTATGTAATTTATATATCCAAACCAGGGCAATGTTTAAAAAAAAAATTAAAATATTTATTTAATCTATACTGGACTGAATTTTTTCAATATATTTTTTACCATATTAAATTTGATATAAAATACTTTCCATCCATTAACCGGCCCGGTAAAGGTCGTTGTGTACTCGGATCCTCTACTATATAGACATTTACATAAATATGACGTTACACTTGTGCACGGACAGATAATCCCTGTTGGTGAATATAATAGTGTGCGTCTATTTTATGCTAGTGGTTGTCGTTTTCGTGTGTAGCGACGTGATTCAAATAGTAGTTTGTTATACAAGGGGCTAACATGACCCATTATATACGAGGTAGTTTTACTCCCGAGCTTTAGCGAGGGAGTAAATAGAAACCGAGTTTTAATGGGTTTTTAGCGCCGTGTGTTACACTCTGCTTTTCACTACGAATGCGAGAAAATAAAACAATCCAATACAATATGAATTGGTTTATTTTATTAAAAATTAACCCGTTAGAGGGAAGAGAAGGGTTGGTAGTATTATTTTGATGAGCCCATCGCCGCTCTATGCTGTTGGATAGTAGGTATGTGCATTATTTCCATCTCTTCCCTTGGGTGTCGTAAAAGGCGACTAACGGACTAATGACTGCACATACATCCTACAGCATAGAGCGGCGATGGGCTCATCAAAATAATACTACCAACCCCTCTCTTCCCTTCGGTGTCGTAAAAGGCGACTAACGGATTAAAGACTGCGCATACATCCAACAGCATAGAGCGGCGATGGGCTCATCATAATAATACTAACAACCCCTTTCTTCCCTTGGGTGTCGTAAAAGGCGACTAATGGACTAAAGACTGCAGATACATCCAACAGCATAGAACAACTATAGACTCATCAAAATAATACTACCAATCCCTCACTTTTCTTCGATGTCATATAAGGAGACTAACGGACTAAAGACTGCACATACACGAGGGGCTCATCAAAATAATACTACCAACCCATTTCTTCTCTTCGGTGTCGTAAAAGGCGACTAATGGACTAAAGACTGCAGATACATCCAACAGCATAAAGCGGCGATTGGGCTCATCAAAATAATACTACCAACCCCTCCCTTCCCTTGAGTCTCGTAAAAGCGACTAATGGGCTAAAGGCTCACCACCTAAGCACATGTGCAGACTGTGCAGTTGTTTCTTGCTGAAGCGTGGACTGTGTGGGCGTGGTCTGTGTTGTCCATAGATTCAAATGATTACTAATAATAACTATCTCAAAAAAGTTCTTGATCTAAGTAAACAGTAATAAGTCGAGTCTTTATTCATGATTATTCTACCTAAGACTAAATACTTTTTCGTTTTTGTGGGCTCATTGTCATGTAACAGACAAAAATTAAAAAAGAAATACTTTTTCCCCTAGGGCAAGAAAAGCTATTTTAACCTCGCTCTAGAACGCTACAATGACGGTCTTTTTGAACAAGAGGAGTGAAAAATGCATTAGTGTATTGACAATTTCTATGTGTGTTTCCTCGTCACCCGCAGGAAATTACAGACTTGACTTAATCACCACGATTGCCAAATTAGATAGATAAAATCTTTATTGTACACTAAAAACAAAACAAAAAACAGAAAATATAAAATACTAGCGGCCGCTCGCGGTTTTGACCGCGTGGTTCCCGTTCCCCTGGGAATATCTGGATAAAAAGTATCCAATGTGTTAATCCAGGATATAAACTATCTGTATGCCAAATTTTATTCAAATCCATTTAGTAGTTTTTACGTGAAAGAGTAACAAACATACACTTTCGCCTCTATAATATTAGTGTGAAGTGTGATTACAATTTAAAAGAAGTCGTACAATGGGCGGCCTTATGCGGTTAAATTAATGCGGTTTAGCGATTACAAACCCAGACTACGAATCGAAAAATATGGAACACACTTTGCCCGACCTGGAAGTTGAACCATCGACCTTCCGATATCGGGCCAAGCGTTAATAATGCTCAAATTTCCTACTACAAGATTACACAACATTTCAAAATTCTAAATAATAAGAAGCAAAATTGATTTGATATCTCTTCAATATCTGCGATAAATAACTTAGAAGGCAGTATAAAATCACAAGTATTGTTTATTACCATAAGTATGTTATCATGTGGAGCAGTCACTTGTTCTTTGGTGTGCGTGCTCGCCGCTTTGTGCGCAGTTGCGCAGGCCCAGGAGGGCGCGCAGTTCCGCGAGGTGGACATCTCGGGCCAGGGCCGCGTAAGGGGCTTCAGGGCGCCTGGCACAGATGTCTTCGCTTTCTTTAACGTACCGTACGCCACCGCCCCCACAGGACAAGACAAGTTTAAGGTACCTGTACATTTTTCTAAGAATTTGCCCAATGTGATTATGGAGGATCACATTTGTCTAATGATGAAATGACAAATCATGATATTTTTTTTTTGTTGTAAAAGCAATGTAATTTTTGGTAAAATGGCAGGACCTCGGTTATGGAAGATCCGGTAAAGCTTTTCATAAAATGAGTGAACTATAAAGATATCGAGTGTTAAATTAGTTATTTAATTGTCTTCAGTGGTCCGACCACATGTCTTAGGGTGGATTCGACCAAACTGGAATAAGACTTACTCCGAGATTAGTCTATACAAATTCGGCGTTTAATCTAGGTATAAGACCTTATTCCAGTTTGGTCGAATCCACCCTTAGACCCAGAAGTATAATCCTAAGTTTCAGTGTATGTAAATATTTCGGTCCATAACGTTAGTGATATAAAAACCTCCTTTTTTAATTAACATTCACGATCACAACTCATAAATTATAACTACATTTCACGAAACGTATATGTAGACACATCCCTGGAATACTTGTGTAATGAAAGTAAATTTTATATTATTATTTCAGGCTCCTTTACCACCACCAACTTGGAGTGGCACTTTTGAGGCAGCAGGCAGAACAATAATTTGTCCACAAAATATGATAATATATGAAAATGCGAATGTGACTATGCAAGAAGATTGCTTAATTGCAAATATTTTACAACCTGACACGGTAGAGACTAATCTTCCAGTATTGGTACATGTTCACGGGGGAGCATTCCAAATAGGATCTGGAAGCGACACTTTCTTTAGTTTACTAAAAAGCAAAAAGATAGTAGTAGTTAATTTCAATTACCGACTTGGAATTCACGGATTCTTATGTTTGGGCAATAAGGACGCCCCGGGCAACGCTGGTATGAAAGACCAAGTAGCGCTGCTGCGATGGGTGAGGGACAACATCGCTAGCTTCGGTGGCAACCCCAACGATGTCACTGTCAGGGGATGCAGTGCTGGTGGGGCGTCAGTTGATCTTCTAATTCTGTCCTATGTGACAGACGGCCTTATGCATAAAGCTATGCCAGAAAGTGGCAGTAATGCTGGTGCATTTGCTGTTCAATTCGATCCACTCCAGAATGCTAAAGAGCATGCTTTACGACTGAATTTTAATAATGTGGATGACATCGACGCCCTTACAGAATTTTACAAGTCTCTATCTTATGATATCTTAACGCAGGATGCTTTTATGGACAGAAAAGATTCGTCTGTAGTTTTTGCACCCTGTGTTGAAAAAGACATCGGACAAGAAATATTTCTTGAGGAGGCGCCCATTAAAATTTTACAAAATAGTAATTTCAAAATGCTTCCAATGTATTATGGATTTACAAATCTAGAGGGCGCTTGGCGATACGACTTATTTTATGAATGGCAAGACCTAATGAATGAAAGGTTCTCAGACTTTCTACCAGCGGATTTGGAGTTTGAAAACGAAGAACAAAGGGAAGAAGTGGCTGCGCTTGTCAAACATTTTTACTTCGGCTCGGAAGGAGTGACCAATGATACGTTGTTGTCATATATGAATTATAACACAGACGTTCTTTTTGTACAAGGCATGCTGCGATCTGCCAGGCTTCAAGTGCAGGCTGGCAATAAGGAAGTGTACTTATATGAGTACTCTTTTTCGCGTAGTGACATCCCTCCTGTGCCCGGCAGAGAGTACCAGGGTGCCAGTCATTGCTTCCAAGAGATGGCAGTGGTGGATGAAGATGAGGAAGGATTACCACAAGACTACTTGGAGATGAAAGAAATATTGAGAGAACTTTGGCTTGGTTTCATCGTTCACGGGTAAGTGAATTATAACCGGTTTGCTGTTGACCTTACGAATTATGTACATTAAAAATCGGAATATAAATTGTCACACTGGGTATATCTGTATACGAACCTACCCTTCTAGAATACGTGGTCATATTACTCTTTAACGACAATCATGATCAGATTTAAAGTCGTAGACGTCATTGCTTTTGTTAACTTAAAAAACGTTTAAACTTTTTTCTCTTTGCCTTGCTAAGCGTGGTCTACGCTATGAATGCAACAGTCATAAATCAGAAGCCGTGTGGTATAGCGGCTCACTAAAAGAATAAACTACCAACCCCTCTCTTCCCTTTGGTGTCGTAAAGGGCGACTAACAGATTATAAAGACTATACATACATACAACAGCATAGAGCGGCGATGGGCTCGCCTCGCCACCTATCACGCATGTGCCGTTGTAATTTGGTGAAACGTGTAGTATGGCAGTGGATAGCTACTACGGTCCTCATTGTTTAGTCTTTGATTAACCCTTTGGGGATAATAGTCGTAAATCAATGTATGTATATATCAGTAGTCATTGGTGTGTGTGTGTATTACAGGAACCCCACTCCTCCTGGTCGGAACAACTCGTTGCCGACGTGGCCACCCACGGGGGTAGATAGAAGACCCCACTACGCGTTAGGAGAGATCATCCATGTGGGAGGGACCCCGGTGGAGAACCGCACGCTCTTCTGGGACCAGCTGTTCCAGATCTACCATCGGACGCCAGTGGCGCCTGGCGCTGGTCACATGTCGACTATATTGTCCAAAACCTTAGTAATAATGTGTGCAATGCTATCTATGTTTAGTAACTGAAAAGATGAATCTAACTGTATGTAAGTGTTGTCTCATGTGAGGCACTGGGTCAGAATTTTAAAGTAGTGCAAGTCATTGGAACACTTTAAACTAATTTAAATGGATATTATTTACATTTATTGTGCGTATACAGTGTGTTTTTTTTATTGCGGCTGTATAAGGAAATCCGAAACAATAGGAGATGCAAGGAAACTGTCTTAGGAGCAATTTGGTATTAAAAAAGCAATTTTGGCAAAGTTTTTTTTTCTCAAGCGGCAAGCGTGAGTTGTCGTTGTTGAAATAATTTTGCTATGAAAAAACTCAGTTTGAGGAAGGTTCAATTTATTGTATCAAAAGAAAAAAATTGGAGCAGCAAAAGTTTCTGAAACTTTATTAATGTTATCGCATACCACATACTTTCTCAGTTAAAAAAACACTATAGAGAACTTCAATGTTGATTTGTTGTATACTTACAACAGTGTCGTTCAAGCAAATTAACTTATTTTTATATTATTATAATACATTACATCCATAATAGACAAATTATTTTATTGTTATTATTACAATACTTTTTAATTATAATTAATAATTATTATTATTATGTTAACTGTAATGTAATTTTAGTACGAAGTTAGTAGGATTAAGATTAATAATATATTATTTACGAGCTTGAAATTCGAGTTTACCTTCCTTTTTTATCTCCTAAAACAGACTCTTCACAAAGCTCTACTTACCTGATTTACTTCTTAGTACCACTTCTCGGTGGTCGAGTGGTCAAGCGCTCAGCTATGCGATTCTCTAAGCGACACATTGACGCTGCGCGCATGACTGTGATCTGCTGTCTCTTTCCAATTCTATGAATATGAAAGAGACCGACTCAATTCTCAGCGCTTTTGCAGCCGCTGATACCAAGTGTTCATGACGGAACAAATAAATTTAGATTAACATACACAAGTGATTTGATTGAATAAGGACGCGACATTATAAGGCGAGACGCGGGGGTGCGGGGCAGCGGTGCAGGCGACGACGTCTCCAATTGGCTGAGAGGCTAGCGGTCATCCGAAGCGTTCTCTCGTAGTGAATTCTCAGCTAGGTCTGATGCGTTCACATTCTGTGAGGTATAATGCGGCGCAGACACAAAGGCTTTAGCTTAGAGAGTCGCACTGCTGCTCTACATTCCCGGTTTAAATAACCAGACTAGGAAAAGTGTGTTTTCGGATTTCCCGATGCACAGCCCGGGCTGTTGAACTGCGCTGGTAGCGTTTAATAGAATAATAGTATATTACCAACCCACCTCTTCCTTTGGGTTTCCTAAAAGGCAACTAACGGACTAAAGACTGACTAAAACTACATCCAATAGCATAGAGCGGCGATGGACTTATCACATGTCACGCTTAACACAAGTGCAGTTATAATTTGGTGAAATGTGGACTGCAGCAGTGGACTGTTTTTGCGGTCCTCCTTGCCTGACTCTGACTTATTCTTCGGGGATATTTGTCGTGAGTCTTTGTAACTTTGTATACATTTATATAGGTTACCTGTAATTTTACTAGATACACACCTCGGCGGCCTAGCGCTCGGCTTGACATCTGGAGGCCGCGGGTACAATTCCCAGGTCGGCCAAAGTGTGTTGTCGTATTGTTTGATGCATAGCCCGCATTCGGCAAGTGTTGTGATTAAGCCAATACCCATCAATTGTAGCGATGCCTTAATTTCAATGATTGGAGGCCTTTGCCCTGCAGTGGGACAGTATACATGCTGTAAGAGCGCGCAGACAATGCAACTCAAAAGTAAAGTAAACGAGAGATACAATTCCCATTCAAATATTGGCAAAATGCGTCTGTGTGAGTAAGCGCTCGAGTACCTACGAGCGAACAAGTTATTTTGATACTTTGGTTAATTATTTTTACTATGATTTTTTTTTCAATAGACATACAAACATAGGTTATTATGTAAATAAGACACTCTAACATAGATTAGAATAAGTATAATTATAAATATGTTTCTCTTATTGGCAAAGATCTACTTTTCTTAGATCTACGTACTCTGAAGAGGCAGTTTTCATTTATTTTTAAAAAGTTTTACTTCTTTTGTTTAAATGTTAATATGTAACGTTCTACGGGTTAAGGTGTACCTTATGGTCGGTATTGACTTACGCATGTCTCTTTAATCTTTTATCCTCGTAAGATGTGTAGTTACGGAGATAGAAATTGTGCACTTTTAGGAAAACGTAATTTTTAGTCGAAGGACACGAAAACCTGTGCTACCGTTGGAAGTTACATTGTAAGCACCAATTAATTGTAGGCTTCTGTGTTTCAAAAAATAAATCTAATTCATTAACTTAAACAGATTAACAATTTGGTCATTAATTATGCCTACTGAACGTTTTCTGAAAATGGTTTTTTTTATTTTAATGATATTTTTGAAATGAAGCCTCCATGTGTTTTATATCCGTTAGAAAAAAAATCTATACGTAAAAATTGGGTGTGAAAAATATCAAAAATAAGAAGTAAAAAACATTTTTTTATTATATTTTTTTATTAGGTACATAAATTTAAATAAATACTTTCATTTCATGTAGACAAAGTATTTTACGCATAATTTAACAAAGTTCTTCTATTTAAATATAGTATAAAGTAACAGAATCATAATTACGCTCTTATTTATAATTTTTTACTCTCTTAAACTTACTTATCTATCACAGTAATTGTTCCATACATTTGAGAAAAAGTACCTTGTGGTAATTACGTAACAAACAATACTTCGAAACTATGAAGTTAACTGGACATGGTTGATTAGATAGTATATACCTATTCAATTTAACGAACTCTTATCGTGATAAGATAATGCTAATTAGTTCTTTCCTAAATATAATAAAATAATCATGACTACCTGTTAATGCTATTATGTAAAGAAAATTGTCCATATGCAGTAGGTATTTACGTAGGTTGAATGTTTGATTATGCTAAACGCCTTTTCTTACAAAAGTGTACCCTGCCGCCGCGGACTTGGTTTCCGTGACCAACTTTATTACAGTTCTAAGTACACGTAGGTTTTGGCCCGTTTTGGCCTGGAAACCTCTGCAACTGGTCTGAGGCTGCGTATTAAGTGGTGAAAGGACATGCGAAACATTATTCAAGGGTCTTGCGATACACTCAGAACAGGTCTAGCCTCCTGAGGCCTACAGTAGTATATATACAACATAGAAAACAAAATATTCTTACACCGCCATCTAATGAATTATAGCCGAAAGTTAGTACTTTTACTACCAATATACTATCGTGAGCGTTATCGAATAGTAAGCAAATACGATTACATACCATTAAGAGAGTTTTTCGTGCTAGAGGTACTGACAATCGCTAATAAATCGCTAAAAATCAATAATATTTACTTTATTATTTTGCTATACAAATACAATCTGAATGGTTTCCTTCAAAACACAAAGTATATTTTACTGATTGCAAAAGTTATTGGTGATATATTCGAGTGACACTTCCTATGTCGTATAATTCCAAACTTACATGTTTGAAATCCCGGTGTATTACCTATACTACATAAGAAAGTTTTCCTAATTAGGTGTTTTTTTAGCAAAGATAAATAAAGTAGGTGCCGATATCCAAACTGCAAAAAACATTCCACAGTATACTGTTCAAAGTTCAATATTTTTTATGCAGTACCTTAAAATGAAATTGCTTTTTAAAACTTCAAAGAAAATAGTTAAGTTAGATTTTGCCATTTCAACAGAAAATAATTATGTTGCTGAGATTTAATAGTAGATTTAAGAACATTTGAGGCATATTTGTTGAATTTAGTGGAATTTAAAATTATAGTGAAAAGCAAATCTGCTGACGGTGATAATTAAACTTAAAGTTCCTAAAGAAGACAGTTACTTTTTGATTATATTAAGATTATTTTAATAATCTTGGCGTTTTATTATTAGAATATCTCCATTTAACTTCTAGAAACCGACTAACATTAGCTAAATTCAAGTTCAGGTTCAGTAGTAATTGAGAACCTATGTAGTATATATACAACATAAAGAAATATCCAGTTTTCCACTTAAGTTTTTTTTCTTAATTTTTTCCGACTTATCTGTTTGTTAACAAACCCACTCGGGTGATTTTTTTAAACTGATTTTTTTCTGGGCTTCTAAAGGCGAGGGCAAAGTACTTGGGATTGATGGAACAAATTCTCTAGTTTTTTCAAACAAATTTTGTTTGTCTAGAGAGAGACCATGAGGTTGGATAACTTCAGGCATTTCGTTATAGAATGTTTCTTGAAAGATAACATGATGTCGGTTTGCATGCTACTTGACCCATTGAAGCTGAGTCGGTTTTAAAATGACTGTGTGTGAGCAAGTAAGGTACAGTGTTGGGTTTATTTGTTGAAAAAAAGTTTACCCATTCATAAGTTTTGACATTTATTACCTCACCAGACTCGTATCTAACTACATATTACGGCAGTAATTGAATTGGTCTTCTTACATGCAGTCACAGCTGCTTCGCAAACCTCTTTGACTGTATTTGACCTGTGATTTTCGGAAGCTCTTCTACGAAAGTCAAACTTGGTATAACCTACAGGTAGAAAATCTCTTGATTATGACTCGACCATAATGTACTTTTTCTACTAAACTTTGAGATCACATTTTGTGCTAAAATAAAATAAAAAAAGAAAATTATAGGATAATTACACCATGTATTTTATATAATAAGCAATCAAAAATAAATTAATTCTTTTTCACCATCACGTTAGATGCCAAGCTTCAGTGGGGCCCACATATAGCTAAATTGTCGAATAGACTTAGCTCTGCGGCTTATGCAGTAATGAAGATCCGTCAGTTAACTGACGTTGATACATCTAGATTAGTTTATTTCAGTTACTTTCATAGTGTAATGTCGTACGGCATTTTACTGTGGGGAAATGCTGCCGACATTAAAACTATCTTTGTGCTACAGAAAAGGGCTATTCGAGCAATCTATAACCTAAAGGCTGGCGACTCTCTCAGAGAGAGATATAAGAACATAAATATAATGACAGTTGCATCACTATACATTTATGAAAATTTATGTTCATAAAAATACTGAAATGTTTACAAAAAACAGTGATATTCACAATGTAAACACTAGAAGTAAGAACAAATTAGCAGTACCTTATACTAGGCTCCATAAAATAAATAATTCTTTTAAGGGTCTGTGTGTAAGATTTTACAACAAAGTACCAAATAATATTCAGAAATTAGATCTTAATAAATTTAAAGTCAAAATCAAAGAAAAGCTTTATAAAAAAGCTTATTATAAAGTGTCGGATTACACAGAAGACAAAACAGCTTGGATCTGAAATGCTCCAAGCACTCCAACAGCTATTTCTAATTGTCTTTATTTAATTGATACTACATTGTATTAGTCAAATAGTCAATAGTCAAAATATATTTATTCAATAAACTCAATTAATAAGTACTTTGAAACGTCCAAATATTTTTTAACCTACCACCCATTCAGGACATCATTTTTTAACTGTGGCAAAGAACGGGCGCAAGAAACCACAGCGCACAGAAGCAACGACATTTACAAAATATATATATATTATATGTCGTTACCAGGTCACAAAATACAAAATATGAATTTGAATGTAAATAGTTTAATTAAATATGGTGCTCTATATAAATTAATTATAGGCAATTAGAAATAGCTGTTGGAGTAGGTACTTGGAGCATTTCAGACCCAAGCTGTTTTGTCTTCTGTATAATCCGACACTTTATAATAAGCTTTTTTATAAAGCTTTTCTTTGATTTTGATTTTAAATTTATTAAGATCTAATTTCTGAATATTATTTGGTACTTTGTTGTAAAATCTTACACACAGACCCTTAAAAGAATTATTTATTTTATGGAGCCTAGTATAAGGTACTGCTAATTTGTTCTTACTTCTAGTGTTTACATTGTGAATATCACTGTTTTTTGTAAACATTTCAGTATTTTTATGAACATAAATTTTCATAAATGTATAGTGATGCAACTGTCATTATATTTATGTTCTTATATCTCTCTCTGAGAGAGTCGCCAGCCTTTAGGTTATAGATTGCTCGAATAGCCCTTTTCTGTAGCACAAAGATAGTTTTAATGTCGGCAGCATTTCCCCACAGTAAAATGCCGTACGACATTACACTATGAAAGTAACTGAAATAAATTAATCTAGATGTATCAACGTCAGTTAACTGACGGATCTTCATTACTGCATAAGCCGCAGAGCTAAGTCATTGTAGTTTTGTATATATGTCACAGAGCATTGTAGTTTTGTATTGCATCATTTATTATTTTTTAAATTCATATTTTGTATTGACCTGGTAACGACATATTCCTTTTTTTTGTTTGTAAATGTCGTTGCTTTTGTGCGCTGTGGTTTCTTATTTTACATATTCAGACCCTGATACACGCAATATCCACTCTTTTCTGCACAGCACACCCACACACACCCCACACACTACACACCACAAAATCACCCTATTTTATACCTAATTTTACATTCCTACCATACTATCTTCCATTCCGTTTATTTGAAAAAAAATGTGCTTCTCCAATAAACAAAAAATAAGTCAATGATAACATTAATATTACAAACGAAGTAAAAATTTATAAAATTATATGAAATTTGACTCTTACCAGAGATTTGTACCAATAAGAGAAACGTATTTATGATTATACTTAATCTAATCTATGTTAAGAGTGTCTTATATAAGGTGACTGCTAGATACCGCAAGAAACTTTAAGGGCTGGTCTGGTTAAATGTTTTGAACATGACATAATGACAAAAAGGAATTCGTGTTTTTTTTTTTCATTTTTAATTAAATAATTCATTTTGTATTTTATTTGGATAGTCTTTGAGTATCTAATTTATTTTAAGGCATAATATGGCCGTCTGTTGACCCGTCCGCGTCATCTGGGCAATAAGTACCTACGTTGACGGGTCAACAGACGCCCGGCCGGCCGTTGCCTCCGTCAGCTGAGCGATAAGTACCTACAAAAAACACGAATTCCTTTTTTGTCATTTTTGTCATGTATAAAACACTTGACCTGACCAGCCCTTGAAGTTTCTTGCGGTTTCCAGCAGTCATCTTATTTACCTAATAACCTAAGTTTGTGTATATTGAAAAAAAAACATAGTTAAAATAATTAACCAAAGTATCAAAATAACTTGTTCTCTCGTACTCGAGCGCTTACGCACACAGACGCATTTTGCCACTATTTGAGTGGGAATTGTATCTCTCGTTTACTTTACTTTTGAATTGCATGTTTTTGTCTGCGCGCTCTTACAGCATGTATACTGTCCCACTGCAGAGCAAAGGCCTCCAATCATTGAAATCAAGGCATCGCTACAATCGATGGGTATTGTATACATAATCACTGCATAAAAAAATCCGAAAACACACTTTGCCCGACCTGGGAATTGTGCCCGCGGGGTCTACCCCGGTAATACCTGCGTTTACCTTACAATATGTCAAAGAAGTGATTCCCTATCACGCCGCTTACATCCGTGCGGAGCTAGTGTCGAACAGCGTTGAAAATTATTTAGCAGAATACCAATAGTACGCTCACTGCTGTTGCAGCCGCAAGCAGGGAGGGATACCGTTATTTATTTTATACCGGTAATGTACCAAAAAATTCTGTTCTGTTTTTGTTCTGTTACAAATTACCGGTATTTATAACGTTACCAATAACGTTATTAAAGCGACGTTGCCAAGTCGCTTACACGTGGCAAGTTGGCAACAGTGTAGCGCCGAGTGACGACCGATAGACTACACTTGTTTGTTTTGATTTTGTTGCGATATTACTCTAGCGCTCTAAGTTATTAAACGTATTATTTATTACTTGTGCATTGTACAATAAGGTGTACAAATACTTTAAAATTAATAAAGAAAAAGTTAATTCAAAGTGCTCCACTTATATGTAATAGAACATTAAATGTAAATATTTTCATTTCTAGGAACTTGTTATCGAATCTTTTGTCATTACCTTAACTACCTATTTATTACCTACATATTTGTGTATTGGTTATGAGCTGTAGTTGGGCGTTTTCGCGCGAAGATGTACCGGTTACAAAGTGGATGTCATTTTAGTTTATGTTATAAAATTATGTTATTTAGATGTAAAAATATTCCTTATATTTCAAGCTACCGATTGAACATAAAAGTTTCTCAGAAAAAACATAAGAAACGTGTGAAAAACGGATTCAAATTCACCAACAACATTTTGACTTCCACTTTGTAACCATACTGTTTTCTAATTAACAAGAAAACTATAGTGTTGAGATTTGCATTTTTACTGCATTACATTAGTTACGCATAGCTTGATAAAACAAAAACAGAAGCGCTAACAGCTATAGTTATAATTTTATGGGTGAAATAAGATCCACTTTTCACTTAGTGGTCCATAATGGACACTGATTTTCTTTGTCATGAATGTACTCAGAACGTCTAATATAACTAAATAAATATTATATAGTAAATGTTTAGCCTCTACTTTTGCCTTAGCATAAAACAATTAAAACAACATAGTAATATTTTTCAGAAATTTTTAATTTTAGGGTATTTGAAAAATGGGACAGGGTACAAAATTGAATTTGAAGCTACAAAATGGAAATATAAAGTCACAATCACAATGCAAATAATTATTCGAAGCATTTGTTACAAGTGTCGTGTAACAACATTCAAAATTCAATTCAACACAATATGATATATGTGTTTATTGAATGTTGCAAATACAATGGTCGATTTTCTGACAGCCCAAATTAAAAAATAAAAATTAGTTCAAAAATACTCGATAGATGGCGTTTTATGAAAGCCGACCCGTTCCTACCTAAGGGTTTGTATTCAGGATCTCCAGGACCTATTTCTATTTTGGAATGGAAAAAATATTACGTAGCCATACACGTGTTCTTCATGGACTCGCCTTTTACTAAGCGCCATACTAATCTATGCTAAGCGCCATCTATGAAGTCATTTACGAACCAATTTCTTTTTTTTTTGATCTCGGAAAATCGCTGATTGTTTCAAATGTGTGTCTTATAAACACAAAACTATATACAAAAACATAAATAGGTATTTTGCTAATATTTTGTTAAAAAACTATGATGAAAATGGCTGAATCAGCTGAATTGTTAAAAATAAAGTAATTTAAAATTGTTAACAGCTGATTCAGCCATTTTTGGAGCCGGTGCAAGCCAAGGTAATCATAAACATTAAAAGACATACTATATTATTATTATATTAGCCCATATTGTCCCATTGCTGGGCAAAGGCGTCCCCCCCCCCCCCCTTCCAGTATTCGCGGTCTTTTGCGTGTGTTTGCCAATCCTTCGCGTAAGCACCAAGCTCATCTCTCCACCTCCGTCTGGGTCGACTTTGCTGCCGTTTAACCCCATTGTCGTTTTTATTTGCAAATAATTATGTTTAATTAGCCTTTAACAGTTGTCGTGTTCATTGGTAAATAGATTTTATTAGGTATTGCTACATTGTCGTATTAAGCTGGCACCGACTCCAAAATATTTTTTAAGATTATAAAACTGAGAAAAATAAAGGTTAATATTGCAAGTAAATTGAACAAACTAAACTACGCAATTATTTTTTACGTTTTAGTGCATTTATTTCAGTTAAATTTTTTGGTGTCCGTTTTTTCTTGTTAAATTTTTTGTTTATTTCTCGCTTTTTAGCGAATCGTTCCGATCTATTTATCGAAAGCGAATATTGGTAAACCTACAAAACGCGCTACTTGTATGAGACAGCGCCGTTTAAATGCGACCAGCGAAGAAAACGAGAAACGCCTATCATAAAGTAGGAAATCAACATCCAAAACAGACGGCAAGTTACCCGGATTTACTCGTGAACGCTGTATAGACCCTCCTACGATGATGACTTGCGAGTTACTTGGGTTCACCGTTAGGCAAACTAGAGGGACGTTTTTGACTTGCTCCAGTCGTAGATCGTAGCCAAGTCACCATTGATCTGCTCAATCGCTTCTGAGAGGTTCTCAACCGAGGCCTGAGAGTAAATTTGTAAGTCATCGGCATAAAGATGTTAAGAAGAATTTAGACAAGAAGTGACAGAATTAATAGTGTGAATAGTGTATTTTTAAATCCTAATAGAAATGTTTCGGAAGTAGTGATAAAGAGTGGCCTAAGTCACTATTGTTCTTCAGCTATCTATGTGCAAAATCAGGTCGATGCGCAAGTGAGAGACGGACAAACAAACAAACACGCTTTCGCATTTACAATATTAGTTAGGAAGGATATATTGCCGGAGTGGATCTCATTTGACCTATGGCTGAAAATACCAAAATCGCTATAGGATTCCACAATCAGAACTGAGTTCCGGTACCTGCCTTCTTTTAATTTGTCATAGTCGCTTAACTATCTTAATCGAGATATCTTATCGCCACCCGTGAAATACTTATGATTGAGGAGTTCCAATGACATTCTGTGGTCTTCTTCATCAGGTCTACTTCATCAAATTATACTTTCAGAATGCAAATTCTTGACTTATTGCTTAAAATATCAAAGTCGCTATAGGTATGCCTACAATATTTGAGGAGTTCCCTCAATTCCTGAGGATTCCATCATCAGAACTGGATTTTGATAAAAAAATGGAAGCAATCTGGAAGTATAACCTTTCAAATAAAAAAAGAATTTTCTAAATCGGTGTATAAATGACTGAGTTCTAAGGTAACAAAAATAAAAAAAACATACAACCGAATTGAGAACCTCCTCCTTTTTTGAAGTCGTTTTACACTTAAAAGTGTAAGTATGATTAATGAAACTAAATCAGTACTTATACCCACTGACACCACACACATCACCGAGACAAAATAAATTTTATTTCATTTAAAAAAAGTAGGTGTGCAAAGCCAAATGCATGAAATTAAAACAATTTTCTTTTACAACACCAACTGTTATTATATTTACAGTAACTGGTTTGCGAAACATTTATTTTTAAAATAAAACACATGTGAATTCGACTTTATGTTTCCACTTTGTAACTTCTATTCCATCCAGAGGTTCCATCCTATATGTAACCAAACAAAGTGGAAGTAACGCTCCTCCATTTCGGCCGCTAAAAACTGTAATATCTCGTAAAGTGTGAACCCAATGGTTTTAAATGTATTATGTATGCATTGTAGTATAATCAAACTTGCCTTTCAAAATAGGCCTTAACAGCAATTCCTTGAATAACTTTTATTTTAACGGTTACAAAGCAAAGCCAACTTTTTGTACCTCTCCCAACGACGAGTTAGAACCTGAACCGACAAAACATGATTCTTGCCAATCCAAGTAAAATATGTTTGCCGGAATTGATTTTGTTTTACTAAACCGTAAAAAGTGACATTCATTGGTAGTTTTTATACAATTTCTTTGCAAAAAGGCGGTTACAAAATTGAATTTCATGTCAGCACCAAAATCCGACACGAGTAATTAAATGAGTTTTAAAAATAATGTACTTGTATTTTCAATAATTTACACTCCATTTCTTAAAATTCATTATTATATGCATCAAGTAAAATACTTCGCGACTGCATAGAGCTAACAATAAATGAACAATAATGTTCTAAACTTCATCTAGTCAGTATGGGACATGCAAAAAATTATCATCATTTTAAGTTAAAAAACTTAACCAAAACACACTGTGTACCTTACCTTACACTGTTAAGTACGCTATGAAAGAATTACGAATATTGAGTGTGTAAACGCGAGCAATCGCAAATTGAAAAGAGAAAGAACTATTGGTAACGTTATAATAACGTTAATTTTTAACGGTACTAAGAACGATACAAATTTTGGGTATAACGTTACATTAACGTTATATTAGTAACGTTATATGAAAAATACCGGTAATCCGGTCCCTGGCCGCAAGGCTAAAACGATGTTTGCGCTTAGAGAATCGCACTACAGTACAGTTGCGTGCGCGTAGATAGTGTCAAAGTCAAATTATTTATTCAATGTAAACCTTTACAGGCACTTATTGACGTCAATACTAATAATAATTTAAAAAAAAACAGTTAACTAACTTGTAGTTAAGACTTAACAACTAATCTAACAAACTAACTATAGTCTGTGCCAGACAAACGCGCATCGCTACCCCCAGTACCACTGCACGCCGAAACAATCGCGTCGAGGCGATAGAATTCTGTGTAAACAAACGTATCCTGGTATGAGACAAAAATGGCGGGCATGTGTCTATTATTTATTCTGTGACAAAAGGCTAAAACTTAAAGGTAATTATCGTTTTTTGAGATGAAAGGTGGAGAATGATAAATCATAATGAATTGTTAACTTAAGTTAACACTTCAAGGAATAAATGTGATTTCCAATTATCATATTGATATTGTGGTAGTAGAAATTGGAAATAACTGAGTTTTGAAGTAAAATAAAATACCGGTTGAAATGTGTGCAAGCGAATATCGCCGAAAAGTGGTCGACCGAGAACTCCCTTGACTGTACTCAGCGTGACAGGTGGGCTTGGCCGTTACCTCACACGTGTGGGACGTCGCTTCCTCTGGCCGTTGCTTGAGAACGAGAGCTTGACGGTGGTCACGGCTTACCTGCCAACAGTTCATTATAAAGTACATCCGTTTTATTGCTTCTCCTCAGGCTCTGACGAGAACTCTAGATCTGAACAGATTGGGGGAGCTAAGTAGATCCATTGATCATCTGCGTCTCCTCGGACTCGGTGGTACAATGAGTTAGAAAAAAAAGTTAAGTTAAGTTAGTTAAGTTAATTCGCCGAATTTTACATACTCCTAATTATCAATGGCATACAAATCTTAAAGCCTTAATTTTTTTCGCTTAATTTTACTTTTCCTAAATGTGTTAAGCCTATTTTTATTTCATCATCATCAGCCTATAAACGTCCCACTGCTGAACACAGGCTTCCCACGTGAACAATAGCACGTGGGGATATTGGACCATAACCCACCACGCTGGCCCAGTGCGGGTTGGTGGGTTTTAACGGCTGCCATCTTACGACAAAAACCGGGACCAACGGCTTAACGTGCCTTCCGAAGCACGGAGGAGCTCGAGATGTTTTTAAATTTGGTCACCCATCTAGCGACCCGACATTGCGAAAGTTGCTTAGCGAGCAAGATCGCAAGCCGAACGCGCTAGCCGCTGCGCCATTTTTACTTCGCCAAACTCTTTATCGCCGAATTTAAACTTCCCAAAATATACGACAGTAGGCGGCATATATCAATCATAATCCCTACTATTTACAATTGTATTATTATACTATAAGGTACACTGAGCCTCACTACACCTAGGGTTCCGTAATTTCTGTGATTTTTTGTGACTTTCTTACTTCATATACATATTTTAATCTGAAACTGGTAATTATTTTTTTTTCTATTATGATTAATTGATATTATTTTATTATTGATTGCAATTAATTTAATGTTATAATGTATGGTATATACCGCTGTTTTGTAATGGACTGTAAATACGAAAAGTAAAAGTAAAACGAAAAATATACTCGAGAAATATGACGACAACAAAATTATGTTATGTATAGATTGTTTCACCGCACTCACCTTTAGAACTGCAGGTCTCTGCCTTGAGGTCCAGGGCTGATCGCCGACGAGTCTTGAGCGTCACGTCAAGGATTTCGTGGCCACTTACCCGTCAGATCAGCTTAAATACCTCGAAATGCGATAACCCCCTTTTCCACGTGTTCCTTTGTAATGAGGCTGTGACACAATCTTGGTAACCGCTATAACTTAAACGACGAATAACCAACTGGCGACGGATTTCATTGGTGAACTTCACTTTTATATGCAATGATTAGGACTATTTCGAAAATTAGCGACTTTTTTAGCGCGCGCACTAAAACCTCAAAACGAACTCGAACCAATTCAAAAGTGGCAATGTTGCCATAACAAAAGGTACAAAAATTCTCCCAAATAGGCTAGGTGTGGCCTACTTATTTTTAGGAGAACTTCCAAAAGTGAACATTCCGCCCACTTAAATGCGAAGTATTTATAAACTATGCCATACGAAAACGAAAACTAACTTAATCCTATGAAAACTATTGCTAAATATTTGTTACGCTATGTTGCATTTAATGCTCGAAAGGCAAGGGGCATAGCTTCACTACCGGCCTTTTGTATTGACCAGCACAAGTCTTAACAGTCACTACTCTGCAAACACCGTCTGCTCCCGGATGTAGAGCCACGATACGACCTAAGGTCCAATTTAAAGGTGGGATTCGTTCATCTACAATAAGAACCAACGATCCCAATTTTATGTTCGCGTGGCTTTTATTCCAGCCAGCTCGTTGCTGCAGTGTATGTGTGTACTCACGTTGCCAACGATACCAAAAATCTTGGTGCATTTTTTGTATTAATTTCCAGCGCTGGAATACACTAATGTGACTGTCTCAGCAAATTTTATTTGCTGAGATTCCGACGCTTTCTCCATTAAAGAAGCAAGATAGTTACTGGCTCCGACAAAATTGCGTCCTTGGTCTGAAACCAGACGGCTACATCGACCACGACGAGCGACAAAACGTTTTAATGCCGCCAAAAATGCTTCCGAAGTCAATTCAGAAGTCAACTCTATATGCACAGCTTTGGTGCTTGTACAAACGAAAACACAGATGTATCCTTTATAGGTTCTTACACCTCGACCACGCGCTAGCGTTAGATCAAAGGGTCCTCCGCAATCTACGACAGAATTCAAAAAAGGCTTAATTTGATTAACTCGATACGACGGCAAATTCCCCATGAGTGGAGCTGGTGATGGACGAGGATTCACACGGTGGCATTTCATACAGTCTGAAATGGCAGAGCGGATGGCTCGGCGAGGCGATAAAATCCAAAAGTCTTGGGACAACAACCCTTGAAGAGTCTGTGCACCAGGGTGCATAAAACGGTTGTGGTACTCTTGAATAACCAAGGTAGTCAAACGATGAGCTCGTGGTAAAAGCAAAGGATGTTTTACTGAAAATTCAACCCTGGCGTTGACCAAACGACCGCCCGCTCTGAGAAAACCCACGTCATCTATGAACGGCGATAACTTCCTAAAGCTCTTAGTTAAAGAGTTAGGAGAGCCATTTCTCAACATTCCCAGCTCCTGAGCGAATGAAGATTGCTGCACATGTTTGATAAGAAACATGAGAGAATCATTCAACTCCGAGGTCTGCAAAGCACCAACAAATTTTCTCTTTGCAGAGGGATGCCTACAATTATTTACGAAACGAAAACAAAACGATAAAACTCGCTTTAAAGTCGAGAGCGAAGAGTACTTACTAATCAAGCAATCTACAAGATTAGAATCGATAGAGTCTACTGTTAAAAGGGTTACAATTCGCTGCTCTTCTTGTACGACAGATTTATCAGAAGCGAAAGACGACAACGACACTGGCCAACATTCTTCAGACTCAGAGAGCCAAGATGGGCCTTTCCACCAAATCTCGTTATTTATTTATTTATTTATTTAATCTTTATTGCACATAAAAACAGCAAAAGGCGGACTTAACGCCACAAGGCGTTCTCTACCAGTCAACCGGTATGGATGTAGGAGACTTAGGTAAGGCGATAAATCAAAAAAGATACATTAATGAATGTTAAATGAAAAACAACAACTTACAACCAACTTCATAAATAGCATATACAAAATACACAGATCTACAAAAAATGTAATATACTTACATAACAAAGATTTAATATATAATATAATGAATAAATAAATAAATATTTTACATAGAAATATAAATACCTACATATATAAATAAAATACATCAGATAGTGTGACATCATATTATTAGTTATATACATTTTACTCATAATATAACCAATATCTAGATAGAGCTAAAATAGTGCTCACGCACAAGTCTTTTGAATACCATTTTACTCTGAGCACCACGGATATTTAATGGCAGAGCATTCCAAAGGCGGATAGCACATAGAGTAAAGGAACTGGAGACGAAGCCAGAATGATGAGCGGGGATTTGAAGAGTGAGGTTGTTACTGGAGCGAAGGTCACGATGATGAGAGGCTCCCAGAAACTGAAACCTAGATTTCAGGTATCTTGGGGTTCGTGGATCGTTAAGGATGTTGAAAAGCATACAGACAACTCTAAGATTCCTACGCTCACGGATAGGCAGCCATTTGAGTTGTCTTCTGTAGGGAGAAATGTGGTCGAACTTACGCAAACCGAAGACAAAACGGATACAGCTGTTTAGCAAACGATCCAACTTATTCAGAAGAAGTTGATTAATGTCAGAGAAACAGACGTCGGCGTAGTCAAGAATAGGAAACACGAGAGCCTGAACAAGCGCGATTTTAGTACTGGAGATATGTGTGAGATCGGCAGGGAGCGAACCACGAGAACCCACATCTGCTGGGTTTGAATGCGTACTAACATGACGCCAACGATCAGGAGCGATAATTTCCTGAATGTGACTGACTCGATTAGCAACGAAAGTTTTCCATCTTGATGGACATGACTTAATCCATGACAAAGCGACTGAGGAGTCAGACCACGCGAAAATTTCATCGACGGCATGAAAAGGTTTTAATGCATTTACAACAGCATTAATTGAATCAGCAAGCAAAACCGCAGCCTGTAGTTCCAATCTTGGTACCGACAATTTGCGAAGAGGTGCTACTTTCGATTTACCGCAACACAGCGCAACAGAGCAAGCACCTCCTGCATCTACGACACGACAATAAATTACAGCGCAATACCCACGCTCTGAAGCATCACAGTAGCCATGAAGCTGTAACCCGACAAAAGATTGCACCATACGACGAGGAATAGAAACTGACGTTAACGATGGCAGTTGTGACTTGAATCGAGACCACTCTGCAGCTACATCTTCAGGGACATCGTCGTCCCAGGACAGACCAGCAGTCCAAAGAAGTTGCATTATATATTTAGCATAAAACGTCACAGGACAGAGAAATCCTAAAGGATCATAGAGGCGCGCAATTTCCGATAAGATAGTCCGTTTAGTACAACGACGAATGTTATTATTAGCAACATTAAAGCTAAAGCTGTCAGATTGTGGTTGCCACGAAAGCCCTAATATTTTTAAAGAAATGTTAGAGATTTCCTCAAAACACTTAAAACTCTCTGAATACAAATCCGAAGATGGAAGATCGGCGAGAAAATCCTTGCTATTAGAGGTCCACTTCCTAAGATGAAAGCCACCGGACGACAAGATATCGGTGAGCTCCTTTCGGAGAAGTAGAGCTGATTCGATAGAGTCAGCGCCGGTCACGACGTCATCAACGTAAAGGTCGCGCGCGAGAACCTCAGATCCAGTAGGGAACGTTTCGGCCCAGTCTTTAGCCCGCTGTGCCATTGTACGAAGCGCCTGAAAGGGCGCCGAGGATACACCGTAGGTGACGGTCAGGAGACGATAGTCGCGCACAGGACCGACAGGTGACGGCCGCCATAGGATGCGAAGATACTCTGCATCTTCTTCCGGTACAAGTATTTGACGGTACATCTGACGAACGTCCCCGGTAAAAACGACATTATGCCACCGAAAGCGAACGAGAAGATCAAATATACTAGTTTGTAATTTTGGACCTGGAAGTAGAGTATCATTCAATGACACACCATTGGCATCCTTAGTACTGGCATCGAATACCACACGAAGAGGGGTGCTGACTGAGTCTGGGCGTAAAATTCCATGATGGGGAATGTAGTAAAAATTCCCTTCTCTAGATAGAGGGGGCTCAACTTCTTCTAAGTGACCTTTAGCTTAGTAATCTTCCATAAAAACCACGTAGGCATTTTTCAGATCAAGATTAGTATTGAGTTTGCGTTCAAGTGAAAAAAACCTCTTAAGTGCAATGTTACGAGAGGCCGAAAAAGTGGGTTTAGTCATGGTGTCCGCAAAAGGCAACGGCACTATGAATCTACCTTCATCATTTCTGGAATGATGTTCAACAAAATTATTTTCGCACCATTGGTCATCCTTCGACAAATAATTTTTATTTGGAGAACCAATGCTCTCTATTTCCCAAAACCGTTTGATAGAGTCATCCAACGAAAAATGTTCTTGCGAAAGATTCGACGAAAAAAGACAATTAATTTTAGTCTTACGAGAAAAACGACAAATTGGAGGCTGACTTACATCACATTCTCCCAAAATAATCCAACCGAAGACAGTGTTGAGTGCCCTCGGCTGTCCTGCTTTACCGCGTTTCATCATCATCATCATCATCAGCCTATAAACGTCCCACTGCTGGGCACAGGCCTCCCACGTTTATGACCAGGTAAAAGCGAGGAGGCGAAAATATCTGCATTCAATAATAGATCTACCGGGCCCGGACTAGCAAAGTCAGGGTCAGCAAGCGACAATTTTTTTATAAAAGACACACTTGACATATCGACAGGTTGAGTCGGTTGATCTGTGCAAATAGAAGGCAAGACGAGAGCTTCGAAAGTGATATTTGGTGCCCATGACAAATTTTTGTTACGTGGTTTCACTTCACATGAAAGTGAACCGAGGGGTTCAGCAACTGACTGACCAATCCCGCTGACTAACTGCTGACAGTGATTAATATCAAGGCCTAATTTTTTAGCACACGATTCTGTAATAAAATTACTAGCACTTGCACTGTCAAGTAATGCTCTAACAAGTTGGAATTCCCCTGAAGAGTCCTTCATTAAAACCTTTGCAGTCGAAAACAAAATTAAATTATCATTGCTAAAAGATCTCAAAACTGTTTTATTTAATTTTGGAGAACCACCCTCCTGCGAACATGCATTCGTAGGATTTTCACCCTTTTGTGGTAATTCACACTGTTGAGTCTCCATCGGTTTAGTAAAATGTAATAATGTGTTGTGCGAGTACTTACACACATTGCAACGATAAGATACATTACATTTCCCTACCCTATGCCTAGGCGAAAAACAAAGAAGGCATAGACCTTTATTTTTAACAAAGTTAAACCTATCTTGAGTAGCTAAGTTGGAGAACTCCGAACAGGCGGTGAGACCGTGCTGGCCCGAACAAAAGGCACAAGAAGGTGACGAAACGATAAGTGTGGATTCGGGTTTCTTAATGTTGAAGGCAGCTGCTGACCGTATACTAGGTTTGACAATCTTAGAAGAATTATTTGACACAGATGTTTTCAAGTCTGACATCTGTAACGCCTGATATTGACTTTCTACAAACTTTTTAACCCTCTCAAACTGAGGTATTTCATTAGAACCAAAGTCGATTTGGAATGCTTCTCTAGTGGATTTGTCTAATTTAGTCCACAATAAGTGAAACAATATAAAGTTTTTATCCAATAAGTCAAATTTATTTAAAATGGTTAAATTCTCATGGAATGTCCGATAAATTCGCTCTAATTCAGCAGCCGTCTTCATTTTCACCGGTTCACAATTTAGCAATTTTTCATAGTAGTAAGTGGCAATCTGTCTTTCATTATTGTAGTATTTACCTAATGTGTTATAAGCGTCTATATAGCTGTCTTCCGTAAGTGGGTAATTTTTTATAAGTTCATAAGCGTTATTTTGTACTAATGTCATCAAGTAATGGAGCTTCTCAACATTAGATATGTTAGGCCGGTCATGAATTAATGAGTTGAACAATTGGATGAACGAAATCCAGTTTTCCAACGTTCCATCAAACGGCTTTATATTCACTTTCGGTAGACGAGCTATAACACTATGATTGCCAGAACCCTGTTCGGTTTTCAATAATTGTGCATCCTCAGACATTTTCATGTTAGATTGCGACTTGCTACGGACAACACTAAGAACTCTTTGATATTCTGTTTCGAATTGTAAACATACATCTTTCTCATTAACTCTGTCCCCAGGATTAAGAGAAACCAATAATCTGCACTGTGCTTGGCGAAAACATTCTGCAATTTCCTTTAAATCACCTTCAATTACATTGTCTGAATTTGCTACGAGTTCCAGTCTTAATATTTGATAGTCTCTATCCACGCGTAACGCGTCCGCGGTTTCATCATTCGTAGGTGCCATTTCATACGAAAATTAAACTATAAAACTATTCTTTTAAAGTTACGACAAAATAAACAAAGCTAAACGAAAAAAGTAAACAAACACTAATGTCACTCTGACACCCCGAATGAATGAATGATTAGTGATGGCACGACCAACGACAAAAACTAGTGCGACCAACAAATCAATTGGATCACTCGAAAACGATAACTAGATGTGAATCAATTGAAGATTGGTGTACAACACTATTAAGTAGTGCCAACATACGAAAATTAACGAAAATTATGGCGGACGGATTTACGTCACTGCAAACAAAAGTGAAGGCAATCAAAATACTTTTTGCAAATTACCTACAAAAGTTTTACTAAAATTTTTTAACTGCGATAAAAATGCTTAAAAACAACGAAAATTATTTAAGATTTTTACGAAAAAGGCACCGTTTATGAAATCCGGCTCAAAGGATCAAAATGTTTTGTAATGGACTGTAAATACGAAAAGTAAAAGTAAAACGAAAAATATACTCGAGAAATATGACGACAACAAAATTATGTTATGTATAGATTGTTTCACCGCACTCACCTTTAGAACTGCAGGTCTTGAGCGTCACGTCAAGGATTTCGTGGCCACTTACCCGTCAGATCAGCTTAAATACCTCGAAATGCGATAACCCCCTTTTCCACGTGTTCCTTTGTAATGAGGCTGTGACACAATCTTGGTAACCGCGATAACTTAAACGACGAATAACCAACTGGCGACGGATTTCATTGGTGAACTTCACTTTTATATGCAATGATTAGGACTATTTCGAAAATTAGCGACTTATTTAGCGCGCGCACTAAAACCTCAAAACGAACTCGAACCAATTCAAAAGTGGCAATGTTGCCATAACAAAAGGTACAAAAATTCTCCCAAATAGGCTAGGTGTGGCCTACTTATTTTTAGGAGAACTTCCAAAAGTGAACAACCGCATTTATCTAGCACAGGCTATAGCTCGTTAGATTAGTTGTTAAGTCTTAACTACAAGTTAGTTAACTGTTTTTTTATTATTATTATTATTAGTATTGACGTCAATTAGTGCCTGTAAAGGTTTACATTGAATAAATAATTTGTATTTTGACTTTTGACTTTTATGCTTGTTTGATTTTTTTAAATAATTTCTAATGTAATAATTCAATATTAATTTTTATAACTCATTTTTGTATATTTTATAAAAGAATAATTAATTTATGTGTTGCTTACCACACACTAAACTACTGATTATTGTGTAGGTAGGTAATGTGATGTATTACTATTACACTTTTAAGGGTTATGGTCTAGTTCCCGATACATAGTCCCTACTTATGTTGCTTTTATTGTAAGACTGTAACCTGTTTGTGTGCTTAAATAAATAAATAACTAAATTGTAATTCGCACAAAGTTAAAACACACAAAATGTAAGGTACCTAAGGTAGATTTCTGTTGTCTAAAAAAAACCTGCAGGACCATTCAGTTGAACTCCCGTTATGTTGACTTTTATTAAAGTTGGATAATTAACCTCGAAATTCAAGACAATCGCTACGCTGCGCTTCGCGATTGTTTAAATTTCTAACCTATCACGTGACCTACAGGAGTAGGGCAGCTAGTATTTCTGTTATCTAATAAAAAATATATTAAAGTAAGAACTTACTTAATTATAATAATAAATCAGGCCTTTCAACACTACAGCGTAATCTTCGTAATGCCGGAAGAAAGAAAATGCATTTTAGTGCATTTAATTTAATATTTATTAGGGATTCAAAAATTATGGTTTTCAATTTTTAGGCAAAACTACAATAGTGCCAAAACAACTGTTAGGCTAGATACTTATTATTCGTTAAAAGTTTATTATGTCAACACAGTTCGGCCATATGAAATTAGAATTAAAAATTTTAGGCGAACCGAAGTGCACCCGTGCCCGCTGGTGCGCCAAAGTTCATGTGTCTACACCCAACGGGATCACCTGTCTGGGAGACTTATGAGTGATGCAGGGAATTAGATCTGGATTTGTTCTACTGAATTATGCTGAAGACAGAATTTGTTCCGTAAAAACAACTGAAACATAAGTTTTTCTAATCGAACTCCAGTCTGATGAAGTATAAATTGGTACTAACTTTTAGATCTGTCATTGTTCTGTTCACCAAAACAAAAAACATTCTTCTAACATCCTTACTTCAGCTACAATCAAGCTGCAAAGAAACCTTCAGTCAGCGGACTTTTTCTCTTATGGCATTATTTTTGTAACTTTTACACTAAATCAATAAAATTTAAACTATTTACCACTAACATACATATATACATACCTATATCCATCCTCACAAACATTCGCATTTATAAATTAATATTAGTAAGATAATGCAGACTGGATATTTTGTATTCTACCCACATAATAGGTTTCAAATTCTATACTTCTATTTTTAACACAAGATGTACGAATAGGTAATTTAAGTTAATTATAGTCGTAAATAGTTAAAATTTTATTAATTTACTGTAAAAGTTACAAAAATAATGCCTTATAAGAAGAAGTCCGCTGACTGGAGGTTTCTTTGTAGCTTGATTGTGGCTGAAGTAAGGACGTTAGAATAATGTTTTCGTTTTGGTGAACAGAACAATGACAGATCTAAAAGTTAGTACCAATTTATACTTCATCAGACGTAACTTTGGTAAATATCCCGCTGGCTGAAGGTCGGTTAGAAAAGCTTACATTTCAGTGGTTTTTATGGAACAAATTCTGTCTACAGCATAATTCAGTAGAACAAATCCAGATGTCATTCCCTGCATCACTCATAAGTCTCCTAGATAGGTGTTCCCGCAGGGTGTAGACACATCCAAAGTTCACCTAAAATTTCAACCCCGATAGTAAAATTAAAACTCAAAAAAGGTTCTTCCTAACATTTTTCAACCTAACAATCACAATTCCTGACTTCATAATTCCGAATCATTCCACTTTATAATGTCAGTAGCAATAAAATCTGTTAAACTATTATTTGTTTTCCTATATTTTCTTAACATAACCGTCTTTCACTATTATGTCATATATTTTTTATTTAGATTTGTTTTTAAATATATTTTCTCAACATAACCGTCTTCTACACTAATATTCAAATGATTGAGGATACACCTGCCCTACTCCTGTAGGTCACCGTTGTATTTTCTTTTAATATGAGTAAAAATATTATGGAATTATGTTTAGGGATAAAAGCGGTATGAAAAACAACAGTAGGAGTCTAAATACATTTACATTATTGATATTATTAAATACAATTTTCGGAAACATGAGTGTTATGAACATCGTCGGTAGTACTACAAATTGTATGGATAAAAACTTTAGGGAGAAAAGTTTTAGGAAGAATGATCATTCGGATTACAAATCGGTAGGAAGAACAATTTCGGGTAAAGAACTTTAGTTGAGCCAATATGCCCGTGCCCGCGACCTCCGGATGTCGAGCCGAGCGCTAGGCACCCGAGGTGTGTACTAAGATCAAATTAAATTACAGGTTACATACATACATACAATGTCCCCAAAGAATAAGTCAGAGTCAGCAAGGAGTACCGCAAAAGCAGTCCACATTTCACCAAATAATAAATGCACTTGTGTTAAACGTAACATGTGGTAAGTCCATCACCGCTCTAAGATAAAGATAAGATAAAGATAAAGATATTATTATTTGCAAATATGGGTACATGATTGGTGGTACAGAAAAATTACATTGATTTAGCCATATTTTACCACTAGGCATGCAAAAATACGTTAAACATAATTAAATTAATGTAAATTAGAATTAATTACATTAATAAAATAACTAATCAATTATTAATTGTTTTTCATTCAGGAATTCATTTACACTATAACATGCTCTACCTGCTAATAACATTCGAAGTTTATGCTTAAATTTCAATAGAGGCAATTCCTTGCAGCACTTGGGTATTTTATTATAAATATGCTATTGGATGTAGTTTTTAGTCAGTATTTAGTCCGTTAGTTGCCTTTTAGGACAACAATAATATCCGGAAACACGCTTTTCCCAACCTGGTTATTTAACCCGGGAATGTAGAGCTGAGCGCTTGACCACTCAGCCACCGAAGTGTGTACTGAGAAGTAAATCAAGTAAGTAGAGCATTTTGAAGGCTAGACAGAGGTAATCTGTTTTAGGAGATAAATAGGGAAGGTACTTAGGTACTACGTACTAAAATTACAGTATATTTTACATAACTATCTATACTAATTTTATAAAGAGGAAAGATTTGATAATATAAAAAATACTTTAATTCACTTGAACAACACTGTTGTACGTATACAACAAATAAATATTGAAGTTCTCAATATTGTTTTTTTAACTGAGACTGTTTGAAGTATGAGAAAACATTAGTTAAATAAAATTTTAGAAACATTTGCTGCTCTGATTTTTGTCACAGTAAGATTCATCATTTCAGTTTAAGGTTTTGGACAATATAGTCGACATGTGACCAGCGCCAGGCGCCACTGGCGTCCGCTGGTAGATCTGGAACAGCTGGTCCCAGAAGAGCGTGCGGTTCTCCACCGGGATCCCTCCCACATGGATGATCTCTCCTAACGCGTAGTGGGGTCTTCCATCTACCCCCGTGGGTGGCCACGTCGGCAACGAGTTGTTCCGACCAGGTGGAGTGGGGTTCCTGTAATACACACACACCAATGACTACTGATATATACATACAGATTCACAACTATTATCCCCAAAGGGTTAATCAGAGACTAAACAATGAGGACCGCAGTAGCTGTCCACTGCCATAGTCCACGTCTCACCTAATTACAACTGCACATGTGCTCAGCGTGATAGGTGGTGAGCCCATCGCCGCTCTGTGCTGTTGGATGTATGTGCAGTCTTTAATCCGTTAGTCGCTCTTTACCACACCCACGAGAAGAGAGGGGTTGGTAGTTTATTCTTTTAGTGTCAAAGAAAAGCTTTTTTTTAAGTTAACAAAAGCAATGACGCCAATGACTTTAAATCTAATCATGATTATAGTTAATCGTTAGAGTTATGTGACCACGTATCCAAGTAAGGAAGGTTCGTATACAGATATACCTAGTATGACAATCTATAATACGATTTTTAATGTACATAATTCGTAAAGTCAACAGCAAACCGGTTATATTCACTTACCCGTGAACGATGAAATCAAGCCAAAGTTTTCTCAATATTTCTTTCATCTCCAAATAGTCTTGTGGTAATCCTTCCTCATTTTCATCCGCCACAGCCATCTCTTGGAAGCAATGACCGGCACCCTGGTACTCTCTGCCGGGCACCGGAGGGATGTCACTACGCGAAAAAGAGTACTCATATAAGTACACTTCCCTATTTCCAGCTTGCACTTGAAGCCTGGCAGATCGCATCATGCCTTGTACAATAAGAACATCTGTGTTATAAATCATATATGACAACAACGTCTCATTGGTCACTCTTTCCGAGCCGAAGTAAAAATGTTTGACAAGCGCAGCCACTTCTTCCCTTTGTTCTTCGTTTTCAAACTCCAAATCCGCTGGTAGAAAGTCTGAGAACCTTTCATTCATTAGGTCTTGCCATTCATAAAATAAGTCGTATCGCCAAGCGCCCTCTAGATTTGTAAATCCATAATACATAGGAAGCAACTTGAATTTTCTATTTCGTAAAATATCAATGGGCGCCTCCTCAAGAAATATTTCTTGTCCGATGTCTTTTTCAATACAGGGTGCAAAAACTACAGACGAATCTGTTCTGTCCAAAAAAGCATCCTGCGTTAAGATACCATAAGATAGAGACTTGTAAAACTCTGTGAGGGCCTCGATGTCATCCACATTATTAAAATTCAGTCGTACAGCATGCTCTTTAGCAATCTGGAGTGGATCGAATTGAACAGCAAATGCACCAAGATTACTTCCACTTTCTGGCATAGCTTTATGCATTAGGCCATCTGTTAAATTGGACAGAATTAGTAGATCAACTGCCGCCCCACCAGCACTGCAGCCCCTGACAGTGACATCGTTAGGGTTGCCACCGAAGCTAGCAATGTTGTCCCTTACCCATCGTAGCAGCGCTACTTGGTCTTTCATACCAGCGTTGCCCGGGGCGTCCTCATTGCCCAAACATAAGAATCCGTGAATTCCAAGTCGGTAATTAAAATTAACTACTACTATACTTTTGCTATTTACTAAACTAATGAAAGTCGAATCTCTTCCAGATCCTACTTGGAACCCTCCCCCGTGAACATGTACCAATACTGGAAGATTAGTCTCTACCGTGTCAGGTTGTAAAATATTTGCAATTAAGCAATCTTCTTGCATAGTCACATTCGCATTTTCATATAGTATCAGATTTTGTGGACAAATTATTGTTCTGCCTGCTGCCTCAAAAGTGCCACTCCAAGTTGGTGGTGGTAAAGGAGCCTGAAATAATAATATTATAATATTTACTTTCATTGCACAAGTATTCCGGGATTGTGTCTACATAAAACATTTCATGTTTCATGTGATCGTGAATGTTGATTTAAAAAAGGAGTATTTATATCACTAACTTAGTGGATCAAAATATTTACACACTGAAACTTAGGAATATACTTCTGGATCTAGGACATGTGGTCGAACCACTGGAGGCAATTAAATTAGGTACCCAATTTAACACGCGATTTCTACATAGTCAAACTTATTTTATAGAAAGCATAACTGGATGTCGATCTTCCATAGTCGGGATCCTGCCATTTCACCAAAAATTACATTGCAAATTTTACAACAAACGATTGTCAAAAACATAATTTGTCATTTCATTATTAGACAAATAAATGTGATCCTCCATAATCACATGGGACAACCCGTTAGAAAAATGTAAAGGTACCTTAAACTTGTCTTGTCCTGTGGGTGCGGTGGCGTACGGTACGTTAAAGAAAGTGAAAACATCTGTGCTTGGCGCCCTGAAGCCCCTTACGCGACCCTGGCCCGAGATGTCCACCTCGCGGAACTGCGCGCCCTCCTGCGCCTGCGCAACGGCGGCGCACAAAGCGGCGAGCGCGCACACCAAAGAACAAGTGACTGCTCCACAAGATAACATACTTAGGGTAGTAAACAAAGTTTGAGGTTTTATACTGTTTAGTAAATTAATTATCGCAGATATTGAAGGAGATATCAAATCAATTTTGCTTCTTATTATTTAGATTATATGACGATAACAAATGTTATACAATTTTGCTTTGTAATTACTGAATTCACAATGTTGTGCCATCTTTTAGTAGGATTTTTGAGCGTCATTAACGCTTGGGTTCCTCCCAAGTCGAGAAGTGTGTTTCATAGGTATTTTGCGAAACGTAGTAATCAAGTTGTGTAACGTGGAAATACCCACCTTAGGTATTGCTCAGCAATGATTTGATTTAAATGATGGAGGCTTTTGCCTAGCAGTGGGCAGTTTATAGGCTCTTGTTATAGATAGTATTTTACTTTTTTTGTTTTACTTTATAAGCCTATCTTACTTGTATATTCGTATATAATACTGGCTGACTCTTATTTGTCGTTTCTGATACGTTGGGGGCGAACGATGAAGTCGGTCCTGGCGCTCCCTGGTTCCTATAGGGTACTAATGCTTCGAGAGAGGCATTGGAACTCTATAGCCAACAACCCAGCACACAGCACACAGCCCGCAGCCCCATAAGCGTGTCCCTTCTGGACCGCACAGGCAGGTACCTTCTGGGCCTGGAGGGTGGGGGAGGGGTGGGGGGTGGTGGATTCGGGATGGCGGTTCCCACTCTGGGGCCGTCAGGGAGGGTTAATTTGGGGGCGCTCCATGCGCAAGCTGTGTCGCGTTAGGTGCCTCGCCAGCCTCTCGCTCGCTGCTCTCGCAGTTCTTTGCGGTTCTGTCCGGCTCTCGCAACGACCCGTGGGTTGGCGTCTTGCGGGTGTGTGAGTTCAGTTAGCTCGGCAAGCCCATCGGGACAAGGGCAAGGAAAAGCCGTTAAAACAATGATAATGTCGTATAACAGAACAAGACATACAAAATACGGTTTAACAAAAAGTAGTGATTTTGCAAATGTCCATCTATCTGCATATTAATGCGAGCAGACCGTATTATGAGTTTTACGAACCATTTCACTAAAGTTTGGAACAGCGAAGTGCAGCTGCATTAAGTGTTAATATTCGAAGTACATACACCGGTTATTTGATTTAATGGCTTCGACAGCAAGTTTAGCATTGAAATTAGAAAAATTGTCTAAGCTTTATGCTAAATATTTATAATACCTACTGAACTTTAATTTATTTAATACTAGTAGACACGACAGTCGTTGTCCTGTCCAAATCACAATTGACAACTCAACTAACAGAAAAAAGATCATGTCGCGAAAAAAATGTAAGAAAACAGCAAAAAGTTTTAAGAAAACAATCATAAGTCTGACCGCTACCGCTGTACAGCGCCTTAGGTATGCGCGGGAAGGAGGGGTCAGACAGATCTTACGATATAGAAGCACAGTTTATTGAAGCTTTATATTTACGAGTATAATTACATCCAATCCGTTTTTGTCCAATTTGATTTTCCAATTTTTGTGCATTATGCGACACTCTTAACGAAACTTGAAGCCTACGGCATTAGAGGCAATGTCCTTAATCAACTCGATTCTTTCTTAAAAAACAGAAAACAAATGACTGAAATTAACAAAATTAATACACAGGGGGTCAAAGTTGCTCGCGTCCGTAGGTTTACCCTTGAGACCCTACACGTGATCCCTGGGTGGTGTTAAATGACTGAGTGGTAGAGCCACGCTGCGTTGCAGCACGCATTGGGCCGGCTCGCCCGGCGTAATACCACCCTCTCACGAATATTCGGCGTAATATAATGGCACTTGGTGCCGTTGTGTTTCGTCCAACCAGTGAGGGTTCCGGAGGCCCCCCCCACCCTCCTCCCATTCCTATTCCTTCCTTAAACCTATTCCTCCCTTAAAGGCCGGCAACGCGCCTGCGATTCCTCTGGTTTTGCGGGTGTCCATGGGCGGCGGTGATTACTCTCCATCAGGTGACCCACCTGCTCGTTTGCCTCCCTCTTTTATAAAAAAAAAAAAAACGTGAATACTAATTTCGTACTAATAAAATCTACAGATCGTAAAGTTTTATTTGGAGTACCGCAGGGGATGGTACTGGGTCCCTTTGTATTTATATTGTACATATATGACTTACCGAAATGCATTGAACAACCAATAACATTGTTTGCAGACGATAGCACCATAACAATACCTTGTGATAGTATGGAGACGTATGAGACTGATATTAATAATAGTTTAAAATTGGTTGTGAATTGGTTAAATGAAAACAATTTAAAATTAACTTAAAAAAAACAAAAGTTATCCATTTTAGACAGAGGATTCCTAGCACAGACCTCAAAGTTCAGTACGCTAATGATAGAATAGAAGAAGTAGAAAATACAAAATTTTTAAGACTCGAAATAGATCGAAAGCTAAATTGGGAATCACAAATCGATACTTAATGCAAGAAAATTAGTAAGTCCGCATACGCTCTGCATACATTATCGCCAATAATATACACGGATGCACTTCTTACTGCCTACTACGGCATAGTGAAATCACACTTACGATACGCTATCATATTTTGGGGTAACTCGACCGGAAAAGAAACAGCATTCAAGGCACAAAAAATGTGCATTAGAGCGATGTTTAGACTTAAAACTACTGATAGCTGTGTTCCATACTTTAAACATCCCCTCTCCTTACATCACTAAGTTTATTTGTACTGGCACCTCGAGACCAACCGTTAGGTTATTGCAAGAAGTGCCAGACGTCCCTGCGCCAGTAACACACTCGCGCAGGAGACCATCTGCGTTAGGTCTTGACGCCAAATCAGTGCCCACCGCAGCGCGCTCTTCATTCGGTACTCATAAGACTAGAGTCTCGGGAGAGTATCCCCGTGAACACGTGTAGTTCACTGCCTATTGTCCAGATAGGTAGCCGGAGCTGTCGAGCTCGCTCACTTCTCGTTGCACAAAGGGCACAACTCGCAGTTGCCACTGCTAGGGTCGTCGACTCTAAAGTCGACTCCCAAGTGTCCACCTTGGTAGCGGAGTAGTAAGCACACTCACTTCTCGGAACCCATCCAGGCGCCTAGCCAGTTCCCACGTCCTACGCGGCTGGCTGGACCGGAGGCTACGGCATCTAGGAGGCCGCCTCTACTAGTTATCCAGACTAGTACCGGAGATGTCAACACCAATGTCCAATGAGAACCACCGGACAAAGCTGCCAACTATAAGGGAAACTCACGTTCCCCGCAGGACTTTTCGCTTCTGGCCCCTCGGAGACCGCTACTAGGCCCCGCTCGCTGTGCACGAGTTTGGAAGTCCTGGCACACAATACCAGGACAGACGAACATTCCCAAGCTCTACAGCTAACCACGAGCCACTACGAGTCCAACCCACGTCCGGATCCCGCCGGAGGCGCCGGTCAAGGCACAACCCAGCGGAGGGCTTGAACCGGAACCCCGTAGTCCGTAGTACCACTGAAAACACAACCGGACCCGTAGTTCCAGTTGCGATACCCAGATAGGGTATCGCAACTGGAACTGGAAGCAGCGGTAGCGGTCAGACTATAGTACCGATATTGCACGACGTCTTTTATTTTTTAAGTTTTTAGAGAATTTTATATTTTTTCTCACCGTACAAATCTCCCCTGATCTTCCACAAATATTTCTAGATTAAAATTAGCCAAATCGGTCTAGTCATTCTCGAGTTTTAGCGAGACAAACGAACAGCAATTTGTTTTTATATATATAGATGAAAAGATCAATATCAATTTAGGCATATAAAGCTTAAACAATGCACTTTTTTTTAATTCTCGCGTGAAGATGGAAGTCCTCTTTACTCGGAATCCTCAACTACTAAGGATTTGGCTACCTTATTTCTAAACTGTCGGAACATGACAATGCTAATAACTTTGTTAAGGCGCCAGACTATAGATAAGATGGTGGTAGCTAGGCAGGCGGACTTAAAAAGCCACATCACCAACCTTACCAAGTACATAAAGATGTACCTTTTTTTTTTTATAGCAGGAGGAGGCAAACGAGCAAGCGGGACACCTGATGGAAAGTAATCACCGCCGCCCATGGACACCCGCAAAACCAGAGGAATCGCAGGCGCGTTGCCGGCCTTTAAGAAAGGAATAGGCTCGTTTCTTGAAGATCCCTAAGTCGTAACGGTCCGGAAATACCGCCGCCGAGAGCTGGTTCCACAACACTGTAGTTCGAGGCAAGAAATTTCTTGAAAAACGCACAGTAGTAGACCGCCATCCATCAAGGTGATGTGGATGGAATGACAGTCGATTGCGTGTAGTGCGGTGAAGGAAATTAGCGGCAGGGATCAAGCCGAACAATTCCTCAGAACACTCCCCATGATATATACGGTACAATACACAGAGAGACGCAACGTCTCTCCGAAGAGCCAGTGGATCGAGCCGACCTGAAATAACCACGTCGCCGACAATTCGAGCAGCTCTACGTTGAATGCGGTCAAATGGAAGGAGTTGGTATTGGGGTGCTCCAGCCCAGAGATGGGAGCAGTATTCCATATGCGGCCTGACCTGTGCTTTATACAGTTGTAAACGGTGGGCCGGCGTGAAATACTGACCCGCTCTATTAAGCACACCCAGCTTTTTCGAAGCTAATTTAGCTTTACCTTCCAAATGACCACGAAACTGAACGTCACTCGAAATATCGACGCCAAGGATTCCAATAATCGGATTGGTATCAAGGGGAGCTCCCTCAAAGTTCAGTGGTACGACAAAGGGATGTTTTTTCGCGGTAAATGCGCAAACTTGTGTTTTGGAGGGGTTAAAGCGGACTAGGTTATGTCGGCCCCAATCCGAGACATGAATTAACATGTTCTCGGTGTCAGTCACAAGTTTATTCCGGCTCTCGATGACGCTTTCCAGAGAAATATTAGCTCGCCCGGTGTAGAGCGTATCCCCAGTACTGTCATCCGCATAGCAATGAATGCTGTTGTTATGCAGCATGTCATTGATATGCAGAAGAAACAAAGTAGGGGACAACACACACCCCTGCGGGACTCCAGCATTCACGGGCTTCATGTCGGAGCACGAACCGTCGACTGCGACTCTGATGCTACGCCCAGTAAGAAAGCTGGCAACCCATGAACACAATTTCTCAGGAAGCCCGTATGATGGAAGTTTAGAGAAAAGAGCCCTGTGCCATACCCTGTCAAAAGCTTTCGCTACGTCCAAGCTAACTGCCAGTGCCTCCCCTTTACTCTCGACTGCCTCCGCCCATCGGTGAGTAAGGTACACTAAAAGATCACCAGCCGATCGACCGCGACGAAAACCATACTGGCGATCACTTAGTAGCTGGTTCTCTTCTAGGTACCTTAAGAGCTGGCGGTTTATAATGGACTCCATTACTTTGGAGAGTAAAGAGGTAATAGCTATTGGCCTGTAGTTAGACGGATCTGAGCGATCGCCTTTTTTTGGAATCGGGTGGACAAGGGCTGTCTTCCAAGAGCTCGGGACGACGCCAGTGGTGTAAGAGAGCTGGAAAAGGCGCGTTAGAACTGGTGCCAATTCAGGAGCACACGTCCGAAGCACAATGGGTGGAACTGCATCAGGCCCACTCGCCTTATGGATATCAAGGGAAAAAAGAGCCTTACGAACTGACCTTTGCAGGAACTGAACGTTTGGCATTGTACAAGCGCAATGCGGTATGGTTGGTGGAGAGTTTTCCCCATCGTCCAAGGTCGAGTTTGATGCGAAAAGAGAGCCCAAAAGATCGGCTTTCTCCTTTGCAGTATAGGCCAGGCAGTCATCGGTCTTGTGCAATGGTGGTAGGGACAGCTGACAAAAATTCCCTAAGATAGCTTTGACGAGAGACCAGAACGCACGCGTCCCCGAAGGAAGACGCACTAGCCTCTCGCCAATTCTACCTATGAATGATGACTTCGCCTTGGCAATGTCCTTCTTAAAGGATCTGGCGGCAAAGTTGTACTTCTTTCTGAGCGCACTGGTGTTTGGATCCTTTGATGACACCGCATTAGCCCAGGCTTGGTAATGCTGTCGCTTTTGGCGAGACGCCATTTTGCAGCAACGACCAAACCATGGTTGGGACTTGCCGCCAATGGGAACCACAGAGTTTGGAATGAAAAGTTCCATTCCCTGCAGTATCACATCAAAGACAGAGTCAGCGGCGACATCAGGATCATCCAGCGAGAAGCAAACTCGCCACCACGGGTAGGACGCAAAGAAGCTTCGCATCCCATCCCAGTCCGCCGACCTATAATGCCAGACTCGACGGCTAGCCGCTGGTTGCGGTTTTGAAGTTTCTGTGAGAGGCACAGTGCTGCGAATCAGACAGTGGTCTGATGAGCCTAGTGGTGCATCAACAGAAACTTGATAGCCGTCTGGGTGCGAGGTCAGCAGAAGGTCCAATAAAGAAGGTGCATGGCCCTCCACATCTGGAACCCGTGTTGGCTCGGTTACCAATTGGGACAGACTGTAGGCCAAAGCGAAGTCATGAACGTCTCTACCCGCGTGGTCAGTTGTGCGTGAACCAAGCCATTCGACGTGGTGGGCATTGAAGACTCCCAATACCACAATCTCGGCCGAGGGGATCCGTTGGAGAAGGGAGTCTGTCGCTGTTTGGACGGTCTCGATGAGTTGGTCAGTTCCGATGTTACCGCTGTGGGACCTATACAGGCACGCGTAGACGCGAGGATGACGTCCGCAGTCGACGTGCAGCCATAAGACGGAGAGGTCCCTATCTTCAAGATTGCCAAGGCGACGAACGCACATATCCTCCCTGACATAGGCACAAACACCGGCTCGTGGCACAAATGCATGTTCCAGGTTGTATCCCGGGTAGCGCAAGTACGAGATATCAGGAGGGGGGGATATCTGCGTCTCGGTGAGGAAGAGCAAGGCCGGTTTCGCCGTCTCGAGGTGGTAATGGACGGCGCTCAAGTTAGAGTGGATTCCCCTGATATTGCAGAAGTCCACGCGAAGCGTAGGAGGGGGTGCCAATTGTCCCGCCTTTCTCCTGCCTGCAGCATGCCTTGGCACGGGCGAACTTTTGCCCTCCCCAGAATACGTAGGGCAGCCTGAGCGAGAACGCTCAGGGGGGGATTCTCCGACACTGGATGTGTCGGTACCCCCCTGGGGTAATGTTGCTGGAAATGCAACCCGGGACCTCTGGGTCTAAGGGTAGATTCGACCAAACTGGAATAAGGTCTTATACCTAGATTAAGCGCCGAATTTGTATAGACTAATCTCGGAGTACGTCTTATCCAGTTTGGTCGAATCCATTCTAAGACCGGTGGCTTAACCACTTGACCACAGAGAAGGTTAGTATCGACAGTCTTAAAGTTATTAATAAATTGTAAATAATCTTTCCACGCTTACACTAATTATCTAGCAAAAGTTAAACTACTTTTTAAACTGGTATTTAAATGTTTATTACTAGATAAAAGATAACCCAGAAACGAGACAATTTAGAAATCCAGTTATTTCTAAATTAACCTGACCGGGAATTGAACCCCGGAGAAACCCTAAGATAAAAAGAGAAAATACAGAAATGAGAGAAAAATACTTACTTGCTTCATTTTATTACAATACAATGCCGGTATCTTCTTCTTCTAATAACAACCTTTCATCCCAGGGACCTTAGTGAATCTAGCAATTCTATTAATTGATAACTCATTCGCCAGTAGTTTTCATAACAATGATAAAAAGCAAAAACCCTGTCGTTTACACGCGCAATGTATATTATCATATATTTTTTTTATGCATTGCGTATTCGCGGTAAAGATGCAATAACGGCCTATTGGTACGTAGTACTATTATTTATTGTGTTATTGGCGGTTGAATTTGCAATATCGTTCGGTCGCGGGCATGGCACCGCAGCGGCAGCAGCGAGCGACGCGCTTTTTCCTGCCACTTTAAACAGCGCCCATTTTGGAATTGTTTTGTATGTAGATACGGAACGATGTACGTTTAACATTGCTTTACGAAATGCTTTGGTCTTTTTGAATGGCGACAAATCGCCTATCGGGTGTGGGTCATTCTCACGACCAGGTGTTCTTTGTATAATTTCCGTCGCGATTTTTATTTTTCAATAAATTCTCTAAACCGGCAATTAAACTTGGAAAAGACGTTAAACTCTATGAAATTACGTATTTGGCACTTTAATGTAGTGTCTGGTTTTGAATTTATGAAGTAATAAAGTTTTGAGCGTGACGGAAATTAGAAAATTGCTCAAAAAAATTTTTTTTTTATTGTCATAAGACTCAAAAAATAAACCTTACAAGTAATTGTTCAATCTACAAAATAACTAAATGAACAATTTTAGTACCACCGTACAAGAGGACCCAAAAAGCTCTCGGACCATACTCTCAAACTGATGGAAGAGCGGCGCGTAATGGTTCTGCGTTCTTCGGATGATTCGTCTCAGCTTCGGCGGCTCAATAGGCAAATCTCAAAGTCTATGACTCGCGAAACTCGCCGATTTAATACCGACCGTAATAAACAGGCTATCGAACGAAACAAATGTTCAAAAGTGTTCGCAAGAGATATTGGGCAAAGCCAACTGACGACGCTGAAAACCGATGACGGCAGAACTGTCACGTCCAGGTCCGAAGTTATAGGAGATGTCGAGAAGTTCTATGGACAGCTATACACATCAACACGGCCCCCTGTATAAAGCTTAGCTACAGGCGCTAGAGCTATGCTAACCCGACACTACACCGAAGATATCCCGGACATCAGCCTGTACGAGATTGGTATGGCTCTCAAGCAGCTTAGGAACAGCAAGGTACTGATGGAATTACGACTGAGCTTTTGAAAGCAGGCGGAAGACCGGTAGGTACTCGCAGCTCTTCAGAAACTATTTAATTCCGTTGTACTCGGAGGTACAACGCCAGAAGCGTGGTATGAAAGTGTGGTTGTGTTGTTCTTTAAGAAGGGCAACAAGACCCTACTGAGGAACTACAGACCCACATCACTTCTAAGTCACGTTTATAAGCTGTTCTCGAAAGTTATAACTAATCGTCTCGCACGCAAGTTTGATGACTTCCCGCCAATCGAACAAGCCGGATTCCGAAAAGGCTTCAGCATCATAGACCACATATCTACATACGCTGCGGCAGGTTATACAGAAGACCGAAGAGTATAACCGGCCACATTGCTTAGCGTTTATGGACTATCGACACATGGGCCGTGCTACAGTCTCTCCAGCAGCGATGCCAAATTGAATACCGGTACATCGAAGTGTTGAAGTGTTTGTACGAAAACGCCACTCTCAGTTCACACGCTTCAAATTATATAATCATGTAATCATTTATTACATGAGGAGCTCGATGGCGCAGCGGCTAGCGCGTTCGGCTTGCGATCTTGCTCGCTAAGCAACTTTCGCAATGCCGGGTCGCTGGATGGGTGACCAAATAAAAAAAAACATCTCTAGCTCCTCCGTGCTTCGGAAGGCACGTTAAGCCGTTGGTCCCGGTTGTTGTCGTAAGATGGCAGCCGTTAAAACCCACCAACCCGCACTGGGCCAGCGTGGTGGGTTATGGCCCAATATCCCTATTGTTCACGTGGGAGGTCTGTGCCCAGGAGTGGGACGTTTATAGGCTGATGATGAATGAATCATTTATAAAACAATAAAAATAATATCTAAATTAATGCCGTGTCATCCAATATTTTGTGAAAAAGTTCTACTAAATTTCACATATTTCTGATTCGGAATTAATGGCGTGAATAATATGCTTAACAGCTTTATTATTTTTGTAAAAGTAGTACCAAGTGGGATGTACCTACACAAATTAAAACATCTTGGGATATAATGATTTTATATTTCAATACCTAGAAGAGAAACAGAACGATTCTGCAAACAAGCAAGGAATTGAAATATTTACTGAAAGACGATTACAACGAGAGGAATACTTAAAATATATTTTACTATTTCAATAAAAGAGAAGCCTATTATTTCTTCTTACAAAAAAAATAAATATTTCTTTTCTTAGACAAGTGTGTTGCGTATTTCAATTAAATCATAATGGTTAATTTTTCAACGAAGAGGAAATAAAGTGGATAGGTACGTAATTATGTGTAAAACATAATAAGCGCCACTGTGCTCAGACAATAGCAAACATTTTGGGAAAAGACTTAAAGGAAAATGTTTCACCAACTCCATTGCAACGATCAAAGATGACGATCAAAGACAAATGGGGTGAGAGAAAGTAACAGTGATTATTCAGAAATAAATAGTGATGTAGAAGTTTGACTTTTATTTATTTTTCCATTTGCCTACTCATTTAATTTAAAAACTTTTGGAAAAAGGTTATTTAGCATAATACTTATTGTACCGCACCCTAGGTTAGAAATTCAAACTACACAATTTGAAATTGTACATACGATGTTGTGATCCATAATCCCTAAAATTAGTTTACATTAGCGTTTTTGACAGTCACCATACTTCAAATGTCAAAAAGGTTACAGTTATAACTTAGTAATTGTCAGTTTGGTAATCTAATAAAAATCAGGGCAGGTACAAGGAAAAATATTACAAATCAACAAAAACAACTAACCATAAGGGTGGATTCGACCGAACTGGAATAAGGTCTTATACCTAGATTAAACGCCGAATTTGTTCTCGGAGTAAGTCTTATTCCAGTTTGGTCGAATCCACCCTAAAGAGAAAGAAATACGTACAACCAATCGCGCGATGAAAGAGGGACAAATGACGTGTAGGTACGACACTTGGTCATCGACAAGGGTCGTAGTAGTGCGCGTCACTCGTATAGGTATTCTGTGGTTTCTTTGTACGCAAATTCATTAAAACGTCTACTTATCACGTAAACTTGCAAATTATACGTACTTTTGAATTATATTTTGTTAAATACTTATTTACAGCAATGTCGATAACTCAATAATTCAATTAAATCGGTAAAATCACTCGCGTCACAACACTTCGCTCTTCATTTGGCAACATTTAAAAAAATAAAGTGCGCCGGCAGCTGCTGTCACTTTAGTTAGTCCATTTAGTTATAGATCAGAGCTCAGAACAATAACTAAAGCATAGAAACCACGCTAAAATAGCAAGCAAAGACATATATTCATCTGTTTTCTTCTTACGAGTCATGCTAATGAGTTAGAAAGAGATGGAGAATGTTTGACTTGTCCTAATTTGTGTAGGTGGTCACCAGTTTATTCCACACTAGGGACGTCATTTCACGGCATTTTATATCGACAAAAATAAAACTAAATATTGAACATGTAAATTAATATGAAGGCGAAGGATAAGCGCGCCGTCAATTTATTTCATCTTATTAATATAGTACGTTTCCAGGGCAGGCAAAAGAGCCGACAATGACCGAAGTATTACGTTAGCATCGAGAAGACAGAATTTGTATTGCTTTCCATGCACTATTGTCATTCTGTATATTTCGTTGCGTTTCACTACACGCACCACATACTCACAAAATGCACTTCCACGAGAAAATGATACAGAATGACAGAGGGGTATGGAGAGCGATACAAATCCTGTCGTCCGACGCTAACATTATATCTTTATTATTGAAATTTTGCATTTACAATGCTATATAAATAACGGATAAAATTTTTACTAGAAAAAAATCAACCAGTCTCAGGAAGCTCGAGTGGGATTCGAACCCACGACCTTTGGATTGCCGGTCCACTGCTCTAACCGCTGAGCTACCGAGACCCCAGAAGACTCGTTGAATATTTCCTAGTAGTTTGATTACGCTGCAAGCCAGCGGTATTACGTCACTGTGAAGTCTACCCTCACATTCGAAAGAAATACTATTGCAAGTATTTAACAATCGATAATGACGTAATTGCTTATAAATATCTTTATTATTGAAATTTTGCATTCACAATGCTATATAGATAACGGGTAATAAAATGTTTACTAGAATAAAATCAACCAGTCTCAGGAAGCTCGAGTGGGATTCGAACCCACGACCTTTGGATGGCCAGTAAAATTTTTAAACACTGAAAAAAAGACGACAACCTCAGGCGGGAATCGAACCACGTACCTTCCGCATTCCGGGCGGCTGCCTTAACCACTTGGCTACCGAGGTCTGGTTTTCACCCGTCGAAATTTGTCAGTGCTTAATACTTATGTTTTTTAGTCAAAAATTTTACTTAAATTAAGTAGTTACCTATCAATAAAAAAATATAAATATTTCCTTTGTATTTTTTATTTCCTATAAATTTTGGTTCTGACAATAAAAACTAAGGCGCGTCCAACGCATCGGTCACCTTCTGCCTATTTTTATGATTGGCATCTTTAGTATACCAAATGCATTGCTAATTATGGTAGGTATGCTTCCAAAAAGGATAGAGTTGTATCCTCAGACCAATCAGCCATTTTCTTAGCTCCGCCATATTGCGCGAAAACTGCTGATAACCGGAACGTCCGCCGCCCGCAAGCTCGCGCGCAATACTGATGCTCAACAAGCGTGTGGAGACATCGCAAACTGTTTGCCAAATATCCTTTGATTTGTGATGAAAAACCGACACCGACGCCGAACACTGGCAAACACAAACAGGCAAACACAGACAAACACTCGTCCACATGTTTGTGTTTGTTGTTTGCTGTTTGCTGTTTGCCCTTGTTTGGCAAGCATCTGGAGCCGGCTTAACAATCGGTCGCTTTGTTTCAAAGCGTTTGCCATGCAGTTTTAGTTAATTGATTGCTCGCTAGAGGCGCTGTTGGCGTTTGATCGTAGTTGTACGTTCCGTAATATGAATTTGCGTTTTGGCAGCAATAATTGTACAATTTCGCGATTACGACTGATCGCAAAAGATCGGTAATAGGCCTGCGGTAAGCTTGGGTATTGCAACTACTTGCCTATCATTCCAACTATATATTTGGGCACACTCGTCTACCTTATGAATCCATGAATCTACAGTTTGTTCCTTATTAGAAGGGTCAAAGTCCGGCACTACATTTAAAACTGGGAACCTGTCGCTGTCACTACTAGACCTTACATTATTCATTACATCAAGAAACTTTTTAAAAAACATATTTTGAACTTCATCCGTATTACTAAAACGTCGTTCTGGTTCCCTTGGTATAGGCGAACGGGATCTCGACTTTGACGCAGATGATAATCTTTGATCTTTAGAGTTACAATATCTTAACTGCTTACGTGATCCAGGCTGCCTTGAAGTAGACCTTGAATGCCTCGACCCCCTTGAACGAGACCGACGTCGTCGTCGATTGCGGCGCTCTTGTACAGGGCAAGACGGAGTCCGGCCTTGCGACTGGCTGCGACTGCGTCCTTGCACTTCAGCAGATACGTGTTGGCAGGATGCGGCACCCCTCTTGGCCTTGGACCGACTACGTCGGTGATCCTTTTCCTTGCCCATAGCTTGACCTCGGCAAATAAAAACACTGCAATAAATGAGTACCCTTTATTTTAGGTACCTTAGCTATAATTACGTATACTCAGAGCTGCTGACGTATAATTAATTGAAAATTAGTTACTTAATAAAAACGGGCTCACAGTAGAATCAAACAAAAAAAAATTAAACGTTCCAACTGATTTTCTGTAAGTGTCTTATAAACGAGCAGTATTATTATAAGTACAGGAGATTGTATGAGATGTTGTCAAAACACTACCAGGGAGTGGCCCTATATAGTGGAAAAAAGACGATATTGCATGAATTTTTAATAGTCCGTAGAAATGATTGATACCGATATCACCGATATTAAAATATATTATGTTAGCTATAGTTTAGGAATCCGATATCAAATATCGATATATAGTTTCGAATATATTACCAACCACTAGTTGAAATGCATTATCGCGACAAACTTTACAATAATCGCGACGTCGTCGTCGTCGACGGGGAACTAATTTGAAACGTTGCATACATTTTGTATTTATATTAGGCTTAGGGCCCTGACGCGAGCATGACGTTTCGATTCGCTTCGCCGCGCGCCGGCGGCGCCCGCGCTCTTCCCCGCGCTCGCCCTACACGTGCTTAGAAATCTGTCTTTATTTTTATTTATTTTTTTATATAAAAGAGGGGGGCAAACGAGCAGGCGGGTCACCTGATGGAAAGTAATCACCGCCGCCCATGGACACCCGCAAAACCAGAGGAATTGCAGATGCGTTGCCGGCCTTTAAGGGAGGAATAGGTTTAAGGAAGGAATAGGAATTGGGAGGGGGGGGAAGGGGCCTCCGGAACCCTCACTGGTCGGACGAAACACAACAGCACCAAGTGCCATTATTTCACGCCGAATATTCGTGAGAGGGTGGTATTACGCCGGGCGAGCCGGCCCAATGCGTGCTGCAACGCAGCGTGGCTCTACCACTCAGTCAGTGTTACTCATTTAGCACCACCCAGGGATCACGTGTAGGGTCTCAAGGGTAAACCTACGGACGCGAGCAACTTTAACCCCCAAGTCTTATTATTAAAATAATAAGAATTCGTGGATAAAAACGACACAAATTATGAATAGTATTTTGTTACACCATAATAATCAAAAACACTTAAACTCTAATAACTTGCACTTTATTTTGTGGCTTTTACAGGGTTTTGTAATAAAAAAAAATAATATCTATAAATGTCGTGGATGAATTCGAGACAAAATATTTTAAACAACAGATATCAGTACTCTGAAACGCGTAACACCTATTTAACCTATTGTAATATTCTTTCAGAGCTAGTTGGGCGACGTGATAAGTACTGGTTAAATATCAGGATTCTCGTGGACAGAAATGACACAAATTGCCTATGTACCACCATTGCCTATGTTACCATGCGGCCGGCCCGTGTGCGAGTTGGGTATCACACGGGCGGGGGCACGAGGGTGACACGAGGGAAGGAGCCCTCCCTGCACCGAGCTCTGTGCGCGCTAGCGAAAAGCAGCGCGATCGAGCGGTGCCACAGCGGTTCTCATCGCCGCTCTACGAGTACCCGCGGTTAGAGTACCACCCGCCGTATCATCAATATGGCAGAGCGACGGCATACGCCCCGTCTAGTAGGATTATGTTCACACACTTGCCCACCACTAGTCGCATACCTTCTTCTCTCTGTGATGAAGGACCCGGGCAGGCCATAGCTAGCTTGCCCCTTTGCGAGAGCAGAACCACGGACGGTTTTGATAACTACTACGGCGGCCGTTCTTGGGAGATTTAAAAGAAATTTGAAATTTTAATTTTGTGCCGATTCTGTTTGGTGGCATGCAAATTAGGGGTTTGATATTTTCTTTTAAAAATGTTGGGCAAATCCAAGTCACCCTCTCATCGGTACATGTGTTTATGTTAAGGATTTCAATTTCGGCCACGGTAATGAATACCATTCTAGGCTAACAGTCTTTTACCGATTCGCCCGCAGGGATAAAGACATGTACATTGGTCTAGATCAGGCAGGCCCACATTTGTCATCCGGCCCCAGTTGACCTACTCTTGGGCTCGGGTGTACTAGGACAGATCCTACTAGGCACCCAGACAGCTCTGGGTCGCTCTTCATTGATGGCAGTGCCAACTATTTTTGTTTTTTTTTTTTATTATGTACACATTTTGACGACTCGACTTCGCATGAGTCTAGAGTCATTGTGTTTGTGTCTCTTTCCAAAACTATGCATAAGTTTGGGAAATTGAGAAACCTCCCATGGTCTGTATGGTAGCCCCTGCCCATGAGGAGTGTGAAGCCTTTCAATAGGCCAGTACGTCACGGTTGACGTCTGTTGGGTGTGTTACTAGGTAACCTAATTTGTAATTTTGAATATTGTTTGTTCGAAGAGCTATATTTGTGTAGTGCTCTTCCGGTGTTTATTTTGGTACAGGGGACGTCTTCACCCATGCAGCCGCAGACGGGGGATCTCCCTTCGGACCGAGACACTCAGTCTCGTCCGTTCTTGGTGGTCGCACGCAACGGGTTTTGCTGGACCTTTCTCGGTAAAATCGACCAACCTTCGCAACGCCCGGGTTCGAAGGTAAATATTTTGTGTATTGTGTGCCTCGCTACTAAGGCCGTCCTCTTGGGAGTTTCTTCGTTGTCCAGGGACGCCATCGTCGTCGCGTTGGATCATTTCGTGTCGCGTAAGGGTCTGCCTTCACTTATTCGCTCCGACAATAGCACAAATGGCACGGGTGTATCTAAATGATGTTTATAATTTTTTAGAAAATAAGCTTTGGTAAATAAGATAATTTAATATTATTTTAATTTGGCTAATTAGATTTAGTATATTGTTAAAGGAGACTAACTTGCCCTCCTTGTTTGGCGCCAGGGCCGCATTGTAAAGTTGCTAGTTGACGAGTATATGGGACTCCACCGGCGTTGGTCAGCGGTTCGATTCCGCGACGAGCCACAGCAACTGTCTCTCCTTTCCCGATTGATTGAGCTAGCGATCGGAGCCTTCCGATCGGGGCAGGGGTGTGTATGGAATAAAACGACCATTTTCGAACGCACCCACTGTATTTTTAAATATTTGACAGACCGGCTGTCTGTGTGACGTGTGTCACTTTGTTCACACTTTTTTGGTTAACATTCGCGGGGACGCGCGAAATTAATTGAATTTGTATTTTTTTTATGTGGCGGCACATAATTTGATTCGGGGGACCGTAATACCGTAGTAATTAAGTTGAAACAGTGTGGGGCACATTAGTTTAATTTAAAACCAGGGCGGGCAAGCTAAAAGCTAGATATTTGGTGGAAGTGCAACACGTGGCATGGCGCTTTGACGAGGTGCATATTGGTCTGGGGTTATCAGTACTGATGGTGCAGCCGGGACTTTTAGGGCCTTATCACCACCAGCATCAGCAACCAGAAGACGCGCAGGGGCGCAGTCACCACCAGGCGGCCGGCGGAGCGGCGAGCCACCAGAACCACGCGAGGAGGCGCAGCGGACGAGTGGAACCTTAGGTGTAAGTCCTCTTATAATAGTTTCATAGTTGAGTTAGTGTAGACTGTAGGGTTTAGAGGTTTAGCGACTGAGCCCTCTGGACCATACATTTTTTGTTAGCAGTAGCGTAGGTTAATCAACCAACTAAGTTAGGGATAAGTCTTGTCATGCTGATCTCCCTGATCAGTCGATTGACCCCTCGGCTGTCCCAAAAATAAACACAGTAAGGGACAATTACTCAAAATCAAGATTTTGACACCATGCTACTAACACAGTAATTCCCTACAATATGCAAAGATCCTTGTTCAAAAGGAGGCCGTAGTTTCTGAATTACAAAATCACAAAACACAGTAAGGGCACGGACTGACACAAGATTCCCATAACAAAATCACAGTTAGGGACAGCTACCAATATAAAACACAGTAAGTCGCTTGACTTACTGTGTTTTTTGTTGGTATTTGACACTTGCTGGGTTTTTTATTTGGGGATTATAATTGACGAAAGAACATTACAACCTTTTTCACGGCAAGGCAGACGCGCATCGTCATTCAACATGAGATTTTGTGTTTCGTATTTGACGGAAAACTGCAGAGTAGGCGCCGTTTATTGGAGAATGGTGCGGGGTGTCGAGGGACGTGGATAGCAAGCGTCTGCCGGTCATCACATCGGCGTAAGAGCGCGTTGAAACCTGTGGTGTGAACCGAATACAATTGTGAAGCGGTCTCGCAGATTGTATTTTATCTTTTTATAATATTATAAGTCGAATAAAAGATTTTAGAAGCTGCCTTGGGTTGGGTAAGGTGTTAACCGAAATGCAGATAATGGAGATGTTTTTAAAGATTACACACCTATAATTATTTTTATTTCTTCTTTGGGTTATTTGTTACACGTTAACCAATTCATAGTAAAATTAGATTTTAACTTTCGTTTCTATTATACATAATATATTGTTAATAACGAGACTCAAACGCGATATTTGCTCACCCGAAGTAAGACATAAGTACTTACTTCGGGCGGGGTTGAAGATATAATTCTTCTGCCACCCTCAAATTGTCCCTTTTTTAATATGTACTACATAAAAAATGCCTATAACTTTTGATTTTCGTTATTCTAAGTGTTATCTTAATTGACCTGTTTGGCGGATTGGTTGGGATACTAATTGTCTTCTGCGCAGAGATCTCGGGTTCGATTCCCGTAAAAGATAATTAATATTTGATTGCATGACGTGTCTATTTGTTTTGGTCTGGGTGTAAGTTTGCTTTGTCAATTAAGTATACTTAGGTATTTAAAAAAGTATATTTAAGCATGTTTATCCGTTATTTAGTACCCATAACACAAGTTAGTAAGGTATCTTGCTGTGTTTTATATGGTATGTTGGTTTTTATTAGGTCAAAATAACCATTTGAAATTTAGTAAGTCGCATAAAACATGCACACGTACATTAAATTGAATTCTTTATACTCATAAACATAGGCAAAAATCTTCACTATGACATCAATAGTTACTTTGGTGCAATATTATGTAATAACGTACGGCTGGCCAAAAATATGTTTTTTGGCTCTAGTGTAAAAAAGGTGTTTTGTCCCTTACTGTGTTATTATTTGGGACAGCCGCCCTCTATAACATACAAGAAATAGCAGACGCCGAATCCAGACGTATTCACCCTGATACAGCTACGGCTCTCAGGGACCAAGCTTTTAGAACCCTAAATAATAACTTCGGTGCCCCTGAAATCGATCTTTTGCCACAGGGTTAAAAACACTAAATGTAATAACCATATGTCTTGGCATAGAAGCGCATGTACAGTAAATGCTTTTACTGTGTATTGGAATATTTTTATTTTACCTTACGCTTTTCCCCTTTTTTTCAACAACTGCCAAAGCATTGAGGAAAATAATTTCTGACGGGGCTCACAGAGTTGTTGTGGCACCATATTGGACTACACAAGGGAACCACCCTTTGTTTAACAAATTGCTTTTCTCTGAACTAATAATTTTTGGACCTAATAATAAACCCCTAATTTATTTTTATAACAACGTTGCCGCAGTTCAAGTTTATGACCGGAGGATTATCCGGGAAGCCTTTAACAGATGAAGTGTACCGTCAACCTCATTAGACGTAAGTTGTGCTTCCATAACCAATAATTCAATAGCGCAATACACTGTGGCATTTAAACATTGGTTCAATTTTTGTGATTAACAGAAGATAAATTATTTCGAAGCGTCAATTTCTAATATCCTTCATTTTTGACTAATTTGTTTAACGCTGGAACCCGACATTGCACCCAATAGTTACCGATCTGCTTTGTCATTAAATTTAGAGCCAAGGGTGACCTCTGATGACAAGGGAACCTGGGGCCCGTGTAATATATTAGATTTTTTAACAAATCTACACCCTAACCATGAACTTCCATTAGAACAGGTAAACAAAAAGACAGTTACCTTGTTAGCCTTAGGTATGTACAGACACAGTCATTAATTAAGTTAAAAAAAGTCAATAGTCATTCTAATAAAATAATTATCAAAATACCAGACATCTTAAATACCTCTAAGCTAGGTGCTCATCACTATTTTTATGATATAAGACCTGTAATATATATCCTTCTATATCCTTCAAATGCTGTATTGACTTACATTAAAACTCGGCCCTTATGAGGAAACAATGAAAAATTATTTATTAGTTATAGAAAACAATACCGTTCTGTTACAAGTCAAACTTTAAGGAAATGGACTAAAGATGTATTAAATGTAAGTGGAATTGACACTTCTCTATTTTCTGCGCACTCCACTATCTCTGCCGCAAGCGGCTCGGGGTTAGCATTGATTTGATAAGAAGCACTGCCGGCTGGAGTGGCAGCTCTAATACTTGCCAAATAAGCCTAATACCCTCTCACTAACATCCGGCGTGAAATAATAGCACTTGGTGCTGTTGTGTTTCGTCTGGCCAGTGAGGGCTCCGGAGGCCCTTCCCCCCCCCCCCCAACCCTTTACAATTCCTATTCCTTCCTAAAACCTATTCCTTGTTTAAAGGCCGGCAACGCATCTGCGATTCCTCTGGTGTTGCAGGTGTCCATGGGCGGCGGAGATTGCTCTCCATCAGGTGACCCGTCTGCTCGTTTGCCTCCTTCTATTATAAAAAAAAAAACGTTGACAATGAAAATGTAAACGATTTTGCTCTATCAATCTTAAAAAATTAAATGTAATCTAAGATTTAAAATTACATAATTACACAAATAAATCGATGTTAATGATTATACAGAAATACATGCTATACAATGTGATAAGGGTGGTACTTCTAAACCGTTAAGGCTAAGTACTACAACTAAATTCATCGTCAAAAAAAATAATGTGGGTGGTCCAACCCCCTCCTCTTATAATTTATGACCATTTTTACTATGATATCGATCAAAGGTTTCATACGTCGGAGAAACATGAAAAAAAGGGCAAACGGTAGCTAATGACACTGGCTAACTAATAAATTACTTTGTTTCGTATGTTTGAGATTATTTTGGTGAGAAAAAAAATCATTACTTCATTATTTTGTGATTTAAAATCACTTTTTTTTAAGTCCATATTATTTTTTTTGTCGATGAATTTAGATGTAGTACTTAGCCTTAACAGGTTAGAAGTACCACCCCCATCACATTGTATATATTTTTTCCTATAATACTCACATTAATATGATTAAAATTCATTAGGCAAATTGCTACATTACTGCAAGAATTAATTCATGCATTTCCTATAAATCTCTCGAGCGACGGCCTGCCGACTATCGCCAAAGATAATTAAAATTCAATTGTGTCTGACGCGCGACACTGATTTAATATAAATCATACAATATATCATTCAAATAATATAAATTTCTATCACTTTCAATATCTACATCATCATCATCATCATCAGCCTATAAACGTCCCACTGCTGGGCAAAGGCCTCCCACGTGGACAATAGCACGTGGGGATATTGCGCCATACCCCACCGCGCTGGCCCAATGCGGCTTGGTGGGTTATAACGACTGCCATCTTAGGATAACAACCGGGAACAACGGCTTAACGTGCCTTCCGAAGCACGGAGGAGCTCGAGATGTTTTTTAAATTTGGTCACCCATCCAGCGACCCGGCATTGCGAAAGTTGCTTAGCGAGCAAGACCGCAAGCCGAACGCGCTAGCCGCTGCGCCATCGAGCTCCTGTCTACCAATATCTACAATAATTGTTCTCTAATCTCGAGGATGATCCATGAAGTATAATTGATGATTAAACGAACTTACATAAGTGACTTACCTATCAGAATTATACGAAGGCTTCATCCGAAGAGATTAGAGCCCACCCTCCCATACCCATTGATACGTCGAAAAATAAATTATTTTAAAATTGTCTACCCTGTACAACAATAAGTCTTTTTAAATTTCATTTACTATTCTTTTAACTAAATGAGGCTTTGAAATGAATTAACGACAAAGTAAGATGGCGTCGGGGGTGGCGGTCTTGGGGATACCAGATCAAACTGATTTTTTACTTTAAAAAAAACTGTTTTTTTATCAATAAAATCTATTTTAACCTATAGTGTGTGATTAGCGAGTCGTTACGTGAAATTTCAATTGTTCTCTGATCTTTTCGGATGAAGCTTTCGTATAATTATGATAGAACGTCACTTAGGTAAGTTCGTTTAATCATCAATTCTATTGTCTTAGTATTCATCAAGCAATGACTGCCAAACTACTTTGTAGTTACTGGACGTAATATAGGTACACTCTTGACAATGCTGAGTGCAGACCTTCCGGGCTGTTTGGAAGTAATCCCGAAATACCCCATTACTCAATACGACCGAAGATCTAAAAGACCTTTTCTCTAAGGAATGAAACCCGAATGGACTTACTACCAAAAAGAGCGATTCTCAATATACACTATTGTCAATAAGACTCAATTTCAAATGAACAGTAATGAAACTTCTAGGTATATTTGAGATACCGGTTTGATTGTGGACCAAAGAGCAAAATGTTTCATAAAACGTTGTGAAACTCTCAATATTACCATCAGACGTAAACAGTTCTAATTTAGGTAAACGCGGTCGGATATCTACGCAAGGACTTTTTCTTTCGTACTTGGAAGAACGTCCACCATTTCGGTAGTGTTTTTTAAATTAATTTAATTTGAATTGCAATTATTAAAAATAATTGCAATTCATAGATTTCCATACAAATACTTTTAAACGATTCAAGTGATGTGATCTGTGACTCTGAGGCGCGCAAAAGAAACATTTCTTTTAAGGAAGGACGATTATCTATTTTATTTGAAAAAATACGAATAATGAAGCTACAGGCGCTTAAACATTTGAAATAAAAAAATATTTTTTGTATGTTTGAAAAAGCTTTTATTATCGCCTGGAATGAATAAAATTGAATAAAATGAGTACGTTGCAGCACCTAAAATTTATTGAAATTATTACTAATACAGGTAGTATCAATTTCTAAATTCCTAGCTTAAACATAAATAAGCAAACCGATTTCCGAACAAAAGGCTTTGTTGTGTCGCTAAGTCTATACACAAATAGGAAACAAATGTAACCACACAATAGGGTATGGTGTTTGGGTGTAAATCTTGCAATTATGCAAGTAAATTTGTTACTTTAAAAACTTAAAAGATCTGCGCTAAAGTTAGTTTCCAAGTCTATGCAAACTTCATCCTCATCATCTGGTGTTTCAGTATCTTCACTTTCTATCTATTCTAGCAGTAAATCGTTGGCCTCAGGAAAAAAGAACAATTTGTGTTTTTTTATATATTGGTTTGAGATGTGAAATATATGGATAATTTCCGTGGGAGTTGCAAGACATATGTTGCAAGTGGCACTAGAACGGGTTTCTGATAAGACCGTTGCCACTTTCCCATCAATCATAGTCATGTGGAGCTCATGAAAGACTTCTATATCGCCCATTTTTGTAAGTACTAAGTTTGATATTTCTCCATTAATTGCATCTGTATGAAATTTTATGATCTCTTCAGTCTCTTTCGTAAATTCAAACATCGCTGGCCCACAATAGGCAGACGATGATGGACGAGGATTTTCCCAAACAATAACATCGCCACACATTAACCGCAATGAGACTAGACTAACCATAAAATCAGATGAATCTGAGAAAAAATCTCCTGCGTTATATATATTTTTTTAAAGTACAATATTACAATGAGATGGATCAGATTCCATATATTGACTCGACAAACTTAAATCTTCTTGTGTGTCCATAGTTTCTCGACTAAATATCGAAACTAAATCGAACTTAATCGAAGGCCAACGAATATTGGAGTTCAACAAAGGCAAATTTTGTTTCAAAAATGTTTTAGCATGTCTATGTGCTTTTATCCATTTTTTTAAAAGGTGATATAAAGTTTTTAATAAATTTTTTGATAGTTTTTATGTCTTCTTCAGAAACCGCTGATGGATAACAACTCCACAGCAAGTTAAAAAGATATTCCGATTTTTTGTTGTCTTCACACTTTTGCAATGCCACGTAAAAATCTAAATATGTAATAAATTGAGCCATTTTAAACCAACAACCAACAAACCAACTAATTAATATATAAATTAAATCGCGGAAATAGATCAATCATGTTTTACTGACAAATGACAGTTGACAGTAAAGATAATTTGTCTTTTTTGAAACAAAGGACAAATCAAAAGTCAACAAAATCGAGTAACAAATCAGCAAGAACGAAAAAATCAACGGAGAAAACAACAAACAAAAATCAACAGAGAAATCAACAAAATTAAGAAACAAATGCAATGAGTAACGATAACGACCAAGTAAAACGAAAAAATCAACAATTATTATGAAAGATATTTTAGCCAGCGCAGTCGCAGAATAGAAAGCACGTCAACACTGGAGCATAAACTGTCTGAGACTGTAAGCTGTGGCTTGGTATGTCGTTGCCTGTGTGCAAGCGAGATGGTGAATGAGAGAAAAGGACAAGGTATGACAAACGCAGCGCGCAGGGCGCGCATAACAAAGCCTATTGTTCGAAAACCGGTTTGTCTATTGTTCGGAAACCGGTTTGCTTATCTATGTTTAGGCTAGGAATTTAGAAATTACTACTAACTGTATTAGTAACAATTTCAAAAATAGGTTAGGTGCTGCAACGTACTCCTTAATTTAAATTTAATTCATTCCGGGCGATATTAAAAGCTTTTTCGTACATAAAAAAAAAAAAATAATATTTAAGCACCTGTAGCTTCTAAGACTGCAAGGATACAAAAAAAATGTAAATAATAACATTTTTTTTGTATCCTTGCAGTCTTTATCATAGAAAATGATAAGATCTTGAAACCCACCAAGATTCAACGCAAATCCCCAGCTCTTTACGGAGTTATATACGTCAATCACTTTTCCTCGATACAAAAAATATTAAATATTTTTTTTCTCGAAAATTATAAGTTTATTTGAAAAATTGTTATCAGTAAAAGTGATTTTCAATCAAAAGAGGAGTACGCATAAAAAATATAAACTTAAAATATTGACTTGGATGCGAATGTCGCGTATTTTGCCAAAATGGACCAGTGTGCGTCGGCGTCGAGCCGGCGTTCACGCGGCGACAGTGGGGCCCAAGTCTGCTAAATTTACGAATGGCATAATTGAATCGCAATTGGATCGCATCGTAATTGTTTGACACATTTGGTATTCTCTTACTCATTTAAGACCAATGGTTTTGCAGTGACATTCCATTGAACTGCTATTGAACTATGTTGCTAGTCTGCTCTTCAATCGTGTTCCAATGTAACTCCAATGGATAAATGGCATTCTACTCTTTTTTTTAAAGAAGCGTTTTTAATATCCGTAGGTCATGTTTTTAAACAAGGTATTTCATTGAGAACAAAATAATTTGTAATCAAATCACAGAGAACTAAAAAAACGATTATTTAAACTAAAATAATAGTTTGTTCACTCATTCGGTCTCTCGGTAGATTTAGGCAACACCAATTAGAGTCTATTACGATTAGATTGAGATTACTTCTAAGTTTTTGAAGACTTCCCAATTTGTCTTAATCGTAATGTAATCGTAATGGAATGGAATTGATTTTTTTATGGAGCCGACACTTAAAAAAATTTCAAGGTAACTTTTTATAAAAACGCGAATATCTCAAAAACGGTGCGTCGTAGCTAAAATCTGACGATTTTTTGGTCCCCCTGGGTTAGCCCGCAGGAACATAAGCGGCATTCGATGTAATTATCAAAAAAAAATATTTAAAATAAATATTCATATTTTGTATGGAGAATTCTTTTTTGGAAAACCCCGCAGGAACCTGGAGCTGCATCCGATGTACTTACTTAACAGATCTTTTTTAGAAATTTTTCTATCTCTTTTTGAAAGCAATGTTTTTTTCGTCAGTTCGTGAAAGAAAAGTTAGAGTGTGTTTTTGCTCGAAAATTTTGTAAGTCCTGCACCCCCTTTGCGACACCCTGACCGCCACCGTAAACATGTCCCTATTGCCTCATAATTTGATAAAAGTCCGAAATAATCGTAACAACATTATTGTTTAGGGCATTGTTGCACGATCATACATCAATAGCAAAATTTGTCACTGAGAGTCAATGATATTATATACAACAGATATGTTATAAGCCCGCGCGATGTGAAGACTCAAATACGTCCTAATTGGGACGTCTTGTGTTTAGTCTGCGTCGAGCACAATCACGAGCGTGTCGCACCGTAGTTCCCGTGTCCTTACCAAAATAAATCAAAAATGCCATCGTATGTGTTTCGAAAGTGCACCAATTATGACTCTAAAGTAAACAAAATACAAGGGTTCGCTTACCACATATGAATATGCAAATATAGATTATTTAGTATATTTCAATAATTTTTTCGAACAATATAATAACTGACGCAAAGACGCCATGTTCTGGTGAAGAAAGAGAGAGCAATCTAGTTTTGACGCTAGAGCGAGAGAAAGAGATGTGGAGAGCCGGTCTTGCCGCGTTGCGTATCTATCTACTTGTCAGTGTGTGTAGTTTTGGATTGAATCTCGGAACAGATTTTAAACGCAAATTACTATGAACGTAACGTATCTTATAGTTTATAATATCATTGCTGAGAGTCCATTGATCGAAATGTCAAACAAACGTCAACTAAGAGTAGAATGCCAATTTAATCTACAATGCAGAAAGGACATTATATAATCAAAGGCAGAAAGTTACATTGGAACACGATTGAAGAGCAGACTAGCAAAATAGTCCAATGGCAGTTCAATGAAACAAAATAATTTTTATTTTCTAAAATTTGTGTTTTGTCGTATATTATTGTGAAATAATGGTGGATTATTAACCGTTTAGTGTTCGTGAACATGCATGAGTGTTGGCAAATAAAACAAAACAGTGCAACATCACTTTTCAAATTCTCTCAAGAAGCCCGTGTGAGATCTCAGTAAAGTCCCACATCTTTACTGGAACTGAAGGGGTTTGGGGGGAATATCATTTAGCATTAAACATTCTTAATATTATCACTCATTATCATCTACTTTAAGCATAATCAATGAACTCTATTATTACGACGGAAGACTAGTATAAATGGCCACGCAATAAATTAAAAAAAAATCTATTATGATTCCATTACGATTAGATTGTGACTTTGCAGACTACCCAATTGGTGTTAATCGTAATGGAGTCGTAATTGAATATCAATTGAATATCAATAGCATGTGATCTTAACAAAATTAGCAGACTTGGGCCCCAGAGCTCGCTCGCGCAGCGTCGACGCGACGCCGCACGCCGCATGGACGCCGGCGCCGGCATGACGCTGACGCTCGAAAGACGCCAGTGTGGGGGGGGGGGTCTCTTACCAACAGAAATTTATTTGAAAGGATTATTTTATGTGTTGAATTGATTGTTAGTTTTTAAGAAAGTTATTTAAATTCATTGCTATATTATAGGTCATTATACAAACCATATATTCGATTAAATGAGTAATAAGTATTACTTTAGAATGATATACTTTTATAATTTTAATGGTGAATGATTTTATATGAATAGTTTGTTTTACGTTCTAAACTTATAACTTTTAAAATTAGATCTTTCGTTGACATACTTTGTGATTATTATAATTAACAAAATTATTTTATCTGAAATTGTATGTTGTAAACGTTATGACATTTGTTGTTATATCATACATTACACACTCACCAATTTCATCTACCCTATATAAATGAGCAAAGATCTAACACGCATCTTACTGATATGGTTAATCATGTGAGCTAATAAAAATAAATAATTTCGGCATGGAAACACAATTTTTTTGCAGTATAAAGGCGTAAGTGTCATGAATTTAAACGTACCAGGGCCAAAATGGTAATTTAAGACTTTTTATACTTCCCACGCGTGTGTTTTTGTTTTGGCCAATCAGCAAGCCGCCAGTGGCGAGATTAGTCTATTTTATTATTGAAAAAGATTATATTTGATATTGGAAATTTAATTTCGTTTTTATTTTTTGTGGAATAAGCAAATTGCAATGATCGAACGAAATAGCTATATTAACGATATAATAAAATTAAAAAGTGACGAAGGTTGTAACGACTTCAGATTTTGGTCAGATAATTGCACTGGCCAAAATCGAAATAGAATTATGTTTTATGTACCTTTATGCAGCCAAACAGCTTAATATAGAATATGAAAAAAAAACATTAAAAAATATTAAACATGCTTTCGTTGAATAAGGCCATACCCAAAATGAGGGCGATTCCATACACGCTACTATTAAAAGAGCTTCAAAATATTAGAATAAATATACTCCATCCAAACGGAGCTCTTTGATTCGATTGGCAAAACTTCGTTAATAAGTTTGTTTCTCTTATAGATGTTATATTATAATGCTAATTGAGCTTTTATTTTTATTCATCTTTCAGTGATTTTGAGAGAAGAAAGACTTTGCTTTTTATATTACGTACATAATTTGGTTGGTTTAACTGTGAATTCTAAAGTAACCCACGTTATTTATTGTTGTTCTTAAGTATTATATTACACAGAACGAATATTTAAACACTACCAAAATAACGAAACGAATGAACGAATATTTAAACACTACCAAAATAACTAATGCCTATTTTATAAAAAAAACAACAAAAGGAATCTATCGGTATCTAAAAATCTATGCGTACCTACTACTACTTCACCTAAAAAGAAATAAATTGTAAACTATTAATAATTTGTAATTTGAACGAATATTTAAACACTACCAAAATAACTAAAAATTATCAAAGACTAAAAGTCGCGCTGATAAGCATTAAGTATTGTCTGTTAATAAGGTCGAACGCTCTGAACGTCTTTTCGCATCAACAGGCAAAAATTGTATGAAGCTCGCGCTCGGACGCCCCGCCCCGCCTTTTTATACCTTCGCCCGCGAGACGCGTCGAGCGAAGCTTCGAACTGCTAAGCTATCGGGAGTTACACGTGTTATTGTGAGTCAACCATAAAGGATAGGCTTAAGCTGTCGTGGGATATTTTTTATATAATTTTAAGGAGAACATTTCCGTCATACATGATTTCTGTGTAGCTTTAACCATGAAGGTTGCACACGCGACGGAAGCTTAAAAAATGGAGTAACTTCTCCCGTTTTCCCAACATTTCCCTTCACTGCTCTGCTTCTATTGATTGTAGCGTAATGAAAAGTATACTATAACCAGCTCAGGAGTATGAAAAATAAGTGTACCAAGTTTCGTTAAAATCCGTCGAGTAGTTTTTGTTTCTATAACGGTTATACAGATAGACAGACAGACAGACAAAAATTTTACTGATTACATTTTTGGCATCAATATCGATCCCTAATCACCCCCTGATATCTATTTTGGAAATATATTTCATGTACAGAATTGACCTCTCTACAGATTCATTATAAGTATAGATAAGAAAATATATATGCGGATACATAGTTATAGTTTTAAAGGCAGTATTTTTTTATTATTTAAATGAGATCTAGCTGAAATCATGATTTTTTACTTACCAGATCGAACAATGTATAAATATCAATATGACATATTTATCAGAATAACTAAATAATCTTTATTAATCTTAGTGAGTTACCAACTTAATTTAATTTTAAATCAATTTTAGGAGCAAACATCAAAAAAAATATCTTTTTTCAAATTGGCGTAGTACTCGTATAAAGGCCAATTTTTTATTTTTTTTTTATTTTTTTTTATTGTTTCTTATTACAAATACATGAATGCCTTACTGCTATACATAGTCCCGCAAAACTGTTTACAGTTTGTCTGCAGGATCGGTTTTTTTTTTTTTGTTTACACATTGGCTCTTTTTAGAGTGTTTAAGGGTAAAACAAATGTATTATAAACAAACGTATAAGGTCCGATTTGCATTTTAAAAAAAAACCTAAATTATATATCTAACAATAAAACACTATGGTGTAAATAAGAAGGATAGTCATCACAGTAAGAATGCAAAGTTTCATAAACTTTGGTTTAAAATGCCATACCACCAACCTCACCAAGACTTTATTACGGCTAAGTTTGAATAAGCAGACATATGTGCCCCAATTACGCGGGCTACGACAGTAATGTTGAAGTATACCGGTTCACATCGCTCTTTAATTTCACCACCATTTTTTATTCTGTATAACCTTTAATATCTACACTGGTATATATAATTTATTTATTTAACACGAACTTAGTAAAGTATGGAATTACAAATAAATATTTTAATGTGATTATTAAATAAAAAAAAATAGAAAAATAAATAAACTTTCCTACACTCACACCAATTATCTAGCCCAAGAGAAGCTTCGTTATGAAACTCATTAAATGGTTACTAGACAACGGATAAACATACTTAAAATACTTAAATACATACTTATTATACATAGAAAACACCCAGACCCAAGACAATTTAGAAAACGATAATTTCTAAATTGACCCGACCGAGGATCGAACCCGGGACCTCAGAGATGGCGACACCATGAAAACCGGTGTACAAACCACTCGACTAAGGAGGTCGTCAAATTTATTAATAATTATTGGTGACAGACTAAAATAATGACACAATCAATCAATTTTTACCCGAAATGTTTTCGATCGATTTCGATCTCTTTCCACTCCTAAAATGACAGCGCCTAACAACAAAACTGGTACTACAGTGGTGCACACCCCCACCACAACCTTACCGTTTGAGGTGGAGTTCGCTAACATCCGCGGACTCCATGCAATCCTCAATGCCGTCCACCACCATCTTGAGACGTACGGCCAGTAATGTTGTTCCTGACGGAGACGCAAATAATCCGCCCTGCTGACACCACCTACCTGAACTATCCCGGCTTTGTGCTTGAAGAATCCTTCAAAGCCAAAGCCGGAGTTTGCTTATTCGTTCGGGCGGATGTTTGCTGTCGCCGTCTGCGCTGTCTGGAAGACCCTTCCTTCTCCCTCCTAGTGGTACACGTCGACTTAGGCTCTCATTGCCGTGTCTACGTCTGCGTCTACCGATCCCATAACGGCGACATGGAGACAACTCGACTAATTGAACATCTTAGTCGGGTAGCAGATGATGCGCAGGAGCGGTTTCCATCGGCGAAATTGATGTTTTTGGGGGACTTCAACGCCCACCATGAGTTGTGGTTAGGTTCCTCCAAAACAGACCATGCTGGTAGAACTGCCCACGCATTCGCTCTCACGCATGACCTGACGCAACTGGTGAACCAGCCCACCAGGATCCCAGACATAGTTGGTTATGCGCCCTCTTTACACGACCTTCTGCTGACGAGTCGCCCAGCTGGATACCGGGTGGAGATTCGAGCTCCTTTAGGTTCCTCGGATCACTGCTTGATATCCAGCACAGTTGGCATCGCGCCCGCCAACAGCGGTATCGAAACGTCAGATTTGGCACTACGCGTCGGCAGACTGGGACGGTATGCGGGAGTATTTTGCATCCGTCCCTTGGAGGCAGCGCTGCTTTAGTGGAAAGGACCCGACCGCTAGCGCCACTGCCGTTGCTGATGAGATAGTATTAGGAATGGAATACTATATTCCACACTCCTATGTCATCAGCAAAGGCAGACGCAACCGCTGGTTCAATCGCGAGTGTGCCAGCGCTGTTGAGAGCAAACAGACGGCATACCGCGCTTGGATCAGAGGTAAAGCTCATGGGGATCACGAAACTCGCTTGCTAAAAGCAGCCTATAATAATGCCACCAAGTCGTGTAAGAGGGCCTACATTAGAGCGGATGCCCAGCGCGTTGCACGAGTAGGCCAAGGACTCCTGACGCATCCTACGGGCAGCCGTAGCTACTGGCGTCTGGCCAAAGCCGTGCAATCTAACTTCTGCCTACCCTCTTTGCCACCACTGAGATGTCCTGACAGAACTTTAGCTCACAAGCCGCAGGAAAAGGTCGATCTCCTGGCCAAACTCTTTGCGGCTAACTCCCGGATCGATGACTGTAATGCACAGCCACCCTCAATTCCTCGCTGTGGCCACACAATGTCTGATATTAAAATCAGGCAGTGTGATGTCCGTGCGGAGCTGCAGTCAATCGATGTCCGGAAAGCTAACGGTCCTGATGGCATCCCAGCAATAGTCCTGAAAATGTGTGCAGCGGAGTTGTCCCCTGTGTTAACGCGTCTGTACCGTCTCTCGCTCTCTTCGGGTTGTGTGCCGAAATCTTGGAGAGAAGCTAATGTGCAACCGATTCCTAAAAAAGGAGATCGGTCAGATCCGACTAATTACCGCCCTATAGCCGTAACTTCAGTGTTGTGTAAGATCCTAGAACGAATATTGAACAAACAGCTTATTCGATACCTAGAAGATCACTCCCTAATTCACGACCGTCATTATGGGTTTCGGCCAAAACGGTTAACGGGTGATCTTCTAGCGTACGTCACACATCTCTGGGGTGAGGCTATTGACAAGCGTGGCGAGTCACTGGCAGTTAGCCTTGACATAGCCAAGGCTTTTGATCGGGTCTGGCACAAAGCTCTTTTCTCCAAGCTCCCGGCATACGGTTTGCCCGCTCAGTTCTGTACCTGGATTGCTAGCTTCCTGCATGAGCGTAGATTCCGTGTCCTTTCGGATGGATATGCTTCGCGGTTCATGTCAGTGAACGCTGGTGTTCCTCAAGGCTCCGTTCTATCCCCCACGCTGTTCCTTCTGCATATCAATGACGTGCTTCCTCTTGGAAACATTCATTGCTATGCAGATGATAGCACAGTGCATGGGGGATATAACGGTCACCCAACGGCTGGGCGGGTAAACACCGAAATGAAGCGAGCAAATCTTGTCATTGAGCTCGATCGGGTGTTGGACCTCATTTCTAAATGGGGCTCCGATAATCGGTGGAGCTCAATGCCAAGAAAACACAGGTGTGCGCGTTCACAGCGAAAAAGTCGCCATTCCTTCCCCTTCCCTCTCTTCAGGGTACATCTCTAGGCCTGCAGAGCAGTATTAACATGCTCGGTATGGATATCCGCTGCGATCTGAACCAAAAGGACTACATCGAAACCGTGATTAAAAATGCCTCACGTAAACTCGGTGTCCTGAACAAGGTGCGGCAATTTTTCACGCCTGATCAGTTGTGTATATTATACAAGACACAGGTGCGGTCTTGCGTGGAGTATAGCTCTCACCTTTGGGACGGCTCCGCAAAGTACCTTCTCGATGCCTTGGACAGATTGCAGCTGCACGAGCTACCTGGAGACTACACCCGGAAATAATAAAAACAATATATAAAGCTGTTATCGAACCCGTGATCTTGTACGCGGCAAGCGTTTGGTCGAAGGAAGCGAGAAAAGTAGTCTCCAGGAAAGCTCTCGACGCAGTATTGAGGGGCTTCGCGCAAAAGATAGCCAAATGTAACAGGACGGTTTCCCTGAACGCTGCTCTAATACTGTCGGGGCTGCTTCCGCTAAATCTTCGGATCCAAGAAGCATACCAGCTTTTTGAGGCAAAGCGTGGGAAACCCCAGGCAGTATTGAGTGGCAGGAGGGTTGAGCAGCGCGTACCCTATACAGAAAATACCCACCCCAGTCGGACGCTAAATTCAAAATTCACCCTATTAGACAACGCGAAAGAGGATGGAGAATTGGCGGAAGGATTGGTCAAGATATATACAGATGGCAGCAAACTGGAGGGGAAAGTCGGAGCCGCCCTGACCTGCTGGGAGGGGTCGGCAGAGACGTGTACCCGGAAGTACAAGTTGGAGCTATACTGTACAGTCTTCCAAGCCGAGTTATACGCCATCCTTCAAGCGACCGAAATTATTATTGGCAAGAAATTTCAAGAAGCGGCCATCCTGAGCGACTCGAGGTCGGCTCTCCAGTCGCTACTTGATCCAGACTCCTCGCACCCGAACACGAAGGCGGTACAGGGTAACCTAGAATTCCTGAGAGACAACCACCAGCTAGTCTCTCTATATTGGATACAGGCCCACGTCGGAGTGAAAGGGAACAAGAGAGCGGATGAATTTTCGAAGGAAGCCGCCCTCCAACCGAACACCAGAGCGGACTATGACTGAAGCCCCATCTCGTTCGTTAAACGTCATATACGGGCGGAAACGATCGAACAGTGGGACTGCAGGTATAGGACCGAAGCCACAGCCGCGACCACCAAGGTCTTTTTCGCGAACGGGGTGGAAGCACACAGTGTGGTGAGGCAGATGTCCATCGACCGCTTGGCCTCGCAAGTCTTGACGGGCCACGGGGGATTCTGTGCATGCCTGCACAGATTTAAGTGCAGGGACAGCCCCTCGTGTGCCTGTGACCCAACGGCGGACGAGGACATCTTCCACATCCTACTAGAATGTCCAATAACATGCACGATAGGTACACTCTGCAACACAAAATTGACACCACACTTAGCAAAGACACATTAAAGGAAATTTTAAGAAATAAGAAGGAAAGAGAAATATTTTTAGATTTTGCCAAGAAAGTAGTATTAATAGTTAAGAGAAACAAGGACTAATACATATGTAAGCAAGTAAAAGCAAAGACCACACACGTGGCAGGATGTAAAAGTAAGTCAGAACTTATTAAGAATAATATAGCAATTAATATAAAATAAAAAGTTGGGATGGCAAAGGAAATATACTTGTATTTAATAGGAATTTATAAGAGAAAGAAAGAAGAAGAAATATACGATAAATGTAATGAATATTCAAGTAAGAATAAATGTATTAGAAAAAAGTAAAATATAAAGTAAGAAAATGTAATGGTTATTAAGAAAATAGGTAATAAATGTAAGGAAAATAATGTAAAGCATAAAGGAAACTATTTATTAGACAAAAAGAAACATGTAATTGTAAAATTGTATAACAAAAAAAGAAAGAAATGTACAAAAGTAATAAGAAAAAGAAATGAAAAGAAAAGAATTTAAAGTAAAATTGATAAAAATAAAAGAAAGAAAAGAAGTAGATAAAGTAAGTAGAGCTCATAAAGCTCCAGTTATTTTAATTAATCACTTTGAAAGAAAAGAAAATAGACACAAAAGAACAAAAAACCCTGCCAAAATAGCGGGAAGCAGTAGATAATAAAAAAAACATGCTCGGTATTAATATCCGCTGCGATCTGAACCAAAAGGACTACATCGAAACCGTGATTAAAAATGCAGCGCCGCGCTGTGCGCATTATCGGCAATGCGGAGGTCACTAAAACTCTCGAGCCTTTGCAATTGCGTAGAGATATTGCGTCACTCAGCGTCTTTTACCGTTTATACCATGGCGAGTGCTCTGAAGAACTCTTTGACCTCATCCCTCCTTCTCCCTTCCTCCATAGGAGTACGCGTGCTGCTCTCCGGAGTCACCAATTTACAGTCTCTAACATTCCATCACGCACAAAGAAATTTGGTGACTCGTTTCTTTGTCGCACTTCCAAAAGATGGAATAGTCTACCAGCACACGTATTCCCTCCTACCTATGACATAGGGTCCTTCAAACGAGGCGTGAAGAAGCACTTTGTGGGCCGGCAGAGTGAGGGTGACTGATGCTACGTCTCTTACGCTGCACCAGTTGTCCTCGCGCCTGGACTTCATTTCCACTTAACATCAGGTGGAGTGGGGTCATTTGCCGGGCTTAGCATAAAAAAAAATAAAAAAAAGATTTCACCCGTGTGGTGCCGGGTCAGAATAGCACCACCCCCTCCCCTGTATCTTAGCGGGTGTCGTAAGAGGCGACTAAAGGGATTCTGCTGGTGGGAGAGCTTTGCTCGTCCGGCGCTACCACCATGCCGACTCGTAAAACCCGCCAAGTGTTCGGTGCTCGACACAGGACGCGTTCCTGGTTCAGAGCCGTAATACCGGAGCTTGGGGAGGTGCGGTGGCGGCAGGGTCAAGGTCCGGTGGGAGTCTTTGTGGACGCATTGTTCGGTTGACGTGGGTCCATTCGCCGGCCAGGGAGACCCGTAGAAACGGTGATGCCGCTGGCCGCCCGCGGCATAGTACAGGAGCCCAACTAGGGCTAACCACCCTAGGAGGCTGCTCCACCAGGTCGCGCATAATCCCGAAGTGGCTCGTCGTGCCGGTTGGTGACCGGATTGGTGGGACCCGGCGACTACTTTCGAGGGGGTACGGGGGCCCTTCCGTCCGGCGGTTCGATTAACGTCTTACCGAACAACTACATGCACCAGTTCATGTAAGTCTCCCACACCTTGTCTTTTCCCCCTTGCCGCCACAGCATCTCCTTTTACTCACGCCCCCATCCAACCACCATGTCAGTGTCTAAAAACAATGCAGGTCAGACAGCGACATCCTACTTCCCCACCACCAAGTCGCTTTTTGAGGTGGAGTTCACTAACATCCGTGGACTCCATTCAAACCTCAACGCCGTCCACCAACACCTTGAGACGGCCCGGCCTGCATTGCTCTTTCTGACGGAGACACAGATCCGCCGTCCTGCCGACATTGCATATCTGCACTACCCAGGCTACGTGCTTGAGGAATGCTTCCTCGCGAAAGCCGGAGTATGCCTTTTCGTCAGGACGGACGTTTGCTGTCGACGTTTGCGCTGCTTGGAGGACCCCTCCTTCTCCATCCTATGGGTACACGTGGATCTTGGTTCCGAGAGCCATGTCTACGCTTGCCTGTACCGTTTCCACTCCGGAGACCACGAGATAACTCGGTTATTCGACTACCTGAGCCAAGCAGTTGACGACGTACAGGAGCGGTTTCCGTCTGCCGATGTGGTACTTTTGGGAGATTTTAATGCCCACCATGAGACCTGGTTGGGCTCTTCCAAAACAGATCACGCAGGCCGAACTGCCCACGCATTCGCTCTCACGCATGATCTGACTTAACTGGTTCTCCAGCCCACCAGGATTCCAGATATATCGGGTCAAGCGCCTTCCCTGCTAGACTTACTGGTGACGAGTCGACCAGCCAGGTACAGAGTGTCGATAAGTGCTCCGTTGGGCACTTCTGACCATTGCCTGGTTGGTGCCACCGTACTGCGCCGTAAAAGCTCTCCCTCAGTGGAGTCTAAACGGCGTTTATGGCACTACTCGTCGGCAGATTGGGATGGTATGCGCGACTATTTTGCGTCCATCCCGTGGGGCCAGCGCTGCTTTGTGGGTAGGGACCCATCGGAGAGTGCCTCTGCTGTCGCTGACGAGGTCATGTTGGGGATGGAATATTACATTCCCTACACTGATGTCGTCAGCGGAAGTAAGGCGCGCCCTTGTTTCAATCGCGAATGCGCCAAAGCTGTTGAACTTAAACAGGCGGCGTATCGCGCTTGGACCAAAAATCGCACGCTCAACGATCGTAACATCTCTTCCCTCAAGGTAGTCTTCAACAAGGCTACCAAAGTCTGCAAGAGAGCTCTCTCGAGAGCGAATGCCCAGCGCGTTGCTCGCGTTGGCCAAGAGCTGTTGTCGCACCCAACGGGTAGCCGAAGTTATTGGCGACTGGCCAAAGCGGTGCAAGCCAACTTTTGCGCCCCTTCTCTGCCCCCACTGCGGTACCCTGATGGCTCGTTGGTCCATCGGCCGCTAGACAAGGCTAACCTCTTAGCGAAGCTTTTTGCGGCGAATTCGGGTGTCGATGACTGCGGCGCGGAACCACCTACCATCCCTCACTGTTCCTCAATGCCTGACGTCCAAATCAGACAACGTGACGTCCGTGCCGTGCTACAGTCACTTGATGTGCGGAAGGCTAGCGGTCCTGACGGTATACCGGCAGTCGTCCTTAAAAAATGTGCTCCCGAGTTGTCTCCAGTACTGACACGCCTATACCACCTCTCGTACTCTACTGGAATTGTGCCGGAGGCTTGGAGAAAGGCGAACGTCCAGCCGGTCCCCAAAAAAGGGGATAGGTCTGACCCAGCCAACTATCGACCTTCTGCTTTGCGCACGCGGCATGCTCGTAATGCGCCCACTCCTAGGGCTATAGCTCTTATTAACCGTTTCTTGCAATGTTTCCAAGACGCCGACATCCATGCTGACCCTATTAGTTGCATTTATTGGAAATTGTTTTTTTGTATAGGTAAATTACCCAATGTGAATGTTTTGGTTTAGCTGTAAGTTCACATTGTATGCTGAATAAATAAATAAATAAATAAATAAATAATTGCTGTCACCTCTGTCCTTTGCAAGGTTTTTGAGCGAATCGTAAACAGGCAACTCATTCGCTACCTAGAAGATCACTCCCTGATTCATGATCGACAATACGGGTTCAACCGAATCGAAATCAACGGGTGATCTCCTGGCGTTTATAACACACCTGTGGGGTGAAGCAATGGACAAGCACGGAGAAGCACTGGCTGTTAGCCTGGACATCTCCAAGGCTTTCTATCTAGTTTGGCATCGTTCGCTTCTCTCCAAGCTTTCGTCATACGGCCTGCCACCTCGCCTATGCGATTGGGTCGCCGGGTTCCTGCATGAGCGCAGCATTCCCGTACTCTGCGAAAGCAGTGCCTCACAGTTTCTGCAGGTGAACGCCGGAGTGCCGCAGGGTTCTATAATATCGCCCACGCTGTTCCTTCTGCATATCAATGATATGTTAACCTTGGGTAACATTCATTGCTATGCAGACGACAGTACAGTACATCAGCGTTATTTGGGTCACCCTGCGGCAAAGCAGGCCGATGTAGTGGAGTTGAGACGGAAGATTGTCATTGAGCTGGACGAGGAGTTAGACCGCATTTATAAATGAGGCTCTAATAACCTGGTCCAGTTCAATGCCAAAAAAACACAGGTCTGCGCTGTCACTGCTAAAAAGTCCGCATTTCTCCCCCAACCCTCCTTCCAGAGCAACCTATTACCCATCCAGACTGGTCTCAGTCTCTTAGGTATGGACATACACAGCGACCTCAACCCGAAGAGCTAAATTGAGAGCATTATAACCACAGCCTCACGTAAACTCGGAATCCTGAACAAGGTGAAGCGGTTCTTCACGCCGTAGCAACGTTGTCTTTTGTATAAGACTCAGGTGCGCTCCTGCGTGGAGTATTGCTCTCATCTTTGGGACGGATCCGCCAAGTACTTGATCGAAGCTCTTGACAGGTTGCAAAGACGTGCTGTCCGTATTATCGGTAACGATGACGTTACGACCAGTCTGGAGCCGATACAGCTACGTAGGGACATTGCTTCCCTTAGTGCTTTCTACCGCCTTTACCACGGTGAATGCTCTGAGGAGCTCTTTGACCTCATCCCTCCCTCTCCTTTCCTTTCCAGATCGACGCGTGCAGGTCTTAGAAGCCACCCTCATACCGTGCTGACCATCAAGACACGTACCAAAAAGTTTTGACAATCGTTCTTTTGCCGAACTGCCCGTATGTGGAATGCGCTTCCCGCACACGTGTTACCTTCCTCTTTCTCTCCCGGGTTATTTAAGCGGGGCGGCGTGAAAAAGCATTTATTCAAATTCAAATTCAAATAATTTATTTCGGAAAACAGGTCCCATAGTGTTAGTAAACAAACAGCCCCAACAGTATCCTGAGTGCGTTATTATATTGGACACGTAGGTCGCTGTATGCTCGCTGCGTATAGCTTGTCCAAAGGCTGCATGTGTAGAAAGATTGGCAGTATGCTCTAAACAGAGTAATCTTTACTGCATTCGTACATCGTGCAAACCTTCTGCCCAGTATATTACATCGCACAGCCAGCGACCTCCGCTCCCTCTCTATCCATGTTATCCTTTAAATCATCAGTAACCCAGTGACCCAGGTACTTGAATTTCGTCACCCAACTTAAAGGACTACCACAGAGCGTGACTCCAGGGACATCAGAGTACTTGATGGATCTCGACGTAAACATCATGAGCTCGCTTTTTTTGACGTTATACTTGAGTCCATGGGTCACCGCATAGGACTCACAGATAGCCACGAGTCTCCTGAGACCTCCAATCGATGGGCTCAGCAGAACCATATCGTCTGCATAGCTCATATTGTTCATGCACACTCCGTCAATATGACAACCTATATGTGTTCCGCTGAGCTCACCGATCAGGCTATTCATGTACAAGTTGAAAAGGCGGGGCGAACTTAACCCTCCCTGTCTCACCCCGCATTGCATCCTGTACACGTCGGATTGAGACCCTGCCCATCTTACACTATTTCTTTGATTGCAATACCAGTACTGGAACAAGGATGTGACGTCGGGCGGCAGTGTTGTCTCCTTATATAGCTTGTTCCAAAGGACCCCATAGGATACCGAGTCAAACGCCTTTGACAGGTCCAGGAAACAGGCAAACACTGGCGTTTTCCTCTTGGTGTAGTATTGAACAGTCTGCTTGAGGCACAGAATGGCACTCTCTGTGGACAGCTCGGGTCTGAAACCAAACTGGGCGTCACATAATGCTGTGTGTTTTGCCAACTGTTCATCAAGCAGACTGTCCAGTACCTTAGCGACTATTGTGGCCAGCGAGATAGCCTGTAGTTTGACACATCCGAGACATCTCCCGTCCTATCTTTGAGAATTGGCACTACAATGGTTTCCATGAGGTCCCTTGGCAAATAACTGTGACTAAGGAAAGATTAAAAAACACAGCTAGAACTCTAGGTAAATGCGGTCCTGCATGCTTCAGGTGTTCGATGCTGAGGTCATCGCGGCCAGGTGACCTGCCTTTAGACATAGTCTTTATAACAGAACAGACTTGCTTTACTGTAATTACAACAGAAAGCTCATTAGATCTCACAGTGCCCCCATCATCAAACACCTGCTGCATATCGCTCTTTAAAGGAGACTCAACCGTAAAATGCCTTTGAAAAAGCTTGGCAATATCATTTGGCCCCGTCATACCGGCCCCACTCACAGGGAGGCTCGAACTATCGTTCATTTTATTCGTAGCTTTCCAGAATCTACCAAAGTCTTTTTTTGTGTGACATTTGGTCAAGATATCTAATTTAATTTGTATTGATTTTTCTGAACATATTTTAACTTTGCCTTAAATACCTTACGCGTTTCCCTCATTTTATCATACACTTCACCTACTGTGGGTGCGCCGTAATATAACCACGTTTGGTAACTTAATCGAGCCTCCCTGTGAGCATTGCTAACATGCCTGTTCCAGCCCGTCACATACTCTCGACGCTTGACATGATCACCACCAACATATGTACTTAGGGCACCCTCCCTTAGTATTGATACTATGTTATAATACATTTTATCTAAAATCAAACAATGGTCTGAATTTCTACAACGGCCATTCTGAGCACACATTACACATTCTTCGGGAAAATCTAATAATTTCAATCTGTCATTACAGAATTTATAATAATTACTAATTTGTTTATCGTTTCTTTCATTCCATTTACTTTGTTACTAGGTAAGTTCAAAGTTGATACCTTTTGATTAATTTTAGTCAAGTTACATTGAAACATAAGCGGGTAATGATCGGAATGGTAAACACCGTATGACACTGAAGAACCGGTAACCAAATGCCTCGCCGCGCCCGTCACCACGCAATGGTCTAACCAGCGCCGCGAGCCACTGGCCATACATACAAAAGTGTGGGTGTCCTTAGGAAGGAGCTCACAATCCACACAGACCCATTTCTGATCTTCACACACAGAACTTAGGCAGGCCACCATAGTGAGAGCGTTCGGCATAGCGTGGTAGCGCTGTGATGAACACTTTCACTTCTTGGGCTTCACTGGCTGCTTTTCATCAGGCAGAGTGAAGCCATTATGGCGTGCCACAATAAAATAAAAAAACAGATTAAATGTGTTTATTTTAGTATAATTTGTAGTAAAAACTTATTTATGCACTGGCGCTTGAAAATTTTCTTAGAAATATATGTATACTATAACAGTAATTTTGAATTTCCACTAGCTTTCACGTAAAATAATGAAGTTATTAACAAAAGGTACATATACCGATTTCATACAATCATTTTAAAAACTTATCTTCTCACACTGTCATAAATAGAAATCATCTATCACCAAAAGTATTAATAGACGTTCTTACAGAACAAATCGTGAACCTTTAACTTAATTACTATAAATATAAAAGCGTACATAGACGACAATTGTCTAAATAAAGTGTAACTAGTGTTTCCTTAATTTGCTAGTATTTTGCCTTGTTACCACCTGTTACACCTTATACTGCGATTATAACGTTACTATAATGATATTACTCAGCAATTGCGAACTAAAGCTGAATAATTTGTGCTCATTTAAGCAGTGTAGTGGCTGAATAGCATGCTACTCTGCTTTTATTCAGTAATTTTATTCAGCGCTAAGTACACAATAATCCATTATTCATCTAGTATTCAGCCTATGAGTGTTACTTATTCTCTGTGGTCTAGTGGTTAAGCAGTCTGCAGTCTTAAAGTTATTAATAAGTTGTCAATTTAACGATAATAACCTTTCCACGCTCACACTAATTATCTCGCAAAAGTTAAGCTACTTTAGGAACTGGTATTTAATTCTTTACTAGATAAAATAAAAGATAACCCAGAAACAAGACAATTTAGAAATCCAGTTATTGGTTAATTTTAACCTGACCGGGAATTGTACCCGGGAGAAACCCTGAGATGAAAAGATACAGAAATGAGAGAAAAATACTCACTTGCTTCATTTTATTATGGTATAATAAAGGTATCTTCTTCTTCTAATAACAATTAACCCTTCATCCCAGGGACTTTAAAATGAATCTAGGAATTCTATGAATTGATACTTAACTCTTTCGCCAGTAGTTTCCAATACAATGACAAAAAAGCAAATACCATGTCGCTTCGACGCGCAATGTATTTGCAGTATAATTTTATGTACATTGGATAACGAAATGCTTTGGCCTTTTTGAATGGCGACAAATCGCCTATTGTGTCAAAATATAATTGTCAATTTAACAGTAAGACCTTATGATAGTTAAACATTAACACTAAAATAAACTCAAAACCTTCTTCAATCATCTAAACACTGATCTCAAAACTAAAAATTTTTGGTTTTTGTTGGGCTTCTGTCTAAGCTTTTCAAGATTTTTTTAAGAATCGGATAACGATAAGTAGTTTCTCGCACTATGATAATAATATCAATTGACACAATTATCTACCGTAATTAAAGAAATAAAAAAGCGACTTGATTCTGTGCTGAAAAGTTTTAAATACAAACGTCTGCCAAGAAAATGAGTTATAAATGCAGTTTTACTCAGTTTTTTCAGTCTTTCTAATAGTGAATTTAAAAATATTCTAAGTAGTTTGAAAAAGATGTCAGATACAGTAAGGATTTTTCCATGCTACAAAGCAAAATTTCTTTTAAATATTAGGGTATCTGTCAATGTATTCATTCCAAAATGTCATATTGAAGTAAGTCATGCTTACAAATCAATGGAATCCGATTAAGGCGCAGGACAAACACAAGCGGCGTCGGGCGCGGGCGCGGCGCGGGCGCGGCGCGGGCGAGGCTCGGGCGAGGCGTATGAGCACCCCGCCCGCGCCACGCCGCATGTATATGTCCCGCGCCCCGCCGCTTCTATACGATTTATATGAAATACGAATGACGCCCGCGCCTCGCCCGCGCCGCGCCCGCGCCCGACGCCGCTTGTGTTTGTCCTGCGCTTAACGTAACTGTCGTAAGTTAAGTATGAGATGCACCCAAGGTATTATGTTCCTTTTGCTTAAGTTTAATAACTGTATAATAACTAATTTGAAAAGTAATTTTTTTTTAATTATTTGTTTAAATTATGATAATCTTTACGAAGCCAAGGTAGTACACTACATTTTGGTTTAAGAAAATTCTATTTACTCGTAGTCGTAACCGTAAGTAAACTTTTTTCTTGAAAAGTCTGGTTTGATTAATTTGCATTAAAATTTATATATTGTATTATAGATATTTCTATAGTTTATTTTGTTTTTGAGATTCGTTATGAAACTACTATTTAAGTTCCTTTTGGTTAAGTAATAAAACGAAAATAGGTACCTATTATCATTTCATAAGTAAACTTTTTGTAAAGCAGCTTTGATTATGAATGTTTCATTCTGTTTTCTTAATGCTATAGTTAGTTCGTCTGCATAAGAATCTTTACGTAGATTAGAAATTTTATAGTACTTTTTAGTTCTAAAGAGCAGTTTTCGTGTGATGTGTGAAAATTTAAGTACCTAAAGGAAATCATCAGTTACGTATACTAAAAGGAAAATTAATTACGTAAACTGATAATTTCCTTAACTTTAACTTTCACATAGGTAGGAGGTAGGTATATACATTATACATATCTACAATTCCACATATATATGTAGGTACTTACGTGTAACTAGTTAAGTACTAACATCTGTTAAACTTTACATATCAATCAACCAACTAATTTGAACTAACAATATTGATTAAAATATTGTATAGAATAGAATATTAATAAAGAAAGTTCTTTTTATTTATTTTTATATATTATCCTGAAATACCTAAAAATATCTAAATAACGGTCATTTTTGATATACTTACCTACTTAACTTAAAGGCGAGTTTTATTCATCACAAACTTCTATTTACATTAAAAGAAAAAAAAATCATTGGTTTGCTTCTTTCTAAATTCTTGACAGTTACACTAAATTGTCCTCGATAAAACTTAGATTTTAAGGCCCAATGGTAAGGGACCACTTTTCAAAATTTCATTAAAGTAAGGGACAGCTATCTCTGAAAGTATCACGTTTAGGTAAATGGTCATCATGAATAACAACGAGCCGAATAATTCTGTTAAACTTGATCATAAATAGCCTAAGAATTAGAAAAGTTATGTTAAAATTATCTTGAAAAAAGAACTTTGTCGGCTACTGGTGAAAAATTGTATTTTGTCCCTTACCTTAATCGATCTTTCGCCTGACGGAAACCTTTTGTTCTGATTCTAGACTATGATTATCCGCGCCAAACGAGGATGATTTATATTAAAAGTGGCCAGTGCACACTACTGCGCACGTCCTTTGGCGAGCGAAAAGGCTATTAATTAATATTCATTACCTGTATAACGTCGGTCGGCTAATATAATTTCTTGCAGCTAATATTAATTTTCTGGCTTGCTTGATTATACATTTTATGGTGCTTGGTGGTAAACTTAACACGAATGTTGTAAAGTTGGTATCAATACTTAAATTTAAACATTTAAAAATATTTTAGCTTCATTACGACACTGATGTGTAGTGGCAGCTCATTAATAGAATACTACCAACCAATCTCTTACCTTAACTCTATAATAGGCAGAGGGATGTATATTCCCACCATATTTTGAACTTTATACAATTGGGTTATTTAAGCGGGGCGTGAAAATATATGCCGACATAGTGAGAGCGTTCGGCATAGCGTGGTAGCGCTGTGATGAACGCTTTCACTTCTTGGGCTTCACTGGCTGCTTTTCATCAGGCAGAGTGAAGCCATTATGGCATGCCACAATAAAAAAAATAAAAAAAATCAGATAAGGTCGAAACCAATGAAAAATTTGAACATGCTGTGCCCGTTAAAGGGTTAAGTCGTAAAAGGCGACTAACGGACTAAAGACGGCACATACATCCAACAGCTTAGAGCGGCGATGGGCTCACCACCTATCACGCTTAGCACAAGTGCAGTTTTTATTTGGTCAAATGTAAAGGTGGACTGGGGCAGTAGTGAACTGCTTTAGCTATTCTTATTGCTTAAGTTTCTGACTAACCCTTCGAAGATAACAGTCGCGAGTATGTGTGTATTATGGTGATTAACAACACCTCGTTTTCTTTGTATCCCGGACCCGAACAGCCTAGCCAATTCCAACCTTAAAACTTGTATCGTTAAGGGTTATTTTATCGTAAAGTTACTTAGTTGCTAATCACCATCCTAAATGTTTGAAAGACTCAGCATGCGTAAATAGGGCACAAATTAAGTAGTCCTCTTTGCAGGGTCCGGGACACAAGGAAAACAAGAAAGCAGAAATCAGTAAGTAATCAGAAATACTTTATTTGTACAACGACCTCCTTGGTCGAGTGGTTTGTTCACCGGTTTTCATGGTGTCGCCATCTCTAAGGTCCCGGGTTCGATTCCCGGTCGGGTTAATTTAGAAACCATTGTTTTTCTAAATTGTCTCGGGTCTGGGTTTTTTCTATGTATAATAAGTATGTATTTAAGTATTTTAAGTATGTTTATCCGTTGTCTAGCAACCATTTAACGAGTTTCATTTAAGGAAGCTTCTCTTGGGCTAGATAATTGGTGTGAGTGTAGGAAAGTTTATTTATATATTTTTTTATTTATAAAATTTGTTTAACATAGGTAAATAAATAAAAAGTCTTACATAATGAGCTTGGGAAACGTATTTTAATTTGTTTATTTTTTAAATATTTACTTTTTAACTTAAAATATGACATACAATTTTTTCCGTAGCCTTTCAAAATACTTCACAATAATTTTTTAAAGATTCATTAAAATGACAAAGCGCTATTGTTTTTGTGACAATCAAAATACACGTGAAACCCGCGGCGTGACGTCATCGTCATTCCATTCCCTCGCACGGGTGGCACGACGATTTCGTTTTATTAATATGTCTGCTCTGAACCAGTGCAGTTGTGCCACAGATTACTTAATAATTAATTGTGCAAATAGTTAAGTAATGTAATCGGACGCCCGCCGGGTGCGGGCGGCGAGAGCGGCGGCGGGGGTTATCGGATACGATGACGTCACGTCACGTCAGTCAAGTGCCAGCGAACTAAGCGAAGTAGTAGTGTTTTATGCAATTATTTATGTACAATAACGTTGTAAATACTTCTCGTATCGAAGTGAAATAAAAACTATTGGTTTTAGAATAACGACTTCTATAATGGTATAAATTAAAAATGAACTTTTTTTTCATTTTTCCCAAGTCCATTTTAGGTTTTTATTTTCAAGGTTTTGCTAATCACCATAACATAAACACACGACTATTATTCCTGAAGGGTTAGTCAGAGATTAGGCAATGAGGACCGCATAAGCTGTTCAATGCTGCCACTGTCCACCTCTACGTTTCACAAAATGATAACTGCACATGTGCTCAGCCTGACAGGTGGTGAGCCCCTCGCCGCTCTATGCTGTTGAATGTATGTCCAGTCTTTGGTTCGTTAGTCGTCTTTTACGACACCCAAGGCAAGAGCTTTCAATTAATGAGCCACTAGAACTGGTCGATGAAAGCTGAACCTCGTAGTTATTTGATTGGCAACACTTTGTCTCTATGTGTGTCTATCTGAGGTGTCATGTCGTACGTCAAATTGATTTTTTTTCTGAGAAAATTGCAGCTATGTGAGTGACCTGTGTTACCTTGTCATGTTTTTTTTTAAATTGCCGCGTTTTTCCTGGTTCAGCTTTCGTTGGCCAGACTCTACCAGCAAAGCACTTGAACATACATACAATTGTTTACATGGTGGTATCTACTGTTACATTTCGGATTTTATCCCTTTTGGGGAAAAGGAAGAAAATCCCAAATGCAAGCTTCAGTGGGTTGTTATCAAATAAAACCATAAAATGTTCAACAGCTAGGCAGTATATTGTAAAAGAACACACACAAATATTTTGTCCAACAACAATAAAATAAAATTATAAATTTTATTTCATTCTTATTATTTAAAAGAGGGGGGTTAGTCACAATTTTGTCTTACATTATGTTAGGTACAAATCATCTACGTTACACCTTTTAATTTATTTAGCGGAAAATAACAAAAAAAACTATCAGTTGAAATTGACCCTAGGGTCAATCTCAAATGCAAGTTCAACAAACTTTCTATTAATTTTGCCAACTATAATTTACTGTTTAAAGTAATCTAAACCTTATTCCAAGCTATATCACCCCCTAAAACACACTAAAATCCTAAGAGTCAAAAGTGACCAAGCGGGTCGGTGATAATTTTAATTTAAAATAAATTTTATAATACTGTTCCTACTACTGCCTAACCAGCCAGCTAATACTTCAGTCGGGCAAGCTATGGTCGTGGGGGGTCGGGATAAACCAGTACCGTCCGGAGTATGATGTTGATATTAAAATTAAATTACTCCGTCTATTAAAATATTAAATTAAATGTTTTAAACCGTTTAACTGTATCAAAACTCTCACACGTTTAAAGCCGATACACTAGAGAACCGTGGGGTTATACCGATATAAAATTAATAATTATGGACGCCAGGATCGTATAGTCGATCCGAATCTGGAGACGATGTCACCATACAACTTCACACAGGTCGAACTCGCAGATCCTCAAAGGTTTCACAACTTCACCAACGCTTGGTGTAGTTGGATATAAAAGAAAATACTAGGTTAAGGTTTCGAAACCCTAATGTAAAAATATGTTTCTGAATAAAGAACGATTAAACCCAGAGTTGGGGTACAAAAACCGTCAACGCCTGTGCGGCGACAGCTCGCTGGCAGCAGGTGGCCGCTGGTGCCCCGAAGAGGCAGGTCTCGCGTCCAGGCTTTAGGGCCCAGCTCTAAATCCTGGCGGCGAGACGCGCCTCTCGAAGCATCTGAAATTATCAACACGGGGCCTAATTATAACACTGCACGCCTAGTTCAGATCTGTTACATAAATTAGGGTCCCGCAGTCTGCTATCTGTGTATCTGGGGCTGCAACCTATCATAACCAGGGACTCGCAGCGCCGTTGTTTCACATTTAACTAGTACCCAAGGCACTACACGGCTACGATATTCCAATAAACATAACTAAACAATGCCAGACTACTGTTGGATGGGGCAATATCCACTTAATAAAGGGGTTTGACACGTCTGCCACATGGCCAAGAGCCTTGCTTCGCCTGGCGACAAGGCAGGATTCAGACACCATGAAATATCGATTTGCTTTCCTAGGATGACGGCTTATTATATTTAAACAATGCTATTGAGATACTTACGCGTTGGGATATCCTATATTTACGCGTGGCTGCCAGCGGCGTCACGACCGGTTGGTTGTGGCACGGATTCCTGTAAATAAACCACACACTTGTTGACTATATTCTCAAGCTAATGACGCCTCAAATCCACTACATTTCATCATACTATTACGACCTCAGATTAAAACAAAAGGTGACTACGACTCATGCCTACCTGAGTGCATTGATCTCAACTCATCGCACCACGTCACGCCAGAGATTGAAATCGTTTCGGCGTCGCAACTCGGCAGCTTTCCTTTCGCCGGAAACACTTATAAATCGAAGGCCAGCTTATGATTTCTACTCCCATTGTCGGGTAATTCATAAGAAATTGTTCTTTTACAATTTTCCTTCAAACTAACAAAACGTCAAATATGACGTCTGTCACAACTCGCCCTCTCTAACAGAATTAGCCAACAATAACAACACAAGACCTAAAAAAAAATTAACGTTTAGCAATGTGAAATGCGTTTTTCTTTAATTTAAAATTATTTTTAGTGATATTTAACTCACTAATTACCCTGTCTTAATATTAAGGAGTATTAGTTTCCTCTCTGGTAACCCCTACGGGCAGAGACAATATCCATATAAAAAATATTACTCCCGTTCGAATGTTCTAGATAAAAGTCCTTATAGAAAAAAATAGTTCTATTTCCGGATTTGCTTGAATTAAATTTAATTACTTAAAGTAATTATTATACATATTAATTTATTATGTAATTTATTATTAGAACTGTTTCGACTATTTTTTAAAATTGAATCTTTTATGTGAAATTAAAAGCTGACAGCTACTTCGCCCCGCTACCGCTAGGCGTCGCTACGGTGGCTGTCATTTTGTCTATGGTGTTATGTCTAATACAAAACGTAAACAAAGAAACTTTTCCTCAAATCTAACGCAAAGTCTTGCTAAAACCGATTTAGAAATATGTTTTAATTGAAAATGCAAGAAAAGTGTGTCTTGTAATGTGTCAGCCAAGGCTCCATGTCTTTAATGTGAAGAAAAATGGATTTAATTCAAACAAGCTACACGGACTAATGTTTTTGGACATTTGATCATTCTAAAGCAATGATTTCAGGTAAGTACTATTCAACCATTGCGAACTTCTTTTGTAGATTAGTAAAGGCAGACAGGGCCCTGAATTTACAACGTAACAGTACCTCACCAACCACCAGAGATTTGACCGACCAGGACAAATCTCGACGCTGGCCCTCCAGCGTCACACTACACTTCAAACAACCAAGCAAGCATAAACAACCAAAAGAAAACCTACCCGTGTAGCTGCACTACACAATAACTCAAAACTTTCCTGTAAATAGCTATACAATATGCTATGACAGTAAAAAAAACAACAAAACGCAGACTTGTGTACGACAATTCTTCATATATATATATATATATATTTAAATATACAAATATCCCATATATATATAGTTTGTATATCCCAATAAATATACAAACTTCTATATGAATATAAACTAATGTACATAATAAATATAATAATATCAATTATAATATACTCTTACATAAATCTAAAAACTTGGTGGCTATGCAGTTAACATATTATCACAGTGTCACCAACCGCACTGTTGCCTCGCGTTAAGGCTTATGGTACCAGTCACTGATCCGCTGGGGTGTATGGCTTAATTTTTTAACAATACTGGTTACTGAACAGTCACCACAATAGACTCACAAAGTGAGTCTGATCCATCAAGCAATATGGAAAAGACAAACCTTAAGGAGTTCAATATGAATATTACCAAAATACTAGATTATAAATGATTGACTACTTTATATACATTAAATACACTAATTATGGTTATAATGATATTATTACATAAACATAAAAACTGGTGGCTATACAGTTAACCTATTATTACAGTGTCACCAGCCGCACTGACGCCTCGCGTTAAGGCTTTTGGTACCAGTCACTAATCCGCTGGGGTGAATGGCTTATTTAACTATACAGGTTACTGAAATAGACCTACAGTTATCCCACTGGGTAAGTCTGATCCATTAAGCAATATGGAAAAGACGAAGCCCAGAGAGGCACAAAATAATAAATTTATACACCAAACGTTTATATATGTTCTACAGGTTAGGTCTGATCCATTTACAAACATGGAAAAGACGAAACCCAAAGAGCTATAAAATAATAAATACATGTAAGGATCGTCTACACGTCCAGTCTACCCTTCCTAACAAACGATACCTCCTCAATACACAAACATCTAAATACTCCTACCAATAAGCACATATTTAAAGAAATGCCCAGTAAACTTCTTACACGGCTGGGCAGCCGTAATCCAAAAAAAAAAAAAACCACAACCCAAACCAACAAATATTCACCACCACCTAAAAGTTTGGCTAACCGCCCTAAATAAATCCTACAAAAAAAAACCGAATTCCATCAAAGCAGCCTACACGCCCGCCAATAAATGGCCACCATCCTCAGGACTATCATCTTGTTGCCTCACCAACGGTCCGGAGATTGAGGTTTGGCTAACCGCCCAAAAAGAAAATCTAACAAAAACTTATTCCGTCAAAGCAGCCTACACGCCCGCCAATAAATGGCCACCTTCCTCAGGACTATCACAACGTTGCCTTACCAACGGTCCGGAGATAATAGGTGATAATTTTAATTTAAAATAAATTTTATAATACAGTTCCTACTACTGCCTAACCAGCCAGCTAATACTTCAGTCGGGCAAGCTATGGTCGTAGGGGGTCGGGATAAACCAGTACTGTCCGGAGTATGATGTTGATATTAAAATTAAATTACTCCGTCTATTAAAATATTAAATTAAATGTTTTAAACCGTTTAACTGTATCAAAACTCTCACACGTTTAAAGCCGATACACTAGAGAACCGTGGGGTTATACCGATATAAAATTAATAATTATGGACGCCAGGATCGTATAGTCGATCCGAATCTGGAGACGATGTCACCATACAACTTCACACAGGTCGAACTCGCAGATCCTCAAAGGTTTCACAACTTCACCAACGCTTGGTGTAGTTGGATATAAAAGAAAATACTAGGTTAAGGTTTCGAAACCCTAATGTAAAAATATGTTTCTGAATAAAGAACGATTAAACCCAGAGTTGGGGTACAAAAACCGTCAACGCCTGTGCGGCGACAGCTCGCTGGCAGCAGGTGGCCGCTGGTGCCCCGAAGAGGCAGGTCTCGCGTCCAGGCTTTAGGGCCCAGCTCTAAATCCTGGCGGCGAGACGGGCCTCTCGAAGCATCTGAAATTATCAACACGGGGCCTAATTATAACACTGCACGCCTAGTTCAGATCTGTTACATAAATTAGGGTCCCGCAGTCTGCTATCTGTGTATCTGGGGCTGCAACCTATCATAACCAGGGACTCGCAGCGCCGTTGTTTCACATTTAACTAGTACCCAAGGCACTACACGGCTACGATATTCCAATAAACATAACTAAACAATGCCAGACTACTGTTGGATGGGGCAATATCCACTTAATAAAGGGGTTTGACACGTCTGCCACATGGCCAAGAGCCTTGCGTCGCCTGGCGACAAGGCAGGATTCAGACACCATGAAATATCGATTTGCTTTCCTAGGATGACGGCTTATTATATTTAAACAATGCTATTGAGATACTTACGCGTTGGGATATCCTATATTTACGCGTGGCTGCCAGCGGCGTCACGACCGGTTGGTTGTGGCACGGATTCCTGTAAATAAACCACACACTTGTTGACTATATTCTCAAGCTAATGACGCCTCGAATCCACTACATTTCATCATACTATTACGACCTCAGATTAAAACAAAAGGTGACTACGACTCATGCCTACCTGAGTGCATTGATCTCAACTCATCGCACCACGTCACGCCAGAGATTGAAATCGTTTCGGCGTCGCAACTCGGCAGCTTTCCTTTCGCCGGAAACACTTATAAATCGAAGGCCAGCTTATGATTTCTACTCCCATTGTCGGGTAATTCATAAGAAATTGTTCTTTTACAATTTTCCTTCAAACTAACAAAACGTCAAATATGACGTCTGTCACAACTCGCCCTCTCTAACAGAATTAGCCAACAATAACAACACAAGACCTAAAAAAAAATTAACGTTTAGCAATGTGAAATGCGTTTTTCTTTAATTTAAAATTATTTTTAGTGATATTTAACTCACTAATTACCCTGTCTTAATATTAAGGAGTATTAGTTTCCTCTCTGGTAACCCCTACGGGCAGAGACAATATCCATATAAAAAATATTACTCCCGTTCGAATGTTCTAGATAAAAGTCCTTATAGAAAAAAATAGTTCTATTTCCGGATTTGCTTGAATTAAATTTAATTACTTAAAGTAATTATTATACATATTAATTTATTATGTAATTTATTATTAGAACTGTTTCGACTATTTTTTAAAATTGAATCTTTTATGTGAAATTAAAAGCTGACAGCTACTTCGCCCCGCTACCGCTAGGCGTCGCTACGGTGGCTGTCATTTTGTCTATGGTGTTATGTCTAATACAAAACGTAAACAAAGAAACTTTTCCTCAAATCTAACGCAAAGTCTTGCTAAAACCGATTTAGAAATATGTTTTAATTGAAAATGCAAGAAAAGTGTGTCTTGTAATGTGTCAGCCAAGGCTCCATGTCTTTAATGTGAAGAAAAATGGATTTAATTCAAACAAGCTACACGGACTAATGTTTTTGGACATTTGATCATTCTAAAGCAATGATTTCAGGTAAGTACTATTCAACCATTGCGAACTTCTTTTGTAGATTAGTAAAGGCAGACAGGGCCCTGAATTTACAACGTAACACTACCAAGGACGATATCTTATTTTTCTATGCTTGAAAGCTTGGAAACAAAAGGTAGTTTAACACTTTTTCCAATAGCACGTAGACTTTTTCCCGCCTTTTTTTGCGCCGCCATCTTCGATCGAAAATACAACTAGATAACGCGTCACATACAAAACAAGCTAAATTCTGTCCACGTGAATAATGCTTTTTCTAAGCGATAAATTACTCATGTCACTTAAAAAAGAAAAGACGTCATTAACATTTAGTGGTGAAATTAACCTTAAGGGGCAACAAATAAAGTACTTTTTCCTGTTATGCCTTGCGAGAAAATAAGAGCTCACTTCTCGAATGCGCTCTTATTTACCGAGACACATTTTTAGCGCCGACCTGACAGTCTTTGCCTGACATCTAGTTGTATTGTTGATGATCGAAGGCCGCCATCATTGTTTGCGCGCGTTATTGCGTCAACGGAGTTAAGTGACATCAGCAATGGCATCGGTCGCGCTCGAGAGTCGAGACGACTGCGGTAGACACGAGGAAAATTGGAAAAGCGTCGGTCGCGGGTGGTTACGGGCCGTTACGGGCGGACGCAGCCCGTCAGCGGGCTAATGTAGTGCACTGGCTCGGAATAGCGGTTGATTGGTATTTCATCCGATTAGTTAGGTACGCGATGCGTGCGTTTGCTTTAGATTTTCTTTGGAAGCTGGGGTTGATTTACTTGAATATCGCGTTCACAGAAATTAACACCTATTTGAATAGGGTACTGTAGAGTTTATACCATGTTAGGGCGCTGGCTGGTTTTACTTTATAGTAATTTGTAAAAAACGTAATTTGAATTGACAAGATGTCAAAACGGGAATTGAGGAGAACGATCTGAAGTGCCAACATGGGTAGACTTGACCATGTTATTTTTATATTGTAAATATGTAATTGTAAATGTATATAAAAGTATACAATAAATGAACTCGTATACTAAATAAAGGTTGTTGTTATTAAAACAAACGCCCCCCAACCTTTACGAGTTTCACAATGGTGGAGGCGCCAAAAGCCGGTCGTGCGCGAAAAGTTTCCGTTTTTCAGGTGGCACGAATGCACTGAAAAGAATGGAGAATAAGCTAAGTGTTGAAGAATGAAGAATAGAAAAGAAATTAAGATAATCTATACCTGAAAGAAGAGGATTTTTTTTTTTAAGCAAAATGGATCACGTAGTCACTTGTTTTACGGGTCATTTTGATGAGTCGGTGGATGAGTTTCTGGAGCAGTTCCAAGCAGTAGCAGTTTATAAGAAGTGCACTAGCTCTGAGGATCAGTTATTGTTGTTGCCAGCATTTTTAAAAGGGTCTGCACTTCACTATTTCCGATCAATAAAAGCTTCATGTAAAAGCTTTGAAGAAGTGGTGGATAAATTGAGGGAAGAATTTGAAGTGTGTGATTACTCCGAATTGTTTTATAATGCCAAGCAGGACCAGAAAAGCCTGAGCGAGCATTTTTATAATTTATCGGAGTTGGCTAGCAAAGCAAACATAACCAATGAAGCAACATTCATTACGCAATTTTTAAAGGGATTAAAGCCTTACTACAAGAGTAAACTGGCATATTCCCACTATGCGTGTAAAAGAGACCTCAGGGAGGTTATTTTGCAATTGGAGAAGGTGTATCCACAAGCACGTGAAGAGCAGATGAACTTAGCGCAGAATCCTGCTGCGTTCGTTCACAAGTTTGTTGATGGGGGAGGTGATCGTAGTACGTCCACTCCATTTGGTCCGCCAATGACGACGGAAGTGCAAGATGTATGCCGCGTTGTATCAAGACCTGCACCTTCAAATAGCTATAATTTACGTTCTAATTTTAGGAAAACGCAGTCGCAGCCGGGTTTTCAACCTCGCCGACAATAAAGAAGGCCAATTGTCGCGACGGTGATGTTTTTGAGATGTCGTCTGGTCTTTTGCAAGCCCACACATCTGATGTGAAATTGCAAGCGATGGATGAAGCGAGTCAACAGGTTAGACCTTCTTCTGTGTTATTGCCATTATTAGTATTTTCTACAAATGAGGCTAATTCTGTAGCTCTTGTAGACACAGGTGCCACGGTTTCCTGCATCAGTCAAGTTGCCGCGGATGAGATAGGAGTAAAATGTAGAGATGTAGAAAATAGATGTATTAGGGCGAGTAATGGTAGTAGGTTAAAAGTAGTTGGAAAATGCGATATAATGTTTTCTTTGAGCGATTTTTTAGAATTTATAATTATAGCTGACTTAAAGTGTAGTGTAGTTTTAGGTCAGGATTTCTTAATAAAGAATAAAATGTGTATTGATTTTTATAACAATTGTGTGTCTTTTTCCCAAGGAAAAATTCATTTTGTTCAACCAAATGTGTTGGGCCAAAAAGATGAATCCGCTTTTGTTGCAAGACAGGACTCTGAAAGATGTTCGATTGTTAGACAAAAGTTAGGAAATATTCATTCTGTTCAGCAAAATGTGTTGACCCAAAAAGATGAATCCGCTTTTGTTGCAAGACAGGATTCGCAAAGATCGAGTTCGATTGTTAGACAAAAGTTAGGAGATATTCATTTAGTTCAGCCAAATGTGTCGAGCGAAATATTAGGTAAAGCCGCTATTGTTGCAAGACAGGATTCGGAAAAATCGAGTTCACTTGTTAGACAAAAGTTAGGTAAGTCATCGAATGTTCCATGTCAAACAATTGGTTTAGAAAGTTTGAAGTTAGAACAAAAGTCAGATAGGTCATCGAATGTTCTATATCAGGCAATTGTTTTAGAAAGTTCCGAGCCGGGCGCGGAAAAGAAAAACATTGATGTGTCAACATGTGACAGGCATCAATCAATTGTTGACTTTATTGATTTTCAGAAATTGCGTAACAATGATTTCGTATATTTTTTGAAGGCACCAAATAGTGGTGAGTTTTCCTTGCCGGTGGAGGAAAAACGTTTTGTAATTAATGTAGATTTAGGAACGGGTTATCCTAAAACGAAAATTCGATAGAATAGGTAGGTTGTATGAGTAGATTATTTACGAAGGCACTACGTAAGAATTAGACCGGTATTCTTTAACGTCAATGATTTGGTTTTATTATGTTCCAAGGCGAGTTATTGGCAGATGTACGAAACTGGCACGTCTTTATCTATGGCCTACAAAATCATTGAGCGATGGGAGGTCTAATGTTGGTGGCTTGTAAGGTTCGTTTTTCATACAAATCGCCGAAGCATTTCATGTCACGATGATGTGTGTTTGTAGACATTATTGTGTATGTGTATGTTTGTAAATTATCATAAGTTTGTGTAAAAAGGGAAGGCTTAGTAGGTTAATTTTAAGTTATATGTTGTCATTGTTATTTGCTAATATGTGTTTTAATGTTTCATAATGTACGAAGGAAATGAGAAAAACGTATTTTAGGAGCAATTGATGTTTGAAAAAGAGGCCCAAATACAAATGTAGTTTGATATGTTAAGGAAAATATTGTTAAAAAGCGTGAGATAGGTTTGTTAACGTATTTGTAATGTTGAATGCTGGTAAAGTAAGTATTTGAGAAAGGTAATGAGTTGGAAGGGTTAAGTAGAATTAGATTGGTAGATCTAGTCGACTAATTCTATTATTTGGTGTAACATGATTAGGCAATAAGCTATTTGTCATGGATTCCTGATTTGGGTTTCACACACATAAATGATGGGATATAGGGTTAGTATCTGGTTTGTAAATGGTTTGTTATTATTGAGGGTTAAAGATTGAGTATTATAGCATAGTTGGTGAAGGTTTAGGAATTAGCAGTATGTAGTATGCAGATAAAGGGCTGAGTATTTAGAGAATTAGTTTATGAAGGGTTAAGGAGTTAGTAGTATGGAGGAGTATGATGTTGTAGGTTATTTGATTTATAGGAGTAGTGTAATAGTAGTTTAAGGTTATTTAATAGTTTATTATTTTAATAGTTTGTAGTGAGTTAATAAATTTCTCTCACGATAAGCAATTTCTGGTGTAGAATAGAGTGACTATTCTCATAAGCATTCGGAATTACTTAGTAGAAGTTCTACCTAAGTAATGGATTGGAAATAGAGGGATTATCTTTTGCCTTAAAGTTTAATCAATAATTCCCTAATTCTATAGATTATGAGGAAATATTGTATTGTTGAGTATCAAGTCATAACGTGGGATAGTTGACATGTTTTTGGGGATTCTATTTCTTACCTTGTACTTGAGCCTCTTGAATTCTTGAGAGTTTTAAATATAATGGTGTAGAATATTTTTTCCTATTGATAAGTTGATAGTATCTGCTTTGAGTCTTGTTATGAAGCTTAAGTTTAAGAACGACTATCACACCCTTAGAGAGTTTGAATTTTTCTCTGCATTAACATGAAACATTTTAACATGCAGATTGATAAAGTTAGTTATGAGTAGTGTATTATTGGGCATTCTGGCCCACCACTCGTCCGCTTCGCTACCGATCGTTCGCTTCGCTCACTGCGGTTGGCCAGAAAGCCCAATAATACACTACGAATCAGAATTCTAACTCAGCGTCGGTTGAGAGACCCGTGGTAAGTATCTCTTGCGAGCCCGTGGTAAGATCACGCACCGAGCATCGCCTGTCTGTTTATATAATATCTATGTATCATGATTTTAACCCATTCAATTGAAAACCTCATAGCTCTATAGTCTTGTGCAGCTATCAACTGATGATGAAGTTCGTGAAACAAAAACAATCTCTAAAATTAGAGTGCCTTTGTTCTCCTTTACCGACTGAGTCAAATCGACATGGTAGATTACTACCCAATACAATTCGTTGTGTCGTTTGCGGTCCGTCAAATTGTGGGAAAACCAACTTAGTCATAAGTTTATTACTGCATAAAGAGGGTTTACATTTTCGTAACCTGTATGTTTATTCAAAATCCTTGTACCAGGCAAAATACGTATTTCTAGAAAAAGTTTTAGAAATGGTGCCAGGAATTTCATATAATAAATACAACCATAACAGTGAAATATTGAGTCCACATGAGGCTTTGCCTGATTCTATTATCATTTTTGACGACGTTGCATGTGAAAATCAAAATAACATAAGGGATTATTTTGCTATGGGACGTCATAAGAACATTGATTCTTTTTATATCAATCAGACTTATACGAAAATACCCAAACAGCTTGTAAGGGACAATGCAAATCTCATTATATTATTTAAACAAGATGACATTAATTTAAAACACGTTTATGATGAGCATGTTGGTTCTGATATTTCCTGGTCTCAATTCCGAGAAATGTGCTCAGCTGTTTGGAATAAGCCTTACAATTATCTTGTGATAAATAAAGATTGTGAAAGAAATAACGGATGCTACAGGTTGACATTTGATACATTTATAATACTAGACTAATGTACATAATAGGTTGTTACACTGTGAATGAATTACTCTCATTCGTGATTCAGGATCAAGCAGTACCCTATCTAAAATGGAGAAAAATTTGAAACAACAAATTATAAAATCTGCTGCAGCTGTAAAAAGAAAAGTTGAGATGATAAAGGAAGCAAGAAATTCGAATAATATGGCTCTGGAAACCATATTTAAGCCTATAGTCAACCCTCTTACCTTGTTAGTTAATAAAAATGAAGAAAAACATCAAGAGCATAAAAATCAATCTATGCCTTCTGTGAAAAAAATTAAGAAAGATCAAAGCGAGACCTTGTCCTCTTCTAGTGAAGACTTCAATGATATATATAGTGAAGAAGAAGAAATAGAATCTGACAATGACTTACACAAAAACAAAACAATTTCAGTATCACCATCCGTAGACCACAATGTCAGCGAGGGGTCATTCAAGTCCTTTCAGTCATCACCAAACGTTAAAGATCATACACTATCATGGTCAACATCATCGAGTGTAATGGGTAATATACCTTTTGGAATTAGAAATGAACGAGGGAAATTGATGCTTGGTAAAACCCGCGTTTATGATGATGGGAAAATCCTAAAAATAGGAACGTACAGATTGAATAAAACAGATGGATTGAAAGAGCTCTTGTTTAAAATGAAACCAAATTTAAAAATTACTACAGAGGAAGATTTAAATAATTATAAATTACTTTTATCAGAAACTAATGCACACAGACGCAATTATGATTCATCTAACTAAACCAATAAAAAGCAATAAAGGATTTAAGTACATGAATATTATAAAACCTTTATTTAAGTTTGCTAGAAATGCAACTACAAGTGTGGAAAGTCTTTCACATGGAGAAGGTATTAACGTACTAAAAAAAGTTAAAAAAAATACGGACTTGGTTTATTGGGATGATCCGAATGAGTTAGTAGAACGTTTGAAAATACTATTCGCCTCACGAGATGCGGGTAACACTGGCTTAGATAATGAAATTATCGCAATTATGGAAGAACTGTGGGAAGCAGGAATAATCAAGAATATGAAATATAAAGAACGTTTGACAGGCAAATAGTTCACTTTGAAGAACGCATCAGTGCAGCAATGAACATTGACAAATTTGGTCATCATGTTCATAAGCGTCTACGCTTAGCGGAATATATTGATACCTTCAGCGATACATTGGTGAAGTCAGATACAGGACACTACGATTTGAAATCATCAAAACTGAAAGGTTTAACGGCTCCGGAAGAAGACGATGAAGCAGTAAATAAAGCTTATTTAGACAAAACAATTCAAGAATTAAGAGACGAAATAAAAAAAGTATCCCTTGATGTTAAGAAATACCTAAATAGCTTGAAAAAAGCGACTTCAAATCGTTTTAGTAATTTATATTATACTAAAACAGAGATTGATTTTTTGATTAACCAAAAAAAATAAAAATGAGTAAAAAAGACATCGTCAATGAACTACACAAAGCAGCAAGAAGAAATTTCCCGCGTCGATGTACAATCATAAAAGGAATAGATGATTTATGGCAAGCTGATCTTATGGATTTTCAGAAATATTCACATTTTAATAAAGGATTCAAATACATTTTGATAGTTATAGATACTTTGTCAAAATATGTGTGGGTGAATCCTCTAAAATCAAAAGAGAAACAATGTGTTACACATGCGTTGCAAAAAATACTAACCAATTCTTTACGAATACCTAAATATTTACAAACTGATCAAGGCAAGGAGTTTTATAATGATACTTTCAAAAAATTATTAGTAAAATATAATATAGTCCATTATTCTACCTACTCTGTAAAAAAAGCTTCTATTGTAGAACGAGTAATACGAACGTTAAAACAAAACCTTTACAAACTTTTCAGTTTGCACGGTCATTACCAATGGCTGGGTCAAAATTTAGATTCGGTTGTTAAAAACTATAATAATACTACTCACCGTATAACAAAATTTAAACCTATTGAAGTTAACAAAGAAAACCAGATGGTTGTAAAATCTAACATAATTAAAACACAAAAACCTAAAATAGTTCGTAAACCTAAGTTTCAACTTGGTGATCATGTTCGTATTAGCAAATATAAAGGAGATTTTTACAAAGGTTATACTCCTAACTGGTCAACGGAGATATTTGATATAGTTAAGGTAAATAATACGCATCCACCTACTTACCATTTAGAAGATAAACACAAACAGAGGATTTTAGGATCTTTCTACGAATATGAATTACAAAGAACTAACTTTCCTGATCTTTATCTCATTGAAAAGGTTTTAAAAAGAAAAGGTAGAAAACTTTTTGTTAAATGGTTAGGTCTCAGCAATGAAGAAAATAGTTGGGTGGACAAAAATGCGCTTGTTTTATAGTATAAATAAGGCATTGCTATTAGATATAACTCACTCGAAAGATCTCAATGAAGGAAGGAAGTGGTATTATTAACAACTTAATAAATAAATTACCGTTTGAGTTACATCTCCCTGGTTATCAGTTTTGTGGTCCCGGGACAAAACTTCAAAAACGGTTACAAAGAGGTGATCGATGTATAAATAAATTAGACGAAGCTTGTATGTATCACGACATTGCTTATAATAACAGTGATTTGAGTGTTCGACATAAAGCCGATTTACAACTTTTGAATATGGCTAAGAAAAGGTTGAAATCAAAGGATGGTGGAAAACGAGAAAAAGTAGCTTCATGGATTGTAAAAAAAGCAATGCAAGCAAAACTTAAGGCTGGAGCCGGAGTTCGGTCATTTATGTCAGTTGTAAAAAAAATACAGTCACAATTAAAAAAACTAAAATCTAAAGACAATCATACTGCTATAAAATTGGCTCATGCAGCTGCAAAAAAATTGTTTATAAATAAAAAAGGAATACGGTTGCCCCGGTGTATTCCTATTCCGAAAAGTGGTGGTTTCTTACCTCTGATTCCAATTTTCGCTGGATTATCAGCTCTTGGTTCACTTGCTGGAGGTGCAGCCGGTATAGCAAAAGCTGTCAATGATTACAAGGCAGCTCAGAAAAATCTTCAAGAATCTGAACGACATAACAAGATGATGGAAGCTGTGGCTCTAGGAAAAGGATTGTATATCAAGCCCCATAAAAAAGGAACTGGTTTATATCTGAATCCTTCAAAAAACTAATGAAACGGCTACCCAGACGCCCTCTCACTAATTTCGATATATTGGAGCATGCTACTGATATTCCACACTTTCGAGGAGTTTTCATGAGAGATGCACTTCCTTCAAAACCAAGAAAGATCGAGTGTGCTATTATAAATTTAGATAGTTCTGATAATCCCGGAACCCATTGGGTAGCCTACGTTAAACATAATGACTACTATGAATATTTCGATAGTTTTGGCAATCTAAAGCCACCGTTAGAATTGATTAATTATTTAAGGTACATAACTGTAAACTATAATTATGTACAGTATCAAAAGTTTGGAACTATAAACTGTGGTCATCTTTGTTTGAAATTTTTAAAAGACTATTGGAAAAAACATTTAAAATGATAATGAAATAAAAAAACTCATCAGTACAAATATGTCTTTCACTGTGTCAATAACTGGCAGAGGAGAATCGTTGATAACAAATTACTCGCCAACCTTACAATTACGTGGAGAATATGAGTGTGGACTCTTATATTTTTCAACTTTCAATTCTATCCCGAACATAGATGAAAGAAATAATAAATTTTATTATGGCAAAGACAAAGTAATCGAAATACCTGAAGGGTCCTATGAACTTCAAGATATTTGTGATTTTTTGAAAAGTAATATTATGAATGCTGCACTAAAATTAACTTACAATAATAATACATTAAAAACATGCATTTACTGTTCTGAAAATGTGTATTTCAATAAAAATTATTCTCTTGGTAAAATTTTGGGTTTTGGTATGGATACAATAACAGCTAATATAAGCACCGAGTCTCGGTATCCCGTCAGCATTTTATCAACAACTGTAGTGCGCATCGAATGTGATGTAATCAGCGGGTCATTTGTGAATGGGAAAGCAAGTCATATAATTTACGAATTTGTTCCTAACGTACCACCAGGCTATAGAATCATTGAAATACCTAAAAACCTAATTTATTTTCCTGTAAATCAAAGTTCAATCAACTCTATTAATATAAAGTTGCTAGACGCTGAAAATAAGCAGATCAACTTACGCGGTGAAGAAGTACAGCTGTATTTACACTTTAGAAAAAAATGTTAAGTTTTAATAAAACCCCATCTACATCTACTGTTCAAGTCATTTCCAAAAGATCCTCTCAGAAAAGAACACCGCTTCGGTTAAAGAAGAAGCTAACTAAAAGCAATAAGGAATTTTTAAAACTACTGGGTTTGTTAAAATGAATATTTTAAATATTACTCAACCGGCATCGTATGATAACAGCATCGAAAGTTTCGAATATCATTCGTATAAACCATATGTAACAAGTTTTAACAAGAACGATGAAATTCGAATACCTATTAATCAACAAGATTTGTATGTGTTGCCTGCACTCAGCAGTTTGTACATTGAGGGCAACGTCAATGTGTATAAATATGACAATACTACGAAACAAAAAGAAAGAATAACAAGTGTGCATTTTGTTAATAACCCTGCATTATTTCTTTTCCAAGACATTCGATATGAGTTGAATGGTGTAGAAATAGATAAGGTAAAAAATGCGGGGATTTCCACAACTATAAAATCTTATCTTTCGTTGAATGAAAACGAATCGAAATGTGCAAAAGTTTGGGGCTGGTCACCTACAGGTACGACCACCGGCAACAATGGAGTATTCTCCGCATCAATACCTCTGAATAAAATATTGGGTTTTGCAGAAGATTATGAAAAAATCATAATTAACTGTAAGCATGAGTTAGTACTGTTGAGGAGCAACACAAATCTCAATTCTTTGAAACTATCTACAGATGAAATCGTGGAGGATATAATAATAAGTAAAATTGTTTGGCGAGTTCCTCATGTTAAAGTATCAGACCGTGAAAGAATTAATTTATTAAAGCATTTAGAGAAAGATCGTCCCATTACAGTGGCATTTCGTAATTGGGATTTGTACGAGTATCCATTATTGCCTAAAACACGTAAGCACGCTTGGTCTATTAAAACTTCATCACAGATTGAAAAACCACGATTTGTAGTTATTGCTTTACAAACTAACCGTAAACATAATGCGACAGAGTCTATGGCAGAGTTCGATCATTGCTTTATTCGTGATGTAAGAGTATTTTTAAATTCATCTTATTACCCTTATGAAGGACTGAATATTAATTTTGCTGACAACAAATTTTCATTAATATACGAACAGTATGCAAGATTTCAGCAGTCTTATCACGGCCGCAGACCAGAGCCTTTGTTGAGTTTGAAAGAGTTTAAAGAAGTCGCTCCTTTATTTGTTGTTGACTGTTCTCGCCAACATGAAACGTTAAAAGGATCGATTGACGTACGTGTTGAAATAGAAGCAGATCAAGAAATACCTGATCAGACGGGTGCATATTGTCTTATACTGAACGACTGCATATTTGAATATAAGCCTCTTAGTAACATCGTTAAAAAACTATCATGAATAACGATACGATAATAGTGGACGTGCAAGGTTTTAAAAGTGAGAAAAATGAATTTATATTAAAAGAATTAGTTATATGCACATCCGAACACACTCAAATCTTTTTAATCAAACCTCCATATCCATTCTCAACATTGACTCTCGAAGAAAGGAAACATGTTTGGTGGATAGAAAGAAACCGAGGATACCGATGGAGTGAGGGATATATTGACTACAGAGAATTTAAAAGACTCATTAAACCTTACTTAAGAGAACGTAAAATTATAGTGAAAGGACAAGAAAAAGTTAAATGGGTGCGAGAATTATGTGGGCATGAAAATGTTTTAGATATAAGTGATAAAGGTATACCTAATCTCGAAACCCTAAGTAAACTTTACTGTAAAGATATGTTTGCATACAATTGTTTTAACCACATAAAATATTGTGCATTGAAAAATGTTATTTGTATAAGAAAATGGTTAATAGAAAATAATGTATAATTGTCAGATTTTTTTTAAATAAATAAATTAGTGTACCTGCCTGTAAAATGTGTTTTATTTTTAAATATTCTCAGTAATTAAAAGTAAAATAATACAACATAATATAACAGAGTATTATTTATTAAAAAACTAAACTAAAATACATTAATCAAATTAAGATTATATTAGACACTTTTTTTTTTTTAAATAAATGTTTCTCTCTGTAGGTTTTATACGTGACTAGAGATGTTACGTAAAAAAACCTACTCGAGATGTTTAATTTTCCAAAAAATATATATTAATAGCTTTACAGACTATAGCTATATCCACATATTTTTTTTGATATATTATTGACGAGACTTTCAGTCTGGTCCATAATTTGGTCCACGTGTTCAACCACCACATACTGTGCAGACAAAAGAGTTGAGTCATCATCATCGGATGCTGCGGCTTCTTGTTCGTGGTCTATAATTTTTATTTTTATTAGGCGGCGTCCTTTGGCCGGCGCACTTTTCACCACAAATGATTGCTGTGGGTTGTGGAAATGTTTGAGGAAGGATTTTTTCTTTATTTTTCTCTTGCGAGTATTTTGCGCATTCCGAATTTTGAGCTGCAACGGGGACTCTTGCGGCTCCACAACCCAGGGTGGAAACATCTCCGACCATCCTGCTAGAGGATCTTGCGCATCTTGTAGTTCCGGAGATGGTGAACGTTGTTCTTCGCGTGATAGGACGGTGCTATTTGACATATTCTGAAAATAATAATAAAATTATACATTTAAAATCAAAAACTGCGTATGCAAAATATAGCACCAATAAAAAAATAACTTACCATATTCAACGTTCGTGGGAAAATAAAATTGTATTTTAGCAAAAATACAATATTTATACCTTAGGAACTTGTTCGTGTGTGTGTAGTATGTAAACACATCACATAGCTTATACAGCAATATGCCTGCATTGACAAGTTGAAACTCAGACAAGTTAAGACTTGAACATGAATCATAATGCTGTATAATATACTAGCGGCTAGAGGAGCTCGATGACGCAGAGGAGTTCGATGGCGCAGTGGTTAACGCGCCCGGTCTGTGAGTGCTGAGGTTAAGCAACATTCGCAAAGGGTGGTCATCGGATGGGTGACCAAAAATGTATTCTCGAGATCCTCCATGCTTCGGATGGCACGTAAAGCCGTTGGTCCCGGCTGCATTAGCAGATGTTAACAACCACCAACGCACTGGGCTCGCGTGGTGGTTTATGGTTCGTTCTCGAGCTGATGATGATGATGATGATATTAGCGGCTACCCACGGTTTCATCCGCGCGGTAACAGTTCCCGTGGAAATATCGAGATAAAATGTAGCCTATGTACTAATTCAAGGTCCTAGCTATCACCATTTCAACTTCAGCCAAATTAATTCGGCCGTTTTGCCGTGAGAGAGCAACAAACAACTAAACTTAGAATTTTTATTTTTTATAATATTAGTTCTTACTAATTTTACTTTTTTACTTTTTTTTATTTTAAGTGCTAATTGCTACACTTAAGCTGAATTAAATATTTATATAAAATACAGTGAAAAAATTAAATGCCTACCTGACCCAGCCAGGAATCGAACCTGGGTCTTCCGCAATCCGGGCGGCTGCACTGGCCGCTATGCTACAGGGAAGGCTGACGTAAGTACTGAATTTTTCCACTGTATTTTATATAAATATTTAAAATATATATTTATGACTTAGTAATGTTTGAAGAAATAAAACAAAATTTGTTATATATTTAATTATCTATATTTATTTATGTTTACCCACACGTATCGAACACATTACATTACATAATTTTAAAATATTTTTAATATGTGTAGTCGACCATAAAATAGCTTTATCACCCTTAGGCTGAAAGCCATTTGCATAATTATCACAAAACAACAAAGTCAATTTTTGCTTACAAGACCAAGTCACATATAACAGATAACGTTTACGGAACAGGTGACGTTAATAGCACATTGAACATTAATTTTGAATCTTAGTGATATTTTATTTGAATTTAAGTTTTTTCAAAAGTGGTAAAGCTATTTTATGCTCGACTATACAAATACCAAATAGCGATTAATTATGTATACTACAAATACAAAATAGGTACTACAAATTATTTATTGTGTAACTAATAATTGGTTCCACTTTGATGTGACGTTCACTCACACCATTAAATGTTAAGTATAGATGCATGCCCCCAAGCTTTTGTGGACACCTTATCGAGCGTAACAAGTCGCTTATCATCGTTGCAAGATAACGCTATTTTATTTAGACTACGCGTAAAAATATCGTGTTTGATTGATTTAAATAAAACGTTTGTCTTTCGTATTATATCCCCGTGATATAAAGTCCTTTTATAATCCGATAATGTAATTTCACGAACGACAGATGTTTTTACACCCTTTGCTTTTTTAATAGTGTTTTCAATCGTTTTTATACAATATAATTTTGAACGTAGTCCCACAAATTCAGTAATGATATTCCTACCCATTTCGTCCTTAAAGAGACCGGGGACCTTTTTATTTAAAAGCGGTAAATTATATGAATTTTGTGTAGAAAAGTTACTTGTATCAAAATAATTTAGAAAATATTGTTTCAAATCTTCATAAAAGTCTCTGGTTTCGATTTGGTAAACAAAGCTATCTGTATCCGTATAGCACATACGTAAGCGATTTCTATATGACGGTTCAAAAATTGAATAATGGAAATCGTACATGTGGCTTTTAGACAATTCTAATACTGTAAATCCGATGTATATTGGCTTATCTAAAATTACACGTTCCGGTTTTGTTTGTATTGCAGCTAAATTTTCTGAAAAAACTGTAACGCTATGGAAACTGGAGTTCGCGATTAACTTAGCAGCACTATTTCTTTTTTTCGTTTTGTTATTCTGATCACTCCATTCATTAACTAAATGCACATTAACCCTTTTCTCATTGTTTTCCAATGTTTTGCCAAAAATACTATTATTAAGCAATTTAAAAAAGTCTTGTTCAAACGCAGACTGAGCTTTTTGTCTCAAACTGGTATTAAGATCGATGTATTGTTTTAAATAAGGACTTTGTCGGAATACTATAACCCGGTGAATTTTTTTTAATGTCAAACCATGTTTTAAACATGTCTTCAAATGAACATAATGAATGACGTAAAAATATTTATCATAAAGATTAGGTACAAGTTTAGGAGATTTTCCTCCGGGAGGGATGCATTTTTCAGGACAAAATGGTAAGTCATTATGTCTATCGTGTAATTCTTTCGGATAGCTCAAGTCAACTTCCAAAATGTAACCGTATTCCGCGTCGTCGGGAATATTAACGAAATCATGCTTATCAATTTCTTCACTTTTTAAAAATCTAAAATTTGATAATGACAAAGACTGGCACATGCTGAATCCATACAAATTATTACAATCTATGTAAACTACATAGGTATCTGGTTTGAGGGGGTCATATTCAGGCATGTATTTGTTATTGGCTTTAGCGTGTCTGTGTGAGCACATACATACCCCTCATCTTATACCAGATTGGATCATACGCACTATAGCAAGGTTATCGATGAGTTCTAATTCAACCCCTGTTTTGAAAAGCATCACATCAAAAGACAAACTAGGTGCAGTTATATAGAAAGCCGGATCTAATTGATAATTAAGCTTACAAGTTTGTCTAAACTTTTCAAAAATATCTGTTAATAGGAGAACATCGTTTTTAAATACAAGTCGGTGTATTCACCTAAGTTTTTTATGTTAAATTGAGTCCATACTGATTGTGCATGTTGAAAATCTTCATCAGTAATGTGCTCATTTACAAGAGAATTAAAAAACATGTCCTTTTCTGGAAGAGATCGTTCTTCAAAACGCTCCCAACAATTAACGTAGCCATAAGGGTAGATACCTTTTCGTGTAAGTAAATTGAATTGTGTTTGAATAGGAAAATGCGTTCGTAAATGTTCAAACTCTTCTTTTTTTATAGTTTTGCTTAACTTTTCTAAACTAGCCCCTAAGAATTTGAACGAGTCTACAAACCGTAACTGTATAAATTCCCCATCCAAAACAGGAATAAATTTCGTAAAAGACACATAATTTTCTTTCGTTTTAGGTATAATCTTAATATTTCCTCGCAATTTACCTAGTTCTTTAATAAACAAATGGCAATCATAACCACCCAAATTATGAAAAAAGATAGGAATAAACTTCGGTGTTTTGTATTGCAGATTACAATATTTATGTGCTGCACCCCGATATAAACCGGTTATATGACAATGATCACGCACTTTATCAGAAAACAAGAAATGCTGACAAATATGACACCGAGTGGCTTGCTTATAATCTGCGGCATCTTTTTCTGTAAAAATCATGGGAGAATTTTTGCACAAAATTAAATAAAGCTCTTGAACATTGCGGTAAATACACTCTATAAATTTACTATCACAGTCTTGACCTCGATACGTAACATAGCGATTATAACTTGCGTCCGTAGAACATACTATGTTATATGCAAACGCGGCTGGAATATGCCGTTGCAGTGTTTTTGTGTTTTCCGTATCTGAAATTGTATTATTGTCTTTATGTTCTACTAAAATAGTCTCAAAATCAGCATATATTACGAAAGGAACGTTTTGTTTTCGGCCATAATTTTGAAATTTAATTACTGACCCTTTTTCTGGCAAAACGGTAACGATTCCGCTACATACATGATTTTCAATTTCTTCACATGTAGTAAAAAAAACTAAACACGTATCACAAAAATATAGTTTACCGTGATGAGCAGTAATTTGATTTCTAATAAGCCGAGATAAATCTTTGATAAGACAGTAATGAGAGGTCTGTCTGTTTTCTAACAGTAACAAATAAATAGTCTTTTTATTTTTATTGCTTTCAGATTTATACAAAGGTCCTATAATAGTTTTATTTTTCTTTAAACCAAAAATAACGAAACATAAGTTTGGATTGTTTTTTTCAAAAACATTAATGTCTGCAAACGTAACAGGAAAAGTTATGTGCTTGATATTTAAAACATCTCGGAAGTGAGGATAAGACGATATCCGCTCAGAGTGTTTTTGAGTTGGATACAAAGCCGCTGTTACGCTCCATAAAAAACAAAACTGATCCTTGTTTTTGACATTTACACAAGCTTTCTTATTTTGTATACATTTAGGTAGTTCTATGTAAGACGATCCTCCTAATGGCTGGTATTTGTTTATATTAATTTCCAAATGTGAATTACTCAAAAATGCCCAACCGCTATCACGCTCTTGAAACTCTTCTATTTTCTTTTTCAATGAATTAACTACCGTTGAAAATATACTACTAAAATCATTATAAGTGTAAATTATAAAATTTTTTGTGTTAAAGGATTTCATTTCCTGTAAACCATTTTTAAATAGTACGAAAATGGCAAAGAGTTCAAAATTTACTTTTAAGCACGTATGTTTGTTTAAAGTTTCGTCTAAAAGGTGCTTTATTTTAATAGAAATAGAATTTAAAAAAGTATCTAAAGAGACTTGATTTTCAGACTCGCAGGCGGTGATTCGGTACGAAATGATACGAGAGCGAAATGCTGAACCTACAATTTCCACACCATCGCTAATCAGCTGGCTAGAATTATTTTGTTTATGTACACGACTCCGTAAATGTCCTATCCATGACTTCGAACAGACAGATGTGTTACAAATAGCGCAAAATGGCATGTTGCAGAACCAAAAATTAGTTACTAGAATAACAAATTAAAAAGAGTACCTACCTAATTTTACCTATTTAGTAAATATTGACATACAAAAAAAATAATTCAAAAGTATTAAATTTATTAAAGTGGTAAAATGGTATGTTACAGAACCATAATCTAGTTACTAGAATAACAATTTAAAAAATAATTCTAATTTTTCCTTTCGGAAATAGTTACGAATATCAATACAAAAAATTTAAAAGTAAAAAATTGATCAAAGTAGATACTAAGTAAATAAAATATTTTGATAGCTTATATAAATTTAATAGCGTTGCTAAAATAAGTAGGCTCGCTGTCTTCAAATATCAAGTATGCCTGAACTAGAATAACAAATTACAAAAGAGTACGTACCTAATTTTACCTATCGTAAATAGTTACATACTTTAATCATTACAAAAATGTTAAAAAATTTATTAAAGAAAATAGTAAAAAGAAAAATTGATAATTTATTTAAATTTGATAGCGTTGCTGTAATAAGTAGGCTCGCTGCCTTCAAAAATCGTGTAAGCCAGACCCAGAAAGTCTTGCAGGACTTCCCACTCACGCGATTGCTCACCGCACTGTAGCTTCACAGATGCTAGCGCCTTCTTGTAACGCTCTTCTGCAGGACTGCTTCTCGCGTCGTCAGTATGGTAGATCTTCAAGTCCACGTAAAACTTCCCGGAAGTGGACGCGACGCGGCGACATTGGCCCGAAGAAACCCGGGATGTAAAACTCGATGCCAGCCCGCGACTGGTGTCCTTGATGCTCGACGCCTGCTCGTCCTTACTTATTATCGAAAATAAGTTTTTCGTTTTTTTCGCTCTGTGAACAAAAAAGTTTTATTAATATTACTTCGTTTTATTAATATAACTTCGTAAAAATATTTGTTTAGGATTAGGTTTTGTAGCATTCTAATTACCTATGTAGGTACATTAATGATTTTAGAATTATAAAATTAGACCACATTGCTTTATAATGTTAATAATTTTTAACAAGTTTAAATATTTATACGTAGTATCCATAACACAAGTTCTAAAGAAACTTGGGTTAAGATAAATTAGCTAGGCAGTAGTTGGTGGGATTGTAAGAAATTTATTATATTAGTACTTAAAAGTAAAGATAAAAATCATTTTTAAATATTCATATAAAAAATTACCTAGGAGCAGGAGACGTTGACAGAGCTTGGGCATTGGCGACTGGAGCAATGGTTGTCTTGCGTTTTCTCGGCTTGGGCACAGCCACAGGGACGACTGGACTGGGCGGACTTGTTTTTTTCTTGCTCGGCCTTGGTGATGGCACCTCAACTGGCGCTACCTCTTCAGCACTAGAAGTGTACTCTGAGTCCGACCTATGTATGGAAAAAACACGTCAATATTATAGTAGAATAAAAATAATTAAAAGAAAAAAGTTATATAAAATTAAAATATATACTTACTAACATTTTAATTGGGAAGCTTCTCGACTGCTCACAAGAAAATCACAGAAATTAATGAAATTATTGGGACAAAATCCGTAATTTATGTGATCAATAAATAAATCGTTAGCAAAAATTTAAATCAGTTTTTTAAAACCTAATTACTATGTAATTTCGTACAAATTTGTTACTTATTAATTTCTACATAATATAAAATTAAAAAACAAATTAGTAAAGCACTTAATACCTTTTGAATCAGAATATTGTCGTTCCTTTGATGCTACCTTCCGAGGAAACGTTTTGTATTACACCATGTTGCAGTTTGAGTAAAAAACAAAACTCCCACGTGTATGACAATTTCTTAAATGTCTAAACAAATCCTGTGGTGTTATTAGGTTTTGTTGAGTAGTGAATTAGCATTACACAGCACAACTAATTTTTTCCAAACACTAAAGAGAGGAGCTCGATGGCGCATTGGTTAACGCGCTCGGTCTGCGAGTACTGAGGTTAAGCAACTTTCGCAAAGGTCGCTCATCGGATGGGTGACCAAAAATTTATCACCTCGAGCTCCTCCGTGCTTCGGAAGACTTGTGCCCCAGCAGTGGGGATATTAAATGAGCTGATGATGTTGATGATGATGATGAATTAGCATTTACTACTCGGTCAACATAACTTAACCTGCAGGTTACTTGGATAAAAACTTATTATTATTATCAACTTCAATTATCAACTTTGAAAGAATTATTCTAGATTTATATAGCAAAGATAATATTACTAAAAACTCTGTCTCTCTTGCATCATGTTTTTAACCACACAGCAACGAAAACCATCTCCACCAAGTGGTGGAGATGGATGTGCAAGTGCACTATCGGACTCCACGAACTAATAATTCACCTTAATTAGTTGAAGTTATTTTACCAAATTCAAAATCATATAAGACCCTGATAATTATTTTCATCGCTTAAAATGCTTACATTTAGGCATTTTTTATATTGTCGGATTTATAATATCCATTACAACATGATGTAAATAACATAACTCTAAAATTACAATCCTTACACACACAAACGTTCAATTAACGCTGAATCTGCTATAATACAATGTTAGACCAAGAGTCATCGTAACTGAATTAAAGCTTTCGTAATGTTATCATTACTATTATTATCATTTCATCGTATTATATCAGTGATAAAAAAAAGATATGTATTATATAATTATTAATTATTATTTATATTATATTATTTAATAAATAAATTTACCACAACTAAAATCTATTGTATATACAAACGATGGATATTTATAATAATTGTGTTATAACGAGCAGAATGATCAAGCCGACTTTTGAAGAAATAAATAAATAGTACCTAAGTAATACTCTTGTCTCTTAAAGCAGTTCCGATGAGACTCAAATACTGCTAAATGTACTTGGTATTTAGTTTGTCTAGGCATTTGTAAGTACATTAAATTAACCATTGATATATTTTATAACAGTATTAGTGGAAATACATGTTATTATTGGTCCGCAATTGTAATGTTCATATAGGTCTAGCTCTTGGTCTAATCGCTGCAGTGCACATTCCCACGACCGCGTCATTGTGCATGCAAGCATCAGTTGGAATACTTCTTCTTCTTCAAAAGTCACTGCACTTGTGAACTGTTTAAAATATATTGTTGGTGTAAGTGAAAGTTGGTGGTTTATGGCCCGTTCCCCTATCCAACCATGGGGAAGGCTCGTGCCCCAGCAGTGGGGACATAAATGAGTTGATGATGGTGATGATGAAGTGAAAGTTCTAAATTTGAATAAAAAAATATGAATTCAAACAAGAAGACCAGAAAATTGTGTAAGTAAACCTTTATACATTAGTTTAGTCTCAAAATAATTTTCTCTATGTAAAACCTTTTTTCTAAAAAAGGGCTCGAACAAGGTCGTATGAATAACGTCTATTATTGATTGAATAACTTTACACAATTGTAAAATGTGTTTAAAAGTTTTAAAAGTAAGACTTTGACTGAGCCCTTTTTTAGAAATTGGATATATTTAGAAGAAATAAAATTAAATCGATTTGTTGAGCTAGTTGGCTCTAGTCAACCACTTAAGTTACTATTTTTTGCAATAAATAAAAAATAAAAAAATAAAAAGAGCTTGTTTTTCTTGTCAATGATAAAAGAAAAAGAAATCATAAAGTAATTTTTATTTCCAGGTTCTCAAAAAACGCTTTCATGTGTCTGAAGAAGATATTTGACCGTGAACATAAAATGTGAGTAAACATTTATAAAAAAACATTTTTAAAAACAAATTTTAAGCATTTTTTTATGTGATCGTTAAAAATACAATCTTTATTCTGTTATTTGCTGATAACTTATATTTTATTAACTTTTTATTTATCTTTTTGAGATTTACATTCTAATTTTAATTCAATAATTATTTAAATTTTAACTTTTAAGCATTCACAATACAATTTTTATTTTAAAATAATGAAAAAGAAGTACCTATAAGGAATCACATAGAAGTTGTGAGACGGCTCCACTATTTCGTAATACTTAATTTTCAATGTTTCAATACAATCATTATTTTTATTTTCAGATTTTTTCACTGACGTGCTCTGCAGAAATTTGTTTAAGACCACGACAAGGATATAAGTTAGTGATAGCTAAGGTAAACAAGGTAAGGTAAACAAGCTAAGGCAAACAAAACAACAAACGGTTATGCAAAAGGTAATTTTTGTAGTAATTATTTTAGTAATTAGCTAAACGAGGTTTGAATAGGTTGGTCGGTGCGTGATCTTACCACGGGCTCGCAGAGAGATACTTACCATGGGTCTCTCAACCGATACTGAGTTAGGAGTCTGTTCGATGCGTGATCTTACCACGGGCTCGCAGAGAGATACTTACCACGGGTCTCTCAATCGAACAGCTAGGCAGTGCTCGGTGCGTGATCTTACCACGGGCTCGCAGAGAGATACTTACCATGGGTCTCTCAACCGATACTGAGTTAGGAGTCTGTTCGATGCGTGATCTTACCACGGGCTCGCAGAGAGATACTTACCACGGGTCTCTCAATCGAACAGCTAGGCAGTGCTCGGTGCGTGATCTTACCACGGGCTCGCAAGAGATACTTACCACGGGTCTCTCAACCGACGCTGAGTTAGAATTCTGATTCGTAGTGTATTATTGGGCTTTCTGGCCAACCGCAGTGAGCGAAGCGAACGATCGGTAGCGAAGCGGACGAGTGGTGGGCCAGAATGCCCAATAATACACTACTGTTATGTAATTTTGGTTAAGGGTGATGTTTGTGAGTCGTGTTAGTTAGTGATTTAGAGGATGATTCGAAATAGGTATATAGTTTTGACGGGTTTATATGTGCCAAGTTCTTCGAAGTTTAATTCTTCGAATAGCTAAATCCAAGTCGGGTTTAGGTTGAATCATTCTTGTATGTATTATTTTTCCCGTTTCCGCTAGGATGTGTAGTGATGTATAGAAATGGGTAGAAATGTAAAAAAAAAAAGTTGGAAAAAAATTTTTTTTGTTTAAAAAATTTATTTTTTTCCCCAGGTCGGGAGGAATGTAGAGTTTATACCATGTTAGGGCGCTGGCTGGTTTTACTTTATAGTAATTTGTAAAAAACGTAATTTGAATTGACAAGATGTCAAAACGGGAATTGAGGAGAACGATCTGAAGTGCCAACATGGGTAGACTTGACCATGTTATTTTTATATTGTAAATATGTAATTGTAAATGTATATAAAAGTATACAATAAATGAACTCGTATACTAAATAAAGGTTGTTGTTATTAAAACAAACGCCCCCCAACCTTTACGAGTTCCACAGTACCTATATACTTAGATAAAGTTTTAAATGAGCGACTTATTATAATTTTATTTGGGTTACACTATCTATTTAGGTACAGGTACCTAATAAAATTTGCATTATTATTGACTTTTTATTGATTGAACCTTGTTCAGAAATTTAGAAATCGGTAACGAAAAAAGGAAGAGAAAGGAAAATATGACGCTGTTTCATTGATTATCCAATATTTTTCTATAGGTACGTACTCGGTATCATGGGAATAGGAAAAATAAAATATTATATTTTTTTAACATCTCTTTCATTTATATAGGTATTAACCTGTAGGTGCCATAAAGCAAATAATATGCATTATTTGTTTGTACATTTTGTTAAGGCAAACTCGTCGTATCACCAAACGCCTCATTTTGTAAGTAAATGAGAACGGGCCCTTGCGAGAAAGGGCCATATCACGAAAGGGCCTAAATCGTCCTTATTCCGTTAATAATAATAAATCTTCACAATAGCTCTCCTCACGCAATCTTGCGTCATTTGTTTCTGCGCGCTGCAACGTTAGTGACGTCACCAATGAAAGCTTCCGTAACGAGTGTACCGTCCGGAAAATTGGTAAAGCAACGGAGGGTAGGGGAGCTCGATCACATCAGCCTTTGCAATAGGGTATTATGGACACCCGAATCGACACAGGCTTAGTACTGATTGGAATAGGGGAGGTCAGTTCAAAGCGGCCACCTTAACTTTAAATTAAGAAAAAACCTATAAAACGATACATTTTTTAAAATAATTTTATACTAATAGGTAGAGAATTTATTGATTTTTTGTAATTTGCAATTTAAATTTCGCGCAAATTTAAATATAAGCCTTAGATTTGTAGATTACAAAAACATGTCAAAAAACCGCTTTGCCCGAGGGGTTGCCCAAAGCGGCCATAGTGGTAAGGGCATAGAGGCCACCCCAATAATTCTTCGGAAATGTTTATTTTTTGTTGAAATATATCGTGCTAGACAAAATAAGAATCCAAAAAAAATTATTAAAAACATTATTTATTATTATTAAACATAATATTATATATTTTTTAATAAAATAATCAACATTTTCTACCCGTTTTAATCACAATCAGTCTTAAAAGTAATTTGACTTAAATTTAATGTTATAATTATAAATTTAGTTTAAAAACTTCTGAACTAATAGGAACTTTGAATCAGATTTAGTTTTTGTTAATATTTATTAATTTTATTAATCAACAGTCAGTAATCTTACTTTAAGTCTTCCAACAGTCTTAAAATATTGAAATATTTAATACTCTAAAACTTAAAAATCTTTCATAAAAACCATTAAAATAAAATAAAACTTTTTGTATAAAACATCAATATTTTCTGCTTTATCCTAATTATTTATCATAATCGGTCTTAAAAGTAATTTAACTTAACTTTGTAATATTTAGTTTAAAACTTTAGTTAAAATTTTAGGAACTACTACCTATTAGGTTGATACTTGACATTTTTTATTAATCACAGTTACTTCTATTACTTAATTCTTTCAACAGTCTTTATCTTTTATCAAAATTAATCCTCTTTTTTTAATAAAACAATTAAAATTAAATTATAACAACAGAGATCAGATTTATTGACAGTTATCACAGTAGTAAGCTCCAGTTCCGGAATATGTCGTACACGATTCATGAGCCCATAACTGGCAGTCATCACAGCGAATCCAGTCCTCTACGGGTGGATCTTCATATGGCTCCATGCAAATCAGACAAAAATAATTTTGGTTTGTGACATTATCGCAGTTTTTTGGTGTATTATTCTTAGTCTTGGATGTTTTTCCCTTCGTATTAGTACGACGTACAGCTTTTTTTTGCGTTCCAGATGACCCTGCCTTTTCAGACAAATTTTCCTTTAAGTTCTTCACAACTCTTTTCTTTTTAGCAGCATCAGCTTTAAGTTTTTTAGTTAACTTTTCCCTTTGCTCGTCCTTAATGGGGGTGCTTGTTAAAATTTCAGCCCGCTGAGCTTTCCTTCGTCGAGTGGTTATATTTGGTTTCATTTTTGGTATTGGTTTAATTGCCATGATTCTTATGTAGCACATATTTGGCACTGCGAGAGTATTATCTGGGGAGGACTTTTTAACTGGTGAAGTTCTTGTAATAGGTGGTGTGACTAGTCCCCCTGTATTCATAGTAGCATTAGGAGTAACTGCTCTGACGGAATTGAGTATTAGGGCATCAAAAATAGGAGTAATAGGTCTAGACAGTTACCATTGTAGATTGCTCATTATTCAAGAATTGTTCGATATCCGAATAAGATCCATCTATTATTAATTGATCAATAATTGAAGGATACGGTGTTCTCGAGGGATCTTCGTCTACTGGCAATGTCTGTCTTTGCTGTTGATTATCAGATTGCGTCGGGTTATCAATAATCGTAGTAGTCGGTGTTCTCGAGGGATCTTCATCTACTGGCAATGTCTGTCTTTGCTGTCGATTACCAGATTTCGTCGGGTTTTCTATACAAGGCAGATTCTCCATGGTCGTTGCTGGTAAAAAATCAGCATCATCTAAAATAAATCTATTTGGAGGCCACAGGCCCGTTTTTTCGAAGCTACTTACAGCGTTCTGGGTTATTGCCGCTCGCAAATAGGCAGTTCCAAACAAACCAGCCACATCTTTTTGATTGATTATCCGACCCACGTGAGTTTTTTGGAATGTCGCCACACTTCGCTCAAAATATGTTTTTAATGGCCCATAAACACAGAAATCTAGGGGCTGCATCCGGTGCGTAGTGTGTGGTGCCAGTGATAAAAATATGACATTATTCTTGGAGGCAAGTTCTATAGCTGGCAAGAACTTATGTGACTCGTGATTGTCCATGACAAGCAGTACTTTTTTCTCTACTGTCGGACGCACTGTATCTATAAAAAAACGAAGTCACTCCAAGAACACAGCGTCATTGGTCCACCCATTATCACTGACAGTGGCTTGGGTGCCCGGAGGCGCTCCATCCAGAAGGTTCGGTGCCATTATTTTCCTTGCAAAAATCATTAAAGGTGGTATAAAGGAACCCGCAGCATTACAACAGCAAATAACTGTCGTTGTTCTTCCTCGCTCGGTACTGGCAATGTGACCCACTTGCTTTTTGCCCAGTTTTGGTAAAACTCTTGGAGGTTTGTTGGAAGATGTTTGTACCCCAGTCTCGTCCATATTATAAATACGCAATGCGTCAATTTGATGTTTTCAATTTCAGCTTCCAGCAGGTCAAAGAATCGATAAACTTGGGGTCTGTTGAAGCCCCGGGCTCTGGCGATTGATGTAGGTTCTGGTCGTCTCAAGGTCAAACTAGGATGACGCGTGATAAATCCTTTAGAAAAATCGTGTCCGGCGGTTTCATTCATAAAAGGATGTGGAATATGATTTGCTTCAGCATATTCAAATACAAGCTGCAGAAAATCTTCCTTTAAAGGCAAAAAAAGAGGTTGTCCATATGAAACATGTACTCTAGGAGCTCTTCTTCTTGCTCTGGGGTAAATACTGTTGTAAATCTACCAAGTTTTTTGATGGCAGATCCTGTTTGCAAGTGTCTTCTGAGAGTTGTACGAGGGATATCGTATTTTATTGCGATAAATTTAACTGAGCCGCGCTTTTCATTTATATCTTTGATTGCTCGGGCCATCATAACTTCATCCCAAGACGCCTGGGTACTTTTACGTTTGTAATTGTTGACCATCTAAACAAAATAACTGAGCATTATCAATCGAATCATAATATTTTAATAAGGGCAAAGCGGTCACCTGGCCACTTTGCTCGATCCGCTTTGCCTTTATCGCCCATTTTGTTATAAAAATTAACTACTCACACATTATTTATCAAATTTTGGAGCTAATACTAAAGAAATAAAGCCAAATCGACAAGTAACAATACACGTGTAATGCAAGCATTTAAACTTAAACAGGTTTGACCAAAACAGGTCAAACTTACCTTGTATTATTTTAACAAATGACGCGAAAACGTATTTTTCGTCACTAAGCGCCACCCACTCGATCCCACCGCTTTCGAATGACTGATCGGCACGAGGCGGGAGGTATAATACGCGTGCAGAATGGCAACATCGCGCTTTCACTTCAAATATCCGAAAAATTAATCGTGGCCGCTTTGCCTTCTATGGCCGCTTTGAGCTGACTTCCCCTACGTATGATTCATGATCATGAGTCGATTCATAAAAATATTTTATTGACTAAGCAAAATTATACATAAGTGCATGTGACATAATCAGTGTTAAAAATTGTTCTGGCGTGTTTTGTAATTTATTAACGAGTCAATGGTTTCATAAGTGTATAAAAAATGTGTAATAAAAATCTATATTAATAAAAATCTATATTAATAAAAATCAATTGCCGAAATGATTGTAAGCGCATCACTGTCCCTGTAGAATGGCTGCACCTATTTGGCTAATTATTTTTTGTTGTGTTCTTAATTGTCAGGACAAGGTTTGTTTGAAATAATTTTTTTGAAAATTCGTCACGGAATACAGGATGTTCACGCAGACGTTCCAAAGTGACAAAGACGTGAGATCGCGGTCAAATACTTGCCTATAAAGGATAAAAAAAAATAACTGAGCAATAGGTACGTGTGCTCCTGACCAGCGTAGTAAATATAATCTTTCTTGTATAGTCTCTTGAATATTTTAGTATTCCGAAATAAAAATCCTATCATCCTACATATATACAGATCTTATCCCATCATCCTCTACACACATTGTCAATACTTATTGATTAAAACGGAGCACCGAGTTCAATGTGAGCCCACTTAAATTTTTCACATTTTTACTTTTCTACTTAACCATCTGGCCCAGCGCTGCCAATAGGCACCACTGGCAGGGTCACCATGTAATGCCCCCTTTTCACGCCGGCAGACGCATCCGCAGACGCCATCTGCGGATGCGTCGGCCGACGTGTAGAGGGGGTGATTTGCGCGTCTGTGGTAGTCAATAGTCAATAGTCAATAGTCAAAATATATTTATTCAATAAACTCAATTAATAAGTACTTTGAAACGTCCAAATATTTTTTAACCTACCACCCATTCAGGACATCATTTTTTAACTGTGGCAAAGAACGCGCAAGAAACCACAGCGCACAGAAGCAACGACATTTACAAAATATGTATATATTATATGTCGTTACCAGGTCACAAAATACAAAATATGAATTTGAAAGTAAATAGTTTAATTAAATATGGTGCTCTTTAAAAATTAATTATAGGCAATTAGAAATAGCTGTTGGAGTAGGTACTTGGAGCGTTTCAGACCCAAGCTGTTTTGTCTTCTGTATAATCCGACACTTTATAATAAGCTTTTTTATAAAGCTTTTCTTTGATTTTGATTTTAAATTTATCAAGATCTAATTTCTGAATATCATTTGGTACTTTGTTGTATAATCGTACACACAGACCCTTAAAAGAATTATTTATTTTATGGAGCCTAGTATAAGGCACTGCTAATTTGTTCTTACTTCTAGTATTTAATTTGTGAATATCACTGTTTTTTGAAAACATTTCAATATTTTTATGAACATACACAAGATTTTCATAAATATATTGTGATGCAACTGTCATTATACTTATATCCTTAAATCTCTCTCTGAGAGAGTCACCAGCCTGTAGGTTATATATTGCTCGAATAGCCCTCTTCTGCAGCACAAAGATAGTTTGAATGTCGGCAGCATTTCCCCACAGTAAAATGGCGTACGACATTACACTATGAAAGTAACTGAAATAAACTAATCTCGCTGTATCAACGTCAGTTAACTGACGGATCTTCATTACTGCATAAGCCGCAGAGCTAAGTCTATTCGACAATTTAGCTATATGTGGGCCCCACTGAAGCTTGGCATCCAACGTGATGCCTAGAAACACAGTGGTGTCCACAGGATTCACATTCTTATCTTTAATTTGTACACTAGTTATTACCTGCTTAACATTAGGCAATACAAATCTTACACATTTGGTTTTTCCCTCGTTTAATAGCAAGTTATTAACACTAAACCAGTGAACAATCTTTGAGACCGCATTATTCACATCGTCATAATTTGGGTGTCGTCGTTTCACTTTGAATAAAAGTGAAGTATCATCAGCAAACAATACTATCTCATGACTGTCTTTTACAAAATAAGGTAAGTCATTAATATAAACCAAAAACAAGAATGGACCAAGTATTGAACCCTGCGGAACTCCCATTTTAACCACTGATCCCGGAGATCTTTTACCGTTAATGTCGACCTTTTGAATCCTGTTACTCAAGTATGATATTAGAAGGCTCAAAGAAGCATCCCTAATTCCATAGTGGTTAAGCTTCCTGACCAAAGTTTCATGTAAAACACAATCAAAAGCCTTGGATAAATCACAAAATACCCCTAGGGCATCCTGTGATTCCTCCCAGGTATCAAATATTTGGATTAAAAGCTCAACACCGGCGTCAGTTGTAGAGCGACCCCTAGTAAAACCATATTGTTTACAATGTAAAAGTTTATTTTTATAAAAATGAATTTGCATTTGATCAAGCATTAACTTTTCAAAAATTTTACTAAATGTGGGTAGCACAGAAATAGGTCTAAAGTTAGAGGGGTCAGAAGTGCTACCTGAGTTAAATAATGGAATTATTTTACAATATTTCATGAGGTCAGGAAAAACACCACAGTCAATGCATTCATTAAATATGCAAGCTAAAACTGGAGCTATTGTCATAATTACAGATTTAGCGACGTCCACGGAATTACCCCACAGATCAGCAGTTTTCTTTTTATTGAGAGTGTTAAATGTTTTTATTATATCTATAACACAAATTTTTTGAAAACTGAAATTATTTTTACAATCTTTAACATTCTCCTTCAAAACAGATTCAGCTACAGTGGGGGAGGAAATCAAGGCTTTTGTAGTTGAAACTGGAATGTCAGTAAAAAACCTCTCAAATGCTGCAGCAACATCAGCATCAGAAGTCAAGGTTTTATTATCACAATTTAAATTGTACTCATTATTACGACTTTTGACCTTTCCTGTTTCACTATTTATAATATTCCATGTCATTTTTATTTTGTCATTACTATTCTTAATCTTAGAACTCAGATAGTTTGCCTTGGCTAATCGACATACTCTTTTGAATAACTTTGAATAATTTTTAACATATAATTTGAAGTCATCGCTGGTGTTATAGTTGCGCTCACCATAAAGTTCATAAAGGCGTTTCCTACTTTTGTGAATACCAATTGTAGCCCATTCATTAAAAGTTACAGTACCACTAACTGAGATCTTTTTTGGAATAAAAGTTTTATTAAATTCTGAACAATAAATGTTAAAAAAATTATTATAAAAGACATTAGGGTTGTCATTGTATTCTAAATAATTTAATTTTGTATCTAGATTGCTTTTAAAGCGTTCCAGCCGACCTGCAGTTTTTGGTACAACAGTGATATTCTTTTTCGTCACTTGTTTACGCTGGTGTGGAAAGCTGACCATTTGGCCACAATGATCAGAGTCCAGGTTATTAATAATTTGCTTAGCCAGTGGTTTTACATTTGTATATATGTTATCAATACAGGTGGCCGAAGTGGCAGTTATTCTTGTCGGCTCCAAAAATAAATGATTCAAGTTGTATGATAGAAATAGGTTTTTAATTTTAGTTGACATCGTGGAATTTTCTAACAAATTAATATTAAAATCCCCGCAAACAATTATTGTTTTACCTACATTACGGACTTTATGTAATGCCTCATCCATAACTTTTTCGAAAAAATCATATGATGCTGAAGGAGGTCTGTACACACTTAATACAACAAACTGCTCCAACTCCACACAAGCTATTTCTATTGTTCGCTCAACCGAGAGGCTCACTATGTCTTTGCGTTCCTTTAATTTAAACTTTTTACTAACAATAATTAAGGAGCCACCATGTATTGCATTTCCTCGACTGAACGAACTTCCTACCAAATGATTCTTAAAATTGAACATGAACTGATGGTCTTTAAGCCAGTGTTCTGTTATGCAAAGAGTATCAATTTTATTACAGTTCATGAACAATTCAATCTCCAAATCTTTGCCTTCCTTCCTTGGATGTTCTGGTGGACAATGTTTAAAGATTGTACATTTTTTAAATTTAATGATTGACATGGGCTTTTGCTAAAGCTATTTTTACATTCATTTAATTTCATTTTACTAACAAACATTTCGCAAGAGTTTTCCTCTTTTGTCATATAATTTAATTTGAATAATTAATTGGAATGTCAGTAGAAACACTACTGACGTCTATGTCAAATATACATTGCTCAATAGAAGCAACTTGTTTAGCCAAGTTTTTGGCTGACGTTTGAATACAATAGGATAGCGATAAAGCTATTTGTCGCTTAAAATAATTTGGCAGATAATAACTATCTCTTGTCAAATAAAAATTACTAACATAATTGTTAGTGTCAATTAAATGCATTATGTCATTTTTGCAAAATAAATGTAATGTCAGGTTAAGCTTATGAAAGGTATTTAACGTCTGCAGATGTTTCTGCCTCGCATCCGACTAATGTCGGTTTTTGTGACACGCATCAAAGGGATTCGGCGCCAACGTCCGGCGTCTGCCGACGCATCAGTTTGATCGGAGTTGCGATTGAAAGTACCGAGGAAACTTTTAAGTTTATTGAGCTATATCTAGCTGAAAACTGTCTGTGGAATCCTAAAAATAAATATCACAAAAATAAAAATGCTGTAAGTAGATATACTACCTAGGTATAAATCAATATAGTACTTAGTTAACTAAGTACTTATTTCAATTCATTTGTAATTTGTGTAAATCGCGTGACAATGCAATATTATGATGACATGGTGCTGATCTGATGATGGAATTGGAAGGTGGCCATAGGAGCTAGAATGTGCGAGTGCGAGTTGCGTCTGCCCAGAATAAACATAGACTGATCGACCTACAGACGTGTGGATAGGTCGTGGAAATTCATCTGCGGATGCACCTGCCAATGTCCGCGGACGCGTCTGTAGACGTGTAGAGGAGACATAATGTGGGGATGGTTGGGTGAGGTAAGTCACACACTACACAGTAATCTAATTATTGCAAATTAATGATCTACTGAACACTATGTTTTTACTGATACCTCACGGATAAACGGTTAGATAACTAATAACTACAAGTAGGCAATAATAGCGTAATGTAAGTATTTAGGTAATTGATTATTGCACAATATTATAATATTTTCGACAATTAATAATTTAAGATTGTTATCGAGATTCTATACTACAATTACTACTGGGCTTTTAACGTTATTTCCGTGAAAAGATAACGCTTTAAAATGTTTGTCTAGGTAGTCCTATATTATATTGGTCCGGTTTTGGAAGGGGGCTGCGGGGCGTCGTTTTTCTGTGTTTGGTGTGGGAGTTTTGGGTGCCGCGTCGGCGTGGTGTTTCCTCTTAACTCGTAATCCCTACGCGCGCGCGTAAACCCTGCGCTCCTGATGGACGTCAAATCGATATCGAGTCGGCTGTGCTTATCGGAATATGAACGCTCGGGTCACGAGATAGGTTTCAGTTTCGCGTGGAGGTCGTTGGAGGGTGAACCTTCTGTACGGTAGTAGTATTAGTTATTCTGTGCTTGTACCAAGACGAATAACGAAACAATTTTAAAACACACAAGTTTATGCTTATTAATTTTTAACGTTTTTTTATGCTTAAGTTTTTATAAAAAAAGATATTTGAATGATTAAAAATGTCAACCTTATTGGTTAGGTACTAATGTTTTCCAAAACTCATTTCAGCCGCTACTTTATTTTACTTCAAAAACTCTCCAATTTATATTACTTACCACAGTATCAATACGATAATTGGAAATCATATTACACAATTCTGTGACCACGGCTTATATTTCGGTTCGACGCGATTCTGTTTCGGCGTGCAGTGGTACTGGGGGTAGCAATGCGCATTTGTCTGGCACAGACTATAATAGCTCGTTAAATTAGTTATTAAGTCTTAACTATAAGTTAGTTAACTGTTTTTTTATTATTATTAGTATTGACGTCAATAAGTGCCTGTAAAGGTTTACATTGAATAAATAATTTGACTGTGACTTTGACTTTGAGATACTTTTCTATCATAAAATTTACGTACTGTGTTTATGTAGACGAAAACAACTTTTCCCTGACACAAAAAAAAACGTAAGTTTAGTATTTTTGTCGTATTGTGTTGCTTACACTACGAGGATGAAACGAACGCGTGGTTCCAAGATCATCTTGGCAAGATGGCTGCTTGGCCGCTACTAAATCCTTCGACAACGGACATAATATCTTCACTCCCCGAAAATTTAGGGTCACTGCGTTCTCTTACCCAACGTGGTTCCGCTACCCCGAATGACTCTACTATTCAAATAACAAAAACGGTTTTTTTACGCACCTACTCATGTATTTATTTATTGCACAAGAAATGTATAAGTATAGAAAGTATAAGTAGGTAATCGATTTGGGCCTAAGCATTAAGGTACGAAGTACGTATTTTCCTGATACAATAATGTTTAATACGAGTATATTATTATTAGAAAGATAAATATTATCAATCTTATCTACATTAACTTATTGTGAAAGGTACTTACTATTTAATTGGCACGTTTTATCAGTGAATCACAGTAGCACAGTTAGGGCGATGTCGATAACTTATTATCTAATACATTATTTTAAGATAATATACTTAATGCATTATCATGTTATTATGTTCCTTGACTTTCTCTTAAGCTGACGTTCTTAAGAAGTTAAAAAGACTTGAGTGAGATACACAAGGGTGCAGGACCTGACAATCTGCCTCCGTTATTCATAGTCAGATCGGTGTCGTTATCTTTACCCTTGTGTATGTTGTACAATCAGTCGTTGCTTACTGGTGAATTTCCGGAAGTGTGGAAGCAGGCTAGAGTAGTCAGGGCACAAAAAGGGAAAGAGGGATGATGTTAGAAATTATCGACCAGTTTCAGTTCTTTCAACACTGTCAAAAATATTCGAGACTCTACTGCACCCGTTTCCTTTACGACATGAAAGTCAAGCTCTTACTGATAATCAGCATGGCTTTGGGCGTTCACTTTCAACCGCTACTTACTTGGATAATTTTGTTACTCACCTGTCAGAATCAGTAGATTCTCGTATACAGGTTGATGTTATTTATACTGATTTCTCGAGGGGTTTCCATAGGGTGAATTATCAGCTATTGTTGGTCAAGTAATCATCTACCTATGGTCTGGGTGGTCCATTATTGGCCTTAATAGCTTCCTATTTATATTCTACACAGTCATATGTTGCTGTTAAAGGTTACGAATCTCTGCCCTATCTAGCAACATCGAGCGTAACCTCAGGTGTCAATTTTGTGGCCGCTGCTTTTCAATTTGTTTATAAAATGATAAAAGGATGCTTTTTGAACTCCAAATGTTACATGTTTGCTGATGACTTGAAGTTTTTGCGGACGGATGATGTCAAAGCTTTGCAGGAGGATGTTGATAGGTTTTTTGCTTTGGTGCTTGATGTAGGTATTGAATACAGATAAATGCTGCCACATAAAATTTACTCGTAATCGCAACTTTGTTCATTATGTTAGAATCCTACTCATACTTATAGTTAAAAAACATTGTTAATAAGTTATTAATTTAAATCTTATCTTAAGCATAGACTATTTTCTTTTAAATAAAGCCATTGAGCGGATGTTGTAACATTAGGTTGCTATAATTTCCCACTTTAATTGTGAAATGTAATTTTAATCTTAAATAAATAGAGTTTTGGTTTTTATTATACAAAAGTTGTTCAAAAGATGTATTTCCGTTACAAATTAAGTTGTGAAACGATGCCAAAGTAGAGGAGAAGGGGAGTCCGATGTAACGTCGGCAACTGGGATTGCCAACGTTGGATTTGGGCAGTGATTTTTGGATTTTTGAAGTGTATGGTCGTGAGAAAAATAAAGTGTTTTGTTGAAGAGAAAGTGTATCACTTCGAAAGCCCTAATCTACTAGCTGGTTATTATTAATTATAAGTAGTTACCAAGTCAATAACACTGTACTGCTGGAAACTGCAGTTTTGTGCAGTAAAGTGACAGATGCATCTGTACGCGATTTATGTACTTATTTATTTCTAAAACATTAATGTAAAAAAATTTAACAACAACAATAATCGGAACTTCTACCACAGCATAGTATCTAATACTTCAGTTGTTGCCTTCGATCACATAATGTCGATCCCTTTTATATATAGGTTGTTGCAATTATAAATGTATACTAGTAGGTACTTAATCTACAATACCTACCCGTACCTACTACTTGCATAATTACAAACTACATCTGTAAAATTATAGGCATCCCGCTGTAAGCGAAATATTTTTCGTTAAATTTTACTTCCCAAAAAACTTATCGCACTAGTTTCATTTCCCAAATGAATATTTAGCAAAGTTACATTTAGCATTTTATTCACTTGGTCAAATAATCATTTGGCAACTACTTGGACAAGTTTTATTAAGTCAAATATACATTAAGCAAACGTTTTCTTTTGTCAAACATTATATTCCAAAAGATGTTTGTTCCATACAGGAGTAGGTATACAAAAAATCGCGGCGAAACCGACTACACGTATTCTTGTCTACTCTACCACAGTATTAGAAGTACAGGGCTGTGACCTTACGCTACGTAGGCGCGGAGGAGCGAGGCGGCCCGCAAGCTGAGGTGGAGGTGGAGGTAGTTTTTGCGCTCGCCGCCGTAGCTGAGGCTGGCCGGGCGGAGCCAGACAGCAAGCCGAAGCTGTGGTGGTGAGCGAAAGCCATCTGCGACGATAAGCTCGCGTGGGACCGCCACCGGATCCCCGCAGCACCGGAGCCGTGACAGAAACCATAGTTGTGAAATAGGATCTAATTGGCCTAGTTTTTTTTTAATGCAGTGAATTTGGACTCCTAAGTAAATCGTACGCTATGCAAGATTTTTGGGACACATACGTACTCTATGTTTTGCCAAACCATACATTTGACTAAAATGGCTAAATAATACTTGGTAAGGTGAATCGTTGCCATATAATTTTTTGTTAAACAATAACTTGCCAAAAATAGTTTTGCTGACTGTAAAATTGCAGAAAAAATCTTTTACCAAATGTCTTTTTGGCCAAATATAAATTTGGGAAAAATAGTTTGGGATGTGTGATACCTACTTTGGAAAACGTTTTTTGGCCATACATTAGTGATCCAAAATTATAATGTAAAAGAATTTGAGCAACAATAATAACAGTACTAATCGCGTAGCGGTAAAAGAATACTACCACCCCCTCTCTTCCCTTGGGTGGCATAAAAGGCGACTAACGGACTATAGACTGTACATACATCCAACAGCATAGAGCGGCAACGGGCTCGACATCTGTCACGCTGAGCACATGTGCAGTCGCTATTTGGTGAAAAGTTAACTATAGCAGAGGACTGCTTTTGTGGTCCTCATTGCCTAGTGTCTGATTAACCTTTCGGGGATAACCGGGAGTCGTGTTTTATGTAGTTATGTAATATATGTAACAATCGGAACGTCTACTACAAAATAGTTAAACTTACTACCGCACCCTATCACTTCAGTCAGAATAAGAAGCAATTCAGCCGTTTTGATTCAACAAAGTTCAACTGTAAAGCCCAATTTACTCCGACAATGCCGCCGTACATTGCGAATCTGATTTAAGTTTGGCCATTCCGGTAATCCACGGCCAACGCTCGCAGATAACGTCAATACAGCAAGATTTAAATACAATCCCCGGAGACTTCCCATTATACGAGTACCTACCATAGGTAGATTAGGAGGTTTAAGGACAATAGAATAGATAAGATTTCGATAAAGTTGCTAGTTGATATTAATGTGATAATAAGATGTGTTTGCTACATTTTTTTAGTTTGGTGAGTAGTAGGATTTGTGTAAGACTACTAAGTAGGTATAGATAGCTTCATGTAAAGCCGTTGTGATATAGTGAATTACACTATCAGCACGTACTCAATAGTACGTGATAATTAAGGTCTTCCTGATTGACAAGGCGTCCTTCCTCTAGTCACGTATAGATGTGATGTTAATTAGTATTTAAGATGATACACTAGAGGATAAAGAGGATTGATTCAACGCAAGACATTGTTTCATTTCGGGTCTCCGTCTCAACGCCATTACATGGCGACCGTGACATGGTGTCACAAGTCCGCGCCGCGAAATCGCTAGTTGAAGTCTACAAAATATCAGGAAAATAGTGCTACACGGGCCTACAAGAAGGACGAAGGAAATAAGAAGAAAAACTGTAAGCCAAAATTGTTTAACTATGGGAAACCCACAATCTAAAGACAATATTATTGTCAGTCAATCACCAACTCAATCGGCGGCAGCATCAACTCCCTTGGCCGTTGGGATGCAACTTTCAGAGATCTTTTTACTGACCATCGTCGTTGTACTAGCGGGCTATATAGTACTTAGGCTGCTACGTTACTTCAACGCACGACTATTAGAAGAGGTAGAACGCAGAGCGGTTCGACGGGCAATTGGACCAGCACAGAACGTGTAAGCCAGCACGAATTAATATAACTATGCTACCAAGAATCTATGTGTGTGTGTGAGTGATTTTTTTTTTCTAAAGTGTGTTCATTGCAAACCTGTCAGAACTCTTGAGTGAGCTTAAGGCTATTAGAGACTCTATTATTAAATTAAGTAAGGACAAACGTTATTCCGCTCAGGGGCAGAATAAGTTTTTAAGAGCAAAGGAAATTAAAAATATTTTTGAACAAATATCTGCAGACTTATGTAAAAAAGGGATAGATGCTGTAGAATTACAAATAACAAAAGCAATATCGTCAAAGTTTTTATGTAATTTTGAGGAAATCGAGTCACTCGTTAACCCGCATCATTCAGAAACGATCACAACCATGGCCACGTTCGATCTAAAAGTCGCGCTCACGCTCCTCCCAGTAGTAGATTGCGACGAAACGCAAATTAACCAACTAATAGACGGAATAGAGTATTATAGTAGTACCCTTAGAAACGAGGACCAGCCTCTGTTAATCAATTTTGTTTTAAAAACTCGTCTTTCTAGCAGTGCTAAAACAAAAATTAATAAGTCTTATGTGTCTGTGGCAGACCTAATAAAAGATATAAAAAATGTTTTAATTCCGATTAAATCATACACAGCCATTTTAGACCGAATGCTACGATGTAGGCAAGGAAACAAGACCATAGAAGTGTTTGGTAGTGAAATCGAAAAAATGTCCAACGATTTAAGTACAGCACAGGCTAATGGAGACGAGTCGGCATATAATTTATTAAAGCCGATTAATGAAAAAATGGCTATCAAGCGTTTCGCTGACGGCCTAAACAATGCTCGTACAAGCATTATAGTTACGTCTAGGTCCGTAAGCACAGTTAGGCAGGCAATAACTATAGCCTTAGAACAAGAAGACTCGGTAGTGAAACCACCAATAAACAATTATGTTAACTATGTTTCGAACCAGCGATTTGAAAAGATAAATAAAAACTATCATCAACAATATAATAAGTCACGTAACAACAACGCGACGAGTCAGCAAGGTCGGGGTCGTGCCTACTATAACTCGAATAGGTTTCAGGGTCAGCGCAACACCAGGTTTACGTCACCTCATAATAAACGTAGGAATGTACATTTCTTAGTTGACTCAGCAGAACAGTCTAATGACGAGAACGAAAGTGAACGTCAGAGTATACGTCAGAACGAACATCATAGCGATGATTTTTTTCGTTCTGAATAGCGCTGAGGTAGATATTTGTAGTTATGGTAGTGGTAATTACGTTTGTTTTACTTGTAGTCAAACTCAAATTTCTCTATTAGTAGACACAGGAGCAAGCATTTCAATTTTAAAGTTAGATTGGTTAAATAAACTCCGTAGCGTGTCCCGCAACGCAAAGCTAGTAAGGGATGAAATTAAGATTAAAGGAGTATGTGGGGATTTAGTATCAATAGGTTATGTTTATCTAGACTTATGTGTTAACAATTATAATTTTAGGCATAAGTTTTATGTGTTTAGCAACTTCCACTGTAAAAATGATGGAATTTTAGGAGAAGATTTTTTATTAAAATATAGTTGTAAAATTAACTATGAAAATAAGCTGGTTACATTACAGGATAAGATAAGTCTAGAATTAGGCTTAGGTAAAAACATAATAACGACTATTCCAGGGAGATGTGAGGTCGTAAAATATGTTTCGTCAGAGATAAAGGGCGAATGTGTCATTTTAGCGGAGGAAGTTATTGCAGGCGTATTTGTAGCAGGCGCCGTGGTAGTAGGAGACGGGAAAAAGATTCCGGTGCGATTTTTAAACACACGGGAAGAAGATGTAAAATTAAATAACTTTAGCCCGAAAATTAGAAAATACTCGGATTATTTCGTATGCTCTTTTGATACGGAAAACGGAAAATCTGTCGAGAGGTTTAAACAACTATTCGATTTTCTTAAATTAAAAACATATCTTGGTGATGAAGAGAGACGGTCTATTGAGAAAATATGTGCAAAATATGCAGATATCTTTCATATGCCGGGTGATAAGCTATCCGTTACAAACTTATACGAGTACAACATTAAACTGCAAAATGACGCGTCTCCTGTTTATGTCAAACCGTATAGAATACCGCACGCTCAGAAGGCTGAGTTAATAAAACAGGTAGGTAAATTGTTAGAAGAAGATATTATCGAAGAGTGTACCAGCGAATGGTCTTCTCCATTATTATTACTTCCGAAAAAAGCTGACAGTAGCGGTGAAAAAAAGTGGAGAATCGTAATAGATTATAGACTTTTAAATAAAAAAATAGTAGACGAAAAGTTCCCGTTACCAAATATACAAGAAATTATTGACTCACTTTCGGGATGCTTATACTATTCTCATTTAGACCTCAGTTCTAGTTATTACCAGCTAGGGTTATCACCAGAATGTAGGAAATTCACTTCTTTTACAGCTGATAAGCAATATCAACTGAAAAGATTACCTATGGGTCTCAAAACGAGTCCTAGCGTATTTTCTAAACTTATGTCTATGGCTCTATCGGGTTTAAATCACGAGATATGTTTTCTATATCTCGATGACGTAATAGTTTTCGGGAAAAGCCTATCGCAGCATAATACAAATTTAATGAGTGTATTTGAGAGGTTTAGGTCAGTTAATTTAAAACTAAACCCTTGTAAGTGCGAATTTTTGAGGAAAGAAATTAATTATTTAGGGCATGTTATTACGCCAAACGGGGTGTTGCCAGACAACAGTAAAATCGAGGTCTTGGAAAAGTTCCCAGTACCTAAAAAAATGTAAATGAGATTCGTCGTTTTGTGGCTTTTGCGAACTTTTATAGAAAATTTATAAAAAAACTTTGCCACAATAGTGTACCCACTAAACCGTCTTTGTAAGAAACATGTCGAGTTTCAGTGGACGGAAGAATGTGACGTGGCATTTCAGACCTTAAAAAAGTCACTTAGTTCATTTCCTGTCTTAGATTATCAAGATTTTGGAAAAGATAATGTTTTCCGGTTGCAAACCGATGCGTCAGGGGTAGCCTTGGGGGCTGTATTATCAAATGGAAATAATAAGCCCGTAGCTTATGCAAGCAGACAATTAAACAGTTCAGAAATAAACTACCCAACCATTCATAAAGAGTTATTAGGGGTAGTGTGGGCTATAAAACATTTTCGACCATATTTATACGGACGAAAATTTAAAGTATTAACAGATCATAGACCATTGGTTCATTTATTTAGCATAAAAGATCCTAGTAGCCGTTTAACTAAGTTTAGACTTTGTTTAGAAGAATATGATTTCGATATTGAATACATAAAAGGTTCCCAAAATGTAACGGCAGATGCCTTATCGAGAGTCATTATAACATCAGACGAGTTAAAAAATCTAAATTCAAATTTTTTGGGGGTAGTAACCCGTTCAATGAAAAGAACCATGGAGCAAAATAATGAACCCGCTACCTCTGGAAGTAGCAGGGTTGAGCCCCCTGTTGATCATAGGCAACCAAGAGTGGTAGATATTATGCAGAAATCACAAAATGATGTAAGGTTAGATATTTGTTCGTATGAAAACTTCGTGAAGTTGAGGAAAAAGAAAAGATACGTCTCACAGACGGGTGATATGTTATTTAGTGACTCTTCTATTTACATAAATCAGGAATCTCTACTAACGGAGGCGCGCCGAGACGCAACGATAGGAGAACTGAGTGCATTATGTAAAAAATATAATATTGTAGAAGTCGTTGTGATTAAAAATGGGTTTAATAAAAAGTTTATTAAAATTTTGACCCAAACTTTCATGAAACATAAAGAATTACCGCGGTTATGTATTATTAATAACCAAGTTGAACATGTTACAAATAAAGACTTGATACGTGTTATACTAAATGATTATCATTTATTGCCGACAAGTGGTCATGTAGGCATAAATAAAATGACTAAGAATATTCGAAAAAAATATTTTTGGAGTAATATGCAAAAAGACATAACTGAATATGTGACTCGCTGTAAAGATTGCCAAAAGCAGAAATTTTGTAATAAAAATAATAAAGAGAAAATGGTAATAACCACTACAGCATCTACTTCTTTTGAAAAATTAAATTTAGATATTGTGGGGCCGTTGGAGGTCGATAATTTGGGTAATAAATACATATTAACAATACAATGCGAATTGACAAAGTTTGTAGAAGCTTACCCAATACTTGATAAGTCAGCTGAAACTGTTGCTAGGGTTTTTACTGAAAATTTTATTTTACGATATGGTACTCCCAGGGTTATTGCGACTGACTGTGGAACGGAATTTATTAATTCCACGTTAGAAACAGTATGTAAATTGCTAAATATTGATAAGTTAAATTCAACACCCTATCATCATGAGAGTATAGGTTCGCTAGAAAACTGGCACAAACATCTCGGATGTTACTTGAGAATACAAACACAGAATCAGTCGGCAAATTGGAGTACCTGGATACCATATTGGTGCTTTGCTTATAATAATTCTGTAAATACTAGTACCAAATACTCCCCTTATGAACTAGTTTTTGGGAAAACATGTAACGTACCTAGTAATTTAGTTAGTAAAGTTGATCCCTTATATGTATACGACAATTATCCATCGGAGTTAAAATTTAGATTGCAAAAAGCTCATAATGATGCCAGGAACAACTTATTAATATCAAAACAAAGTAGAAAAACTAATTATGATTTAGATTGTAAGGAAGTACACTACAAAAAAGGTGATCTACTCTTGTATAAGAATGAAAATTATAATAAATTGAATGACTTGTATTTAGGTCCATTTGAAGTTTTAGAAGAGCTAGGTACTAATGTAAAAATATTAAAGAATAATAAAGAATATATAGTTCATAAGAATAGGACTAAGATATTTAGAAAATAAGAGTTTACTTTTCAGGGAAGGGATGCCTAGCCTTTTCAGGGGAGGTGTGATATAGTGAATTACACTATCAGCACGTACTCAATAGTACGTGATAATTAAGGTCTTCCTGATTGACAAGGCGTCCTTCCTCTAGTCACGTATAGATGTGATGTTAATTAGTATTTAAGATGATACACTAGAGGATAAAGAGGATTGATTCAACGCAAGACATTGTTTCATTTCGGGTCTCCGTCTCAACGCCATTACAGTTCAAAAGATGTATTTCCGTTACAAATTAAGTTGTGAAACGATGCCAAAGTAGAGGAGAAGGGGAGTCCGATGTAACGTCGGCAACTGGGATTGCCAACGTTGGATTTGGGCAGTGATTTTTGGATTTTTGAAGTGTATGGTCGTGAGAAAAATAAAGTGTTTTGTTGAAGAGAAAGTGTATCACTTCGAAAGCCCTAATCTACTAGCTGGTTATTATTAATTATAAGTAGTTACCAAGTCAATAACACTGTACTGCTGGAAACTGCAGTTTTGTGCAGTAAAGTGACAGATGCATCTGTACGCGATTTATGTACTTATTTATTTCTAAAACATTAATGTAAAAAAATTTAACAACAACAATAATCGGAACTTCTACCACAGCATAGTATCTAATACTTCAGTTGTTGCCTTCGATCACATAATGTCGATCCCTTTTATATATAGGTTGTTGCAATTATAAATGTATACTAGTAGGTACTTAATCTACAATACCTACCCGTACCTACTACTTGCATAATTACAAACTACATCTGTAAAATTATAGGCATCCCGCTGTAAGCGAAATATTTTTCGTTAAATTTTACTTCCCAAAAAACTTATCGCACTAGTTTCATTTCCCAAATGAATATTTAGCAAAGTTACATTTAGCATTTTATTCACTTGGTCAAATAATCATTTGGCAACTACTTGGACAAGTTTTATTAAGTCAAATATACATTAAGCAAACGTTTTCTTTTGTCAAACATTATATTCCAAAAGATGTTTGTTCCATACAGGAGTAGGTATACAAAAAATCGCGGCGAAACCGACTACACGTATTCTTGTCTACTCTACCACAGTATTAGAAGTACAGGGCTGTGACCTTACGCTACGTAGGCGCGGAGGAGCGAGGCGGCCCGCAAGCTGAGGTGGAGGTGGAGGTAGTTTTTGCGCTCGCCGCCGTAGCTGAGGCTGGCCGGGCGGAGCCAGACAGCAAGCCGAAGCTGTGGTGGTGAGCGAAAGCCATCTGCGACGATAAGCTCGCGTGGGACCGCCACCGGAGCCCCGCAGCACCGGAGCCGTGACAGAAACCATAGTTGTGAAATAGGATCTAATTGGCCTAGTTTTTTTTAATGCAGTGAATTTGGACTCCTAAGTAAATCGTACGCTATGCAAGATTTTTGGGACACATACGTACTCTATGTTTTGCCAAACCATACATTTGACTAAAATGGCTAAATAATACTTGGTAAGGTGAATCGTTGCCATATAATTTTTTGTTAAACAATAACTTGCCAAAAATAGTTTTGCTGACTGTAAAATTGCAGAAAAAATCTTTTACCAAATGTCTTTTTGGCCAAATATAAATTTGGGAAAAATAGTTTGGGATGTGTGATACCTACTTTGGAAAACGTTTTTTGGCCATACATTAGTGATCCAAAATTATAATGTAAAAGAATTTGAGCAACAATAATAACAGTACTAATCGCGTAGCGGTAAAAGAATACTACCACCCCCTCTCTTCCCTTGGGTGGCATAAAAGGCGACTAACGGACTATAGACTGTACATACATCCAACAGCATAGAGCGGCGACGGGCTCGACATCTGTCACGCTGAGCACATGTGCAGTCGCTATTTGGTGAAAAGTTAACTATAGCAGAGGACTGCTTTTGTGGTCCTCATTGCCTAGTGTCTGATTAACCTTTCGGGGATAACCGGGAGTCGTGTTTTATGTAGTTATGTAATATATGTAACAATCGGAACGTCTACTACAAAATAGTTAAACTTACTACCGCACCCTATCACTTCAGTCAGAATAAGAAGCAATTCAGCCGTTTTGATTCAACAAAGTTCAACTGTAAAGCCCAATTTACTCCGACAATGCCGCCGTACATTGCGAATCTGATTTAAGTTTGGCCATTCCGGTAATCCACGGCCAACGCTCGCAGATAACGTCAATACAGCAAGATTTAAATACAATCCCCGGAGACTTCCCATTATACGAGTACCTACCATAGGTAGATTAGGAGGTTTAAGGACAATAGAATAGATAAGATTTCGATAAAGTTGCTAGTTGATATTAATGTGATAATAAGATGTGTTTGCTACATTTTTTTAGTTTGGTGAGTAGTAGGATTTGTGTAAGACTACTAAGTAGGTATAGATAGCTTCATGTAAAGCCGTTGGTCCCAGTTGTTGTCGTAAGATGGCAATCATTATAAACCTATTAAACATGCCTGGGTTCCAGATACACTAACAAAATTATGTCATTATAAACTTCGATCATAAAAACTGTAGATATCTACACGATTGCTGCTTGAAAAACGGCACCACGAAACAAGGTATGAATCAAAAAACGTGCCTTGTTTTTTATCCAAATTTCGAATTTAGAACTTTGTTTCAACTAGCTTGAATCTAGCGAACCTAATTCCAAAGTGATGTAACTCTAATAATATTTTAAAGAATTTGCACTTTGTGCATAAAGTTTAAGGTTTACTTCACAAAAAAAAATTATCTATATATCTCGTTTCATTTCTGATGTTGATCTATGGATATGCATGTAGCTATTTATGCTGGGACATTATTTGAGTTTGTTTGAGATCGTGCATCTATAGTTTTTATGATCGAAGCATATAAACGATAATTTAACGTTTCTTATGCGACTTTCGGTCAGCAGGACTGATATCAAACATTGAAATGACTGAAAGATGGATTATGTTTAAAATCAATGGGTGTGGCCGTACTTTGCCTACCAAAAATTGACGGATCGGTAAAATAAAACTGTCAGGTGTCATTGACATTCGTTGTCTGTCGTCATCATTATTCATTCGGATTTCGGAAAAACGTAATGGCGAAGGTCTTATAATTATGGTTGCTGTATTGATTTCCCACGGTACGGGACAGCCCAGACCTCATTATAATATGGTGTAAAACCAACCGCAGCTTGTACCTACGCGCTTGTAATTCTGACGGCAGGGTTCGCGGCGCGTTGGTTGAGATTTCGATCGGTTCCGTTAGGAAAAAAACATGTTAATCGGCGCATGAGTGGTTTTGAAACAGTAAAGAAATCGGATTAAATCTTGTCAATCTCCTTGTAAACAGCCATCGGAGGCTATTGTGTATAATTAATCGGACGGACTAACGCTGACGGCAGCGTATATCGCAAATCTCTGGTGGTTCGTAACGCGTCATGATGCGTGCCAGTGGTGGGTAAGAGGCCATGGGAGGCTAAGGACTAAGGGGACACTGGTCGGTAGAACGGACGTGTGTGTGTGAGCGATTAGGACGAGTCGGAGTCGGCAGGCGAGGCACGCCACCGAGGCCAGCATCACATTACATCACATCACAGCAGCTGGGCTGCGACCATCCTTTCCTCCCTCACCCCTGTCCTCTTCTAAGGTTGCAAGGCGGGTTAACCATTGGACCAGTCGGTAAGTCCATAGCATAGTATTTAAATTTAGTTTATAAGAGTTACCGCTGCGAAGCGCAGCTGCTTCAGGCAACCCATGATCGGTGACCTGGTGGTGAATTAATACTGAATGAATTAAAACTACACGGCCTGCTGAGTAGGTAGCGGACCAGCAGGTTACTTAGAAACTGTTTTGTGTTGCTCGGGAAGTCAGTTAGAGTGACCTGTTTGATCCTCCGTAGCTTGGGTAGGTAGGTAAACATAAATATATCCAACTGAATAGCTTATAATTAGTTAATTACATTTAATAACCTTTGTAATTACATTTAATTATATGGTATGTAATCATTGATTGTTTTGGTAGTGCCTGACGGGTTTAGTCTTTGAAATTGTATTGTCTTGGTCATATTGCATTCCAACATTGAATCGGTTGTTGAGTCAGGGACTTTAACGGTTCAAACTATTTTGTTTAGGTAAGTGAAATCATTTATTGTTAGAACAATTTATGGAGTGTGCCTTGTAACAGAATAAGGTCTGTCATACTAATTGTATTTTCTTACCAACATTAAGTTCAACCTTTATTAAGAAGTTGTACCGGTGCATCGCGGATCTCACTGAGTTGGCGGCTGATGACAATGATGTGGTGCTGTCTCCGGAGAAGGACCTGGAACAGTGTCAGCAGTACGCTGATGACATAGTGCAGAGGAAGATGGAGATTTTAAATGCTCGCTTCAACGGTAGAGACGAGGGAGAGCACCCATCTTCATCTGGCATTGAGTCTCGCCTGCCTAGCATCGAACTACCGGTGTTTGATGGTGACCTGAACCAGTGGCTCGGGTTCATAAATTTGACAGCCTGATCCATGATAGGAAGGACCCAACGGCATCGTACAAGATGGCACAGCTGCGGGGGGCTCTCAGGGATGAACCTGGGGAGTTCGTGGCCCACCTGCCAGTTACGGAGGACAGCTATCTCACGGCTCGGCAGATACTGTTCAATAGGTATCAAAACGAACGGCGGTTGGCTCGGGTCTCTGAAATTCGGAGAGAGATTTTGAACCCGATGACGACAGCCACTAACGCCTTAGCTAATTTGGGCCAGCCTATTACCATTACAGACCAGTGGTCATATATATTATTTTATATTGTTCTCGGTCGGGTCCCAGTGGACATGCAGACCGGTTTCTAACAGCAGCGTACCGGGGGCAACGAAGGCCTTCGTTGACTGAGTTGTTGTCGTTTCTGGAGGGAGAATGCAGACGGGCTGACAACGTGACAGTAGAACCACACCCCTTGGGGCCACGTGACTCTCGGACGGGTCACGTAAGGTCGCGTGCCTCAAGAGGGGGTGAGCGTACGGGACCTACTCAGCGCTTGCATGCGCTAGTGACACAGGCGGAGTTAATTCGGTGCTCGTATTATCGGGAGCCTGGGCATGACGTCACACGGTGCGACGGGTTCGGTGCACAACGGGTGCAAGGACGGCACCGGGGCTGGTGCTACATGTGCTTAGACCCACACATGGCACAGCAGTGCTCACAAGCTGGGACGCCCGACGGTTCGGTACCCAACCAACAATATTATGATGAGAGGCCCGATCGGGGGACCAATTCTTATCTTGTAACTCATGCTCCTGTCCCTTCGGGGAGAAGGTCTTGGAGAGGTAAGGCAATTGGAGGCGACAATTGGCCTGCAGCGGGCGGGTGCCATTTTGCACAGTCAACCTACGCTGGGGTGGTTTAGTCACCACCCTGTACGCGCCACTTCCTCCATTGTTCGGGAGATTTTGGCACTCCACGAGGACCTACATCAGGCGGGATGGTAGACGGTCACCTTATTGTGGTGCTTGGGACCACCCGTTGGCGCAAGGGCGCCTCCCGCCTCGTGCCAGTTGAAGGGGAGGGGACTCGGGTTCCCAAAAGGAATTGTTGCCCACCCGCGCGTTGCTTCCAAACCAGAGACCGTTTTGCTTCCTACACTCTCTGTTTGCGTTTGGAGCTCTGATGGCAGCGCCCGGTTGGAATCAGGGCTGTATTGTGTTGAATTGGCTTGCGGGTTGGTTGGGCAACACCATTATTAATTAATATATTAATGAAATATTCTCATTTTATGCGCGTTATCGGGACGTCGTACGGTTCGGAGCGTCGTGTTTCGGCGCTTGCCTTGTTATCGGCTCAAGACAGCCACGATGCAGCCTGCCACCCGTTTGTCTGTCTATCTACTAAGGCGGACTGCCTTGGTCCTCGAATCAGTTGCTGATCTAAAGACGGGAAGCTTTGATAATTGCCAGCTTGGACAGATGTTTCCCATAGAGGACTGCCGTCGCTGATCCGTTCTGTTAACGGAACCAATTATATGTGGGTGCGGAACGTTGCTTACGAGAGGTAGTTGAGTTTTTAATGTAAAACGGGTGGATATTGAAACAGCCCTCTCCCGTCGGGGCATCAACTGGACCGTCAGTCCTCCTGGATGTCCCCACTGGGGTGGGATTTTTGAAGCCGTTATTAAGTCGGCAAAGACACATTTAGCTCGCGTGATCGGACTAACCGCGCTAACTGTGAGGAATTAACTACGGTATTTTGTAACAACGTTGTCACGACTGCCTGTTGTTTAGGAACAGGGCGGGACCTGTCCGGGTAGGTGACTGTTTAAAATCAATTTAAAGCCGTATGGGTGTGGTACTTTGCCTGCCGAAAATTGATGGATCGGTAAAATAAAACTGTCAGGTGACATTGACATTCGGTGTCTGTCGTCAACATTATTCATTCGGATTTTGGGAAAACGTAATGGCGAAGGTCTGATAATTACGGTTGCTGTATTGATTTCCCACGGTACGGGACAGCCCAGACCTCATTATATTTAGATACATACTTAGATACTCGTAGATAGATAGTACTTTTATTGCAACAGTTATATACACGTAATGTAATTTAATGTAATATATACATTACATTACATTACATTAGGTATACGCTAAACATAAAAAAGAAACAAGTACGATACAACTTATTACATACCTATACTATATTATTATAACTCTATATTACAATTTACTGTTTTAACTTTTATCTTATTACATTTTATCACACATTCACTTATCCATAACCTACAAACCTAACATACGAACTTATAAATTTTTTCTTCATTTTACATAGTTACACGTGTTTTATTGACAATTCTACCTTATTCGAACCGTGGATAGGTTGTTGTTGTAACGCAAAGCAATTGTTAACTGATAGTAAATCGGTTTGTTGTTACTGCAACTTTTTCCAGGAGCGGAGTATCCACTAACCTAAGTGCTAGACTATCGTAATACCAGACACAATAGATACATATTCAATTTATTGTTTCTACACTAATTCTATCTTATAATATTTTCGTCCACAATGGTTAAGACAAATATCGAAACCATCCAAACGGGCTTGGACTCATTAACGGTAGCAAAATCAACGTCATTTGACGTAGAAGATATGAAAAAAAAACAAAAATAAAAATAAAAATATTTTTATTCAGTAGATATCTTTAAAATTACATGATTTATATGGTGGCTTTATTAAATCCTTCCTAAACTCAACTAGCCCCCGTAACTGATTAAACATTATGTCGCAAAATATCAGAAGCATCAATTGTAATTTCCATGACTACACAACACTTATTGATCGTTCTAATACAGAATGGGAAATAATAGTGCTTACTGAGTGCTGGCTCCCTTCATCAAACCTGCCCCCCCCCCCCCCCCCCTACGAAGGTTACATGCACTTTGCGACAACCCAACACAAAACCCAGAACGAAGGTGTCGTCATTTATCATAAAAAACATCTACGATGCTCATCTGAAGAGCCGCCACTGGCTAATGCTAATTGTCTTATATTGAAAATAGATAATGAATCTTGTGTAATAGTTATCTATCGCCCGCCAAGTGAACACGATACGATTAACGTTATAAACGACTTTGGGGCGATTTCACCGCTGAAATTAACGCGATCAATTCGGGGTAACTCAGATTACGCGCTAAACTGAGTTCCTCTCTCAAGTTTGCGTTTCACCGGCATAAACTAAACGTCGTTCAGTTAGTTCAGTTTCTGAACGGCCGATTTTCGATGTTTAGCTTGGCTAAACTTTAGTTATTGTTCTGAGCAAAGAGGATTTAATCACTACGTTTAGTTCTGAGGGCTAAACTCTCAGAACAATAATAAGCATAGAAACCACGCTAAAATAGCAAGCAAAGATATATATTTATCCTACTTCTTCTTACGAGTCATGCTAATGAGTTAGAAAGAGATGGAGAATGTTTGACTTGTCCTAATTTGTGTAGGTGGTCACTACTTTATTCCGCACTAGGTACGTCATTTCTCGGCATTTTATATCGACAATATAAAACTAAATATTGAACATGTAAATAAATATGAAGGCGAAGGATAAGCGCGCCGTCAATGACCGAAGTATTATGCTAGCATCGAGAAGACAAAATTTGTATTGCTTTCCATGCACTATTGTCATTCTGTATATTTCGTTGCGTTTCACTACACGCACTACATTACTGACAAAATGTACTTCCACGAGAAAATGATACAGAATGACAGAAGTGTATGGAGAGCGATAAAAATCCTGTCTTCTCGACGCTAACATAATAATTCGGTCATTGTCGGCTTTTTCGCTTGCCTTGGAAACGATATAAACTAAATCGGACAAATTTTCAAAAAACTACGTTATGGTGCACAAGAAAAACACCTACAATATTATATTGAATCACTGTAGGTACAGCAGCGTCAGATCGACCTACCCAAATCTGTAAAAATATCCTAATCGATATTGAACTCTATGACTTCAACATTAGGTTGAGATTCGGTTGCAGGTATTTCACAGATTCACAGTAGGTCGCAGAGTAGGTAGGGTAGGGCGATATGATGCTGCCTGTACAGTCAGCGTCACATCTATCTATTCTTAATGTAAACTTCTCGCAACCAAATTTCATCATGTAGAGTTCAATATCTATTGGAATATTTTGACAGATTTGGGTAGGTCGATCAGTGGCCGTGTGTACACACACTACTTTACGTTCTATTGTTAGGCCAAAAAATTGTTAACGGTAAAAGTGGTCACTCTTGCCTTCAGCAAGTTTTGCGAGTTAATAACGAGAAGCAGTGTAAAGTCCGTGTCACTTCGGCCTACCCTTATCTGTCAAATTAACTAGATGGATATTGAACTTTATGCTTTGAAAGTAAATCGGAAAATTGATACGAGGAAAATATAAATATGAAGGATTACTAAGGAAATAAAAAACTTTTAAATGAACATTTAAAACATTTTTATTAAATCACTGCCTCTTAAATGAGAAGGTTTTGGTTAAAAAGCTTTATAATTGAACAATCAAACAAACTTACCAAGTGCAGTTCGATTGAAATTATGCTCCTTGTTGTCTCGTCCGAAGATGATGGAAATACTACTTGTTAGTATCGAGTCTTAGCACTCGCCGACGCCACATAAGTTTAAAGTATCTGAAAATAAAATATTTCCGAACGCAGCCGCACGTCACTAGACTAGCCCGCGTTTTGAACTGTCATTTAGTTTTAAGTTGTGTATTTATTTATGAAACTGATTCTACAACCCCAGGGAATAGGTATCAAACCTGTGAGGGTGGGTGGGACTCATCATCTTCGGACGAGACAACAAGGAGCATAATTTCAATCGAACTGCACTTGGTAAGTTTGTTTGATTGTTCAATTATGCTCCTTGTTGTCTCGTCCTCTATGATGGAAATACTACTTGTTAGATGTTCAAAGTTCTGTTGTAGAATCATAAAGTTTATTATTGTTAACAAATATATCCCAGATATTATGTTTCAACAGCATAATCAGTCTTATACTCCTTAAAGATAATTGGTAATTTCCAAGAGAATCTTATTAAACAAAAAAACAAACTTAAATGTGTCCTCAGCCTTAAATAAATCTTTGGTATGATTATAGCAATATACTTTTAATATTATTATTACAATATAATCGCTTCAGCGAAATTATTATTTAAAATCGGACGGTTGTAAAACTTTGCAAAGTTGTCCATGAGTCAGTCCAACCAGCCGTTCTATGTATCTCATCAATGCTAACGCCTTTCATAATGGCAGCTGATGTCGTAGCGTGCCTGGTACTATGAGTAGAAAAAATGGAAGTATCGATCCCTCTTGCAGCCAGGACCGTCAATCCAACGGTTGAGTGTACTGACCGATACCGCCAAATGTGGTTTCTTGATAGATATAAATAAATTAGGACATTTTCCTAATTTCAGAGGTAATTCTTTTATAATTATATAAACAATTGGCTGATGACGATTAGGTGCTGAGGTCTTATTTTTTTTTTTTTTTTTTTTTTATAGTAACAATTTTATTATCAATTATTTTAATCTGGTCAGTAACAATAGAAACTAGGGCTTTGTAATCTTTGCCCTGTAGGTAAAGTTAATAAAGTAACTGTGTTTAATGAACATTAATGTAAGTTGTTTGAGTCATTGTAATTTGACTCTAAAAAATTAAGCACTATAGAAACATTCCAGGTATACTTATATTTGAGTTTACTTGATCGTAGGCGAAAGAACCCTTTAAATAAAATTTTAATCTTTTCGTCTGCTCCCACCTGCGGCCCTATCACACTAGTGGCAGCGAGGACCTTATGCAATTCAAGGTGCCATAAGATGCACCACTGTGGAACTTATTTGTGAGATAAGTAATTATGTCTGTCATCTGTGCTTTAGTAGCATTTAGTTGTTCGGTGTGGCAGTAAGAAAACCAAATACAAAGTAAGTATTGCTTATAGGTGTTACTTGATATGGAAGATATCATTATTTCAGCTGCCTGTACGTCGATGCCAGGCTTTAAGAATGCCTACCGGACAATCTCCCTGCCAGTAGTGATAGGTTGCGGTGTGGAGGGTGTGGTGAGTTGGAATTACATAAAACCAGTAAGTTATTACTTGGTTCAAATACAATGGGTTCTGTCACCAATAGTTTTTTGAATAAGGGAAACCAAGGTTGGGTGTCCCAGAAGAGAACTACAAGGATCCGTGTTGCTTCATTGGACACGATTATTTCTATACATTTTAAAATCATAGAAAATGGTGGAAAAGCATAAAATAAACCCCTTTGCAAGACATTGTAAAGGCATCCACTTTATAAGCTGAAGGATCTGGATGCCATGAAACAAATTTCCTGCATTTTGTGTTTGTTCTAAATGCAAATAAATTTATGACAGGGTTACCAAATGCTTGTACTATTTTATTAAAATTATTAATATTTAATTCCCATTCTGTATGACCTAACTGTTTTCTAGATTCAAAATCTGTTACTTTGTTGTCCTTTGTGTTAATGTATGATGTATGATGCAAATACAAAATTATTCCTCTCTTCACACCACTGCCAAATAGCTTTTACAATCACATGTAAGTGAGAGTACTGTATGCCACCAAAGCGGTTTATATATGGTATAGCTGTGGTATTGTCACTTCGTAATAATATTTCACAATTTGAAGAATTATTAGCAAGGCTTTTGAGACCACACATAGTAGCTTTTATTTCTAAAGTATTAAAGTGAATTGTTGATTCTTTTCCTCTCCATACACCACTGGCTGTATGTTTGTCTCAAGAAGCACCCCACCCCGATAGTGAGACATCTGTATTTATTTCTAGAATATATTTATATTTTCTTATCTAAGAAATTGATTTAGGCAAGTACATGTTTTATCCACCATTCAAGATCTGGATAGCAATGTTTGGGCAAGGAAGTAAATGCTTCATAATTATTATTATTTTTTAAAAGAGCTAAATATTTATGTCTTTTTAGTGCTTTAGTATACAGTAACCCATATTGATTAGCTGGACAAACAGACACTAGAGTTCCCAGAACTTTTGACAAAAAACCTGATGGAAGAGGTACTTAAAAATTTGAGCGCCGTGGTGGTCACCTGTGACTGACAAACAATTAAATTTCTATTGTGTCTGGTTTCGTGGCAGGCAACGTGTTAAGGCATCTTTTATTTTTATCAGAATCGATTGAAATAGTCATGGTGTTTGTATTAAACAATAGGCTAAGAAACTTACATTCCTTTGATGGAATAAGTTGACATAATTATTTTTATTGATGATGAAGCCTAACTGAGTAAGCAGACCTATGGTCTGGTTAACACTATTAAGACACTCAATATGATCACTGCCAATATACTGCTTGCTACAAGCATCGATATACTGTACTTACAGGCTGTAAACCTCTAAGTTTTGTTATGGGTTTAATTATGTGAACATGTATGGAGCCGTGCAAAGGCCAAATGGAAGAATGTTAAATTGATATATTTTTCCATCAAATAAAAACCTTAGATATTTTCTGTAATCTGCATTAATGTTACACATGTAATAAGAATCCATTTTGTCAATTGTTGCCATAGTACAATCTTTCATAAGACTTTGAGTTGTAGTAATAAAACTATTAAATTTCTTTATGTTTAAAATAAATCTATACTCTCCATTTGGTTTCTATACCAAGAAAATAGGTGAACAAAATTGTCCATCTGTTTCATGACATATTTTGTCTATAACATGTGACTGAATAAGTTTATTAATTTCAATTTGAACTTGACAGAATTCTACTAGTAAATGAGTTATTCATAGGCAAGTAAGATTGAAATGGTATCTCACTAAAAGGGATTTCATACCCAGATACCCATTTCAGAATAGTAGGATCACTGGTTATTTTCTTCCAATTATTTATAAAAAAAAGGAAGTCTGCATACCTGAACTTCTAACTTTGCAGCTTCGTAGCTTTGCAGGTTGGTTGGATCTCGCTCCTGTCCCTGTCCGGGCACTTGGACGAGGAGGGCCCCTCCAGTTTAAAGATTTGGTTTTATTTGGGGGTTTTTGAATGAAGCTTGTGTTCTTCAGGTCTTTAACAGATTTTTGAACAGCCTTTGTAACCTAGATCTTTTCAGAAAGGTTACTTAAAAAAAATGCATCTGCTCCCCCTGTGAGGGAATCTTTCATATCTTTATTAATAGATCAAATATCATGAGACCGCCGGCAGTCGCAAAACAATTGATTTTCAATTGTGTCTGGTTTTATGGTGCTCAAGGGGTTAATGACGGTTGGTATTAGCGACCTTCTACGATTTGTATCTATGTGCACAGCGTCACACAGTATTTTTGCAGCATCATTGATGTGTTTAATTATTTAATTAATAATTTCAATTCTGTCACCTTTTAGGAGAAATAAATGGAGTGATTGGCCCAGGGCTGATAGTGCAGCAACCATCTGTTTTTGCCTGTCAGCAATTATCAAATCTCTTTTCTTAACCAGGTCAGAGACAGCCAGGTATTTCAGGGTTGAGCTTTGGGAGCAACGTTGAGATATTTTCATATGGGATGTATTTTTTCATAAGTTCTGGTTTAATTTCTTTTTGCAATCCTTTTGTGAGAATAGGAGTCTACCTCTGTGCAATTTCATCATGAGCAATTGGTCCCTTAAGCACCTCCTCAATTTCCCCCAAAGCAAATAACAATTCTACGTCTATGGCAGGTGTATCGGTCTCCGGGTCTGTACACTGGGTTTTTCCCACAGGTAAGGCCTCTACTACACTGTATTGGCACGGGCAGTGCCTCCTCCTCCACAGAACTTGAAGTAGTAGCCGGATCCAGGGCCATCATTGACACATTAGGAATGTCAGACATAGTCATGCAGATCTAGGCCCAAATGGCAAAGCAAACTGCAGTAAATGTAAGACCCTGATATTCCTTGCGAATACCCAGGGTGGTAAAAACTCGGCTTTGCAGTAAGTACGAGTTAATGTGCCCGTTTTAAGTTTTGAATGTTTCAACACCGCCTCATCCCAAAGATGGGCCTGAGTGCACATTTCAAAACCCAGAATTTCATTTTTATTTTTCACGTCTCTTTCTTTTACTCATAATAACAGTTTATTTATCATAATTAAACTGACTAAAACTATTAAAAAGATTATTTCACAAAAAAGTAAGAGAAAAAAGTGGCGCCGGTACAGTGACATAAAAAACGAATGACAGTTCAAAACGCGGGCTAGTCTAGTGACGTGCGGCTGCGTTCGGAAATATTTTATTTTCAGATACTTTAAACTTATGTGGCGTCGGCGAGTGCTAAGACTCGATACTAACAAGTAGTATTTCCATCATAGAGGACGAGACAACAAGGAGCATAATTTGTCACGAGGCGCACATTCCTGTAATTCCAGTTTGGTATTCGTATTGTAAATATAACTCAGGTACGGCTTTTATCAATAGGATCCTGTGATTGTTATCGAAACTTTGTTTTAGAGAATGATTAACAAGATTGCTCAAAATGCTTGTTGGTACAAATGTACCGCAGACATTGTTCATGATTGATTGATCGTAAAATGTTTGGAACATACTGCGTTTATTTCATATACAATTTATTCTTCTTACACGCCGGCCGTAGCCATTCTTTATTTATATCATCATTTTTTGGAAACCTGTAACCAAAATGTAGAATTTTTAAAATTAGTGAAAATGCAGATAAATGGTAGTAGTAGTAATCAAGAAGACCATTCAATTATGTATATTTTTTAAATTATCAATAGGTAACTTTTAAAGTTATAAATTAATAATATCATGTTAAAAGAAAAACAAGTTGTAAATGAGGCGTATACAAATATCATAATTTAAAGATAGATGTGCCAACCACTTACACAAAATACTGATTTATCGATATAGAAATGCACGTCACTAGGCGAAAAAACATAACCTTCAACATTTGAACAAAATTTCATTGATAAATGCCTTATATCAGCATAGAACTGGACACGATGACTATTTAGACAAACTATTGGTGTGTTTTAATAGATTAATGCCATTAATTATGTTTAGATAAAACGAAAACAGTCTGAGCTCACCGATAAAAGGTTATTGTCTCTTGATTATTTTCTTTTCTTATTATAAGGGATTTACAACCCTTAATCACACAAAACATTTTGTCACACGTAACGCATATATATCACTAAAAATGCTATGGCTAGTTTATACGTTTCTTCGGAAGAATACCTTGCAAATAATTAAATTTATATGAGAGGAGCTACAACTTAGCGTGAAAATAATCCGTCATTATAATGTAACCAAGTTAGGTTGCCACTTATTTACAAAGCAACAAAAAGAAAATAACGACACATTTAATCTGATGGTGTTATAAAGACATCCAATTACATCCATTTGACATTTACCTTGTGACAACCTAAAAAAAATAGAAACGAATGTGGATTAGAGGTTTCATTCACTCTCGTTACAGAATTAAATGAAGTCATATGAGTAAGATAGCTGTTGTCTAGCTCGTCTTTTAGCGTGGTTTCTATGCTTTAGTTATTGTTCTGAGCTCGGACCAAATATTACATGGACAGAGTCTTACGACGTTGCCGCTTTTACATACATGTATCAAAGTAAAGTATTTGTATCTCTGTCTGTATGACTGTAGTGTGATATGAATAAAAGAGATAGTGAATGTACGTTTGGCAGCGACGCACTGTCGGTGTGAGACGTGTTATTTCATGACCGACCACTCGGTCAAAACATTGCAATCTTAGTGTTTGTGTTATTTGTGTAATATACAATTGACATAATGTCTGGTTCAGCTGTTTATTGTTCGTCAAGAACAACAAAAGGAGGTGTGAAAGACCAGGAATTATCATTTCATACGTTAGTGATTTCTCATAATATGTATGCTTTACTATGAGTTTTTTAATAATAAAAACGACAAAACATTAATTTTTGCTAATTCTAAATCATACTATATCGTACACAATTCATAAGAATCAGATTTAAAACCTAAATTAAATGTAATTTAAATTCTTTGTTTTTGGCATATTGATTAGTGATGTACGTATTTGTGTATGGAAGCTTTATCGACATTACTAATATTCTTTTTATTATTTATTTATTTATTTATTTATTTATTATTAAACATAATTAAACGGGTATAAACCCAATTACATAATTATGTAAACTAGAATGCTTATTTAATATATACTTAGAGTCGAATTTTACTTACAATCGATTTTGGTTCATCCACAAATATATCAATGTCTGGGAAGTTAACAAGAAGTGCGTTTAGTGCTTCATGCATTCGACATAATGGCGACTGCGCGCGCGCCACTGTGCGACACGGTGGATTCGCAAACAGTCTATGTCTGCGACCGGCACGTATTCGTGAATAATTATTAGGAACATAAAGGCGACACAACTGTTCGACACATTCAGGCGAGTCAATCACTCCCCGCAAAATCGACAGAGCGGTTGAAATATCCGTACGAGTTCTTCTGAGTTCTAAGGAGTCCATTCCCAACATACCCAATAAATACTTTGTAGGATACATAAACGGATAGTAGCCATATATACGCTTATAATAATATCGAAGAAAAGCCTTTTGAACCTTTTCCAGCATTAGTGCATATTTGGCTTCGTGTGGGCTCCATATACACGAACTAGATTCCAGCGAGCTCCTTATAAGACTAGTGAACAGAAGCTTTATGACGTCGGGGTTCCGAAAATCACGTAAATTGCGTAAGATAAACCCTAGACGACTGTAGCAGCTACGAGTGAGTATAGAAATGTGAACATTGAATGTTAAGGAAGGATCGAAGGTTAACACCAAGGTCTTTCATTGAATCTGTGCGATTCATAATGACACTGCCCAAGTTATATTCATATTGGGTAGGATTACGCTGACGACTAAAGGACATAACCAAGCACTTACTGTAATTAAACTCTAAGCCATTGTCGTTACTCCATTTAAGTATGGCATCAATATCCTTTTGAACGAGCTCACAGTCCGCTTTATCAGTGATCTCCACATATAATTTCAAATCATCAGCATAAAGAAGACAATTTGTAAATTTTAGAACTTTAACAACGTCGTTGATCATCAGCAGGAAAAGCAAAGGGCCCAGTATTGATCCCTGCGTCACACCCGATGATGTTGGATACGGCTGCGAAACATAGCAACCATGGCGTACATATTGCTGCCGACCTTTAAAGTAGTTCGAAAGTAAGTTAATAAGCTTAGTGGAAAAACCAAGAGCATCGAGCTTAGATATAAGGATTTGACAATTAACCCTGTCGAAAGCCTTGCAACAATCGAAATACACGACATCCACCTGCTTGCCCTTATCCATCGTTTTCGAAATGTACTCTACCAATGTTAACAGATTTGAATTCACCGACCTTCGCGGCCTAAATCCGTGCTGCTCATTACAGATGTAAGGATGGACTTGCTTGCGAATAACATTATGTAGGAGAATTTCTAGGACTTTCGCTGGCGCACAAAGGATAGCAATCGGCCTGTGCTCTTCTACGAGCAACTTGTTAGTGCCTTTGGGGATTGGCGTTACATTATTCTTTTTTTAGGTTCCCTAAATGCCCGGAAATAAGACGTGAATGGGTTAAAGCTATTAGACGTGATAACTGGGAGCCTACAAAATATTCAAGGCTCTGAAGACCAGACCTATCGATCGATCGTCGATCGACGACATCGATCGATGGTAAAATGGATTAGTCGCCGTCGATCGATAGTTTCTACCAGACCAATCGATCGATGTCGATCGACAATCGGCCGGAAGAAGGATTGGGTGTTAGATCGAGCTGTTTGTTTGATTACACGCGCCGGCCGCTTCACTTTATTTATTTTATTTCGTGCCCATGGATACTAGTCGTAATAATAGAGTTCATTGATTTTGCTTAAAGTTGATGATAATGAGTGATGATAATATGAACGTTTAAATACTAAATGATATTCCCCCTAAACACCTTGGGAAGCACTTTAGATTAAGCAACACCGAAAAAGGGAGGAAGGGGAGGGTGAGGAGGATTGTGCAAAGTGCGAAAATACATAGTTTTCAAGATATTTTTATTTTGAGGATATTTTAGGTTATATTTAGGAAAAAAAACAAATATGCTACTAAGTAACCATTACCGTACCCCCTCCATCCCCCTCCCCCCCAAGATATTTTGTTTTTCTCTCAATGAAGCTAGTTTTCTGTTGTGTAATAAAAAAATAACCTCGAAATTCATGACAATCGCTACGCAAAAAAAAAACAAAAACAAAAACCGCTGCTTAAAATGTCATTTGGATAAAATAAGCGATCGTTGGCTTTAATAAACGGCCGCATCCAGATTCTTCTGCGTTTACGTCTCCGTAATAATAGTACCAGCAACATCGTACTGGCCAAGAACAACGAGTCCTTTTCTGAATACATTTCGAAAGAAACTGATGGAATTTAGCCAGGGTTAATCGATCAACGTCGACCGACCGTCGATCGATGGGTTAGACGAACGGTATCCGTCGATCGATTAAAGCTACCACACCCATCGATCAACGTCAACCGACCGTCGTCGATCGATTGGTTAGTCAAACGGTATCCGTTGATCGATGCCGTCGATCGTCGATCGAACGATTGGTCTGGTAACACCTAATAGTGAGAGGGTGGTATTTACGCCGGGCGAGCCGGCCCAATGCGTGCTGCAACGCAGCGTGGCTCTACCACTCAGTCAGTGTCACTCATTTAGCACCACCCAGGGGTCACGAGTAGGGTCTAAAGGGTAAACCTACGGACGTGAGTAACTTAACCCCCAATTATAATAACGAACTAGGTACACACCACGTTAAAGTTATTATATCGATATACTAGTCCCATCCTTAGTCACGCACACATGTACAGATAGAAAGCTGCACACTAACAAAAGACGGACATGCTAAAAATCCAAAGACTGTCCATTGTGATATTTGGTCCGAGGTTCTGAGGCTAAACCTCTGAAAAAGGAATCCTATGGAAATGTTACAACAACATATAGATACTTAGCTATATGGCGTCTTTGTCTAACGTATGCAATAATAACAAACCAACTCTATATACAACAATTTCGCTCTAATGGCAACATTTGTCATGACGTCAGGCCTGTGCCATGTCCGCCATATTGTGTCGCGCTAGTACTTACGACTTCGCTGTGTTTACAAAAATAAGTTTTATAAATTTCTAGGAATGTGCTGTGATTGTGGTAATATAAAGTTAAAAAACAATACTGCATAATGCCTACTAAGTGCAGCATACTTTATTATGGTTCAACATTAAGCCGAAATCGGCTAAATTTAACATTTCACCGGTAAGCTATTTATCTGTGCTTTACTGTTGTTTAGTAGCCTTGTATATCTGTAGATAGTGATAAAAAAACTGTTAATATTATTATAAGTAAAGTATTCTGTCTAACTTTCTTAAAAATGTTAGGATTTCAGTTTTGTGTACATTCTATTTGTTTTGATTAGTGATGTTCTTGTTGTATCACACGATTTATCGATTTGTTGCGGACTTCAGTATTTTAGACCATTTTTTTGTGTAAAACTTCTTGTTTACTATTATATCATTGGTAAAGCCCCTTCTAAACATAGTAAATTACATAAAATAAAAGCTGATTTAATTGATAATATAATATAAGATTTTTTTTTCAGATTGCCACAAAATAAACATAAACAAGAATTTGGTTGGAGATCATTGGCAAGGAAAATATAAAATAGGGTGATAGGGTGGTCATTATTCATACGGACCGGGAAAAGTGACTAGTTATGCAATTTTAATTACATTGCCCAGTTGCTATGGGGCTTATGTACACGGGCCGGCCTTTATTTATAGTGACCAGATTTTATAAGTTGCCTATAACAATATTGAAAAGCGAATTAATATAAATAAATAAATACAGGATGTACGAATTTTCCTTTTTATTTTTGCAGTACCTATCCCAAAACCATATCCTTCTCAATATCCCCATAGCACGGGTACCTGTGTACCATATTATATATACAGTATGGCAGAAAATTATGGGCCCTGTAGGGAAACTACCTTAAAATCCTTTTGCTAGATCAATTTACTCAACGGAAACATTCTTTTATTTTTAAAAATTACAGAACTGCAATCAAAGATTTCCTAAAATTTTCTTTCATGTTTTTGTATGCTCTAAGGTTTACAGTCATGTACTTCCTATGCAATTGAAGATAAAATAAATGTTAGCGTTCACGTTTCTTTTATTTCAAAGACTTATTGTTTATTAAAGAAGTATTATCCTGAAAAATAATCCTATCGATTATTGTAATAAATGGCGAGTTATTTTTTTATGTTTAGCCGGTTTGATTCCAAGGTGGGGTAATCAAGCAAAATTTAAAAAATCTTTGAAAGCAGTTTTGTTTCTTGTTTAAAATAAAGAAATGTTTCCTGTAAATTGAGCTTACTAGAGGATTTAATGTAGTTTACTTCCAGGGCCCATCATTTCTTTCCACCATGTTTTTTTGACTTATATTAAAACCTTAGATTAAAACTTTTGTTTTAATCTAAGATTAAAACATTTAAAACCCACTATGATTATGGTAATGTCAAAGTAGACTTCAGTACGAAATCAATAAGCTTCATCGATAGTTTTATCGACAGATAAATGACGAAGTCGATAAGTATACAACACTAAGCCGCCATGTTTAGACGCGGTAATACCTATTATGTATACACGTTTTTTTCGTAGGTATGGCAAATCCATTTGATTATTTATTTTATGGGCTAAACTCTCGGACCAAAACTCGTCTAAGAGCTTTTTTTTATTTGTGCCTTGAAGGAACAGGTTGAGGTCAGAGACCATACTGCCTAGTCATTAATTTTTTTTTTCTTTGCATGTAGTTGATGATAATGAATTGAGTTATAATATGAACGTGAAAGTGATAATGAATATACTATGGTAAATTATAGTCCCCAAACCCCTTGAGTGTTAGTAAAGATGTGGGACTTTACTGAGATCTCACACGGATTTATTAAGAGAATTTGAAAAGTGATGTTGCACTGTTTTGTTTTATTTGCCAACACATAATATGCACGTTTATGAACACATAACAGTTATTAAACCACCATTATTTCACATTAATATTAGACAAAACACAAAATTTAGAAAATAAGACAAAACTGCAGAACTGCAGACGCTTCATTTTCCCGCCAAGAAGACTTATTTCAAAGCTGTTTGCCGGACATTGTCATAATTGTGTGGAGTATGGGAGGCTTGTTTATTTATTCTTAAAGAAAGAAATAATATTTTTGTCAGTGATATTTTGCTTCTATAACAAAGATGAAAAGAGCCCTGGCACTAGCTTTTGACGAAAATTTTGATGAAAAGTCCCCATAAATTAGTAGTTTTGAGAATTTACTATACTTACCATGTTTCACGAGATATTTATTTTGAAGTTTTTGATCATAATATTTTTTATAAAATTTCTAATACTAACCCATCATATTCTGAACATTTGTTGAAGATTAACGTGATTTGAATTATGATTTTTTAATTTATTTTCCCGTTTGTAAAGGAAGATTTTTTTTAATTGCAACACTTTGAACGCGATTCGTTAGGCTCCAAGCCAGAATTTAAAAAAATAACGTATGTTGATGACATATCATTCACTCATTCACTCTTTGTCAAAGCTGAACTAAGTTTTATTAAACGCAGCGTAGCCAGACGTGCGATAGTTATCGTAGATCCACGATAATTTCGAGGGGCATGCGATAAAAAATAATAATTAAGTATCGCACGATAATTTGTATAATTCGTCGACTTTCCACGATATTTTTTGTCAGTTCTACGATAATTTCGTGACAAACCTGGTTTAGCATCATTCGTTCAGTCACAGTTTGGAAATAACGAAATTTAAGGTACCACAGTCAGTCCTTTTTCTAGGCGATGAGCTTTTTTTTTTTTCGCTCGTGACGTTGGATGTTACCATATTTGGAGTGCCCAGTCGTATAAATTCTGTCTTTTTTTAATGCGATAAAAACACGATAATTTTGCAGTACATCTAGGATAGTTTTGACCTACGGATCTGGCAACACTGAGTAAACGGGACCAAAACGAAGCCGGTGAAATCGGTGCGACGTAAACCGCGATCAAGACTAAGTTTTGAACGCGATTAATCTAAACCAGGTTTTATTAAACTCGGTTTCTATTCGGTACGGTGAAATTGGCCCTTACACGCAGTCATAGGTGGGTTAAAGAACTTCGCAAATATAATTCTATGCGGTGACATAAATATAGACATCTGCCCAAACACCTCCGAATCGCGTCATTGCGATTATTTAACTATGTTGGCAAGCCACCTCCTCCTCCCGGCCCATAATAATAATAATAATAACGCACACGGCCTTATAGCGAAGAGCCTCGATCAACACCTAGAGAGGCTCTCGCTGAAAGGTTGGGGCAAGGGTCAGATGCAAAAGGCAGTACTCCTTGACACGGCACGTATTGTCAAGAGGTTCCTCACTCTGCAGCCCTAACCATCGATAGCTTGGGTCTATCCTCGCTGCCGGTGGCAACCTAGGTTAAGTTTTTTATAATATTTTATATTGAAAATGTTTTTATATAAAATATTTAAAAAAAAATACTTAAGAATTATGTTAAATAAAGAGGATAATAATAATAATAATCATTTAATTCAGACTAAAAATTTACAGTCCATATTTTGTTAGTAACAATATTTTCCTTATCCTATGTTAGTAGTTATATTATTAATTCAAATAATGGTCAACACTATTTTTTCAGGAGGGGATATTGTAGGAGAGGGACTTCCCACCGGTCAGCCAACGCACACAGCATACCATTGGGGCTGGCGCGCACGCGTCTCAGCGGCGAGACGCATCGTTTACGCATAATGGCATGGAAACCGTCCACACCAGCTTCGGCAAACATGCCAGACGCGCTACATCGCCGCGGCAGCCCCATCAGCACCCTAAACGCGTTGTTGTACTGGACACGGAGAGCGTTATAGGCCCTCTGCGTGAAGTTGACCCAGAGACCACACGAGTAAAATGACTGACAGTATGATTTAAATAATGTCATCTTGACTTCAACAGTACTTCGCGCAAATCTCCGGGCCAGCATGTTGCATCGGACCGCCAACAATCTCCGTTCCCTCTCTATGTCATTCAAGTCTTCAGTGATCCAATGACCCAAATACTGAAATTGAGTTACTCGATTCATCGGTTTGCCATTGAGATGTAAAGCCGGTACGGAACTTAGGTCTTTTCCTCGCGTTTTAAAAACCATCAACGCGCTCTTACTGGTGTTATATCTGAATCCCTGGGCCACTGCATAAGATTCACATTTTTTCAATAAAATTCTTAAGCCGTTTATCGAGGGACTAAGCAGCACCATGTCATCAGCATAGCTTATGTTATTGACGCTAACGACACCATACAATGATAACGCACGGCTGTACTTGCTTAGACCATATGATCATTAAAACTAAATTTGATGCGCATTGTTTTGTGGTTGAATCTTCGGTCACAGATCATGAATGCGTTACACTCACTATTTATCTAAGTCTCCCCCAGGACCGTTATAAAAAAACTTAGATTCGGATTGACCCAAACAAACTTACTAGTGACGTCTTATTACTTGACTTCCAACCTGAATTAGATTGCTCAGATACAAACGAAGCGGCGGATCTTTTAATAAAACTACTCGCTCCTGTAATATCACTTAATTCTAAACTTGTCTCAATCCCAATAAAGAACAGAACCTGCAAGCCGTGGGTCACACAAGGATTATTACGATGCCTAAAAAACAGAGATAACCTACATAAAAAAAAACTTAAAAAGGACCCTGACAATGATACTCTGACAGTAACATAAAAGAGATACAGAAACTTCTGTAAGGCGGTTCTGAAAAAAGCAAGGCGGATCTATGAAAAATAGGAGATTAAGGAAGCTACCGGCAATAATAGAAGAATGTGGGAAGTCATTAAAAATATCACAAGTATAAAGAAGATCCCTGACCATTCTTCTTGTCTAATATCCAGAACAGATCCGCAAAAAAAGCTTAAATGCCATAAATTCTTTTTTTGCCAATATTGGGAAAGAGCTGGCCGAAAATCGTATATTTTTTTATAATTTATTTATTTATTCAGTTAATTTACACCCATACAACTTACAATAAAATATCACAAAATCAAAATAAAATAAAAATCAGAATAAAATAAAATCAAAATAAAAATTAACTCAAAATTTTAAATCAAAATAGAAATTACAAATCAATTAAAATCGGTCAATGTATAAAATTCATTAAAATAAATAATTCATAAAATGTCACGGTGATTAAAAATTAAATATAAATATATATTTAATAATTCAATATAAATATGTATTGCTTCCTCGAACACTCTTTCTTCTCCCCATACTCTTCAAGGTGTCTTCCCAACAAATTCCATAGTTAATCTTCCTACTAACGCAGCCGAGGTTCAGCAGTTAATCGGTGGGTTAAAAAAATAACTGCGCTACAGCGCATTCTGATCTGAACCTACAGGTTCAGATCAAATATCTAGCAATATAATTAAGAAGTTTAGTTGTAAGGTAGCCGAGCCTATAACAATTGTGCAATTTGGCTATAACCTCGAGAGTCTTCCCTCGTGATTCACAAGGGGGGGATAGGAACTGTGTCAATAATTTTAGGTCAATTGCAATTCTTCCTACAATATCAAAAATAGTAGAACGGTTGATGAACAGACAATTAATGAACTTCCTAGAATCGAACAGCCTTCTCTCACCACAACAATATGGCTTCCGCCCTCGCAAATCGACTAACGCCGCAGTGCACGACATCACCAACCTTATAATTTCCAACCTGGATAAGAGGAAGATATGCCTAACAATATTCCTCGTTCTCACCAAAGCTTTTGACACAGTCTCTATCCCTCTTCTGCTGAGTAACATGGAGGAGATCGGGATAAAATCTTCTTCCTAACTTTAACCTGAGGTACTACAATATTGATCATAACTTTAAAAATTGGGTTAATCAGAACAGAATGAAATTTTCAACTTAAATTTAAAAAAAAAATCATAGCTTCTGACTAGTTTTAAAAACTGCCTAACCAAATGCTTTCATACCAATACAAAAAAAAATGTACTAATGGGACATTTTTTGCTGACTTCGTTGAACGTGGTAGATTGTGTAATTTTCATCTATACCTACTAATATTATAAATTGGAAAGATTTGATTGTTTTGAATAGGCTCCAAAACTACTAAACCGATTTAAAAAATTCTTTCACCGTTGGGAAGCTACACTATCTCCGGGTGAATTTAGGCTACAATATATTTTCAAAAAAATTGGGGATCCTTACTTAAATCTTTACTCTTGTGCGTGTTTTCGAGCGCTCCGATAGACTCATGATGGTACGCCGTAGATGACAATTTGTTAATTTTTAGTAAGTCACATACCTGTTTCATAGTAGTCGAGATAAACTCGGTGCCCCTATCTGTTGCTATCTCACGTGGGACGCCATACCTTAGAATAAAATTTTCAACAAACGCTCGCGCTACTGTCTCCGAATGCACAACATGCAAAATGTAACGGATAGGCCTCTACAAATTTTGAAAGTTCGCATTGCAAGGTGAGCACATAAACATAATTGTTGTTATCCCTTGGCAATGGCCCTACGATATCCAAAACAAATTTTTTTTAGCGCATAGTTTGATGTACTTGTAATTTCCGTCGGCTGCTTGGTGTTTACTGCATGTTTTTGCGTTTTGCATTGACTACATTTATGTACAAATTCTACTATATCTTTATCCATTCTCGGCCAGTAATAGAATTTCCTAATATTATTAGACATTCGCCTAATGCCCGCTTGTGGGCAATAGGTGAAAGTCATTTATAAGTACACGTATGTCATCTTTACTATTTAATCTTTGGACATTTCTTAAAATACACAATCGGGGACCGGTTCATTCTTTATGTTTATTTATTTCGCTTAGTATCCCAGCTCCGAAATCTTTATTATTGTCATTCCTTATTACACAAAGTTCTTTTATATTTAATCTTTTACATAAACAAACTAGATCTCTCACCAATACGTCTCGCGTGATCGGCGATCGAGATAAGCTGTCAAAGTAAATACTTGAACTACTGGGTACGTATATAACATGTTTTGACCTTTCCTTTATTAAACATTCTTGCTCTAATTTAATAAATCTTTTATTATTTGTCAAAGCCAATTCCGTCAAACTCGTCGGTTTTTTAATAATATCTACAACTCTTGGTTGATCAGACTTCGAATTATAGAAATTATTATTTACCAATGAATTTGTCGGTTGCCCTTGCAAGTCCCGTATTCGTCGCGTTTGCGCTCTTGTTACTACCATTCATACTTTTTAATTCCTCTGACGTAATAGTTAATACGTGAAAGAGCGTCCGCCACGGAGTTTTTACTACCTTTTATGTATTCTATTTGGAAATTATATTCCTCTAACTGTAACCTAAACTTAAGCAATCTACTCGAGGGGTCCCGCATGCCAAATAAATAAACTAGTGGTCTATGATCTGTCTGAATTTTAAATTGTCTGCCGAATAAATAAGGTCTAAAGTATTTTACACTCCATACTATTGACAAGAGCTCTTTCTCAATGGTGGGATAGTTCATTTCGGCCTTATTCAAACTGCGACTTGCGTAGGCCATAGGCCGACCGTTACTATTACATAGTACCTACGGAACCTACGGCTATACCTGGTGCGTCGGTTTGTAAATGAATGTGTTTTCTTTTGAAAAGTTAGGATACTGTAAGACCGGTGGGGTTACCAATGCTGTTTTCAAAATTTGGAACGATTTTTCACATTCTTCGGTCCACACAAACGGAGCATATTTGCAACATAAATTATTTAGGGTGGATTCGACCAAACTGGAATAAGACTTACTCCGAGATCTCCGGATCTTCCCGTCTTTCTGCCTAGAAATGGTGTTAGCTAAGAAAACTCCTTCACATACTTCTTGACTACTCACTACGCAATCCCCGATAAATGTTGTGTCAACATAATGTATAGATTCGCTGCGCGCTGGTATTGTTATTGAACTACAATAAGAAGTTTGCTTATCCAAAAAACTAAAATTTATTTCTACAGATTTCCCCAATGTCGTATTTAATTTTAATGTGTTAAACTCGTAATTTAATACAGCTTGATGCTTTACTAAAAAGTCTTGTCCTTAAATTCCGTCTGTTTTACACGGTATCAAAAACATAAAATTTATTCTGGAAGTCAATGTTATTAACTCTTAACTTTAAATAAACATAACCATCCGAAATTACTGATTCGCCTAATCCGTTTATTCTAAGTGTTTCCTTATGGAATGGAATGCGTAAACTTCTCAATCGTTCTCGTTTAATTACGAATAGCGACGCGCCGGTATCAATTAGCCAGGCGTATCTTAGGTGGCCTAGAAAAAGCGATATTTTATTTAGTTTAGTCACTGTACACGAATAATTATTCACGAAAAAAATGATGAAACGCCTCCGTATTTGGTTGCTTCGTGCGTACGTTACCCGAAGCCGCTTCGTGGTCGTGAGTCATAGTATATGCACGTTTCCCGGAGCCGGCGCTGAAGTCCTACGATTATAATTCCACCTACCTCTATAAAATCGGTTTCCGCGATTTGAAAATCTCAGCGGATAACCCTGATAATGCGTGTTTTGGCAGGAACGTTCTCCCGTGTATCCTCTGGATGGCCGGCTTGCATACCGCGTCCTTACACGTCCACCGCGGCCTGTAGTTAGGTATCCTGTTCGAATCATTATTATATCTACGCTTATTATGGTACATGCTTACCACGTCAGCGGAAGTAGACGCCAGCTCCTCCTGGGCCACCTGGATAGCGTCCTTTAAGTTCTGAAAATCACGAGTTGCTATTATTGTGCTTAACCTACGATTTCGTAGGCCATCCGCGAAGCGTTTAATTGCAAGTTTTTCATTAATGGGTCGTAAAATATTAAAACTCTCGGTTTTCTCGGACTGCGAAATCGTTAAGTCCACGAACAATTTAGTAATTTGCTTACCGAAAACCGCCACAGACTTGTCATCTTGTCTCGCCACCAGTAGTTTCGTATGTATGGCGGTCGCAGCTTTTTTTGGCAACAGCACCTGTCGCAAATCCTTAAACAAGTCCTTGACAAACGAATATGAGCTAGACAACTTTAATTTAGCTGCCTGAGAGAGACGTGTTTTTAATACAAAAGATATTAGATTTATTTTGGATGCTTCGTCTGAAGTAGTTTCGTAGTACTCTATCCCATCAATTAATTCTTTCGTATTTTTCTCAGTATCATCCATCACCGGCAAAATGATTAGCGCGGTTTTTAAATCGAATTTAGCCATATTTATGAATTCGTCTTCGCTACTACTTATGCTTAAATCCGCGCTTGTCTCCGTTTCGAAGGGAGAGCATAAACTTTGAACCTCGGTAAATAAGTTTGAAAAGTTATCACTATACTGAATTTTTAATTTCTTTTCTTGTTCGTCTTTAAAATCTAAAAACTTAGTTATAGTGTCTAAATAACTGTTATAAAAATATTTCCATTCATTGGCCTCTTTAAACTTTTTCTCTAATATTTTACCTTTGTCTTTTTGAGCCAATTTTTATTAAATATTTCCTTATTTCACATAATTTGTTATTTAATTCTTTAATAAAATCTGCCATTCATGTACACAAAATTAACAAAAGTGGTACTGATTACACATTTTACATTTTAAATTATTAAATATTAAGCTTACTTTACTAAAGTTATGTGGCTAATGTTCATAGTATACCTACCTGGTTTTTTCGAATTAAGACACAACACCGATCACTTGACTTCACTTTTCATTACGCGATTACGATTATTTTACCGTTTGCCGCTCATTACACCCTCTCCTTGATTCTGGTCGGGTACTCCGGGGACAGCTTCTGCATGCGCACCACTCCAACATCGACTCCACGCTGCACCTTCTTGTTAAAGCATTTGACGCAATAGCGTACGGTGATGATAACGGCCACAAGCAGGAGAATCAAAAGAAGAGCCACCATGCTCCAAGATATTATTCCGACATGGGTTTCTATGTGGGTGACCATGTGGTTATTGTATCCTACCTGCGTGTTTACTTCGGTTGCTGCAGGCTTTTGGGGTGGTTTACTGTAAAGGTGACCCATTTTGAATTTTGCCTTCTTGACAGACAGGACGTTTGTTCTCGTTGAATCGCGAATGAATAGTTTGGACTTTCATCTTCACTATAATTTAATTAGCTACCGATTTTATCGTTGAATGAAATCGCACTCCAATCCGTAAACGGCAGGGTCGCCATGTACCTAAGGATGGGCGCAGTGGAGACGAGTAAAACAAAGAGTTGTGCGATTAGAACTGAATATATTAAAAGGGATTACATGTTACATAGGCTATTAGGTAGTATGTTTATTTATACACTACAGGACTAAAGGCTGCACGTATATCCTACAGAATAGAGCGGCGATGGGCTCATCAAAATAATACTACCATCACCTCTTTTCCCTTGGATGTCGTAAAGGGCGACTAACGGACTAAATACTGCACAATGCACATATGTGCGACTTTTACGACACCCAAGAGAAGAGAGGGGGGTGGTAGTATTCGTTTAATGAGCCGCTACGCGACACCGCTTACTATTTGTCATTTCATTTATTAAAATTCTAAATACCTAACCTTTTATCACAAACAATCTGTCACGCGATGACTCGACTATATTTTTGTGGACGCGACCGACGCACACTTTGACTTGTGAATCTTTTGTTAGTTTCTGTATAAAAGAGAACACCGGCCGCCGCTGTTCGGCCGCCCCAAGCATATTTACCGTTTAGAAGCATAAGGTCAAAAGCGCAACCACGCGCAACTACTTTTGAATTTTCTGTCTCGTTCATTCGGATTAATCAGCAATATTATAAGGATTAAGCCGATAAGTATACAAGTTAATCTTATTTACGGATTAATCGAAACAATGGGTTTATGCTATAACCGGTTAACCTGTAAACTTGATTAATGGGTCCCTGGTATTTATCAATTTTCGATAAATATCCGAGTATTTACTCTTTGGATATTTATCGACTGCCCATCAAATTGTGACGTAACTGAAATAGTTAGACATATGCTATCGCGACACTTTTTGTAGATAATGGTGTGTTCTGCAAAGCCATGGTACATAATTTTATTCTATCATCAATAGTTTTCTTAGCGCACGCGATTTAAGGAATTTATTTGAGTTTTAGTAAGGATCCCTAATTATTTTTGAAAATATAATATAGCCCATGTCACCCGGAGATAGTGTAGCTTCCTAACGGTAAAAGATTTTTTTAAATCGGGTTAGTAGTTTCGGAGCCTATTCAATACAAACAAATGTTGCCTTTTTATAATATTAGTATAAGTAGATATTTCGCGTAGGTACCTAATTGATATTAATCCGCGACACGGCGATACATTGGCCTAATCTCCCAATGTGTGTCGTCCATGTGGGAAGGCCTTAGCCCAGTAATGGGATGTGGGATGATGATGATGATGGAATTTATCGAAAGGTGAGTAAAACTCGTTCGTACTAGGCATTCAGGCAGCGAGGCAGTTGGTTTAAGTTTTTTTTTGTAAATAAACACAGTTATTACATGAAATATTAATATATTATTTTCTTTTAATCATTCGTCACATCTTTTTGATACAACACTTCCGTTAATACAAATAATTAATTATAATGATTTTATAATACTTGATTATTTAATTTATTAAGTTCATGCCACATTTTATGTGGTATGTCTAACTTCAATAATATATAGTAAAAAAGCAATATAATTCGTTTCGACATTACACTCACACACATACCAGTAGAGCACAACCTGATTTAAAAGAAGCTGTCTCTGTCTTTCCTGTCAAAGAAGAGACAATCAGTTTTAAAACAGGTTAACTTACGCAAGGTTTATAAATAAGGGGGTAAATATTACATCATAGAGCCTTGTACAAACACGTAATATTGTTCCTTGTACAGTCGAACACTCACAGACTTACTGTTTTATTTTTATATTCATACAACGTTTACACAATTACATTCATTTACAAATAATATAACCAAACTTCTAGTACCATCTGAACAGTAGGTAAATCACAGTAGCCAAATATAGGCCTTAAATATATCGTTATAAAGTATATTTTTCTTCACTGCAACTGACAAACAAACAAACTGGTACAACTCCAGAACGAACTAGAAGTTGGTGCGTTCTGTGGGTCTAGCACGATACCTATCGAATTCTTCTCGGAAAACCGTATGGATGTCAGCTCGTGACCAAAGCCGGTGCAACTCGGTTGATGCAACTCGGTCGATATGTTGAATAGGTAAGGTCTGCCTATTGGATCCTCGCCTTAGACAAGTGGCAATCCACACTCGTACGCACGCACGTTACACGCTCCTTGTCGATTCGTTAACGTATAGCAATAGTAAATTGATAGACAAGTTTACAGATCACTCAACGAATTACAAATAGACATATTCCTGATTCCACGTACTATGTACTATGCCAATTCATAGTGAAAACGCGCGCGCGCATTGTACGAATAACGAATAAATAGACAGTGGGTGGTGGGTGGGACAAAATAACTAATAATACTACCCTATAAGTGTCGCAGTATGATAGATAAAGCCGTAATATGTGTAGTTATATCCCTAGGGATGTATTTATATACCGTAACATAGTTATATAATTATAATACGGTTCAAGTTTAGTGATATAATTTTAAGTGAAATAATTGTAGAATTTTTGTATGGAGCCAGATTTCTGTTGTCTAATAAAAAAAATTAACCTCGAAATTCAAGACAATCGCTACGCAGGAGTAAGACAGTCATTTTTTTTTATACCATTGCCCAAAAATGTATGACTGCCCTACTCCTGTAGGTCACGTGATAGATTAGAAAATTAAGTTTTTTTTTAAGGTTATTTTTTTTATTAGTCAACAGAAATCTAGCTCCATACAAAAATACTCTGCACTACACTTCTACAATTATTCCACTAAACTTAATCAAGTATATAAATATATCACTAAACTTGAACCGTATTATAATTATATTATACTATGTTACGGTATATAATTATATCCCTAGGGATATAACCATATTACGGCTTTATCTATCATACTGCGACAAGAGCTAAGCTGCCGTAAAACCAGACACAATAGAAGTTAATTTGTTGTAACCTCTAGGAGTCTTTGTGATAGACAAAGGGATAAAGCAAAACCAACGTAACTAAACTCACACATACACAATAAAGCAACACACTTGAGTTTCGAAAAATCAGATTGATAAGTACAATCAAGGTGACTGACCCAAATAAGGCCTGATACCCAATAAGGCCCGTCTTTCAAATTTCCCGCTATGCGAATATAAGTTGCCGCCAAAGTTTATAATACGGTGCATGCCTCTATCCAACATACATATACACAGTGAGCGCCTCTTGCGGCGAGCGCGTTGAAACCCACAGTCGAAAACATTATAATTTTTTTGCGGACAAAACCGTGAGTATGTTCATTATCTCGCATGCATGGTTTTTAGTCTTTTGTATATTATTTAGTTACACAGTTAGCAACTCCCTCATAAGTATTTTTAAGTTACGTTATCAATACATTTTCAGCGTTAAACGCTTTTCTTACTAACGTGGCATTTCCTAATGAGGCCTATTTCAAAATGGATAGGCCTTATAGTTCATTTGAAAATCATGATAGTAAAGTATTAAACCATTGTTTCACTTTCGTCAGTCACATCGTGGAAGTATTATCACCCGTTTCAACTAAGAAAAAACGGGCTCAATGGACTGTTCAACAGATGGAAAACGCTGTAAGGATGGTTGAAAGAGGTATATTGTCTCTGTATGCTGCCGCAGCCAGATACAATATTCCAAGAATAATCTTACGTAACTATCTGCACGGGTTCTACAACACGAAAGCTAGGTCGCTCGACCATCCTTATTCCAGAACAAGAAGCCGGTCTCGTCAGAAGAATTATACGACGTTTGACGACCTCCTTGGTCGAGTGATTTGTACACCGGTTTTCATGGTGTCGCCATCTCTGAGGTCCCGGGTTTGATCCCCGGTCGGGTCAATTTAGAAACTATGGTTTTTCTAAATTGTTTCGGGTCTGGGTGTTTTCTATGTATAATAAGTATATATTTAAGTATTTTAAGTATGTTTATCTGTTGTCTAGTAACCATTTAACGAGTTTCATATGGAAACTTCTCTTGGGCTAGATAATTGGTGTGAGTGTAGGAAAGTATATAAGTTTATTATACGTTTGGCTGATGTTGGGATGCCGATAACATCAAAGATGTGACGTATTCAGGGTTACGCGTTCTGTACAAGTAAAAATATACTAAGCACCTTTAATGATGCCAAAGGCACAGCAGGAAATAAATGGTTGAGGTTATTTCTAAAGCGACATCCAGAACTGGCGCGTCGTAAAGCAAAAATGATGAATCCGGCGCGAGCCCAGAAACTAAACAAAGATATTGTTGCTGACCACTTTTCAAAATATAAAAGCATGCTGGATAGACTTGGGATTGAACAAGGACCAGAGACCATATACAACATTGATGAAAAGAATTGTCGCTATCTTTGCATCATCAGCACAGCAGTATGTTCTGAAGGAGAGAGTTCACCATATAGCAAATGAACATGCTGAAAGTATTACTGTGGTAGGCTGCGCGAATGCTATAGGCTCAGCTATTCCGCCTATGATTTTGTTTAAGGGCAAGAGAATAATGCCTGAATTCCAGGATAATTTACCACCAGGCACTCTAGTAAAGATGACACCAAAAGGGTCCATGTTGACTAAAACTTTAGAAAAGAGCTAATATAAAATACGTCAGTAATCACCCAGAAAGAAGAATAAACAAGACGAGTTTCAATACCATCCTGACCCAAGTATGGCCAAAGTGCATGACCATCAGTAATATCATGAATGGGTTTCGAGCAACAGGATTAAATCCCTACAACCCAGATGCCATTCCTGAAGAAGCGTTTGCACCTTCTGCTTTGTCAGAACTCCCGCATCCCACAAGTACTAAAAATATGCTTGTAGCATCAGCAGATGCTGAACCGAGAGAAGAGAAGATTTCTACCGTCACGGATGATGATTCCGATAGTTCAGGTGTACCTGTGCCTTCAGTGTCTGTAGACACTGAAGATTTGCCACTCTCTTTGCTTTCAAGAAATTATCCGAACATCAAAACACCATGTAAAACTGGTGGTCAAATCGAAACACAATGTGATTTGCATAAATTCTTACCCACCCACACCAAAATTTAAAGTTATTAAAAGGCAGCCCCAGGCAAGAAAGCTCTTAATTATAAAGCTTAAGAGGTTACCAAAGACTTATTTGGTAAACATGCTACGAGTTCTATATCGCAGACAAATACGAAGTCATCAATATCTCAGGCCCTTCCGAGCACTTCCTCTACGCCGGTCACCACAGCTTCCTCTTCCCTAGTTACTGCACGAAAACCTACCCCAGTAGTAGTTCGTTCATTAATAGCAGGTCATTCCGAATTTACATCGTCTGTAACTCAAAGATCTGAGTCAAGTCCAAAGCCATCTGAAGCAAAACGTCGTTGTGGTGAAGAACATCCTGATAAGACTGGTCAATAACAAACAATCAATCAAACGGTCAAGAAGACCGAATTGATGACATGCGGAAATGTCTTACGTGCGATGTCTCGTATTACGAGCTGTGTGTTGGACTCACTGCTGCTGATGAAGATTTTTATTGTTCAGGTGATCGCTTAAAGAAAAAGATGACAAGGACTGATTAATGTAACAGGAATGGTTAAGTTGATTAATGAGACTGATTACATTGGCCAAATATAATTATTGAAGAATCTCTTTAAGTTTAAAATTAATTTTTATTTTATTTTATGGCAATTATTGCATATATTACTTGCGGCTTTATTGGGGCACATGGTTCCTAATTAGGCCTAAATGCCATTGATGTTCTTTTTATCACAAAAGTGTGTATTTGGTTTCTTAACTAATTTTGTTACTTTTATTATAAAGTATAAATAAATAATTAGATTTCAAAATATGAACGTGTCTTTTTAATATACTTACTAATTCGGTAGTAATAAAATTAAGGTAGGCCTTATTTAGGTCAGTTACCTCATGTTAAATCATACATCATAAAACTTACTTATCTAAATTCCAGTTTATGCGTTTATAGCAACGTGGTCCATAGCCGAAAACACTTGATTATGAATTAAAGAACAGCTATTAGACACAAGATTTCGCTTCTATTGACATGATTTGATTTACCACGGTTTAGTATGGAGGTTCCCTTTAGGATGTAGACAAGAAAAGAGGGCGGGACATTTTGAAATTCGGGCAACGTCGCAGTCGGTAGTTATCTTACTACACCATAATATAATACAAGACATTTTTATTCGAAATTCGGGCAAAGTCACAGTCGGTAGTTATCTTACTACACCATAATATAATACAAGACATTTTTATTCGAAATTCGGGCAAAGTCACAGTCGGGAGTTATCTTACTACACCATAATATAATACAAGACATTTTTATCATAGATTCGTGCTGAGCCCACTGTACTAAGTTTGAGATCGTTCAAAAACATGAAATCGTATGTTTACAACATTGGTATGCCATAAAAATTAAGCTAGAGTTCACTAAACATTAATGACGACAATTTAACGATAACTTAGCATTCACATAAAATGGAACGTTACAATGGCCCACACTTATTATATACCTATTTATACAGACTTGATCTTAGTACTAGTGATATTGTAACAGAATTTCAGAAAAAAGTTTTTGGATAAACTATTTATTTTAAAATTGGGAGAGGCACTCCGTATACAAGGTGTTTAGTAAGAGGAATAAAATCCCACGGCCATCCTATTAAGTGCAAAGAACAACTATTTGTATGAGAGCAATTCTGAAATTGCGAAAAAACAGCTTCTCCATACAAAAACTTTTCACTTAAATATTTATACATCCATACATAATCACGACTTTAATCCCGAAGGGTTAGCCAGAGACTAGGTAATGAGAAAGCAAAAGCAGTCCTCTACCATAGTCCACTTTTCACCAAATAGCGACTGCACACCGTCATGTGCTCAGCATAACAGGTGATGAGACTATGGCCGCTCTAAACTGATGGATGTTTGTGCAGTCTTTAGTCCGTTAGTCGCCTTTTACGACACCCAGAGAAGAAAGGGCGTAATAGTATTCTTTCACTGCTACGCGTAACGGTTTTATAAGCTGATTTTTTTGCAATTTCAGAGTTGCTTCCGTACAATTAGTTATCCTTTGCACCTAATAGGATAGCCCAGTTGCAGTATGTATTTCCAAACACCCTGTATATACAACATCAGTCGGAAAAGGGGTACTAAGCCGAAAAGAGGGTAAAGTATACATGATGATAGTAAAGAACTTTTGTCTAAGAACTTTTCCTAAAAAAATGATAATTTTAGATTAACAGCTCTTTTAAGATTTCATAAGAAATGACGCTGTGGTAGCCCTGGCGGTCAGCTGTTTTGTGAGAGAGACGGATTTGAGTTCATTGCCGGGGTTAACAAGTGGCGCCCGCCCTTATTCAGGGTTGTACATTTTTTAAACATGAATATGCATAAAATATGAATGTTTTTAAAGTTTATATTTGCAATGTAACAGTTGATAGTAGCACTTTCAGTTGTCCGCGGCTTAGTACCCCTTTTCCGACTAACGTTGTTTTTTTGATAATTACTCACGAATTCAAGAAGCGCGCACATTTCACTATGCATTTGGTTAAAGCACTCTTCAACACACAACGTAGATACAGCCATAGTCGCATATACGAACAATGGAATAGGCCGCTGTTATTCCAAAACGTGGACTAAAGTTAAACCTGCTTTAAAACAGTTGCTGTCTCGTTTTTATTTATAACGGCTAATAAAGATAGCATTCGTTTGGAACCAGGTATTTACTTTAGGGCGCGTTTAGGAATAACATACGAAATGTAATGTAAGATATTTTTCCACTGTAGTTTTCATAAGTTAAAAACATAATATAAATTCGTTTCATAAGCTCGCCACTAGGTGTCGCTGATACTTTCCCGTGAAAATTATGGTTGGCTTACACTCGATCTAACAGTGAAAATAAACTCGCACATAGGTACATAAGTACATTGATAATACACTAACTGCCGTACTCAGAGACGTAAATTAAGTTTTAATGACAATTAAATGTGTTTCCTTCTTTATTTAGCATTATTCATAAGAAAGTGACAGCAAGAGACTTAATTGTCATTAAAACTTAATTGACGTCTATGAGTACGGCAGTTAGATACCATTTCGTTATAATTTCTACTAACACATCCTTGCCTTGTTAGATATTATAAACCTGTAATAAATTTTACCAGAATTCAGAATGTACAAAATCATTGTAACCAAACATGAAGGTTACCCAGATTTTTAAGCGGACATAAATTAATGTAAGTATATTAGATTTGGTAAATATTACAATAAGCATACACTCACATATTTAAAAACACCTAAGAAGTATCAGTACACATGTTATACATTTTCATAAACATCAAGTTTGCTATACGAAAGCGATATCGAGATCACGTTTTAAGTATTTGCCCACTGCATCGTTGCATATCAATACCGTAATGTGAACGTGTTAGGTAAGTACAACAACGCATAAAGCCGTGTCTCCTGCGACACTGTTTTGTGTTTTCTAACACCTAACTAACATCAAACATCTAACAAAATTTACTCCCATATTTTGTTAGAATGTTAGTTTGATGTCAGGTGTTAGAAAACACAAAACAGTGTCGCAGGAGACCTGGCTTAAGGATTAAGTGGATTAAGTGTCTTTTTACATAACGTCGCTTTTACAACTCCATGATATTACCAGAACTTGGCTGGTACTATACTACGCTGTAGTGGGCAGAATCCTTTAACTAAAGTCATAGACAAAATTCATTCACCTACTTGGTCAAAATGAGTGAACGAGCAATTCGTTAAACAGTTTGAAATCGAATAAATTCGAAACACTTCTATAGGTGATTGACTTTATTATTATGAACAAATTTTACTAGAATACAACTCGGATTAGGCCAAAAGGTTAGAGAATTTAACGACTGCCATCATGTTTTATTTCAACGGCAGTGCTTACATAAAATGGCTTCTGAAGCGAACGATAATTTGGTCACCAAGCAAAAGTTGCTTAGCTTGCAAGATCGCGCACACTGCTGCGTCTTTCATAATATACATACATACATAATCACGACTATTATTCCTGAAGGGTTAGTCAGAGACTAGGCAATGAGGACCGCAAAAACAGTCCCCCACTTTTTACCAAATAGCGACTGCACATGTGATAAGCGTGACAGGCCGTGAGCCCATCGCCGCGCTATGCTGTTGGATGTATGGTGCAGTCTTTAGTCCGTTAGTCGCCTTTTACGACACCCAAGGGTAGAGAGGGGGTGGTAGTATTCTTTCACCGCTACGCTGTTACACTGCGTCTTTCAACTTCACTTAATATTAATATAATAAAATAAAAGGAGATGTCCCATTCCCAATAGATTGTCCGCCCCACAAAAAATTAATAATGTTACTTGATCAAAATTGAATTTCTGTATTGGTTCTTCATACTGTTTTAAAAGTAAACAGTAGTTATTGTTGTAAATAGAGAGGTTTTAAAAATAATAAATATTTAATATTAATTCCTTGCAACATTGACATTGCCGCCAAAGATTTTTATATATAATTCATATTTAAAACAAAGGAAAAGCAAAGGGATTAATCTCATACAGACTTCATTTAATGTGATACGTAATTTGCGCTATGCAGTTATGCACAATTATTAGCATAAGTTTCAAATAAATACTGTCTAGTAGTGACAACTTAATTCTTTACTTGCGAACTTTACCTTTTTTCTTAACTTTCAAAGAATAAAATGTACATTGATTAGATTTTTTTATTTATTTATAAGGTTAGGCTCAAAAATCCTTGATGCCAGTGCCGTAAATTATTACAAAATAGCAGATGTGGTAGATAGGAAATGACGTAAGTCTAACTTTAATTCCTTAAAGTTATTTTCATCATAACTTAAAGCACGGCTAGGTACGAAGTATCTTTATATATATACGTTTACTATAAATTAGACTGCAATTTCTTGAAATTTTGTTTTTCAGGTGGCACGTTATTTTTCTATATCGAAACATGAAACGTCTCTAGGGCAGAAATGGGACAGCTCCTTTACTTACTGCCGTTAATTTTTGTATGGACAAAGTTGTCGGTGAAAATTTCATAATCATGAGTATAATCCCCATGTAAACCGACGACTGATTTGCATATATGTAATTTTTTCTTGATCTAATTGTTTAAAACCGCGTTGCGCACGCGCATTCATTCTGGATAGTAGTAAACCAGACAGCATCATCCAACTATCATACAAAAAAATAGCATTCTTAACATAAAAGCACTTAGTTATAAAAATAAGTAAGCACGCGTTTCATATCATTGTCCGGAGCACACTGTTTTCGTATACAATCTAGGTTTTTGTTAAAGCAGACTTTGTTCCACCATAATCTTCTCGTACCCAGGCGGAGGGGGGTACAGGAAATTGTCTAAGTTAATATCTAAAATAGCTCCATCGTCGACTGAAAACAAAAATAAATTGAGCCATTAGACAACAAGTATTAGGTATACACGTGCGTGCAAAGATCCCTGTAAGAGAAGACTTATCAACTCATGGCAGAGACCTAACGTTTCAAAGTAACTTCGTTTGTATGAACATATAATAATAATCGCTCGAATATACATCCGTTCTATGGAACCCACAGTAGAATAGAATAGAATAGAATAGACATTTATTTTTAGCATCACACGACAAAACACATTACAACAATACAAGTAGGCAAGTACAAACTTTTGCGACAAAATAGTAATGTACCTACTCATATTAAAGCAATCCAACGTGTATAAAATAAATTTATTAAAAAAATACATTATAAAGGACCACCCCGGTTCTCATACAAACTGGGGCCTGCATGTTGAGGGCTAGAAATTAGTCACAAATTAGAACATATGAAAAGGTTACATTTGCTTAATTTCCACATCAGCCAGCTTTGGCCAAATGGCTCAAAATCGTGTATGAAATGTCATGTACGGGCTTGAGATTGACAAACAAAAATTATGTTGTCGTAATTCGAGTTAAAAAAACGTGGCTGTCTGAGTTCGGTGCGCTGAATTTTGTTTCCCTTCGTTTTGATGGAACAGCGCCAGACGCCATAGAATGGCTAATATCAATCGCGGGTATTGTACGCGCTTGTAATCGTGACGTCCACGATTCGCGTCCACGAAATGAGTCCGCGATCACCGCGTTGTATCTAACCTGAAAAGGTCCGGTGAGCTTAGGTTCCATCTGATTACGGTGTGCTAATTGTGAGCCCCACGTACGGTTGACCTGGATGCTTGATCCGTTGAGCTTGATCCGTGGGAGACAGTATAGTGATTTGGGTGGTGAAATCTGACCTGCCACGTGAGGCCTGGAGTTGGCCGTGGGACGGCGTCTGCACAGGAAGTTGGGGGGCGCGCCCCCTTCTACGCATCGTGGGATCAACTGGTTCAGGATAGTACAGCAGCGCAGGTCAGACCCACAACTAATTAGTTAGGTAATTAACGGGTTGTATCGCCCCATGATCAGAGCAGGGATTAGTCTATGGGCCCGCTATGAACCTGGCTGATGTTGGCGAATGAGGTGGGGTTTGTCCAGAACAATTGGATATGATCGGAATTTCCGAAGTAAGAAGAACAGGAGAAGAAATCATAAAGTATGAAATTTACGTACTATACTATAAAGGAGAAACTCCAGGTCTACATGGAGTTGGTTTCATGATTAAACACTACCACAATGATAAAATTTAGGATATTATAGGAATAATTGAATATTGGAAAGAGTGGCAGTCCTCTTCGTCTCCATTAGAATAGACAATACAACCAACCCATTGACTATCATACAAGTATATGATCCAACAGAACTGGCCACAGCAAAGATAAATTCTATTCAGATTTAGAAACAGCACTTCATACAACGCACAAAAACGTCATAATAATGGACGATTTTAACAGCCAGATTGGGTCTAGAAATGCAGGTGAGGGAGCAGAAATTGGATAGCACAGCACAGGAAAACGGAATGATAATGTAATCAACTTTGCTCATCAATATAACCTTAGAATAATGAACAGTTTCTTCAAGAAAAAAGCGAGTCGTAGGTGGACACGGATATCACCTTGTGGAAAAATACGAAATGAAATTAATTTTATTCTCACAAACAAGCCAAATGTGTTCACAAATATAGAAACAATAAACAGTCTCAATTTTAATACAAATCACAGAATGGTACGAGGTGAACTAAACAGTATATAGCTGCTAAACAATCTAGAAAACACATAAATAGTAAAAAGCATTTCCCACCAACACAAACACCTGACGAATAAAAAATGAAACTGAAGCAAAACATACAAAATATGAAGAATATAATAACAGTAAGGTAAAATACAACTAAATTCAATGAAATTATCTGCAGAGTTGCCAAAAAAAGAAAGAGAACGGTGCTTAAAGAAAGAAAAGATATGCTGGTTGATAGAAAAACCAATAGAACGAAAATAACTGAAATAAGTAAATGTCTTTTTCAGTGTTTAAAATTATACTTAAATATATTTAAGCGTTAACAAAACGCTAAAATATATTAAAAAAACATTAATCTATAAGCTGAATGTTCAAATATTTGTAAAAATATTTCATTCGGATCTCAGAGGTGAAAACTTCTAAGATTTGATAAAGCAATGTTGACTAAAAACATAAGCATCAAGCACTGACAAATTTCGACGGGTGAAAACCAAACTTCGGTAGCCAAGTGGTTAAGGCAGCCGCCCGGAATGCGGAAGGTGCGTGGTTTGATTCCCGCCTGAGGTTGTCGTCTTTTTTCACTGTTTAAAATTTTACTTAAGTATATTTAAGCGTTAATAAAACGCTAAAATATATAAAAAAACATTAAAATGTAGGTATAAACACGAAAATAAGAGACTACAGAAAACAAATAAGAAACGAAAAAATTCAACAGCATATTGAAAGCACAAGAAAGGCTTTACGGGCGGTGAAAACGGAAAAAATGGCTGTTTTCTATTAGCTGTTATTCAAAATGTTTTAGATATTTCGCACTGAAATTTTTAGTATGTATTACAGAACGTATGTGTGAGGGGATGACCGTTTCCAAAACACGATTGGAAACATTTTGCTCGACAGAAAAAATCCTGAAGTTACCTCTAAAATTTCATATAAATGCACATTACGACCGTGTTTTACAATAATAATTCCTATAAAATCGTAAAAAAAACACATAGGTAGGTATATATCTTTTCGATTTCTTGACTGATTTGGATTTCCAAAAAACTAAACATTTTTATTGACTTCTTGATAAAAATATGAATGGCGCTAACGAATTACCGCGGACCCTGCACCGCGCAACACCCACGAGCGCCCGGAAATTTTGGCAATTTTACTGACCGCCTTAAAAGACCTCCGCGACTTTTCAGTGTGGGTGCCTAAAATTCAAAACAAGCACATGAAAGTAATGACCAAACGGCAAGAACTAATACAGACTGCAACCGAATTTTATAGTGATTTATACAAGGATAATAGTAAAGCCAACAATGACAAAATATACTCATCCATAGAAGATGTACCACCAATACTGAAGCAGGAAGTGAAGAAAGCTGTAATGTCACAGAAGAACTGTAAATCACCAGGGGATGACAACATCAAAAACGCACATCTCAATGCGGCTCTAAAAGCTATTTTGAACACTTTTACTGAGCTTTTCAGTGAGATACTAACCAAGGAAAATATACCACATCAATGGAAACACACAGTAATCATTCTGCTGCACAAAAAAGGAAATATAGACGATATAAACAACTACCGACCAATAAGTCTGATCACAAATACTTACAAGGTGTTTGCAAAAATAATTTTGTCTCGAATAACAAAAATCCTATTTGAAAATCAACCAGTTGAGCAAGCAAGTTTTCGAAGCAATTACTCAACTCTAGACCATATCCACACAATACAAGTTTATGGAAAGACATACTTAGGTATATTGCATTCATAGACTACAATAAGGCTTTTGATTCATTAACACACCGCATTATCTGGGATGCGCTGGGCAAGCAAGGAATAGAGTAGAGAATAAATATATAAGCAGTAAAGCAAAAATGAAACTTGAAACACCTGGACCAGATTTATACAAAGAGGAGTGAGACAGGGTGACCCACTCTCACCTAAACTATTATCCGCTGTACTAGCGCAAGTGTTTAGAAATCAGGACTGGAAGGACCGAGAATTCAATATTAATGGAGAACACCTCCACCACCTACGATTTGCAGACGACATTACTGTTGAGCGCAACGCCAGTTAAAGTAAACTAGTTTCATTTAAATAAAAACAGACAAATTATCTATGAGTTTCATTTATTTACAATACCTAGGTACCTACCTACTCACATCTTATACTATGTGCATTTTCACTGAAGCGAAGCCAAGCAGTAGGTAGGTAATTACCTTCCCTGTTTACGTTAATTTTTATTTCGCTTATTACTTTACATAGGCAGTCTGGAACCGTAGATTGTAAATTAATTTTAAGTTAGTTTCTATAATTTTTTAAATTTCTAGCTTTACTTACACGGATTCGCTCCGATTTTTGGAATTGTCCTCCGCTCGCTATTAAACTAATCGTGCTAGGTAGGTAATTTGTAATTGTGTAACTATAACTAAAAATGATTTTCCGGGTGGTCGAGTGAGTCACCGACCCTGACTGCGAAACCCACGATTGCGAGTTCGAATCCCGCTAGCAACACATGTGTGATGAGCACGAGCAATTTGTAATAAACATCCATGACTCGTCATGGATGTTTATTAGTATTTATGTATGTTTATCTGTTATCAGTCACCATAGTACAGGCTACAGGGTGTGAAAATTGTAAAAAAAAAATATTAATTTCAAATACGCCAAATTAGCGCATAGGTGGATTTTGTTTCTCGCAGCGAAGTATTAATATGTGTTACGTGTGATAGTTTTGGGTAACGTTGCATTCTGTGTGACATCGGGATAGTAGGTACCTACAGCGCTTAGCGGTGTACTACTACTGCACTGCCGCGCCGCGGCCGCCACATTTAAACTTATGATATGAATGAAATGAGGAAAGAGTGCAGAAAGAGTGAAATGAGAAAAACGGGCGGTAACAAGAAGCCATGTTTTAAAACTATTTCTGAATGAAAATTAATGTCAGGGTGCTCTAAAAAATATTACAAATATTGTGTTAGGAAAAGTAAAAATAAAAACTAGCCTGAATTTTTTTTTTAAATGTTAGGGCCTTATTTCTCTGGTATAATTAGAAGTTTTGTCAAAACATTTGCGGTTGATATAATGTGACCTTATATGTATTATCAATCATATAAACATACCATATAACGCCGGGTACACCGTCCCCCTGACACTTCGCACCGGTATCTCCATACTCTTTCCGTTCAAGAAGAAGTTTAGATCCACATGGTCGTACGCCACGCCTATGGTGTCGCCCTCTACCGGCATAACCGCGGCTGAAGTGAGAACACCATTCTCTTCTCTCTCCCTCTCCATTCTGTCTACATCTTTGTGGTCGGGCGAGGTGGACACGAGTAGGTCGGCAGTGGGTGAGTCTCGCGGCGCGGCGGTGAGATGGTACATCTCCTCGTTTGAGTGACGCACTGTTCCATCACTGTTGAGGCACCAGGACTCTTTGTCTACGCCGCCTGGAGATAACAAGATACCCCTTAAACTGGCAAACCAATTACCCGCACAGCAGTGAGTGATGTCAAAGGATATTTACAAACCACAGACAATAGCCGGACAAGGAAGCGGCTAAATATTGATATAACAGACTGCTGGGTTAAGCAGGATAAATAAAAAAAATCTCTGCATCTACTAAAGTCCTAACGCTCCAAAGCCAGGTCAGGCAGGGGCAGTGCAGTTTATATGAGAGTATGTGCGAGTATCACGGCACATCATACCGAAATTTTGGTAAAAGGTATAGTATATAATTTATACTGTTAGAATCAAAGAAAAATGAATCAAGTATAATACAATACTATTAATAATAACTCTATAACTCAATACTATTACAAAACATCCAGTATATCCTTTAAATTGGGATTGAACTTTTCCGCTTGGCCACCAAAGCATAAAATCTGATTGGAATAGCAACAAACAAAAAAATTGTATGTCTAATCTTATAACCAAAAGTCAGACCTTGCAAACAATTTTATTATAATAAATAAATAAATTGGGATTAAACTTTACCGCTTGGCCACCGAAGCATAAAATCTCATTGGAATAGCAACAAAGAAAAAAATTGTATGTCTAATCTTAAAACCAAAAGTCAGACCTTGCAAACAATTTGTTTCTATAGGTTAACAAATGCATTGTTCAAAGACAAGAATATTCGCAGCTTACAGAACTAGAGTGACATAATAAAAAATTATTCACTCACATGGACTAACTATACTATAGCATTGACCCACACATTACCCTCGCCGAATGCTAAATACTAATTCCGATGTATTCAATGTATGACATACATGACATGACTAAATTAAAATTATGATTGCAAGTATTATTTTCATACCTAACCTTAACCCAGCTATTTTATATGAGTGTGGCTTTTTATTGCCCAATGTAATTAAAATAATTTATGAGAGAATGATGTAACTTATGGTTATATATTTTTTTATACATCTATGTATCATCACACTATTTTCCGGGAGGGCTACACAGGACGCGTTCCATTTGCTATGATCCTGACACATCCTTTGTTACATTGTTTACTTTTTTTTTATATTAATATAAACAGTTAAATATGGTAATGATTCTTTATACAAAGAATTAAGTAAGTAGTTTCATTGAAGTAAATGTTTGAAGTTTAAGTATAAGTCTTACTTATATTTAGGTTTGTCTTGTTAGTTGTCCTTATTTTTTTTTTGTTTAACCTATACAGCCCTTATACCCTAAGCTGTGGTTTCTGCCCATAATTCCAGAAAATGGGCATGATATAATATCGTTGTTGAATTGACAATACAACATTTTTTTTATAGTTTAGGTCGGACAGTATTTTCATAAAATAATTCATGGAAAGGTAGGTACTATTAAAGATATTTCCACAAATCTATAGTAGACAATTTGGTCATGATTAACAATTTTACAATGACAAGAAGTATGTATTGATGCTAAATTGAATACTTATTAACTTTTTGGCAATAAACAAGTTTGGGATGAATTATATTAGACCGGGCCGTGCACTGGGCGTGCCGTGTACATGGCCCGGACGGGGCACTGATTGGAGACAGCCCGGTCTAATATAATTCATCCCTTAAACTAACATGTTAGTTAGGAGGTATTGTCACTTCAATAAATAAATGTATGGATGTACATAATACAGTCTGCTTCTCAAAGACTGCCACCCAAAACTATAAAAGAAATAAATATAAAGGAGAGATTATGGCTGATGTTAAACTAACAAATAAATTATGTTTATGTAAATATATGTTACCGGAAATCTGTATAATTCAGGTATTCTATACAATACCTAGGCAATGTATAGAATACCGGGGGCGTCTAGGCAATGTATGAAATATTAAGCATATTATTGTCCATTACATTCTTTACCTAGGTAATGTATAAAATTCCTAGGGATTGTATAGAGTACCTGCTAGTCCACCGGCAATGTGTAAAATAAATAGCTTTTTGTCTATATTTATCAATGTTAATCAGCAGCCTACCTATAAAATGACAAAATTATAGCTAAAAACAACTAATAAAATTAACAATTAGGATGCTCCTTAAAAATAATCTTTATAAAAAGGGTAGTTAGACATTTTTTTCAGAAGAATAAAAGAATTACTGCACTCAAAAAGATTTATTTAATTATTTTAGATACTTTTCAAAAAAGCACCTAAGTAGTATCTTTCTGTTACTACAGTAAAATCACTTTAAAAATAAAGTGCAACTAAAAATTCTTTTGTATAAGTATAAGTAACACAATGTAATTTTCTTACAAGTAGGTACTAGTATGTAACAAGTTTAAAAAACTTAAGGAACAATTCCGTAAAAATAATAAGTAGGTCTACTGCCTTTTAGCACATTACTGGATGCGCATTCGGTATTGTATAGAATACCTAGGCAAAGTATAAAATAAATATATTTTATGCATTACCTACACGTTTTAGGTATTCTATACATTGCCTAGGTATTGTATAGAATACCGGATTATACAGATTGCCGGTAACATATACACTACAAGGTAGTTTATACAGATGTATATGTGACATGGCTTTAAAATGTAATAAAAAACTGTGTGTATACCAAAATATGATTACTGTTTACCATGAACTCGGTTGACATCTGTTTCTCTTGTTGCTAAGCCAACGGCCCACACACCCCCTTGTTGGAGCTTAACTTCAAAGTACGCCTTGTTTTGGACAAGGGGAGCATTGCCGAGAGCGCAGCCAGATCCGCACACTCTCTGACCTCCTTTCACCACCACCACTTCATGTCCTGAAAACCCAGAAAACCAGGTCTTTATTTTCAAAGTAATAATGTAATAATACCTACCAAATCTTTTTGAGAAAGAAATCAATGAATTAGAATAATTATTATCAAGATTAATATTAGTATAAGTACTCTTACTTATTATCTTATGTATCTGATATATTTCAACACAATTGGATGCATTATCACTAAGGATATATTGATTGACTAGTTACAAAAAAACCAAACAGTAATAATTTTAGGTACTAATTGTCATTTCTATGTTAGAAGCGAATTAGCTTTCCAGGTGGGTTAACAACACTATTAGTACTTACTGTGTTAACATTAGCAACAATCTTTATAAATTATCAAAGAAGAGCCACAAAACGACTCTACAACAATGTGTTTTTAAATATCTACAATGCAAACAGTAGAAAAATGTTAATCAAGCTGTTTTTTAGATCAATAACAAAATTATATCGGGGTATTCTGTGCTTGAACAGATAGTTTTGATGCAGTAACAGAAACAATCATGCGAAATCTTACCCATATGTAAAGTATCCAGCTGCACTGGATTCTCCTTAACACGCATAGGCACGCTTGGGGTAAGACTAAACCCATTCATGCAACTTTTCAAACAACAGAACATTGTGAAATTAATCTCTAACTTGTTATTGTCGAATAGTCGATACAAATTGAAATTACAATAAAATTTGTTGTTGTCTCAATTTACGTCATTTCATTTTCATTCACAATTTGATTGAATGAAAATGTCAGACAGCTACATTATTGACAGTGACATATACAGATTTTTTTTTTTTTGTTCCATGAAGGAACAGGCTAAGGTCTGAGCCATACTGCCTAGTCATTAGTTATTTATTTGTTTTTTACCCCTGATGATAATGAGTGGTGATTAAGATGAATGATAAATGATGTTCCCCAACCCCTTGAGTCCTCAGTAAAGATGTGGGACTTTACTGAGGTCTCACGCGGACTACTTGAGAGAATTTGAAAAGTGATGTTGCACTGTTTTGTTTCATTTGCCAACACTCATGCACGTTCACAAACACCTAACGGTTAATAATCCACTATTATTTCACATTAATGTTCGAAAAAACACAAATTTTGGAAAATAAAACAAAACTGAAGACATGACGCTTTACTTTCCCGCCAAGAAGTCGATTTTTTTTATTAAATTTGTTTTTTTTTTATATTAGTTTCATGAAGGAACAGGCTAAGGTCTGAGCCATACTGCCCAGTCATTAGTTTTTTTCCCTTTGATGATAATGAGTGGTGATTAAGATGAATGATAAATGATGTTCCCCAAACCCCTTGAGTCCTCAGTAAAGATGTGGGACTTTACTGAGGTCTCACGCGGACTACTTGAGAGAATTTTAAAAGTGATGTTGCACTGTTTTGTTTCATTTGCCAACACTCATGCACGTTCACAAACATTTAACGGTTAATAATCCACTATTATTTCACATTAATATTCGAAAAAACACAAATGTTAGAAAATAAAACAAAACTGCAGACATGACGCTTCACTTTCCCGCCAAGAAGTCGTGACGTATACAGATTTTATTTTTTATTTTTTTTATGTTTCCGTGAAGGAACAGGCTAAGGTCTGAGAGCATACTGCCTAGTCATTAGTTTTTTTATTTCTTTTTGACGTATACAGATGAATGAAATACGTCTTGTGAAAAGTACACAGACATAGGAAAAATCACAGACATATAATAGAAGATACAAGTCTATTTACAAGAGTCTATGGTTCGTAAAGGTGTACGGACACAAACAATTTACCAGTTTTGTACCGTACTTTTGCTTATTATACCCTGTTCTATTTTCTATTATTATTAGTGTCACCTAACCACATAAAGATTACATACCTAGATAGCTTAGAGCATTTAACCAACTGCTCTAAGCTAGATAGGTACATAAAAAATTAACTTTCCATCTTCATAGGATGATGTTAGCATGCGTAGGTAGGTAGTAGGTACGTACTTTTAGTAGAAACGAAAATATAATAGGTGGAACGCCGCTTCTAGCTATGTCGCGCGCGCATACAAATGTACTGAAGGAGGCTCCGCTCACACGCGCAATACAAAAACTTAACTTATTTTTGATTAAGACCTAATTTTGCTTGTCTGTATGAATTCACAAGGGTTTCATTTATTCGTAGTTATAAAGAAGATAGGTACGTTATTAAATCTTTAATAAATTAATGTCTTCACTATCGCATTGGTGTGTAATGTAAGTGTAGGTAATCTGCCGTCCGTTAACTAAAAGGGCGCTAAGCCACAAAATCAAATTTTCAGATATTAGCCAAAAATGCGGGAATTATTTAAAAAGTATGCCACATGAAAACTATAGGTTGTAAGAAAAAAACATAAACGTCCAAAGATAGATTGTTCAATTTACCATGAAATAGAAAAAACTTTGATTAAAAATAACTAGTTTTCAAGATAAAAAACGTCTTTTTTCCTTTTAATTGTGTAAAATTTATTGAAACTGAAATAAATACTTGACTAAAAAGTCACTAAGCACACCTTAGCGACTTTATAGTTTATGATCCCAACGTAAATAAAGTTTATTAGTTTTGTGTAAAAAATTATTAGAAATTGCTAAACTAAAAGGGCATTTAGGTACTTAACGTCTTAGTTAATTATGCTTTTTTACATTTTAGCATCAATCCATAACTATATTAACACGATAGCGTTTTAATGCATTTTTAGGTACGCTTTTCAAATTTAGTGTCTTTTTGTTTTTTTTAAGGTATTTTTTTCATTTACCATTACTACACTTAAAGGTCATTAAACATTGAACCTTTAACCATAACGGCTTTTAAGTTATGTATTTGGGATTTAACATTTCAAAAGGAAAAACAAAATTAAGTAATCAGCGTAAATCGTTTATTGATAATAAAAAAGAACTAAAAACGCAAAAGATTCTTTCTTGATCATATAAATTAAATATTTTTATATTTATGACGAACATAAATATAAAAATATCTTCTAAAGAGTTAAGAAACAAATTACAACTTATATACCTACATATTATATATTAACGTTTGCGTCAAAATCTTAAAAAAGTTGTCCCATGTTGTCAAGAAAAACACTTTACACACCTCACGTACATATCCGTCAAATAGATCTTTTTGGAATTCTCATTGGCTCGTTGGTGCATTTTCTTTTTGGAACCGCAATAGCTGTTCTTTGTCGCATATTATAAAGACGTCTCTGTCCCCAAGAAAGACTCCAGAATTCTTAGTTAATTATCTTGCGCTGTTCTTCGTTGATGAGTGTGGAACATTTTTTAAACACTTTTCGTTACATCCAGGGTTTACAGTATATTCCAACATTTTTTTTTGTTTCTTTTCATCCTTTGCGTTTCTTAACTGAGATGCAATCAAAACTATATTGTCCACTCTGCTGTATTGCGTCAATGAAGAAAGAAACTATTCAAAATTATTTTAATAAGTCTGCATAAATGCTAAATCAAATTTTATTTCTAAAAAAATTGCACTTTCAAGACGCCTTTTGAAAATTTCGGCCAATTACCAGCCTTTAGCAAAGTTTTTGAGAAAATTATTTACAAGTAAAGTAAAAAAATATGTAAGATGACAGTCGTTAAAACCCACCAACCCGCATTGGGCCAGCGTGGTGGGTTATGGCCTAATATCCCCACGTGCTATTGTCTACGTGGGAGGCCTGTGCCCAGCAGTGGGACGATGCTGATGCGAGGGCTGATGATGATGAAACTTTTTCATTAAACACAGTTTGGTTTTACTAAAGGTACATCTACAACTGACGCTGGAGTTGCGCTGCGCGGAGAGTAAGCAAGATGCAATTATTATTTTCTGTGATCTCTCAAAGGCATTCGATTGCGTTAGTCATGAAACTTGAGTTAACAAGTAAGAGCATTATGGTTTCTCAAAAATAGCACTGAGCCTTATACAATCATACCTGTCGAATAGAACTCATAAGTTGTTATTAATGGTGCTTTATCTTTAGGAGCACTTTGGAGGAGCACATTGGGACCATTACTTTAAATACATTCCTATTATTATGACCATACCACTAAGACCTAGAATCCTAGATAAACTCGAAATCGAGACTTGTTTGTTTATCTAAAATTAATTTTCACACAAAAGCACATTCCCATCCCATGCACATTGATCTGTAATTCCCAAAGTACTGTAATGTTCATGACATGAACCGAACGTTAGTCGAACCCACAACCTCCGGCTTATTAAGGTACGGTCATTACCTAATAAGCCATCAAGCGTGTAAAATAAAATTGGCTACTTGACAGTTTTCGGAAATATATTTTAAAAATTACAAACGCTTATTTTATACCCAGTATAATATTTTTTTTCTAGATAAAGCTTTATTTAATAGAAAAAAACATATTTTTCTTGATTAATTTTAAATTTTGTGCGAAAACGGTTGGTCACGTGACATTTAGCCCTGTGACGTCACACCACAATAAACAAAACATCTTGAAACCTGACAGATAGTTTTTGTTTTATTTTGTGAAATGTAAAGTCACACGAACCCCAATCATGGCCGCCCGTGTTTCGGGTCTTGTAATCCACAGATAAAAAATCGCAAACTTATTTTGTAAAAATAAAATATTTACAAATTATCTTAATCTTAATAAAAAAACTATTCGATAATTATCGTTAATTTATAAACTACCATAACCGACATATTTCATATTTTATTGTTCCAAGTGTCAAATAGCCAATTGTTATAAATTTAATAATGCAGCCTGATATTATTAAAAGTATAATCAGTTTGTTAGTTTCATTGATTACTTCATACATTGCATAAAACGTTCAAAATTTTATTGTAAATATTTGGTGAGAATCACGTGAGAATACTTCCGCTCCGTGACGCGCGTCCTTTAGCACTATCTATTCGCCTGAATTCGCCACTAGACGCGGGTGTGAGAAAAGGCGGAAAGGCGAAGGCAGATTGCGTCTTTTTAGCTAAGTAGGTTTAGCGTCCTTCTAGGGGATGATTTGTGCCATAATCAGATTTTACTAAAAGCGTTATGATATTTGTGAAAAGTATTCCTTGATTTGAACTTTATGAATCCTAAGCTAAAAAGGCGTTTACTGATTTTAACGTCTTTTTAGTGTAGTATTTTCATAAAACGCCTTTTAAACCTAGTATATAGATATAAACTACCAGATTAAATCTTGACTTGAAAGTAGTTAAAGTACCTATGAGCAGGCATCTTGCACTCCGTCATACCTACCGCGAAATGCACCTACAGCGCGCGACACCGCGGCCACAGTATAAATATGAGAAAGCAGTAAGGAAGCTACGTACAAACGCTCGAAACGACGCACGCCCACAGACGCACGTCTTTACAGGGCCCCTAAGCGGACATCGCAGTGCTCTCAGTAGCGCGTATTGCGTCGAGACGAGATGACGTATTGCGTGCGCTGTGCGCGCGATTTTTAAAAATGCCGCGAGTGTATTGTGTAGTATACGGCTGCTTGAACTCGGCTTCTTCAAAACCAGAGCTTTCGTTTTTTAAACTTCCTGTTGATGTTGAAAGGTAAGAATGATTTATTATTACTAAATAAAAAATTGGTTGCCTGTAAAGTCGGTATACGGGCGAAAGTTTTACGTGACAACGACTTTGAGTGGTAAAATAATTTTAATGTGAATATTCATTCGTATAGTAGGAAGAAGGATGAAATAATAGTAACAATTTAAAACATTTATTTATAATAAAACATTTATTTATAAAAAGAATTATATTTAAAACAAATATGCAGACCGATCATAGTTGAGTGGGAGAGAGACGCAAGGCATTCGGCGGGCCTCTCTCTCGTTCGGTGACTCATCGTAACGTTACCGAGCGTTACACTTTTTCATAAGTGACTCCCAGCCGCAACCTAATTTAAGACGTTGTCACGTCAAAAACATTATCTTCCAAATAAATCGTTTGGTTGTTTAGGTGATATTTGCCGTACTTACTTAAGTATATTTTTTAAGTGGGCGTTATTTTAATGGTGAAAAATAATAAGAATTGATACCTACTACGAAACTTCATCGTTAATAAAATTTAGTTTGAAAATCGATATCTGAGGATCTGTGGTGTTTTCTGACAATGAAACCGTTAATAGAATGGGAAAAAGTAGCCGCCATATTGAACATTTTAGTTATTTAACCGATTGCTTTGAAAATCGATATCTGGGGATCTGTGTGGTTTCTGACAACGACTTTGTTATTAGTATGAGACAAAATAGCCTCCAATTTGAACTTTTTAGTTATTTAACCGATTGCTTTAAAAATCGACATCAGGGGATCAGTGTGGTTACCGACAATGAATCCTATAATAGAATGAGGAAAGTAGCCGCCATCTTTAACTTATTTATTAGTTATTCAACCGATTGCTTTGAAAATTGATATCTAGGGATCTGTGTGGTTTCTGACAACGACTCCGTTATTAGTATGAGACAAAATAGCCTCCATCTTGAACTTTTTAGTTATTCGACCGATTGCTTTAAAAATCAATATCAGGGGTCCTGTGTGGTGTCCGACAATGAATCCGATAACTGAATGAGGAAAGTAGCCGCCATATTTAACTTATTAGTATTTAATTAAAAAAAAAATTCAAAGTGACAACCCTTATGCTTTGCTAATTATATCAAAAAAGCGCTAACTAGCTGAGATACAGCGCTAACTAAACAAAAACTTTTTTAATTTTACAAAAATAAGAGGACAACCCAAACGCTCAATTGGCGCGTAGGTATTTAAAACAAGAAAAAGGCCGAGCTTCCGTACTGCTTTAGCTTATATTTATACTGTGCCGCGGCATTATAAATCGGTCAGGGACTCGCCCCAGCGCGCTTTCGAGCACACGCACAGCCTACAGGCATAGTTTGAAGTGGTCTCGAATCGCAACTTCGATTTGTTTAAAAATAACTACCTCTCCAATATCATTTAATTTACAAGTTCCGTAATAATGGTGTAATGCAACAATAATAATTGTTGTGTGAAAGGCTGTCGAAATAAACAGAAAGATTCGAAGTTATCTTTTTTTACGTTACCGTATGATTCTGGAAGGTACCTTTAATTATATTTTATTTATTTTAAACTGAAGTTTGTTTACAGAACAAATAGGTAATACGAAAGAAAAGGTAGGTAGGTATGTGATTACTTATTTACGTAAATTATTTTGCCGTGCGATCGTGAGTCTGTGACTGGGCTGTGACTGTTGTGATGTAGAAGATACCTAACCTACCTGCGTAACTTATATTTATAATGGGTTCGTAGTAACGTATATATCGCTGGTTCGTAATAATTAAAATCGCCAGTACTTATCATGATGTAGGTAATGGAATATACCTATATAACGTAATAAAATGTGGTTTCCGTTTTGTTTTCGTTATATCTTCAACTCGTCATATCGTGCAGTGTTTGCTTGTTTCTAAAGTGCTTGTTTGTTAAATATTTAAATAGGTAAGTAAGTATCTTACAGAACTATATTTTACTTGGTGTGCAATCACAGAATAAATTACTTGCTAAGGTTGCGTAGATATGTTTATTTAGTCTATTTGCTGTCATCCCTAACACACGAGTCGACGGCGTAGGTACGTTTTGAATGCACACGGTGCCTATTTAATATTGTAGGTTATTAAAACGGCGGCTTTCTTCAACATCAAAGGAGTGCAACTTCTGTACGTAGTACTATTATTTATTCTGTTATTTATTCTGTGCTATGAGGCTTTCTTGTCTAGTAGTATCGAAAAACGTCTTTTTAGATAAGCAAAGATTTGAAAAATTCTCGATATATTATGGTTTCAAAGTCTTGATATGACCTTTTAGTTAAGCTTTGGTGGTTAACGTACTTTTAGTTGTGTAAACTATTACCGTTTTCATGTTTAACGACCTATTTGCTAAAATTATTTCATGAACTATAAACAGCAGAAAAATGAATCCTAGACAGATCGAGAGAGATTTTTTTTCTACGTATAATGGCGTTAAAACCTCAAAAATGGTCTTCTGAGGGTTAGCGCCCTTTTAGTTAACGGACGGCAGTAATGTAATGACAGAATCATTGAGGTTCTGTCATTACAGTTACCTACACTCCCAGAGAATTAAAATGCTCTCACTCAATAAGTTTTGGGAGTTTCTCCTGTGTTTTTTTAGGAACAACACGTGTTGGGAGACTCCATTTTATTTCAATCTACCGTACAGTACAATAGTAAATAAAATTTAAACATAAAAACCACTTGAAATTGGCTTAATGCTAAACGCGAAGCCATTATTTAAGTTATAATAATAATAATAATAGTTTTGTTGTATAAATAAAAAATATCCAAAATAGAACTAAGGGGGAGACCCTCACATAATAATAATATGTTTATATATATGATCGAAGGGAAGACCAGCAAAACAAATGTGTGCATACTATTATAATGTAGGAGGATTAATAACAAATTGAATTAAATAATAATTATTATGAATCTACTCTCTCCAATGATAATAATATCATTGACTTCCTCGCATTTCTTAATTTTAATAATTTAATTTTTTCTTTAATTAAAACCTAATTACTTTTCTTTTTTTTAATGTGACACGTCATAGTGTCATTCTGCCTGATGGTAAACAGCCGATGTAGTCCAAAATAATGAGAGCGCTCCCCACCGTGGAACAAGCACGCGGTAACAAGCGCACCCATTCATGACGGCCTGCATAAATGCCGTTTCACGCCCCGTTTAAAAGACCCGGGATTATAGGAACTGGGAAACACATGCGCCGGCAGAGAATTCCAAAGCCGAATGGTCTTACAGAGGAACGACTTGCCAAATTTTTTGGTACGAGTGCTGATATTCTGCACAGTATGATGGTGGTTCCTAAGACCAGCACGTGTAGTCCGGGACAGGAAAGGAGAGGGCGGGACTAGATCAAAAAGTTCTTCAGAACACTCTCCGTAGTAATTTCGGTAGAAGACACTGAGAGAAGCAATGTCTCTACGCAGCTGGAGGTCCTCAAGAGAGGCTGTAACCTCAGCATCTCCAATAATGCGTACCGCTCGCCTTTGCAGTCTATCAAGTGCATCGAGGAGGTATTTAGCGGAGCCGTCCCATAGATGTGAACAATATCTACTCCATTCTCGATCGCACCTGATTCTTGTATAGCAAACAGCGCTGCTCGGGAGTGAAAAATGCCGCGGGCGGCCAGCGGCACCACCGTTTCTACGGGTCTCCCTGGCCGGCGTGTTGAGTCCAATCTCCCGCTCAATGGATCCACGGCAGAACTCTCTAGTCCACTGTTTGCAACAATAGTCGCTCCCCTGGCTCCGGTAGTACGGCGCTATACCCGGAACGCGAAGTACACTGCCGCATGGTGGTCGATAACCGGGCGAGCTGGGCTCTACCACCAAATGCTCAATTAGCACCACCCAGGGGTCACATGTAGGGTCACGAGGGTACACACCTACGGATGCGAGCATTGTTAACCCCCAAAAAAACTTAATCTTCAGAGTCGGTACCTAATAAGTATATACAAGTCCATGGGCTGCTATGGCTTTTTATCAGGCAGTCTTTGGTTTGCCTGCTCGATAACATTAAATTCCTATTGGAGGGTCTCATAAATTTACAACTTCACGGTCACATTGTGGCACAGGATGAAGTACAAATTGATCTGAAATATAAAACCCATGAACACAAGCAACTCTTTCTATTTCTAGCTAATTTTTCTGTCACCGAATTCTCACCTATGCTTCGATGAGTAAATATTCCCAGCGTGGGAGCACATGGTTGTAATCGGTTGGTAGAGTGGTAGGGTAGGGATTGTTTTAAGTCCGCCTGGCTAGCTATCACAATCTTTTCTAAACATGTCGTTAAATTATCAATTTATGTACTTAATTCCTTTATATATAATACTTTTATTAACACCAAACAGAAAATAAAAAAACAAACCATGAAAAACTAAAACTGAATAACTTAAAACCTAAAAATATCTTATACAAGTATACAATACAAGTTATTTAAGTATAAATAAAAAATATCTCTAAGAGAACCGCTGCCGTGTGGCAAAGTCCCTAAATGGCTGGCAGCGTTGTCCTTTTGTATCGCCAAGCTAATTCGTTGGCCAAAGTAGCTGCCAGCCCTCCAGTCGCCGGAGGCCTCGACTAGGCGTTTCGATAAATCTCTAACGAAAGTTAACGAAACGCCATGCTTCTGGCCCCCACGGCCCCAGCGTTTCCACCCCAAACGGCACAAACACATAGCTCTCGCCGAGAGTTTCGTATTTGCGCCGCTTGAGTAGGGTTGCCTGGTGGTATCCAAAAGGTGGACATGTCCTCCTTTTCCATGTTTTGTCCTCTCGTCCTCCTTTACCTACTGTAAGTCCTAGGTGGACATGTCCTCCTTTTCCATGTTTTGTCCTCTCGTCCTCCCTTACCTACTGTAAGTTCTAGGTGGACATGTCCTCCTTTTGCATATTTTGTCCTCCCGTCCTACCTAACCTACTGTAAGTCCTCTTTTTTGCTAAACGTCTAATTGCTAAAAACATTGAATGTTTCTCAGAACTGCTCAAGATCTGCTAGTTATGTTTTTGTGCGCACATAACGCAAATGTGGAAAGAGTTTTTTCACTGATTAATTAATACTCAGTGCCTCAGTGGAGCAAAGAGAGGAACAGACTAAGTGCGCAGTCAGTTAAATCTTTAATTGTTGCTCAATACAACTTCAAAAACATTACATGTGAAGATTTTCATAATTATTTGTTAAAAACCAAAAACTACTCGCAAAAATTGGCAGCTCAGCTAAAAATTTGTTTAATTGTGAATGTCCTCCTTTTTTACAGAAAATCCTCCTTTTTAGACCCATCTGCCCTCCTTGATCAAATTATCATCTGGCAACGTAACGTAACGCAAAGTGAAGTTTGACCGTAATTGTACGAGACGTTGCATCCGAAGAGATTTATATTCACAAGGTAGTCCACTCTTCAATGTACCAGGCATCCAACACATAATATGAGCTATCTAAAAGAAATTTTATTTAAAAAAACATAAAACGTTACCCATAGAATTAGAATTAGAAGAATTAGAATATAATAATTTAGAATAATTTATTTCTGTATAAAAACTAAGTCTAAATACATCAAAACTTATAAATATCATTCGTCCACATAATAAAAATAATGCATAACAAGAGTGCGAGTGTGAAGAGTGAATTATTGTAAGTAATTTAAAATTAAGGTTAGTATTGCAAAATAATCGAAATGATACCTAAGCTAAGTAAACTAGTTTACCTGTCTTTTAGGCATCTAATAAGTGAATGTAGGTTAGTGCTTACTTAACATTTTATTAGATAACAATAAATTATAATACCTTATTAACAATGCTATCATGCTATTAAAGTTACAGTACGTATGTTTTGTAAACAATGATTATAATTATGCTTAGATACTACTAGAATTATGTAATTGAAGAACATTTTAAGAAGCTCACTGATCACTGATTTATGTTCATAAGAGTAGATTATCCTTCATAGTCAATAGAGCTGTGGTACCTAATTTCAGCACTTTTTCTCGCTGGGCATTGTTCGTCTCCCGTTTCGTGGTGGCTGGGCTTGTTAAAGCGCTTACATGTAGCACACGCGGCAGGTTCTTGGCGTTTGCTGCATTCCCTGATGGAGTGTCCAACGCATCCACAGTGTCCACAGGTAGAGTCTGACTCACGACAATACTTAGAGGAGTGGCCATACTGCTGACACTTGTAACATCTTGTTACAAGTGTGAAGTCTCTGACTGAGCAAGATGTCCAATTAATGAACAGTCGCTCCTGTGCTATTATAACTTTCCTCAATTGAGGTGGTAATTCTATTATGTAATTACAAAATAAGGCATCTTTTTTACCAGATTTGTGGCTAAGTCTAATAGAACTAAGGAATTGGTCTCGATGTATGTGTGAATACTTGTCCGCGATGTTCTGTTTATACAGACATTCGAAAACTTCTTGTTTAGTGTTATTGGCGGGGACTCCTAATAAAATTATTTTTGGCTTCCTTTTTTTATTCTCTTCGACCTTTAGCCCTGATGTTTTGAGCTGCTCTGACTGTTTCAGTTTCTCAAGGTCTTCTTTTCCTTGTGCGCTAATAATAATGCCTCCATCTTTAGTCTTCCGCATGCCACGGATACGTAATTTGAGCTCTTCTGGCTTAATTACGGTCTGAATGAGCTTCTTTGTATCCTCGCTCGTTTTTTCTTTGTCCTGGGGATAAATAACGACACTGCTGGTGTTAAGGGGACGGACAAGAGAGTGGTTTCCCTTCCTAACGATTGTGGCAAAAGATGTGATCTGATTTGTTGCATTTGGAGCAGAGCGGATACACTCTTTTAGATCCTCCAGTTGGTCTTCTAGTTGGGTGGTTTTCCCCTTTTGCTCGTTTATGTTGCTAATCGTAAGCTGTGCTGAAATATATTTTTGTTTCAGTGACTGATATTGAACAGCTAACTGAGACACACCTCCCATTAGCTCCTGCTGATGCTGCTGATTTTAAGCTTTTGTTCTGAATTTAGCTTTCCTTCACATGAGATCGAGCAAATATCATTCAAGCAATGCTCGATTTTCGACAGCCAGCTCTGTATTTCCATAGTCGAGACTGCATCAATAGTGGGCGCTACTGGTTCTTCTTCATTTTGTCGTCGACGTGCTGGGCTCCGGGACGTCATGTTGCTCCGGTTAAATGGACTTTCCATTATTGCGTAAATAACATTACTTAACAGTTACTGACTGAGTAAAATTGTCAACAATTGCATGACCGCGATGCGCTGACCCCGAGCTCCGCGGAAGCAATATTGACACAGTTAGGCGCGGAATTTATAGTTATTTAATTATTATTCATAATATAATAAATTTAACAGATGGCACGTCCATCTGCTAGCTCTATAGAAATTTCACTTATAGTATTTCACCCATAGTATAGACACAGGCGCCATCTAGTGAATACCAACCGAGTGCACGAGTTTGTCACCCGCGCTGTCATCGTCATTCACTTTTAGAGCTTTTTTGCAAAATTAATTTAAATGGGGCCAGCATGTAAGGGAAGGGAGGGATCTTTATATAAATCTCTTCGGATGCAACGTCTCGTACAATTACGGTCAAATTTCACTTCAGGTAAGTTTGTTTAACCATGAATTGTACTTCAACGTTGCATCCTCGAGATTTATATTCACAAGGTAGATGTTAAGAACACAAATTTTCTGAAATAATTTAAGTACCTATATGATTTAATTCAACTATTATAATTGAGTATTTACGACTATAACCGATTAAATATAATTAGGTACCATATTAGTACAAACCAGTATGATATATTATAATGAATGATAAGCTAGAAATTAATCAATGTAAATAGCCGCTGCAAAGGCATTATCGTCATTCTCAATGGTAAGGGGTCGATTGTAAAACCGTGCAAACACCATAGAATTACCAGTCCATCCTGCAGTTATTGAAAGGCCTTTTCTGTTTGCTGCCGAGGTGGACGTGGACGCGTGTCTTACACGCGTATGCTGAGAATAAAGAAGTGTCAATAACGCTGTTAAATAGGGTGTTTTAAACTAACGACTTAATGTAGAACTAGTTGCATTATGAATAGGCTTCAGGTGAGCAATAACCTTTCCGTTCTAGGTTTATCTCTGTAAACTTTAGTCATATCTAAGTAGGACAGTAATGTTTTTGCAGGGCAGATCTCAATATTATTTAGAAAAAATGGTATAAATAAACAAGGCGGTCGTCGCCCTGGAGCAGATGTTTTAATTAAATCATCCACAATGGTTTCGACATAGTTATTATTTATTTTTAAATTAGAAATTCGAAGATAACGTCTGTACTCGTTGTGCAGTTGACAATGCGAGCAGAGTTACAATTTTTTTAGTAATAAAACTCCAGAGCAAGTTCCTCATTTGGATATTTAATTACTAAGGTGATCGATTACAATCTTTGGATCTCACGTCTCCGAATATTTCGGATGACTAGGTTTAGTCCTGTAAATACCTTTAAAAATCGAACAACTAAATCAGCTTCACTATAACGTTTGCCCTAAATAGCTAGAGCAGAACGATGCATATTTAATGAACTACAACCAATGTTTGCTGTTAACAGTTGACCGTAAGGAATTTTGATAGAATTGGAAGTGGGGAGTTATAGAAATCAACTTTATAAATATGACAATAACCCCACCATTTCGTAAAAGCGACATTGTTTTGTTTTAGTGAGGATGTAGACAATGAGGAAATCATCACCTCGATGGTTTCATTACATAACGATTGTCTTTAAAATGCTTTTCTGATAATTTGTATGCTACCAGGATACGTTTCTTACAAAGGCGGTGCTGGGTCCTGAAAGGTGATAATAACATATCGTCACTTGGGCCGAAGTATATTGGTGATGAGCTACTGAGCTAAGTAGGGGATACCAGGGTTGACCCGGCCAATACGATACGATTAGTACACCAGTGGCTTCGTCGTCTATTATTTTCCTGAAGCATTTTAATATGAGCGAGAAAGGGGAAAAAGCATAAAAATAAAATATATTCCAATTTAAGGTGAATGCATCTATGTCAAAGGCATAGGGGTCTCGTTGCCATGAGACGTATTTATTGCATTTATAATTTTGGTAAGTAGCAAAGAGATCTTTAAGAGGTGTTCCAAACGATTGAACAATTTTTTCGAACACAGGTGCCGACATTTGCCATTCTGTATCGATATTCATACGCCGTGACTCTTTATCCGCCTCGAAGTTATCTTTAGATTTTATGTAGGATGCAAAGACAAATATTTTGCGTTTCTCGCACCATTGCCATAGACGACAAGTGATATTATTTAAAGGAACTTATTGTGCTCCACCCATTCTATTAATATTTATTTGTTCAAGAATGCGTTTTCGTTTTCCTATTGGCAATTGCAAACACATATTTTCTGAATTTAATTCAAAACCGAGAAATTTTCTAGTCTTTTGTGGTTCCAAGCTACTCTTTTTGAAGTTTTTATCAAAGCCTAGATTTTGTAATAAACAATCAGTTTCGAGAACAAAACTTTTACATTCTTCATAAGAATGGCCAAGGCACAAGATCTAAATATATTAGAATTAAAAAACCTCTGTTTCTAAGATAAATCCGTTAGATAGACCGGTTTCATGAGTTTCGTAAAGACATAATAAGGTGCTGAACTAAGTCCAAACGGTAGACTAAAATTCATACGTATTACTTTTGTGCCCCAAAAATTTGAACCTTAAATGCTTTTTGTAGTTTTCATCAATAAGAACTAAAGAAAAAATACGCGTCTTTGATATCAACATTAGCCATATAACTGTCTTGGAACAATAATTTGCTTGCTGTCCGTATGTCCTCCATTTTAAAGTGGTATGAGGCGACAGCTTTATTCTATGATTTTAGGTTCAAGATAAATCTGGACGATCCATCACTTTTAGGTGTTAAGAATATGGGAGAAATAAATTGATCTTTGACATCCTCTCATATGCATATTACTCCTGACTGGTACAAGTCAGATATAGCTGTGATTAACTTACTTATTTCAGCCGAAGAAAAGTTAGGAGTGATAGGTTCAGTAGCTTGCTTTACAGTATTATTAAATGGTATTTTGTAACCCGTAACGTACTGTCAGACTACCGGGTCATTTGCGATTGAACACTATGTATCAACAAAAAAAAATTTATACGAACAGCGTGTAAGGTTACCTTGGTTGTTATTTACGCAACATCGGTCTGTATGACGGTCTCACTGCTGTCGTGGTGTAATAGCGGGCAGACGTCGGTGCTTGCGCTGATCGCCTCGGAGGTGGATACGGGAATCTTTGCTTGCTCCCACCCGGCCTGGCAACCCATGATCTTGTTTCTTGGATGGGTCTTGCCACTTTGCCTGCTGGGCGACGTAGTTCTTAGTGAAGTTAACGGTCCAATGTTGTTAGTACTCCGTATTTGCAAACCAGATTTTTCAGTGGCCTTAGCAGCTTCTACCTTTTCTCCCAAATTTTCTCCAAAAGAGTGTGCGTCTCTTTTAACATCTTGTGTCATTGACAAGAATTTTTTTATCAAGAGTAGGCAGGTAGTGTAAGCATTTTTCTATTCATGGTATTTTCATAATGTAAATGCAACATAATTTGGCCAACTTCAAACAGGTATCAAAGTTGTTGCTAACAGTTCTTTTTTATTATCTTTGTTCATACCATCTATGAGGATTTCCCTAGCGTTTAGAGACCTCTCCTGGTATTTTGGGTCCCAATGGTACCTCCTTCACTTTAGAAACTCCAAGAACGTCAAGAAAATCCGACGATATTGGATTTACAACTGGCAACTCCTCTGCTGCGCTTGGATTATTACGACTAGGTATCCCTAGCGTCCTGGATGGTCTGGGTAAGATCTGGACTGTGTACTTGTGCTACGGTCATGACAGATCGTAAGTCTTTTTCAATGTTAGATTTATATACATCCGTTATTTACGGTTCTTTATTTAAATCGGAGTCACTAAGCCTTGTGGTAGGCGAGAGGCCTCGCGCAAACGAAGTCATTTGAAAGGGATGATCAAAGAATAGAATTGCCGTAATCGCGTCACAGCATAGGGTAGGTACCCGTAATATCGATCGTAATCGCGTCACGATACTAGATTTCATATTAGCACTGACCGTAATCACGCCACTGTACTACATAAGGGTAGGTACCCGTAATATCGATCGTAATCGCGTCACGATACTAGATTTCATATTAGCACTGACCGTAATCACGTCACGGTAGTACATAAGGGTAGGTACCCGTAATATCGATCGTAATCGCGTCACGATACTAGATTTCATATTAGCACTGACCGTAATCACGTCACAGTACTACATAAGTGTGCAGTATGTAAGGCGGAACTGTAATATTTTGTAGAAATCACTTGCACACAAAAAAACACTCCAATAAAAAGATTAGTAAAAAATAAAATAGAATGTAGGTAGTGCCTCGCGCAAACAAAGCGTCATTTGGAAGGGATGACCGAAGAATAGAATTACCGTAATCGCGTCACAGCATAGGGTAGGTACCCCTAACATCGATCGTAATCTCGTCACGATACTAGATTTCATACTAGCACTGACCGTAATCACTTCACGGTTACTTTTTATTATTATTTAAAAAAGCTAAACGTCTTATGTATTCTTGAAAATCGATAAATAGTGAAAAAGTCAAAAAAAATGTGGGTAACCACAAAGGCACTAGCGAAAGTATTAATCGAAATTAAGAAGGAAACGTACTATGAAATATATTTCAATAACGTTTCTACTCTGAATGCTTCACTAAGAGGTTTTGAGTCGTATATTCGCTAACGAATCACATAGTTTTTTAAAAAATCGTTTGTCTTTGTAATTTAATCATAACATCGACAAAATGTAATATTTAAAACACTGACTGACCTGATTTACTTGGCGATCGTCGTTTACGCAGTTTTTCCACATGCGTATATAATGATTATCCATGCTTCCTTTTGCACATAGTTTTTTGCTACACAAAACACTTTTAGGGTAACGATGTGCGGATGCCCGAACACGAAAAGCGAATGACGATGACAGCGCGGGTGACAAACTCGTGCACTCGGTTGGTATTCACTAGATGGCGCCTGTGTCTATACTATGGGTAACGTTTTATGTTTTTTTTTTAATAAAATTTCTTTTAGATAGCTCTTAATATGTGTTGAATGCCTGGTACATTGAAGAGTGGACTACCTTGTGAATACAAATCTCGAGGATGCAACGTCGAAGTACAATGGTTATCAGATGCAAATTGCCTGACACGTATTTTTGCCCATAACTCCGAAGATCATTAGAAAATCAAAATGGGAATAGTACCAAATGTTGAGGAATTTATCGAGACACGTGTGAGTTTTGAAAACCGCCTGGTAACTTTTTTGGAATTTTGAAAAATGTGAAAAAAGCAAGTTTTTTGTTTTGTAAATTGAAAAAATTCCGAAAAAAAACAGACTTTAGAAAAAAAAATTAAAGTGTAAAAGGGGCATTAGTTTAGCTACAAAATGGCGATACAATTTTGAAAATCGGTTAATAATTGTGACCTGTAGGTAGCCGTTTAGATTTAAAATTGTAGATAAACGGGTAAATACCCATTTTTCTGTAATGTAAAAGTGATGTAGCTTTATGATTAATGATTATTGACCGATCGTTATGGTAATTGTGTTAAAAGATGCGGATGCAGGCAAGAAGTGCATTCGAGTCGGAAATTCGAAAATCTAAGTGAAATTCACAAGGTGCATTGGCGCCCGATGAATGAGTTTCACTTAGGTTGTAAAATAAAAGAAAATATTATTCTCTGTGTTGTGCAGTGTTTGTGACCTGTAGGTGGTCCTTTTAGATTTGAAATTGTAGAAAAACGGGTATTTCCGTATATAGAAGTGATTTAGCTTCTTTTATTATTGACCTATCTTCATGGTAATTTAATGGTGTTAAAAGATGCGGATGCAGGTGAGAAGTGCATTTGAATTTAGAATTTCGAAAATCTAAGTGAAATTAATGAATGAATTTCAATTAGATTGTAAAAGAAAAGAAAATGTTATTCTCTGTATTGTACAGCGTGTAGTACATTAGTATGTTATTAGGTCTTTACATATGAAATTGGCGTTTTGAAAGGGAGGAACTAAGTCGATTTTTTTATAATATAAAATATATTTATTTAATAAAAGTATGTACCATTGCTATCTATGCACTTTTGCCATCTCATAGGTAGTTCATTGATCCCTTTAATAAAAAAAACCATTCGGACGGGAATCAATAAAATCTTTGAAGGTGCTGCTTTGGACTGCCCCATCGGAGTTGAATTTTTTCCCTTGCAAGAAGTAATCCAAATTTCGAAAAACATGGTAATCTGTTGGAGCAAGTTCTGGGGATTACGGTGGATGTCTTAGACATTCCAATTGAAGCTCCTCTAATTTGGTAGCTAGCCGTCTGTTGTGTAGGGTGTGGTCTAACGTTGTCCTGAAGCAGCAGTGGCCTATAGAGCAATTTTATTGATCAGCCTCGTTTGTTTAACAGCTAGTTTTTCCATCATGGTTTGCAGTTGCTGACAATAGACATCTGCCATAATTTTCTAGCCAGATTTAAGAAAGCTGTAGTGAACGACACCGGCACTAGTCCACCAAATACTCACAAGTATTTTTTTTGAGTCAATTTTCGCTTGGATTTGGCTGGTTTGCCAGGGTTCAGCTATTGCGATGAGCATTTCCGATTATCGTACAGGATCCACTTTTCATCACAGGTAATGATTCGATTTAAAATCCCTTCATTATTGTGCCGGTTGAGTAAAGTAACGCAGCAGTCGACGCGCGTTTGTCGGTTTGCTGCACTCAATTCATGAGGTACCCGCCTTTCAAGCTTTTTCACCTTCCCAATTTGCTTCAAGTAGATTAAAACACATTTATCACTAACACCGTTGCCTGCAGCTAACTCGCACGTGGATTGCGATGGATCCGCTCCCACAATAGCCTTAAATTCTTCGTTATCAACTTTGGTCTCCGGCCGTTCACGGGCTTGTTCTGCAGGTCGAAATTTCCAGAACGAAAACGTTGGAACTAAAAACGCACTGTGTTTTCTTTTGCGGCTCCGCCGCCATATACACATCATTAATCCTTCGAGCCGTTTCTGCAGCACTGGTGCGTGGTGCCACGATGGAACTCGTACTCGTAAATAATGGGATATTTCAAGTTTTCCATTTTGTATACTGTGTGACGCAAACTTAGATTAAAACAAAGAAAAAACCGAAAGCATGAGTAAATAAATAATAGCTATATAAATTTGAAAATGGAATTCCTAACCGAGATATTTGAGATCAAAGTGGCCAGTACGACAAAACGCCAATTTCATAATATGGAAGGACCTAATATAATTCGACTTGTAAGTAATGTAGTAGTGTAATTTTACGGAAGTAGGTATATCTTAATATTAATATTCAACTTGTAATACCCAGCTAAAATGTAATGAAAAAATTTTTTTTTTTTGTAAAATTTTGGGTACATTGTCAATGCTCCGATTCTTGCGGGGACTGCGAAATCTGTGAATTTTTCTATTGTTTTTCTTCTTTCTTTCTTAAACTAAACTGATATATTTTTTTATTTTTTTTATATTAGAAGCCACTCGCAAAACCAGAGGAGTCATAGATGCGTTGCCGACCTTTAAGAATGGAATAGGGTTAAGGAAGGAATAGGAATTGTGAGGGGGGGGGGGGGGGGGAAGGGACCTCCGGAACTCTCACTGGCCGAACGAAACACAACAGCACCAAGTGCCATTATTTCACGCCGGATATTCGTGAGAGGGTGGTATTACCCCGGGCGAGCCGGCCCAATGCGTGCTGCAACGCTGCTTGGCTCTACCACTCAGTCAGTGTCACTCATTTAGCACCACCCAGGGGTCACGTGTAAGGTCTCAAGGGTAAACCTACGGACGCGAGTAACTTTAACCCCCTTCATATCGTAAAGACGATCAGAACACTGGTTGAATTTTGATAATTCGTCACATATTTTATCGACGAACAGATATTATCTGTTCGTCGATAAAATATGTGACAGAATCGTCTAATGTTTATATTTTAGCGTTTTATTAACGCTTAAATATACTTAAGTAAAATTTTAAACACTGAAAAAAGACGACAACCTCAGGCGGGAATCGAACCACGCACCTTCCGCATTCCGGGCGGCTGTCTTAACCACTTGGCTACCGAGGTCTGGCTTTCAACCGTCGAAATTTGTCAGTGCTTGATGCTTATGTTTTTATGAAAGTGAATTTGGAATAAAAATTTCACATTTGGAGAAAGGAGATCATTCAGGCTCCATACATTTTTAGGCATTTTCTGAAAGTGCCGGCCAACAAAAAAAAATAGTACGTATTGTTAGAACTAGCCATTTGGAGTAATAGTTAATATGGCACAAAAGTTGTAGGATTGCTCTGAGCCAAGTTATACAAGTTCGATGATTCATCATTTTCATACGTTTATTGATTTGTGAAAGTGCTGGAACTGGGAAACATAAAATAATGATAGATATTGCTAGAAGTAATGATCTGAAGCAATTGTCATTGCAGCGCAAAAGCTGTGGGGTCATCATCTGTTCCGTTCATACAAAACAAAATTTAGGAATCAATAAATTATGAAAATAATGAATCTTCGAACTTGTATAACTTGGCTCGGAGCAACCCTACAACTTTTGTGCCATATTAACTATTTCTCCAAATGGCTAGTTCTAACAATACGTACTATTTTTTTTTGTTGGTCGGCACTTTCACAAATGGCCCAAAAAAAATGATGTCCTTTAGATCGAGACCGATAGACGCAAAATCATTTATAATGGTACGCAGGTAACTGAGCATAGACTCCATATCACCCCCTATCGTTCCGTTGTCAAGGTACCAGACATTGAATTTGGAATTTAATGAAGTAATGGTCGGATGGATGGCCAAACTGAAGATTGCAGGGCCTAGAGGGTCTCCGTGTTGGCAACCAACGGCAGAGCTTATGAGGTTGTTTTTGTAGGTAAAGTAAATTAAACGGTGTGCTTATAGCATTGTCAAAGGTATTGGTAAATATTCGAAATTTCATTTTTGACTTGTGACAAAAGTGCGCCGCGATCGACTGAGTTGAAGGCATTCTTAACGTCCACCTTATTCAGCAACACCTCCCCACCTCCATGTGTTACGTAACTACGGGTTGCGTGTACTGCAGCATCGCACCCTCCCTTGGAGCCGAAACCAAGTTGGTGAGGTTGAAATTTTGATGTAAGATTGTGCAGGATATGCTTACAGAATATCTTAGAAGCGACTCGTCGAATAGTGTTCCCCACAGCTATTGGCCTTATACCCCCATCTTTTTTTTAGAGCGAACATGTTGGCACCTTAAAGAATCGGAGTTATCCTTGAGGGTACTTGGCCTGATAACATCAGGTTAACCAACGACGAAGGGCTGCGCAAGAGGGCTCTGCCGAGTCACCGGTACCGCCACACAGTAATGTTGTGGCGTGAATCCATCAAGACCGCCGGCCGAGCCGTTCTTGAACGACATGACAGCTGCAAGCACATCCTCGGAAGTTGCCTGCGGAGTGAGAAGGGATGACTGCGGTGGATCAGGGATTAATCAATTGATTTATTAATAACATTTCTGTGTTCCAACATTAGAGATAAGATAGCCAGTTATAATTATACAGTACCTAATTGAGAAATCCAGGTGAAGTGCGCTTCCACCATCGGCCTTCACATCAGGGGGCAGTAAGGCCAAGTACTTGTAGGTAGAAAAAAAAGAATAGTGACCAAAGTTCTCAGAACCAGAGCGGTAACGGGTTTGACACCTAGCTGGGTCTAGTTTAGTGTTGTGTTGCGATAAATGATATAGTACTTAGCTACCTACTGCTGCTAACCATCACTATCTTTAATACTATGAGACTTATCTCATATTTTATAAGATAGTGATTTCATAGTATAACATCACTTTGTCATCTTAATAGAGGGCAATTAGTGCTTCACGTAGCAAATTTAAAAAAAAAATTGTTTAGTACTTATTGTTTATTTAGTGAACAAACTATATGAAAAGGATTGGCCTGCCAACACAATACTAAGAAGTGTTGGCACAAATTAATTGTTCAAACAGAATAATTGATTTGATGCCAATGTTGATCCTTACAATTAATTAGGTTATGCAATATGAAGTGCGAATGTCGGGTTAAATTCTTAAGCGTATATGCTGTAAGTCAAGGTTAGTGACATTACATCTTTTTCCAATTATATAGGTACATATCTAAATATGTAAATGTGATCCACCGTTTGACTCCAAATAATTACATAGGTAGGTACCTAGTACACTAGGTACCTATGTAATTATTTGGAGTCAAACTTGGTGTGTTCAAAAGGTAGGTACCTTACCTACCTATTGAACACACTTTGCGTTAATCTTAAGCGCTTTATCGCTTCTTTAAATTGGTAGAAAATTGCATGATACAAACTTTTTACAGAGTATAATAATATTTTTTTAAATCCCTCGCCAATTAATCTAGCTTCTTTTGCAACTTGTTTTATTGGTTAGTCGGATACCTATGCATTCTTATTATACATAGAAAACATCCAGATCCGAAATCAATTTAGAAAAACAGTTTGACCGGGTATCGAACCCGGGGACCTCAGAAATGGCGACACCAGACTTGACGTGTTAACTACTGAACTACACGAGGTTGCCGGTCGTCGTCGTCGTCGTCATCGACGATAAAAAATGTAAAGGAAAAGTTGGTTTATTAAACATGTACACAACCATCTACATGTAGACCTGTGGTTTCTAACCATTAGATGCTTTTACCACAATACACATCTTTTACAGATGATAGACTAAAAGAGATCGCATTAAAATGGTAAGACCGCTAATCCATGTGTAATTTCCAGTTTCTTTTATTGCGGTATTACAGTCCCTGGTTCAATTCACGGTCAATATAGAAATAACTTGAAAGTAACAATATTGAAACGTTAAAAACAGTTGACCACCTCAGAGCTTAACATCTTAATAGTACATGTGAGCGTTATTAAAGCTAAAATTAAAAAATATTAGAAATAACTGTTTTTTTTAAATTGATCACGGCTCTGGGTGTTTACTATGTAGGTATACGATAAGCGCCGTTAACTAAATACTAATTGCAATACTTTCAACAAAACCAAAAATTAGTTATACCTACTTCTTCAACAAATTTTTAACTCTGTTAAACAAACTCTTAGTAAAACTGTATTTTGGGGGTTAAAGTCACTAGCGTCCACCTCGCGTCCGTAGATTTATCTACCCATAAGACTCTACACGTGACGCCTGGTGGGGGGTGCTAAAATGCCCTTCAGGACCATTAAGTTCATCTCCCGTTATGTTAACTTTTATAAAAAGTTGGATCCCCATTAAGTTGAATTCCATTATTTTGAATTCTCTAAAAGTTGGGTACATAATGTTGGATTCCCATTATGTTGAATTCTCCTTCAGGAACATTAAGTTGAACTCCCGTTATGTTGAATTTTGCTGAATGTTGGATTCGGAGTCTCATCAATTTTGATTTCCCTGAATTTACCACTGAGCCCTTTCAAGTACTTATAGTACCTACCAGATATGCCTGTCTGAGGCAGACTTATAACTACTATTAGTTATTCTGTGTTAATATCACACTCTCACGGAATATCGACGTGAAACAATAGCACTTGTTACGTTTGGTTGTTGTTGTGTTTGGTCCAGAGAGATTGCTACTCCTTCCTCAAATCCTTTCTCAAGGTCGGCAACGCATAATGCAGCTCCTTTTCGTTTGCCGGTGTCCATGGGCGGCGGTGATTGTATATTCTTCCCATCAGATTAGGTGACCCGCAAGCGCGTTTGCCTCCTTTTCACATAAAAAATACCTAATAATAATTTTTCAACACCGCAATAAGTTACAATTTGACGGTCCTACCATTGTAAAATAATCTCTATCGGACTACCTATCGTCGCCGCCAGTCTGTAGGTAAACGTAATTCATAAATGTAAGTAGGTTCACTTCTCAGTAGATACTATGATAGAACACTGATCTCGTTTAAATTCTAAACCATCTTTGACTTTTCTTTCCTAACTTTTAGTGAAAAAAAACTTACTTCAGACTTTCAAAATAATGAGCTCTTCTAGAGAACTAAACAGAATTTCGCGTCCGTCACAAGAGCAAAGGAAAGCCTATGTCACAGCTAGTTGAAATAATCTGCCGGTTGCTTGGTCGAATGACTAGCCTATTCAGAAAGGACCATAGTGATATATGTATAATATTAGCCAAATAATCTAATTTCAGCTAGTGAGGCGGACTTAATACCAACAACCACATCAAGTAGTATCCACGCAAAGGTGTACTTCGCATAAATCCTTTCGCAGCTAAACTGTTAGTCCGTTAGTCATCTTTTACGACACCAGAGAGGCTGGCTAATTAAATAAAATATCAAACACAGATTTGGATACTAATAATACTTAGAGCGTTAAACCAAATGCTCTAAGTATTAATAAGATAAATGATGTGATGTGTTATCGCAAGTCGCAAGATGGCATTCGTTAAAACCAACCAACCTGTTTTAAACGAGCGTGGTGGGGTATTACCCAATCAACATCGTCCAAGATAACTCCCTTCCTTACTCCTCCCTCTCTTCAGAACTCTCCTTTACTCATTTCAATGTACCTCAGCATTCTTGGCATGGCCATCGGCCAGGAACTGAATCCAAAATGTTACATCGAGAGTGTTATTTTACCTGCGTCCCGTAAGTGGGGTATTCTCAATAAGGTGAGGCAGTTTTTCACTCCCGAGCAGCGCTGTTTGCTGTACAAGATTCAGGTACGATCGAGTATGGAGTATTGTTCCCATCTATAGGACGGTTCTGCTAAATATACCCCCCTCGATGCACTTGATAGACTGCAAAGGCGAGCGGTACGCATTATTGGAGATGCTGAGGTTACAGCCTCTCTTGAGGACCTCCAGCTGCGTAGAGACATTGCTTCTCTCAGTGTCTTCTACCGAAATTACTACGGAGAGTGTTCTGGAGAACTTTTTGATCTAATCCCGCCCTCTCCTTTCATGTCCCGGACTACACGTACTGCCCCCTTACTCTTGAAACCGATCGCTATTGGATCGGATTGGTATTGTGAATTTTCGTACTCCTAAATTACGATACCAGAGCTAATATGGATTCATATTGCGTGGATATTGAGTGAAAAAAATACAAAACTCAATGCCATTTAATTCACCCAATATGAATCCAAATCAGCGCTGGTGTCGTAACTTAAAAATACGAAAATTCACAATACCAATCCGATCCAACAGCGATCGGTTTCGAGAGTTCAGGGGGCTGGTCTTAGGAACCACCATCATACTATGAAGACTATCAGCACTCGTACCAAAAAATTTGGCAAGTCGTTCCTGTGCAAGACCATTCGGCTTTGGAATTCTCTGCCGGCGCATGTTTCCCAGCTCCTATAGTCCCAGGTCTTTTAAGCAGGGCGTGAAACGGCATTTATGCGGGCCGTCATGAATGGGTGCGCTTGTTACCGTGCTTGTTCCACGGTGAGGAGCGCTCTCGTTATTTTGGACTGCGTCGACTGCTTACCATCAAGCAGAATATTTTATAGTCACTATGACGCGTCACATTAAAAAAAAACTCTCCATGTGCTCTTGCGGGAAATCCTGTGTCCAACAGTGGACGTTTGTAAACGGGTGATGACGAGTTGTTTGTAAATAAGTGTACCTACCGTTATTATGATTACTTACCTGTTATATTTTATTATGACAGAAATCAGTCATGTTTACATTATTTTGTTGATTTTTGAGGTTAAGATGTTTTACAACAGAATTAGGATAACGACTTATAATAGGTACTGTTTATTTTTTTTAACAATCGCTAACACAAAACACTCAACCTACGCAAATGATTAATTACATACATACATATAACACGACTATTATCCTCGAATGGTTAGTCAGAGACTAGGCAATGAGGACCGCAAAGCAGTCTTCTACCATAGTCCACTTTTCACCCAATAGCGACTGCACATGTGCTTAGTGTTACAGGTGGTGAGCCCATCGCCGCTTTAAGCTGTTGGATGAATCTGCAGTCTTTAGTCCGTTAGTCGCCTTTTACGACACCCAAGGGAAGAGAGGGGGTGGTAGTAGTCTTTCACCGATACGTGACACTGTTTTGATCATTGACCTAAACACATATATCGCTGGTTTTGATATGATATGTTATGTTATGATGATTAATTAAGTTCGTACTAAATAAAAAATTTCCGAAAGTTAGAAAAATAATCTAAGAATGTAAGTACTTACTTACTTATTACTTTATTTGAAATGAATATTTAAGCAACATTGTAATAAATATTTTAAAGAATTGTCAGTAATTCTTATTCTTGTTTCTCAATCGCAGCTACCAATTTGCCTTAAAAGTATTGTTATTAGTAATTTTTAATATACCTTAGCAAAGACCACAAAAGTGAAGTGTACCGTCGAGGTAGAGACATCGAGGTAATGACTATCGAGATAACGTCATTCGAACTCGAGTATCAGACCCGTCCACTACCATAGTCCACGATTCACCAAGTGACATACTGCACGCACATAATGCTTAGCGTGACAGATGGTGAGCCAATTGCCGCTCTAAGGCGCGAAATACACAGAAGCGATGTAAGATTCGGATGCGATGAGAATTGTAAATTACATACAAATTACATACCGCGAAATCCGCACAGCATCCTTTCTGTGTAATTTAGGAGGCATCTCATTCATACATTTTGTACGAACAAGATTTGAAGGGACAACGAATCCGATCCACATCCGCATCGCATCCGAATCTTACATCGCTTCTGTGTATTTCGCGCCTAAGCTTTTGATATATGTGCAGTCTTTGGTCCGTTAGTCTCCTTTTACGACACCCAATGGAAGAGATGGGTCGGTAGTACCTATTCTATTAATACTCAACAAAATTATTATAATTATGATGAACAGGCTAGCCGCTTAGTCAAGGGGCTGGTTGCCCCATTCGGCTGCGACACCGACATTAGCAGTGCCAGCACGTAGCCACAAAAGCAGAATGCTGTAGCGATCCATGGTTGTCGTAACAAGCCCATTGTTTGTGTTAAAGCGTAAAAAAACACGTTTTCTCGACAAGCGTTTCAACTATTTCTTCCTATTCTGTACCACCGGCAGCGATGCAACTCCCGAATGCTTATGTTAAGGTAAAAAGTATTTACGTATATTTGTTTTAACCATGTTGATTAAAGCTTTTGGACACTGTCCCCTTTCCTTTTTTTAGCTTTGTGTTATGGAGGTGGTGAGAGAGGACTGCTTCATTCATGGTTCCGTGCCATCCTCGTGACAGAGAAGGGATGGTAGGGTAAATTAGCCTGTTTTCGGTCATTTAAGCAAAGTTTCGTTTTAAAGTGATTTTTTACCATGACAGAGTAAACAAAAGTAAAGCAACAATTTTTTGTTTTTCTAAGCTTTGTCTAAGAAAACATTATGGTTTAATTATAAAAAAATAAATCTGGAAAAGTTTCGATATTGCCGGTTATCGCCCACCTATTTTAGTTATCGGCCCTTTTTATATTACTTTTCGGCCATGCATTTTTAAGTGTTGTTCAATTTTCTGTTTTGTGTAAATAAGTATAATAATTATTAATGTTTTATATTTTAGCGTTTTATTAACGCTTAAATATACATAAGTAAAATTTTAAACACTGAAAAAAGACGACAACCCGCCTGAGGTTGTCGTCTTTTTTCAGTGTTTAGTTTAATTAAATTTCGTAATATAAATGTTTTTCTAATAACTTTCATTCCTATGGAAACAGGTCTCTTTTTATGATAAACATGGCCGAAAATTAAATATATAATCTAGTTGTCGGCCGTTTTTAAAACATATGGCCGAAAACTAGGTTCTTATTCTTGGTTTTCGGCCATCATAATTATATTAGAAATGGCCGAAATCTCGATTTCACAGGTTAACTTAACAGTCATTAAATCTTATCATTGTTTTTTTATTTTCGTTTACATAAATTTTGCCTATGCCGAAAAGTGGCTTACATACGCCTCAGTTTTCGGCCGTCAAAACTAACAATTTAAAAGTGTTTTTCTTTAAATACATTGTATGTAAACAAGCGGCCGTAAACTAAAGCCTTAAATCTATTGAAGATATATTTTGTATTTTACCTAAAATTTTTAAAGCAATTATTAAATAATATTAGATATGATTAATTATATTTATTAGTTTATAGGTCACCTTTCAGCCGGCTGCCAAAAAGTAAAAGCTCCGTAAAATCGCATCTAGTTTTTCGACCACCTAATACTTATACTTTTAATATACTTACCAAATATTTAACCCATTTAAATGAAAATAATAAAAATTCAATTAATTTTCCGGAAATATTGACAACATCTTTATTTACCAAACCATATTACAACGCTGTAACATACCTTGCAAAAATTAGTGCGCACTGTATTTTTGCCAATTTTAATGCACACTTGCACTGCTTGACATTTAAAGGTAAATGGCGGAAAAAATTAAAGAGTTATTAGGCTGCTAATTTAGGGAGATGTTGGATACATTTAAACATTATTAGGAGGCATCGATTTTTAAAATGAGGAAACTAAAGATTTCTTATTGTATGGATATTATTCACATAGTGGCCGAAAACCAGAGGGAGCAGGTAAACCGGCTAAGTTACCATGTCGAGAGAATGCACTCAGTAAATACATAATTTTTTTTACCTATGTTATTTTAGGACAAGGTACAGTGCTGGACGGGGGTTGTTAGTTGTTAAATACTATTACTTTGTTCAACAATTACGTATTGAAGTATGTCATGAAGTTTTAATAGCAACAAACGATCCGCATTGAGTCTGTCTGGTGCATTGACTGAGTGCATTCTCTCGACATAAAGAATGCCAACACGCAAATGAATGTTGATACTTTATATTATAATTCAGTTGTTTGTATTTTACGTATCACATCACATGTATGTAATACTACTGGTTCTCCCCGCATACAGGATCTTCCTAGTAGAAAGGCTGGCCCTTAGAAATAGAACAATGCGTACAGATATTATAATTATTCTCTTGTAATTAATACAACTTTAAAATGAATGAATAAATGAAAATGAATCAGAATTTTTATTTAACATTGCTCTTTAAAAATGTTTCTAACGTACCTAACGATTTTCTTTTCATATTTATTGTTTTTGTAGTAAATTACAGATATCTACGCGTAATTAGTGGTATCTATGGAAGAGAAGTATCCTGGTGTTACACATTGGAAGTTTATAATATACTTACACTTACAAACGTTTCACCAAATTACAACAACTGCACATGTGCTCAGTGTAATAGGTGGTGAGCCCATTGCCGCTCTATGCTTTTGGATGTTTGTGCAGTCTTTAGTCCGCTAGTCGCCTTTTACGATGGTGGTGGCTCACGCACGGCTTACGTATAATATACTTAGTTACAAGAAATTAAAATAAAAGAACTTGAAAGCAAAGTTATTTGTACTTGCGTGCTAAGTTAAATACAGCTGCCCAAACTAGAGAATCCTGACACTACCTGACTACTACACGAGTCCATTAATAACTCTCCCTTAGCTCTAGTTAGAGTTTAAAATACTTAAAAATATTAATAGAAATCGACAACTTCTGCATGTGTGTGAGAGTGTGCAAGTACAAAATAGGTATATACATGTACAGAATAGATAAGTACTAAACAGTACTAATACTAATACTTTGTTCAACCAATACGTATTGAAGTATGTCATGAAGTTTTAATAGCAACAAATGATCCGCATTGAGTCTGGCTGGCCTGCGTCAAGGACTGCGTTTAGCCAGGGTACTCACTCCACTAAAATAAAATCTTGTGGATTTATATACAAATTAAACTCTAGTAGATATAGGCTTATATCTTAAATCTTAGTAAGGCCTGCCGAGGTTTCTCTTCCTTCGAATACGAACTAATATCGGGATCGTTTGTACAACCCCATACTTTCACTCTTCTTTCCTTCGATCACATAGGTAATATAAAAACCTTCCTTATCAGCAAAGATACCTGTATCTAATGTCTTTGAGGATAGACCAATTTCAAGAGTTCCATTATTTTACTAGCCACGCCACAGTCGAACCGAGCAAAAAATTATTTTAATTTAAAACGACTTACTTACATATTGGTTTCATGTGTCTGCTACTTGAGAGGATATGTATTACTTTACTGCTGCTAATAATGTGATACTGCCTGTCACGTAGTTGAATTACTTAGTTATTATAAATAATATTAATCTTTATTATTGAAATTTTGCATTCACAATGCTATATGTATAAAAACAGTTTTTCTAGTAAACATTTTATCTAATATTAATCTGTTTAATATGAAAGTAGTGGCCCACCCAAGATTTAGTCGGCGCAAACACACCCTTATCCCGTAATCTCGAAATAAAAAAATTTTGTGATAATATTGACACGCCTCGTGCGCGCCTCCCTTCGGTGACAGAGTGGCAAATACGGCCTGCGCTGAACTCCCTGGTCTGTAATTTTTTTTTCGTATCTTTCGTTGCGTAATGTCCCGGTTTGCAAGCCCCAACTCGGGCCAAATTCGATGAAGATTGTTTGTAAACAAGTCAATCCGATTTTTACTGATATTTGCAAGAAAAAAAACTTTAAACTTTTTAGGTGAATCGTTCCCACGAAAAAGTAAAAAATCCAAGTAACACTACATATTTATACAAAGAATTAAGAATTAGGTACCTATATGTTTACAAATATTTTTTATCGAATTTGAACGTAGTGCCTGTAAAATAGTATGAAATAACTTTACTTTTTATGTAAATACGTATATAGAAATAAGTGGATGATCTAAATAAATAAGAAAGGGAGAGTTCGTTAGAAACAATTTCGTTTTTATTTTAATTTAGTTGTTGTTTTGCTTTCGAGGAATAGTTTTGGGGCGCTTCGTTGGGAGCGCTCCGAAATGGGAGCGCTTCGAGGAATTCCTCTTAAAAACATCTTGAGCTCCTCCGTGCTTCGGAAGGCACGTCAAGCCGTTGGTCCCGGTTGTTGTCGTAAGATGACAGTCGTTAAAACCCACCAACCCGCATTGGGGCAGCGTGGTGGGTTACAGCCCAATACCCTCACGTGCACGTGGGAGGCATGTGCCCAGCAGTGGGACGTTTATAGGCTGATGATGAATAAAAATTCAACTAATTTTAAGGAAATATAGACAACATCTTTATTTACCAAACCATATTACAACGCTGTAACATACCTTGCAAAAATTAGTGCGCACTGTATTTTTGCTAATTTTAATGCACACTTGCTGCACTGCTTGACATTCAAAGGTAAATTGCGCAAAAAATTAAAGAGTTATTATGCTGCTAATTTAGGGAGATGTTGGATACATTTAAACATTATTAGGAGGCATCGATTTTTAAAATTATGAGACATAAGATTTCTTATGTATGGATATTTTCCACATAGTGGCCGTAAACCAGAGGGAGCAGGTAAACCGGCTAAGTTACCAAGTCGAGAGAATGCACTCAGTAAATACACTATTTTTTTACCTAGGTATGTTATTTTAAAACGAGGGACAGTGCTGGACGGGGGTTGTTAGTTGTTAAATACTATTACTTTGTTCAACAATTACGTATTGGAGTATGTCATGAAGTTTTAATAGCAACAAACGATCCGCATTGAGTCTGTCTGGTGCATTGACTGAGTGCATTCTCTCGACATAAAGGATGCCAACACGCAAATGAATGTTGGTACTTTATATTATAATTCAGTTGTTTGTATTTACCGTATCACATCACATGTATGTAATACTACTGGTTCTCCCCGCATACAGGATCTTCCTAGTAGAAAGGCTGGCCCTTAGAAATAGAACAATGCGTACAGATATTATTATCTATTCTCTTGTAATTAATACAACTTTAAAATGAATGAATGAATGAAAATGAATCAGAATTTTTATTTAACATTGCTCTTTAAAAATGTTTCTAACGTAAGTACCTAACGATTTTCTTTTCATATTTATTGTTTTTGTAGTAAATTACAGATATCTACGCGTAATTAGTGGTATCTATGGAAGAGAAGTATCCTGGTGTTACACATTGGAAGTTTATAATATACTTACACTTACAAACGTTTCACCAAATTACAACAACTGCACATGTGCTCAGTGTAATAGGTGGTGAGCCCATTGCCGCTCTATGCTTTTGGATGTTTGTGCAGTCTTTAGTCCGTTAGTCGCCTTTTACGATGGTGGTGGCTCACGCACGGCTTACGTATAATATACTTAGTTACAATAAATTAAAATAAAAGAACTTGAAAGCAAAGTTATTTGTACTTGCGTGCTAAGTTAAATGCAGCTGCCCAATCTAGAGAATCCTGACACTACCTGACTACTACACGAGTCCATTAATAACTCTCCCTTAGCTCTAGTTAGAGTTTAAAATACTTAAAAATATTAATAGAAATCGACAACTTCTGCATGTGTGTGAGAGTGTGCAAGTACAAAATAGGTATATACATGTACAGAATAGATAAGTACTAAACAGTACTAATACTAATACTTTGTTCAACAAATACGTATTGAAGTATGTCATGAAGTTTTAATAGCAACAAATGATCCGCATTGAGTCTGGCTGGCCTGCGTCAAGGACTGCGTTTAGCCAGGGTACTCACTCCACTAAAATAAAATCTTGTGGATTTATATACAAATTAAACTCTAGTAGATATAGGCTTATATCTTAAATCTTAGTAAGGCCTGCCGAGGTTTCTCTTCCTTCGAATACGAACTAATATCGGGATCGTTTGTACAACCCCATACTTTCACTCTTCTTTCCTTCGATCACATAGGTAATATAAAAACCTTCCTTATCAGCAAAGATACTGTATCTAATGTCTTTGAGGATAGACCAATTTCAAGAGTTCCATTATTTTACTAGCCACGCCACAGTCGAACCGAGCAAAAAATTATTTTAATTTAAAACGACTTACTTACATATTGGTTTCAAGTGTCTGCTACTTGAGAGGATATGTATTACTTTACTGCTGCTAATAATGTGATACTGCCTGCCACGTAGTTTAATTACTTAGTTATTATAAATAATATTAATCTTTATTATTGAAATTTTGCATTCACAATGCTATATGTATAAAAACAGTTTTTCTAGTAAACTTTTTATCTAATATTAATCTGTTTAATATGAAAGTAGTGGCCCACCCAAGATTTAGTCGGCGCAAACACACCCTTATCCAGTAATCTCGAATTAAATTTTTTTTGTGATAATATTGACACGCCTCGTGCACGCCTCCCTTCGGTGACAGAGTGGCAAATACGGCCTGCGCTGAACTCCCTGGTCTGTAATTTTTTTTTCGTATCTTTCGTTGCGTAATGTCCCGGTTTGCAAGCCCCAACTCGGGCCAAATTCGATGAAGATTGTTTGTAAACAAGTCAATCCGATTTTTACTGATATTTGCAAGAAAAAAAACTTTAAACTTTTTAGGTGAATCGTTCCCACGAAAAAGTAAAAAATCCAAGTAACACTACATATTTATACAAAGAATTAAGAATTAGGTACCTATATGTTTACAAATATTTTTTATCGAATTTGAACGTAGTGCCTGTAAAATAGTATGAAATAACTTTACTTTTTATGTAAATACGTATATAGAAATAAGTGGATGATCTAAATAAATAAGAAAGGGAGAGTTCGTTAGAAACAATTTCGTTTTTATTCAATTTAGTTGTTGTTTTGCTTTATCTTGCTGCATTTTGAGTGTAAGTTAAAATTACAATTGAAAAATTTAGTGTCTTGAGTAGTATTTGAAAGCGACCTTTCGCAATTACCTACTCTTCGCATTTAATCTATAAGTAGTCTCAGACCAAATAAAAATTTATTTGGTCTGAGTAAGTAGTAACTAGGTAGTTCGGTGTACTGTAGATTTTTTGGAAAAGCACTTGCTTGGTTTGCGGGAGTTTAGGAATGCCTTTTATTTTCTCTTTTTATGCCACTAAGGTGTCGATGGTTTAAGGCTACTTTCCTATGCACGTTTATAGTTCTAGAACCTTACTCTCACCCGTACCCTAAAATGAATAGAGAGAAAATAATAAAAAAACTCATTTTTTAAACCCTACTTGTAACATGACAAGTCAGCAAGGGTGCGTGTCGGATCAGGCGGAACGCGCGTAGTTCCTCTGCATATAAAACGGTCGCGCGCCGCGAGCGCATCAGTTTGTGACGAACCACGGGAAGGCACGTTATTACCGTGAGTTGTTTTTTTAAAAGTATTAAAAGATATTGAGTAAGCTTTGGCATAGCCTGTGGAGTAAGCTTTATTTTTTTTGTGATAATAGGTACTTGATTTTTAAAGTTATCGTTGTGCTAAGAATGTGTCCACTAAAATATATTACTTTTAATTTTTATTAGAGATTTTATTTCATTATTTTTAATCAAAATCTTCAAAGTTCATTTATTTTATTTGCTATGCCAAAAAATTATAAAACTTTTTTGTTTTGTGTGCCGTTTTGTTTCGAGAGCTGAGTTTTTTTAAATTTATTTAGACCAATGTTCCTCACCTCTTTAACAATAACCTCACCTTTCATTTATAACTCAAGAACGGCTGTACCGATTTTAATGATTTCTGATTTGTTGGATTCGTCTTAGCCCCGAATAGCAGAATAACTATTGAAATGTGATAAAAATGCACGATAAAAATATTGAAAAAGATAAAATAAAAGTCACTTTTTAAAAGTCACAATTTCAAAACTACATACAAAAAGACAACACATTCTGACTGGAAGAAATCACTGTAAAGCGATAATGGCGCCTTTGTAACTATGTGTATTTTTACATTAAGCATCAGTATAAAGAATAATTTTATAAGAGATTTTATACATTTTCCGATCTCTAAGTGCGCATTGTTCAGTTTTATCAGATCTTTACAACGAAGGAATCACACACCCGGATCAGGTATACAAAGAACTGCAATGTGTAAATACATAAAAAGACAAGTTTTAGCTGTAATAATATTAGATAAGTACCTAATATTTAAAAATACTGTACCTAATTAATATTATTATTATTTTCGCAAAAATCAATATTATTATTTTAAGCGATCTAGCGAACTTTTTTTTTGTTTTAACATTCTGGTACCTAACTTTTTTTCTCGAACGAACGCAAAGGTCATATCGTTAACTAACAGATAACACCCACATCACACCTAAACGGGATGAATGAACCCCGGGCAAGGTCGCTTTCTACCCGGACCGGTCCTTACCAGGGAAAGTTTACAACAAACCATAATTTACGGACATATAAATACCGATTTATACCACAAATTTACTCCGCGCGCTTGAGTTAAAATTCGATCAACCGTGACGTGAAACATGACGGAGCTTTATTTCATTCAGCACTTTATATGTGAATCGTGGCTCTATCTAATAGAATAGTGGAAGTACGTAAGTTTTGTTTTTTTTATTGTAGAGTTATTTTTATAAACGTTTTTGTTACTTATCTATGATAAGCTGGCAGGATATAGACTTTTTTCTTTTATGTTTCCGTATTTGTGTTTCTATCTTTTTTTCTACTTGTTTACGTCAAGTAGCTGTATAGAGGGTTTATTACGCTCTTTTTATATTTAGAGAACAAATTGTAAAAATGTCGTTCGGATCTTTTACGTTTGATTAGTGTTCGGGATTTGTAATGCTCTTTTGATTTCCCTATTAGATAGGTATTTCCAACTCAACAATATTTGTATATGGCTTTATTAAGTTTACTAGCTGACCCAACAAACATTGAACTTTTCCATAACAATGTAGCTACTCTTATAAGTTATTGTCAGTTTTGATAGCCTTCCTTAAATTTTAGAGGTACCTACCTAATGTTTATTGTAAAGATTTTATATTTTAATAATATAATCACGACTATTATCCCCGAAGAGCTAGTCAGAGACTAATAGGCAATGAGGACAGCAAAAGCAGTCCTCTAGCCTCTACCACATGCTCATGCTCATGACTGGACATGTGCTCAGCGTGACAGGTGGTGAGCTCATCGCCGCTCTATGCTGTTGGATGTATGTGTAGTCATTAGTCCGTTAGTCGCCTTTTACGACACCCAAGGGAAGAGAGGGGGTGGTAGTATTCGTTCACTGCTACGCAACACGATTAAAACTGTTAAAAGGATAGGATTTTATCGGTTTTCGTTAACCCTATGTGCGTATTTTTTGCATTTTTAGTTGGTTTGATTCTCGGCTCAAGTAAACTTCAAAGAATTTGTAAATGCAGTTATATCGATAAGCTGTTTTTTTTAAATAAAGGAATGTTGTTAAATGCGTATATAGAAGGAATGCTTCAGTTTTTATTAAATTCTCTTTCCGTAAGAACCTAAACTGGACTCTTACGAACATATTAAAAACATTTTTTTTAAAACAATTTAGCAGTTCGCAAGTGATGCGCTAACCAACGAATATCCTTTCATTTAATTTCTTAATACTTATTACATTTTTTGAAATTGTAATATTATAACTGAATGAAACACTTGAAAAAGAATTACTTAACTAGCCTCAGGTAGTAGTCGAACTCAAGATTTTGCAAACCCGGACGACATACTATATCTAGACATTGGTTTAATTCAATGTTTCTTCGTAGATTCAAGTCCTATCTAAGGCACGTTACTTTGATCAAATGTACTTTCGTAAATAATGTATATTAGGTTAAAATGTTTACTAGAAAAAAAAATCAACCAGTCTCAGGAAGCCCGAGTGGGATTCGAACCCACGACCTTTGGATTGCCGGTCCACTGCTCTTTTTTTTTCTAGTAAACATTTTATCCTATATCTATATAGCATTGTGAATGCAAAATTTTAACAATAAAGATATGTAAGTATATAATTGTAAATGCAAAATAGCACATCAAAATAATAAGTAATCGTATACTTATTGTAATATTATGTATAAATTCTTTGCTATACTTAATCATTAACATTCCAAATCCGTTAACTTATAAAAAGCTATTTGTTTCCTTAGCAAGTTCACGACCTTCTTTTAAAAACGGTTACAATCCTGATTTTCTAGAACATTTGTGATGTTTTAAAGAAAATATGGTATTTATGGAAATACCCAAGTCAACCATTCATTTTATACACATAACAAAATATACAGTTAAAACAAAACCCGTTTGGTCACAAACCTGTAGACTCTTTCCTCTTTTATGTAAATTATATAATCATATTAAATGGTACAAGAAATTCCTTTTCGGATATGGTCAACTTGACTTTACGTAACCTATGCGCTCGTTATATATTTTAATGATTGATTGATTCATGTTGTAGTCATCAAGTTGCTCGAAACCATTCCAGATTGTTTTGTAACAGTTTGGCCTTTTACATGGCCGTTTAGTAAATAAAAATGTCACACGATATTACAGATGAAATTGTTTCATTCATGGATTGAAGTTAAAATGTTTGGATAATTACTTGAAGCTTATTGATATCTTTATCTTTACTAGTAATATTGTATTAAAAGTTTACGTTAACACTATATTTCATTATGTTATTTATTATATATTTCATTATATTATATGTTTCATTGAAATAAAACAAATCCTGACGTAACGCAAGTTTCGAACCATTTTCCTGTAAAAGGTTCGAAACTGCGTTACGTCAGGATTTGGTTTATTTCTTTGCCTATTGTCTATGTCTACGCCAATTTTTATGCAATAAAACGTTAATTCACTGTTGTTTCACATTTGGGACGGTATCTCATTAGCCCAGCCATAAGCTGTTTGTAGGCTATATATAATTTAAGTCTTGGTTGTGGCTTAAATAGACAAAGTGCATTTACAAATTTCGCACCGATCATAATATCTACAGGTTCCCCGGAAGATATTGATTTTAGTGACAAGGAAGTAACATAATGCACCACGTCTAAAAGAAATCAAATATCATGTCTGTATTTAGTGGACAATACATGTATTTCAGATAGGTAGGCTATCTATTTCAGGCTATTTATTTCAGGCTATCTATTTCAGGCTATCTTTTTAGGTAGATAGGTAGGCAGCTAACCTATCTCTACATTTAAAACACTTGAGAAAAGTGAGAAGTTTTTTTTACCACATCAATTAATAAAAATATTCATTAAGTCATCATCATCATCAGCCTTTAAAAGTCCCAAAGCTGCGTTCATACTTTCCCACATGAACAACAGCACATTGAGAAAGCCATACATAACCTATACTTATATAGCACGCTTTACCGTGCGGGTTGATGAGGTTTTATACTTTTTTCCCTCATCCCAGGAAAAAAGTTTCCGACCTAAACGCAGTCTCTTTAATTTTAAGTTATTGTATAACACTTATCACCCGTATGGGCAACGATTAGCTGAATCGCATTGTATGGTAATGAGGTTGGTTTGCTTGTGACTCACCACTTTCTCCATCCACAGACAATGAAACAGCTGAGCGTATTACTTCTGCTGGCGGTTGCGCACGCGCAGTTCCCCAACGGACGGATCCTGGAGCCGCCCGTGCCTTCGCAGTGCGTACAGAGGGTTGTACACGAGAGATATGCCGACAGTAAGTGTTTTAAGCTCTAACATGTACCATACATGTTATCTTATATTATGAGCTCTCTTAAGTACCAGACATCTTATCTTATATTAGGGGGCCGGACTAAGACCCCCCTCTCGAAATAGCACGTTGACCTATTGGTTATTATTTATCTTTTGTGCAAAAACTGACCATAGATCATATCACGCCCGTTTACCACATATAGACCACGGTGGCGCTCCATTTGCTAGATTAGATTGTGACTCACTTTGGCTTCATTTACTGTCATAACATTATTCATACATTCTTGTATGCTTAGGGTAGGTACTTACTCTTGACCTGGACATATTCCGAATATTATGTCCATGCTCTTGACCGACTTTGAAGATCTTAACGTTGACACTAACTAAGTATATCATACCAAATACATACCAAAATATGTTGATCTATTTGTGATCTACTTTTATCCTAAAAATACAAGGACCTACGATAAATGCACAGACGCACAAATCACACGCAGGCAAACGGACGAAGTCCTTACACACCTCAACAAATGTTTAATATATGCCCCTAATACAAACTTATATTAGATCAATAATGAAAATAAATTATCTTGAGCAATATTGGGAAGGTCCTATTTCACAAGTGATGTCAAGGGACACTTCCTACGCATAGCAATAAATTGCTATTGTAATGGCGAGCCACAGCAATATTTATGTAATATTAGGTCCACAAAACAGTATCAAGTAAAGGTACTCTTACATAAGTCAGAAAAGATTTTTTATGTATCTATCAAATAACAATATGTACTTACAAATATACTTAGTCAAGTAACCTACGCCCTTTTTTAAAAAATTGAAAAAAAATTGGATTTAACAGCTTGTGTTTTTGAATTTGCCGAAATTAAAGTAAAATTAACCGTGTCTCGTAGCGATGAAAGAATACTACTTACCACCCCCTTTCTCCCTTGGGTGTCGTAAAAGGCGACTAACGGATTAAAGACTGCACATACAATGCATAGAGCGGCGATGGGCTCACCACCTATCACGCTGAGCACATGTGTGGTCGCTATTTGGTGAAAAGTGGACTATGGTTAAGGGCTGTTTTTGTGGTCCCCATTGCCTAGTCTCTGACTAGCCCTTCTGGGATAATAGTCGTGATTAATGTACTTATATAAGTAAAGTAAAATTGCCCATAATTAGCTATGTTTATGGCAAAACACTATTACAAAAGCGAAAATCCAATCGTGGTATAGATAAAGTGTCTCTTATCTTTAAACCTACTGATAGTGAGAAGTTCTCCCAATACCGGGCAGGAAGCGCTTCAAATATTTGAGATATCACTGGAATGGAACCAACATTGAACCATTTCTACTATCATTATGTGTCTATGTATATTGACTTCGATATACCTACAATGTTAACTGTATGATGTTTTATGAATTTTAACAAGACACACCTCGCTAACAAAATTTTGAAATATCTTAACTTCTCTATCTATCTTATCCCCTAACCTAAAAATTAATATAACTTTAAACTACGATGCCCTTTAGTCACAGAGTAAATAATAGTACTACTTTAGTGAGCAATTCCGACTCGCATTAGACCGATTTTAAGTACTTATACTAGTAATCTATTGAATCCACAGACTGTTACTATTATAGTTAACTTATAAAATTTTATTAAAACAAAACAGGATGCTTACTTATTAAAGCATGAAGTCGAGTTCGGACACACAACTAGGATAAACTGGAATAACAATTACACAAACAGCACAAACACAATATAAAATCGGGCACAAAAGGTGCGAGCACCATTTTTTTTCTTTATTTGTCGTCAAGAGTCCCCAAACAGCCAGGCATAACGGTGACCTTTTTTGTGATAACTTATTTCGCCGCGTTATTTATAGCCCGGATAGCTCAGTCGGTAGAGCATTGGACTTTTAATCCAAGGGTCCAGGGTTCAAGTCCCTGTTCGGGCGGGGGACTTTTTGTGTACCTAATTGTAATTGTTTGAATTCAATACTTATTGTTAGGTAGGTACTGAAAGTTTACGAGAACGTTGACAACATTATCACATTACATTTTTGTAATGCACTCTTGCGCGATGTCATTTTGAAAATTTGGGGATTTCTTTTTCACAAAAAAAAATAGGTACTTACAATTTATTAATTATTTACTGATAATAATCTAGGTTCTACCTAGTTCCTAAATACCTGTCCCCCCTCGCAGTACCTACGCATTTTACGAGAGATCTTAAAAGATCTCGTTAAATAAGACGCTATAATATTAAATTTTTACCGTTTTTACTTAGGTTCTAAGCTTTTATATTATTTAAAATTGGTATCGGTCTGTACGAGTAGAAGGTTTCTTTTAAAACCCTTTTTGACTATAAGGACATCGTAATTTACGCAAGTAAAGCTACGCGTTTCTAGCTTCTAAAGCTATGTGAAATACTTCGAAGCGTAAACTTAGCGTAAGTAATATTTACTTAAGAATTTCAACACTGAACTACCATCGCTGACTCTACCATTAACGAGAGGTGACAATTTCTTTGGCCGTCGTTAGTTTTCCCATGGCGTGCCATTTCTCGCATATCTCCCGGCTATCTCCCATTCTTCTCATGAAACCTCCGAAGAAAGCCTTTTATAGAAAGGCTCGTGTGTATACGAGTATCACACAATTGCGAACAATAATCATACGTTTCTTAATGGTCTGAGGTTTGTTACATGGATGAAATAATTACACGTAATGGTAACTCTTGTTCTGATAATCAAACACAACAAAAAAAGAATTGTCAAATAGATTTCAGCCGTTCTCCAGTAATGTGCGAACATACATTTGTGGCTATTGATTTGTATTTATATAGAATAATAATTTATGCATTTTTTTGGGAATTCCATAATTTATAAAATCAGTTGTATTTTATAAACACACTCACGTATAGAACTTGTTTTAGGTACAAAATATACAGTTATTTTTCCCTGACGGTAAAAAAAAGTCATCCAGTATAGGTTTTACTTAGTTTTATAGAGAAACATCTGTTTTTTCAAAGAAGCATGGAGCAGTTTAAGACTAGATAACCTGGTACCTATTTTCTTTTTAATTACAACGCAGCTCGTTCGTAGACGATACTGATCTCGCTTTTTGTGTACAGACAAGGGATACTTCTTCTCCTGGAGAGACCCTGCGCTCCGAGGGGTGGAGGAAGACTGGCTGAGTGCCAGGAACTACTGCCGGCAGCGGTGCATGGACCTGGTGTCCTTGGAGACGAGCGACGAAAACGAGTGGGTCAAGGCGAGGATCACCCAAGACAAGGTCAGTGAACTCGAAACAATTCGTTCACACCGATTCTATGGCGATTTGCAGTTGCGACGCGTCTACCATTGTTCGTTAACTGTACATTGCTGGACCGGGTACTGAACTGCAACGGGGAAGAAACGTGAAGTATGGCAGTGTGCTTTTGCGGTCCTCATTGCCCCGTTTCTGACTAACCTTTTGGTTTGGGATAAAAGTCGTGAGTAACTATGTATGCCACCACCAGTTACATTCTATACAGAATGTCATTGGCCACCACAGTCAAAATACCTATGCAGAATTTTGACGTTTTGGAGTATCTACATGTCCGTTCTAGAAATACACTGCCAGCGTCACAATACGCTTGAGGTCGTGGCCTGGGCCTTTAAATCACTTTATTTTTTACTACGTTTTTATACACAGCGGAGAAAAATATTAATAATAATAACTTTGGTCTCGATTCATTGAGAGTCTCAATGAATCGAGACCAATCTCAATTTGAGACCTCATTAGGCATTCATTAATTTCGCACAGAGCAGTCATTGTACAGTCTTTGTAAAGAGAACAATACACATACACGTAGCATTTTTGTCAAATAAGTTGTTGTGATGATAAGAAACAAAGTACCTACCTGCCTACCTACTTTATACCTGTACTTTAGTATTGTTCTTAACTTACAGAAACTACCTACTTTTTCAAATTCTACTATGCTTGACCTTCGTCTCAGGCCACCTGATAGGAAGAGCACTTTATCAAGAATCTTCTGTTACCTACTGAATCTCAGATTAGTAACACCACAATGAGAATATTACGGTAGCTAGTCCACTTGGACTGCTAAACAGGGTACAATAATATGTACTTCTTGCTGTATTAAGTAGTAATCGAGATCGAGACTAAATTGGCAACAGTACATGAACATCAGAAAACTGAGTGCACTCCGAGTGCCTATTGCGAGTTGCGTTGCGAGTTTAATTCTCCATCGATCATGAATTCACGACACGATAAGTGCAAACGAGAATTCAAAATATTTAATATTAATAATTAATATCTAACGCTCAAATATTAGTCATGATATTGAAACCTTGAAAAATATAACTAGGTGGGAGGGAACGCAAGGTGAAAACGAGAATTTATACAAAGATAAAGTTATAGAATAGACAAAGAAACATTCAATTGAGGAACAACAACACAGAAAATAATGCACAGGAAAAAAGACGAAAACAAATAGGTAGCAAAAAATAATGAAAAGTGGATGCTAATGTGGCATTCAAGAAGCACCTGGTGACAAACGAGTTGTGTCGCAAGTTTGACAAACTCTCGTTTTCGTCACGTGGGTGGTTGAATGATAAATAGAACTCGTAGTTATACTCTAGTTGATACCTCATAGTTTTACCATTACCTACTTACCTGCTACCTTATCGGCTAAAAAATATGGATATGGACATGGGCTTCATTTGACATTTGAAGCTCATATTTTGTGCTTATATGGGCATATTAGACCCGCTGCCATCTGTGGCGCTGCTCTTAATTATATTTAATTGTATTGTTGTGGGTCACACTCACAAATAACAAAAAACATCATACCTGATTGCCTAGACAAGTGGTAACCGCTCACCCCCTGTCTATTCGTAATTCATAGTAAACTACTGTGTACTGTGCCAAATGCCAATATCTGTTGTGTATTGTGGTTTAAAAAATTGCTAGCGTGCGAGCGTTTATTATGACGAATTACGAATAGACAGGGGGTGAGTGTTTGCCTGATTGTTGGTGCAACAAATAAAAATAACTTACAGTAAATATATGTATATTATTTGCTTATCATAAAATCTCTCTCTCTCTCTCTCTCTCTCTCTCTCTCTCTCTCTTCTGGTCTTACGGCCATTTCTTTATACAGTATCGATATCTACCTACATTTTTAGACGACGATGATATATCTAATTTGTACACGCACGTTTGCACACTTAGTCATCTACTCAAATAATGACCGGAGATGATTGAAATGACCGTTTTTACAACTCGTAAAAGCCTAATGTTTATTTGTAAATAGGTATACACTTGCGTGCAAATATGTCGTCCCACCTAAGATATACTTTACTTTATCATTAATCTATGAACGTCCCACTGCTAGGCACGCACAGGCTTTATCCCAAATAGACAGCAGCCCATGGGGAGACTGGGCTATAACCCACCACGCTGGCCCTATGCGGGTTAATGGCATTTTCATACACACACGAGATAAATTTGGAGCTGTTTTTCTGACAGATTGATCAAGCCTTTATAGCTAACCTGAAAGTGATCGGATGAGGTTATAGATTCAGAATAAAATTGATTAACAAACCCCAAAAAACATGAAGCTCTTCATTTTAGCATTTCAATACAATTTTTGCCGTTATTTTGAAGAATCCGTCATTACGAATTGTGGTAGGTTAGGCCCGAATTCTTTGCACGCAAGTGTACTTACGTCACATCCTTCACCTGTGCCTACGATTAGCATGCCTCGTATTTTATATGAACAAGCAAAATATACACGGATGTCTCGAATTAGTCAGAACAAAAGGACAAGCGGCGTGTCATGGCGCAGACATTTCCAAAGGAAAAATAAAGGAGAAAGTTTCTTTGCGTAGCGTTGACGAATTCTTGACGCGTCTTCGAACGACGACGACGTGGCAGGCTATTGTTTTTTATGAGACACCAATTAGGCAACACACCGATTGGTATTTGACTAAGACTACGCAGTATCGACTTACCTACATTTCTAAATGGAATACCAAGACAATTTCCCCAAGTTTCACTGGCGTCGTGTGCGTTTCTCGTTTCGTGGGAATCTTTTGATAGGTAGTAGGTAGGTGGTTGTCGACGCCATCAACAAAAAAGAACGGAAAACTTGATAACATCTTTCCGAATACAGTAAGTACCATCACAGGACAAGGTTACTTTTAAGTCAAGTGAATAGTTAACCATCGGTATAGATCCTTCAAAAACTGCTAAAATGAGTGTCCTTATCGAGCTAGATGTCTCTAGTATTTACTCCCAAAATCATGCAATAGATTTAAATGAAGAAGGTTTCTTCGAATACGCTCGATTCACATTAAGTGACACCACGGTGACACTGTAACTTATAGCATTTAGGGTAGATTCGACCAAACTGGAATAAGACTTACTCCGAGATTAGTCTATAGGTACAAATTCGGCGTTTAATCTAGGTGTAAGATTTTTCAGTTTGGTCGAATCCACCCTTAATGTTCTAATCTAAGCTCTGTAGTCTGGTATAGATGAAAGTTCAGTTAAAGGACTGTTCACAGGCCATACTCCAATAACATGTCTAACACATTTTATGAGATTTAATTGTACATTGTTACTTTAGTTACAAGCTCCCGCGACACACGCATCGCACAATCATGAGTGAAAAGAATCATTATCACGATCATTTCGCCTAAGTGTAGATTTCTAACTAAAAAATGAAATGAAATATTTATTTGCCATAGAGACAAGTTGAAGTTATAAAACTTTTTAAAAAGGTTTACTCATTTCGGTTTCATAAACAAAAATTGTAAGCAAAATAGAGAGATCTAAATAGTTTGTAGAAAACTTCGTAGAAAACCAGACATACAATATGTCTGTGGTAGAAAACATTTTTAATAAATAAAATTATTTAATAGAATTTGCATTCAACCACTATAGAAAGTTTAAATCCGTATAAACTCAGCTAAATAACCGTTTTTTTAGGTGTTATTACTACTGATTAACTACTTAGATAATTTTACTTTAGCATTAGCAAGGACGGTAAAAAATTATTTGTCTATGGCATTAGCATGCAAAGCTCGGACCAAATATGCAAAGTTACAAGGGATGGTGGGTAACCGGAAGGGTTTGGTGAGGCCTTTGGCAAAGTATAAATATATTATACTTACTGTGCCTTTAGTCTGCAGTGGGACGAAATAGGTGCCATAAAAATATAATGAATAACGCGATACCCTACTCGTTCGTTGTTTGACTTTTGATTTAGGATAGAAACTTAGAGGATAAACAGTAAAAGACAAATCATATCATATCATTTTTTTTTATCATATCATATTTATTTATTTTTATACCACAAGTAACTTCTCTGTATCTTCATAGGAAATGGGTTGCAAAATATTTTTCACTTTGTTCTTACAGTTGGTATAAGTGAGAGGAAATATGTCACCGATTTTATTTAATCGGTTGTAGAGAAAAGGACCTAGGAAAAAATAGAACCTTTCTGTAAAAGAATATTTGATGCGTACTTTTTGAGTACATACGATATCTTTCCGTCTTTTCATTGTTAATTCAGTGCTAAATGGAAGGGCTGCGTGCTGTTTTAAAACTATGTTCATTATAAATAATTGTCGAACTGTCAATAAGTTGCAGGACTTATTTATGAGGTTAGTAGGAAAGAGATAGGGACGGCAAGTCGACACCTTGAGGATCGCTCGCTGAGCTCTTTCTATTGTTAGTAATAAGGTTTTATTTACACCACCCCAAGCAGTAATGCAGTAGGTTAATATTGATTCACAAAGAGCAAAATAAACTTGTTTTATTATAGTTGAATCTGCAATATGTCGTATCTTTTTGAATACAAATATTAACTTACGCAACCTGGTATTTAAAGCAATAATATGTGGTTTGAAAGAAAGTTTTTCATCTATTAAAATGCCCAGATATTTTATAGTTTCCGTTTGCTTAATTTCAGGGCACTCACAAGGGTTTTGTATTGGCCCTTTACAATAATGAGCACGAAGTGTTGAAACCGACATTGACACCGATTTTTTACTTATACACAACTTAATATATTTAGTTTTTTCGGCATTTAGTGTTAGTATATTTTTATGAAACCAGTTATTTACAACATTGAAACCGCTTTGCGCATACATATAAACATCTTCCTCCGAGTCAGCCGCAAAAATAAGGGCGGTGTCATCAGCGTAGGATATGATTTTTCCATGATCTAGCTGGATATTACACAGGTCATAAATGTAAATTGAGAACAGGGTGGGCCCTAAAATACTTCCTTGAGGAATTCCAAAGGATGTGTTATCCTGCTCATCACTAAGGACACTGTTAATTCTCACACATTGCGTTCGTTCTTTTAGATAACTCGTAAAAAGGTCTAACTGGGTGATAATTAATTGTAACCACTGACAAAATGAACTCTCCCCAACAATAAAAGAGAAAATAGCTTATTATTTATACATTCAGTACTCGTACTTATCTCCTCACCTTTAGACTGTACCTTTAGCTGTCCTATGAACGTAATCTATAGGTACTAACATTATAAAGCTGAAGAGTTTGTTTGCTTGAACGCGCTAATCTCAGGAACTACTGGGCCGATTTAAAAAATTCTTTCAGTGTTATCTAGCCCATTTAACGAGGAAGGTTATAGGCTATAATTTGTTTAGGTACGGGTACGGGTATGGGTACTAACCCGTACGAAGCCGGGGTGGGTCGCTTCGCTAGTACCTCATAAATAAATAGTACATACATCATAGATTCACCCCTATTATACGGTATCTAATACTATTGTTATTCTGTGCTGTTATGCCCAAAGTATTAGTCAGAGACTAGATTACGACCGCAGAAGCAGTCCACCGCCATAGCACGGTTAGTCCACGTTTCACCAAATTACACATGTGCCAAGTGCCAACCGCTCTATGCTTTTGTCCATGTAGATGCATGTACAGTCTTTAGTCCGTTATTCGCCTTTTACGACATCCAAGAGAAGACCCTACTCTTCCCTTGGGTGTCTCAAAAGTATTCGTAAGTTGTGGTAGTATTCTTTTGGTGGGGACGCTATACCCCACGTCTCTAGATATGTTTGTTTTTCAAAATTCTTTATTACAATAAATTAAGATACATGGGACGTAATGCTTAAAATAATACACTTCTTCAGGTGAAATCACCTCTTAAAGTTTACACAAAAATCAAAATTATACACTGTATCATGATATTAGGGTCTCTAGTTAAACAAATAGTACCTATATTTACATTCAAAAACTTGGTGTTAACTTCGCTAATGCTCGCAAACATATAGTTATGTTGATGAGGTCTCTAAACCCTCATTACCATAATTATTATAAGCTTGCATGACTTACAATCGGTCTCAGAAGTAGCCATGTCAGACAGACCAAGTGGCTCGGAAATAATCTACATGTGGTATGAACGCAGTAGTCGGTATGACATGGTACTTTACATTAGTAGTACGATATCGGCTTCAGAAGTAGTTTATTTTCAACTATTGTGTTAAAACATTATGGTTGCACGAGCGCGATTGTCTCAAACAAGTTAATGTGATATGGCACTTCTGAAGCTGGCTGTACTTCTCAGGCTGACTGTATCTATTTAGTGTCGTATCTTACGTATCACTGCCATTGTATTAATGTTGTCGGATTGTTCTATCTTGTTCTCCTAATGGTCTTTAAGATTTTTTTAATAAGACTCATCTCAATTTACATACGTAGGTATCTAGCATCGTTATTTTTTGACTTATCTGCGATGCGCAGCTTGTTATGGTAATTTACCACATAATGTGGTACAACTAATGCTTCAGATCACGATGATGATTTCATAAAACAACAAAAAATTTATTTGTAATTTAAAAAAAAATTGGTGAGACGACGTCGTCTATCTAATCATTCGATAACAACCAACCGACGGGACGTCTCAAGGCACGGAGGAGCTTGAGGGGCTTATAATTTGGGCACCCATCTAGTCACCCGGCATTGCGAAATTTACTTATCGACGATCATAAACCATGTCTTAACCGCTACGCCATAGAGCTCCTCCGCTGAACCGTATGAAGCTTCTAAATAAATACACCCTTAATTTTTATTCGTTTAAAAGAAATTAAGGTTAAGTTCCACCCATGAAACTGAAAGGTTCCCCAAGAAACCTATGTGCAAAAATGACAAAATAATTTCGACCTCCCAAACAAAACTGTCCGATTAGCTGACGAAAATATTATACTTAGTATGGTACACATTGATTTCTTGGGGAAAGTGGTTCAGTTTCATGGGTGGAACTCGCACCCTTAATTTTATTTAAATGAATAAAAATGGTGTATACATAATTTAATTATATTCACGACTATTATCCTGGAAGGGTTAGTCAGATACCAGACAATGAGGACCGCAAAAGCCGTCCACGTTTCACCAAATGATAACTGCACATGTGCTCAGCGTGACAGGTGGCGAGCCTATCGCCGCTCTATACCCTTGGAATACATCCAAGGAATAATCCAGTGGTGTTTGGTCGCATTTTACGGCACTCCGCCTCTACAACCGCCTCTGTGGTCTAGTGGCTAAGCTACCGGGCTCAGTCAGACCCAGAGGTCACGGGTTCGATTCCTATCGGGGGGCACATCTTTGTGTGCTGGTTTGGTTGGTGGTAGGGCTGTTAAGTCCACCTGGCTAGCTACCACCATGTTATCTAAGTCTGTCACCATAACGACTATGTTTAAAGCATTGTTGTATTCCGACAATATAGAGATAAGATAGCCAATGCCTCAGTGGTTGAGGATTCCGGGTGAAGCGCGCTTCCACCTTCGGCCTTATCGTCACTTATCATCAGGTGAGATGAAGGCCAAGCCATAGTATAGATAATAGGCCAAGCACTTACCAGTTGTAGAATAATAAAAAAAACTCAAAGAAAGAGATGGAGCGGCAGTAGGTATTCTATTGAGCCGCTACCAGCTTTTCAGACTGATTCAATAGATAGATAGGTAATATATCCTCATCAGATGACTTGAGTCATGGTTCCGTTCTTACTTTCCAGGTGAAATACATTTGGACATCGGGCCGCCTGTGCGACTTCAAGGGCTGCAACCGCCCCGACCTGCTGCCCAACGAGGTCAACGGCTGGTTCTGGACCGCGGAGCTGCAGAAGCTGGCGCCCACCACCAACCGGCAGCAGAACGACTGGTCCGAGGGCGGCGGCATCGGGAAACCACAGCCTGACAATAGGGTGAGTCGAATCACACTTCCATTTTTTTGATATAGGTACTTTTCCTCAACAAAAGAAGATTTAGAGCCGATTTTTCTATTGGCAGATAAAACTTATTTGTCAATTAAAGTATAACACAACCATTTTGAAAATGTGTTGTCGTACTATGTCTTTTCTTTCTTTACAGGTGACATTTTAGTTTGATCGTGTTATACTTTATCAGACGGATAAGTTTTATTCAGGGATTGAAAAACATTTTCTTAGCCAAATAGGTACCGTTCTCCGAAGTGATGCGGGAACATACGTGCGTTGAAACTGATTTATTATTTTATTCTATCTGAAATTCAACCCGCCTGATGGAAAGCGAAACCACAGCCTGATAATATAGTTAGTCGACTAACACTTACTTTTTTTGAGATATAATCGGAAAAAGAGGTCAACAAGCGCGCGCTGCCAAACCCTGAAGCTTCGTTCTTATGCTTTTATGGTGCTTGGCAGCAGAAAAAAGGTATGTAAAACTTTACACGTACCATAGCGGCATTACGAAATAAAGTAAAGCAGCGGCTGGCTCTGGACTCGAAGCTGCAGCTGGCACTTACCACCAGCTGACAGCAGATCGACTGGTCCGAGTGCGGCGGCGTCGGCAAACAACAAGGTGAGTCGACCCTTCTTCTTCTTTCGCTTGCCCTGTTCCCATGTTATTTGGGGTCGCTGCAGTATGTATTTTCCTTCCATACAACTCGGTCATTCGTTATTAAATCATTCAATCCCTTCTCATTCATGTCATGCCTCACACCACACAATCCATCCATCTTTTCTTTGGTCTTCCTCTTCCTTTCCTACCTTCAATGCTCATATTCATCACTCTTTAGTCACATGGCTTTCGTCATTACATGACTATACCAAGACAAACGGTTCCCTTTCATCTTTTCTGTTAAGTATAGGCGCCACTTTCATACTCCTCTGATATATTTATTCCTTATTTTATCCATCCTTGTCACTCCACATATTCACCTTAACATTCTCATCTCCACTACATGCAATCGTCTTTCTTCTGTTTTCTTTACAGCCCAGCATTCAGATCCATGTTCTGTATATTTTCCCCTTTAGCTTCAGGGGCATTTGCGGATCGCATGTTGTTGGTGACCGGTTTCCATTTCATCCAACCTGAGTGATTCGGTTTTTCGAGGTATTCCTCGAAGCGCTCCCATTTTGGAGCACTCCCAACGAAGAGCTCCAAAACTATTCCTCGAAGCGGTCCTTTTAATAAATGCTAATAAAAGGAGCGCTTCACAATTAAAAATATTGACATTTTATTCCTCGAAGCGCTCCCAAGTTGAAAAATAGGGAAGAGCAAGAAATAAACGTAATATATGATATCGATGATCTTAAAACTCATTTGTGCATCATCACGAACACTCTAATGTGTATGTATTTATACGATAAGGGATATTAATAAATAAAACGCAAACACATACTCGTAATGTTGAATCACACTTTGCGGAAAAATCTACACAATAATTATAATATCGTTATTACTTTGCGTTGTGTTATCATAAATATTGTTTTAAAAATGTATGTTTTAAAATTTTATAAATGACTTTTAACGTTGTGGTATTGAAAGTATGACACAACAAAGACAGCCCACTACTATGACGAGTTATTTCGGTCTGATCCAGTAATTGATCCCTATAATTCCGGTCTGATCCCTTGACCTACTCTCTTTGACAGTTAGGTACAGTCAAAATTAAAACAGTTGTCTAAGAAAAATGTATATTTATTTTTATTAATTGTGTGTTTACCATCATTACAGGCAATCAGGCATTTGGTCTTATTATTTAGATAAACCTTAGTAATAAAAAAAATATTGATCATATTTAAGCACTATATAAAATCATCACAAGCAGTCAGACATTGGGTTTTTTCATTTGAACAGATACCAAAATCATATAAATATATTTTTCATACGAAAATTTATTCTAAGTGATAACCATTTCATTTTTGTGATTTTAAATCATAGTTACTCGTTTAACATTTGATTGTCTGTGATAATTATATTGTAAGTATAGGTAGTGGTTTATTTTTGGTTTTAGTTATTTTATCAAGCAGACCAAAATATTTGATTACCTACTTAGTTTGGTTAGGTTATTGTTTTTATTTCATTGTCCAAATAAAAATAACGAACATCTGATTGCCTGTGATAATTATATTGTAAATATAGTTTTTTAATTTTGGTTCTAGTTATCTGATTAAACTGACTAAATTCTTTAATCACTTAGAAAAATTTTTATTAGGTTATTATTTTTGTTTTATTGTCAAAATGAAAACACCAAATATCTGATTAATTGTGATAATTATAATAAATTTTATATTCTGTATTTATGATTTTGGTATCTGTCCAAATCAAAAAACCCAATGTCTGACTGCTTGTGATGATTTTATATAGTGCTTAAAGATGATCAATATGTTGTTAGTACTATGGTTTATCTAAATAATAAGACCAAATACCTGATAGCCTGTGATGATTGTAAACACACACAAAAAATAAAAATAAATATAATTTTTACTTAGACAACTGTTTTAATTTTGACTGTACCTAACTGTCAAAGAGAGTGGGTCAAGGGATCAGACCGGAATTAAATAATAATAATATCCAGCAAGGGATCAGATTACTGGATCAGACCGGAATAACTCGTAATAGTGAAAGGGCTGTCTTTGTTGTGTCATACTGTCAATATCATAACGTAAATTATTAAAAATATTAAAACATACATTTTTAAAACAATATTTATGATAACACAACGCAAAGTAATAACGATATTTTAATTATTGTGTAAATCTTTCCGCAAAGTGGGATTCAACATTACGAGTATATGTTTGCGTTTTATTTATTAATATAAATACATAACACATTAGAGTGTTCGTGATGATGCACAAATGAGTTTTAAAAGATCATCGATATCATATATTACGTTTACTTCTTGCTTTTCCCTATTTTTCAACTTGGGAGCGCTTCGAGGAATAAAATTTCAATATTTTTAATTGTGAAGCGCTCCTTTTATTAGCAGTTATTAAAAGGCGTGCTTCGAGGAATAGTTTTGGGGCGCTTCGTTGGGAGCGCTCCAAAATGGGAGCGCTTCGAGGAATACCTCGGTTTTTCACATCCCTATCGATACACCGTCACTTCTACTACCAAGGTGAGTCGACCCTTACACTTCCTTATTTGAACATAGCCACGTTACGAAATCGAATGATGTAACAGCTGGCTCTGGATCGCAGAGCTGCAGAAGCTGGCGCCCACCACCAACTAGCGGCAGAACTAACCACAGGTTGACAACAGGGTGAGTCGACCAACACTTCCTTATTCGAACAATAGCGACATTACGAGATCCGAAGTGACGCAACATATTCCACGAACAGTTGAGTAATCCTTGTCATAAAACACACAGGCATCCGACGGATGTCGCGCAATGGAAAGCGAAGCGGCATAATATTTATGGGGCATCGAAATATTCGCCGAAGGGCGTACCCGCATGCACGTTCGCACTTTCTACAAACAGTCGGCGGGCGGCATTATAATAAAAGCTCATATTTTATGCGCGCCGCGTCCGCGACACACGTTGTTTGCTGCGTCACTTTCGCCGCGTGCGCGGGCGCAGAGCGAAATAAACAATACGTAACCCTTCGCGGTCGGGCGCGGATCATCCGTATCCGCTTTTTGTTACACGTTCAAGGCGACTCGTAATTGGGTGATGCAACTCTAATATGTTTACCCATTGTTAATATGATTATCGTTATTTGGAAGACCACATCCCAAGAACCTAAATATAGATTTATGGGATGATGATTAAAACAACTTAAGGACATTTTCATTCGTTGAAACAATTTCAATTGTGTTACACTAGAGTGTATTTTTGAATCCTATATGGTCTTAGACTAATCTAGCTTTACAGCTTTGATCTTCGCTAGTGAAATAGTATAATATAAGACACAACCAAGACGTGATGACTGAATAGCTTACATTTCGCAAAATTGTTTTGCTGCGTCGCATGTCTAACTGTAGGTCTGTCTGTCATAAGTGGTGATACAATCTCGTGTAGGTCCAACCCACTTTCGTGGTGAGCTCTTAAATTTTGCGGATCCAGCGACTGCATGTCGGAGTGAATAACTATAAGGATATCGCTAGCAAGTAAAGAGAAACTAGATAGCTGTCACATCTTCGCTTTAGAGAAACCCAAATAATAATACTTATAAGTTACTAACATCAGCACACGCAATGTTTTGTCATACTTACCTACTACTTATACGAGAAAACATTGCGTGTGCTATTAATATGAGAAAACCTTTTTGATTTTAATCTTCAACGCTTCATCTTAAAGATTTAGGTCGGAGATTTAGATTTAGTTTTCGGATAAAGTATTCTTCAATAGGTAGGTACTCGGCTAAAGGAACTGGCTATAAGGTGTTTCTGTGTGCAATATGCCTTCCGAAGCATGGGAAAAATCGGTATGTACGAAAGTGCGTAGGAGGATTTTAATGTGCGCCAGCCTCTAGTATCTAAGCTGAATGCTACAGTTTGTTTTACATTTAATTGACCACCGCCTCTCCCTCAGGAACTGCACCAAGGCGGCGCGGCGGAGCACTGCGTGGCGATCCTGAACAACTTCTACAACGACGGCGTCCACTGGCACGACGTGGCCTGCCACCACCGGAAGCCGTTCGTCTGCGAGGAGAACGACGCACTGCTCAAATACGTGCGCTACACCAACCCCAATCTGAGGGTCTGAGCCACTGCCCACGCACTACTTCCAAAGTCTTCAATTAACACGTAAACAGTCCGGTGGTTTATACAGTTCTAACTCTCTTCTCAGTACAAGAAAGACTATTTACTATTTAGTCTCATAATTTCGCATTCCAAAATAGTGCTCACGATACGATACGAATACCTACTCTTAAAGACTTTTTTACAATGAAAGTCATAGGGATCAGTGTATCCTAATGATATCGCGCTGGTTCATCCACCCCACAAACATTACGTGACTCCTTGCTCACTTCACTGGGAAACGTATCTTCAAAATGTAACTGCGACTGATGATACCTAACCACTTTAAATGCAGATGCAGATAAACCTTAACATTTAATTTCTATCTATACTAACGTTTCGTTACTAGTATTTGCGAACGTGAGCAATTCGATTCGCTCTTTCGTTGTGAAAACGACGAATGCTCAGTGTTTTTGTACGTAAGCCCGTTCAGGTTTATCTGCTTAGCCCTAAAACCCCGTCTTCGTTGACAACCGAAAGATTAGCAAACGACCATTTTAAATTTATCATCCTCAGTCAAGTGTTCAAACAAGCTTTTTCAATATGCTATTGAAACGACAGTCGATGAACAAGGTTACGAACGTAAAGTTCATACAGCTTCTGTTCACATCGAAGAACCATTGATTTAGTATAAAATGCACGGACTGTCAATGTGTTAAGGTTACGTAATAATTTTATAGTAAGTACATTATAATATTATACTGCCCAAAAGTCAATTTAATTTAATAGCTTTTCTAAATTAACAAGCGGTGCTAGCTTTAAGATTACCTCAACATAACATATTTATTACAGTATTGTTTTCTTATTGTAGTCATAACCATTACAGTGATTGTGTTAGGTGTTTAAGAACTGTCAATAAAGATTAGTTTAAAGATGTTTTGTTTTCATTCCATGACTCCATCCTCCATTATGCATTCTCTACCAGTCAACTGTATCTACAGTGGTAGGTACTAAGACGACATGACAAACGTCGAAGAGTACTTACCATAATACATACACAATAATCACGACTATCATCCCCGAAGGGTTAGTCAGAGACTAGGCAATGAGGACCGCAAAAGCAAGTCCTCTGTCATAGTCCACTTTTCACCAAAAAGCGACGCCCATGTGCTCAGCGTGACAGGTGGTGAGCCCATCGCCGCTTTACGCTATTGGATGTATGTGCAGTCTTTAGTCCGTTAGTCGCCTTTTACGACACTTAAGGGAAAAGAAGGGGTGGTAGTATTTTACAGCCGCTACGCAACACGGCACTAGAAGAGTCGAACGAAGAGTACAGTCACTTTTTATCGTCTCCTATACCGCAATACCGCGCAACCGAAAAAAAAATTGAGACAGCGCGTGTATAGGTTCTTAGCGATTAACTGACCGATACGTACCTATATCACTATTTGTGCCTTTTGTTCGCCCACTAATGGGGAACCATTAGTGGGCAAACGAGTTGAATGTAGTATTAAAAAAAATGAAAGTCATTTTGAACACCTACTAAAATAAATTAAAGTATATAAAAACAATGCATTTTATTAATTTTAGAAATGTTTCAAAGTAACATTTGCTGCTTAAGAACTACAATCAATATCTAAATAGAAATACTTTGTGTTAGTTTTATTTTTCAAAATGTCCGGGTTCGATTCCTGAGCTGAGTACAAGTTTTTTTTAAATGTATGAATGCAGTTTTTCTTGTTGCTAAAATCGATGGCATGGTTCCTAGGATCAGATCTTTGTCTGTCTTATAGTTTCAGACTTTCCCATACTGGCCGATCTAAATGTACACCCTATTATATCGTCGGTGATACTGCAAATCGTGCTATGCCAGCTAAAAGTGATTTTACAGTACTTAGAGACAAAAAACAGTTTTTTTTTTATTTTTGTCTAAGTTGCTAAGTATTTGATAAGTACGTGGTGTTATAAAGTTAGTAAAAGCTATTATATAATATGTGAATGAATTTTGAGTGTAGCTCCAATGTGGAAATAATTTGACTTAGCACATTTTGCAACGAATTATTCTAACCTATTTGTTGGCTTCCACCACAAGCCGCAGGCAAGGCAGCAAAATCCCTTGCCCTGTTCAAACCAACCACAACCGGGAGTGGAAGCTCTTTACCGCGAAACACGGCGTCTAGGATGATGACTATTCGTCTGTCGAGGGCGGCGAGGTGCGGATCCTACAGAATGGGGGATACGGGATCCACTTTCAAAGATTCCCGTAGGTACTTTGATAGTGGGATGCCATTGTGGAACTTGAGCAACGTCTGCAGCGTGGTATGTCTGATGGCGCAGCACTGCAGCAGTGGGGCTAGAATGCTCAGCTCATCGTGGAACGCCTTGCCGAACGCACGCCCCTGAGCCAAGTGGAGGGTGAACGTCTCATTGCCGAACATTTTGAAGGTCTCGTAGTGGTGCCGGTCCATGTTGCCGGTGAGGAAGTCGAAGATGGACATGTCCGGTCGAGCAACCGCCGGCCCGAGTCGTACGGCGGTGTGGTCCGCACCGTATCACAATAGTCGGATTGCAGCTCCTATTGAGCTTTTCTTCTTTTGAGGTAAGATCTTCTCCACGGATGTCGCCACACCTTTTGCTCGGCCAAATCTGAGGGCGGCAAGAACGCAGCGAAGCTCCCTTCCAGTATGTCAGGGTTGCCGCAGAGCGCGTGGCCCGTGTCGCAGTAGTAGGAGCACTTCCCGTGGAAGCAGAAGTTGTTCGCCGGCGACACGAAGAAGGTCTTCAGGAAGTCGCCCTCGGTGACGTCATATATCTCTGTGGTTATGTTGAGGAGGCGCCCCACCACTGGCATGGAGCGATGGAAGCCTAACAACCTGTCAAGATGAAAAGCAGCAATCTCAGCGTTGTGCCTCTCGTAGTCTGAGAAGTAGAAATGATTTGGTAGAGTCTGCACTTCTCTCGCAAACCTCATTGGCTTGAATAGGGCTTGGCTTTCGTTCGGATAGTCGATTATCAATTTGAGTTGCATGCCTCCCTCCTTTTGCTCAGAATGTAGTATGGGCAAAGAAGTCATATCCTTCAGCACTGCGTTAACCAACACCTCCTCCTCTTCGTAAAGCTCGTGCTGCGCAATTCTCAGCTGGAACTTCTCCAGGATTGAAGAGATTACACTCCAAGTACTCCATCTCTCCTATGGTCGGGTTCTTTGGGCGCAGCACGTTCAGGTCTCGATGGGGGGGTATAACGACCTGGTGGTCCGTCGTCCGCCTAGCCCTGCAGCGGGGCGTGTAGCACCCTCTGCAGGTCTTCGTACTTGTCAGCAGAGGGCGCGAGGGTGCGGGGCTCGGGGTTGCCGCCCCCGCTCGTTTCCCAAGGCGCAGACTGTTCGTACTCCCTGGATCCGTTGCTGCCGTTACTTTTTTGGAGGAATCGTTTCCGAAATTCTATATAGGCCGATCGTCCTTTGTCTTCGTCGTCGGATATTTTGACGCGGCCGTGCAGGGGTGCCCTATGCCCCGAGATGCCATAGTCCATTTGGAGGGCGACTACGAGCATCAGCGTGAATAGTACGAGGAAGGCGCTGAGGGCGAGCGCGAGGCGCTCCTTCAGCTTCATGTTGAGCATTGTGCGCGCAGTCGGGCGGCGCGGCGCGGGCGGACTGCAGCGGCGGTGCGCACGCGCATCGTCGCCGTCGGGTGGCGGCGAGTGGTTGCCGCGCGCGTGGCTGCGCCGGCGCCAGCGGCCGCTCCAGCACCCGCTGAGTCTTGGCATAAAACATTTTTGACATAAAACATATTGATGTAATTTTACAAACAACATACAGTAGGTAAGATGCCAATCGGTTAATTTTCTTACCAATTACTTCCAGCCTAAGCAGCTAGGTTTTAGCACCAAAGGATGTAACGGTACAGAATAAATGGTATCTGTCCGTTAGTAAGGAATATATGAGTGTAGCACTAAAATTAATATTAATGCGTTGCACCATTAATGTAATAAGCATAAAAAGGGAAAAATAAACTAGTTTAAAATAATGGACATGTAGACAAGTGGCTTTGTGTTGAAGGTTGTAAGAATGTGTCAGTAGACTAGGGGCTCATAATTATTTTGAATTTCACGGGGACTGTTCCGAGCGTCCCTTGCGACATAGGCGCCGTCTACCGTTCGTTATTTACTTGAGTTTCGCGAAGGACTGTTAGGTTGGCAATGGCTTAGAGTGATGGGATTGGCTAACGCATCCCTTGCGACATAGGCGCCGTCTACCGTGCGTTATTTACTTGAGTTTCGCTGAGGACGAGGTTAGGTTGGCACAACCGGTTCACATACAGGCGGGCGCCATCTATGTTCTGAATACGGAACTTTTTATAATTTTACTAAATACGGGATTATTAGCTTGAGTGGGTGTTTATTAAGAGGGAATTGTTGATGGAAGGCTACATCTAGATGTTCAAACATGTAATATTGGCTATCTAAAGAGATTTGGTTGGATTATGGAAAAACACTAGAATTTACGCGGGGGCGTCGGCAATGAGCAAGCGAGAAGTTGAGAAAAAGATAGAAAGAGAGGGGAGATGTTATCTCCACGTGGAAGGACACGAAGTTGGCGATGTTACGAAAGATAACAAATGTGAAGTTGATGCGCATAGGCGAGAGGGTTAGCGGTTGGCTAAGGGGAGAAAAATGGATTTGCGCGGGCGAATGTCGGGCGAAGTAGCGCGATTTTGGAGGGATTTTGGCGTCATGGTAGGGAAGACGGGGCATTCGATTCAAGGTCGCCGGGCGATAACGATCTCATACGTGAAAACGAGCGTCCGAGCCATTTTAGCGCGCTCAGTGATATTCGAGCTGCGATATTAACTAAAATTGTTTGTGAAATAGAAAGTGATTGTTAAAGTAAAATTATTGCTGTCGCAACTCGAATTGTTAACAGAATGCAGTATTCTGGGTCATATTAGCGGATACGCATCACGGTGGCAACGAAAGTAATATGATTTTAACTGACCTCGGTCAGGATGACCTTTGACTGTATTTAATAAGGTCGGCGTTATCTATTACAACGCTAAATAATACACTATATTCGAGAGAGTAACGGGGTAGAGACAGTTGTCTCCCTAGTGAAAACCGAAGATAGGTCAGACACCAATTAGCTGGAGGTGGGAACGTACAACTCCGTCAAAAACCGTCCCACCTTCTTACATACAGTGTAGTGTTAGGTTTTACATTCTGAGTATACTGGCTAGATTGATAGTCCATTTAGAAGTCTGTTGCTTGCAGGGGCGACTCGGCTTACACTACTCACCACGAAATTAAGTTAAATACGGCTTAGGCCTAGATTGCAAAGGTATACAAATAGGAACTGTTAGTTCGACAAAATGTAGGGGGTTTTCGAGTAATGCTTGGAACCTCGTCAGGGGAGGGCAGTTTCCTTCTTGGGACAACCTCTATACTTTGTTGAAAGTAAAGCCGGGTCTAACTGGATGTGCTTGGAAAAGATAAGGCGAAAGCCGATCTAAGACCAAGTGGAGGTTGTCTTTGAGAGTGGAATTTGTCTAGGCTGACGAGGGGACGGGCGCTGGTCGAAAACATACTGTAGGGTAGGTAGGCATCTCATATATTGTTAAGTAGTTGGGGACAGCACTGTGTGTACACGCTGTGCGTACATAAACTAGGTACGTAGGCCGCGAAGCTAGGGCTGGATTAATTCCGACTAATAAAATTAGGGATAATTAAGTTATGGTGCCTAAATAGAAATTACTATGAAGTGATGTTGATTATGAGCGCTAAAAGGACCTATCTAGGCATGTAATCTGTTACCGTAGGCCAATAGGACTCTAATTGTTTTCCTAAAGGTGTTACCAATTAACTATTAATTTTAAAGAATTAGCAGAAGTGAGGTAATGTTGAACCATCATTACTTTGGATTACCTAAGAGTCTAGACTGGTTTCCTATTACAAGAAAATACTAATAAGTTATAGCAAATAAGCATAACTGTGCTGTGATGTTTGATTTTTAATACTGAAATGACCAAACAGGCATTTTTAGCTTTCCCTGAGGTACAATACGGCCTTAAAATTGCAACTCTCCAATGTATTATAAATAGACATCCAGATACCTCATATACATCAGATACATCATATTGTCACTTTATAAGATCTTTATAATAAACACTGAGAGTAAACAAGAGTATTCTTGCTTTAAATAATAGCATTCTATTTGTATCCACCTCCTGAAGGGAGTAAGGGAATGAATAAATCAGACATCTTTTAATAAACTTGAGATGTAATATGCTGCCAAGGCAGTTAGTATAATTTAATCATATTGTCACTTTATAAGCTCTGTATAATAAACACTGAGAGTCAACAAAAGTAATTTTGCATCAAATAATAGCATTCTATTTTAGCCACTGCCTGAAAGTAGGCTTTGAATAAATTATCCACCATTTATAGAACTGAAGGTTAATATTCTAATAAGACAAAAGGACAGTCAGTTAGAATGTTACTTGTGATAGCTTTATAAAAAAAAACCCACAAGATCAGAGAAATAAGTGAGGTTCTGCATGAGAAAGATATTCGGATGTTAGCAAGCCTTGAGATAAACTCTATTGATTTTATGTGGGATAATAAGAACGTAAATGCTAACACATAGTTTTCATAATGTAAGATGAAATTAAGTCGAAAAGTTATGTAGACTCTCTATAAATAATAAATTAAAGTCAACGGGACGGGGCCATAACTACACAATGTGATGTATTGGCACGCTATGGAGCGGAGGTTGGAGCTCATAAATTTCCCCAAGACTTTTATGTATAATGCTATTGTTAATGAATAATAATACCTGCAAGCTAAGCTATCATCTGATTATCTTTGAGTGGTTAACATCCCTTTCCTGCAGCTGCTGTGAAGGGTTTAGGTCACAGTTCAGACGAAGTCACTGGTAGGCTACACATATCTAGGATATTAGTTATTGACGGATAGGTAATTAGTTCAGGAGTAAATAATTTAACACAGGGATAAGCCGATTACTAATCTTTCACGAAAAGGACTTGAGTTACTTAGATGCGGTTAACAACGGAGGGTTCACTAGACGATCTGGCCAAAATAGTATTTATTATAATGTTACATCGCTTGACTGAAATGTATTACTAATAGAATTGATGGTTAAACAAACTTACCTGAAGTGAAGTTTGACCGTAATTGTACGAAACGTTGCATCCTAAGAGATTTATATTCACAAGGTAGTCCACTCTTCAATGTACCAGGCATCAAACACATATTAAGAGCTATCTAGAAGAAATTTTATTAAAAAAAAACATAAAACGTTACCCATAGTATAGACACAGGCGCCATCTAGTGAATACCAACCGAGTGCACGAGTTTGTCACCCGCGCTGTCATCGTCATTCACTTTTAGAGCTTTTTTGCAAAATTAATTTTTATGGGGCCAGCATGTAAGGGAAGGGAGGGATCTTTATATCAATCTCTTCGGATCTCTGTAAACTTTAGTCATATCTAAGTAGGACAGTAATGTTTTTGCAGGGCAGATCTCAATCTTATTTAGAAAAAATGGTATAAATAAACAAGGCGGTCGTCGCCCTGGAGCAGATGTTTTAATTAAATCATCCACAATGGTTTCGACATAGTTATTATTTATTTTTAAATTAGAAATTCGAAGATAACGTCTGTACTCGTTGTGCGGTTGACAATGCGAGCAGAGTTACTAATTTTTTAGTAATAAACTCCAGAGCAAGTTCCTCATTTGGATATAAATTACTAAGGTGATCGATTACAATCTTTGGATCTCACGTCTCCGAATATTTCGGATGACTAGGTTTAGTCCTGTAAATACCTTTAAAAAATCGAACAACTAAATCAGCTTCACTTTAACGTTTGCCCTGAATAGCTAGAGCAGAACGATGCATATTTAATGAACTACAACCAATTTTTGCTGTTAACAGTTGACCGTAAGGAATTTTGATAGAATTGGAAGTGGTGAGTTATAGAAATCAACTTTATAAATATCACAATAACTCCACCATTTCGTAAAAGCGACATTGTTTTGTTTTAGTGAGGATGTAGACAATGAGGAAATCATCACCTCGATGGTTTCATTACATAACGATTGTCTTTGAAATGCTTTTCTGACAATTTGTATGCTACCAGGATAAGTTTCGTGCAAAGGGGGTGCTGGGTCCTGAAAGGTGATAATAACATATCGTCACTTGGACCGAAGTATATTGGTGGTGAGCTACTGAGCTAAGTAGGGGATACCAGGGTTGACTCGGCCAATACGATACGATAAGTACACCAGTGGCTTCGTCGTTTATTATTTTCCTGAAGCATTTTAATATGAGCGAGAAAGGGGGAAAAGCATAAAAATAAATTATATTCCAATTTAAGGTGAATGCATCTATGTCAAAGGCATAGGGGTCTCGTTGCCATGAGACGTATTTATTGCATTTATAATTTTGGTAAGTAGCAAAGAGATCTTTAAGAGGTGTCCCAAACGATTGAACAATTTTTTCGAACACAGGTGCCGACATTTGCCATTCTGTATCGATATTCATTCGCCGTGACTCCTTATCCGCCTCAAAGTTATCTTTAGATTTTATGTAGGATGCAAAGAGAAATATTTTGCGTTTCTCGCACTATTGCCATAGACGACAAGTGATATTATTTAAAGGAACTTATTGTACTCCACCCATTCTACTGACATTTATTTGTTCAAGAATGCGTTTTCGTTTTCCTATTGGCAATTGCCAACACATATTTTCTGAATTTAATTCAAAACCGAGAAATTTTCTAGTCTTTTGTGGGTCCAAGCTACTCTTTTTGAAGTTTTTAACAAAGCCTAGATTTTGTAATAAACAAACAGTTTCGAGAACAAAACTTTTACATTCTTCATAAGAATGGCCAAGGCACAAGATCTAAATATATTAGAATTAAAAAACCTCTGTTTCTAAGATAAATCCGGTAGATAGACCGGTTTCATGAGTTTCGTAAAGACATAATAAGGTGCTGAACTAAGTCCAAACGGTAGGCACTAAAATTCATACGTATTACTTTTGTGTCCCAAAAATTTGAACCTTAAATACTTTTTGTAGTTTTCATCATTAGGAACTAAAGAAAAAATACGCGTCTTTGATATCAACATTGTCCATATAACTGTTTTGGAACAATAATTTGCTTGCTGTCCGTATGTCTTCTATTTTAAAGTGGTATGAGGCGACAGCTTTATTCTATGATTTTAGGTTCAAGATAAATCTGGACGATCCATCATCACTTTTAGGTGTTAAGAATATGGGAGAAATAAATTGGTCTTTGACATCCTCTCACATGCATATTACTCCTGACTGGCACAAGTCAGATATAGCTGTGATTAACTTACTTATTTCAGCCGAAGAAAAGTTAGGAGTGATAGGTTCAGTAGCTTGCTTTACAGTTTTATTAAATGGTATTTTGTAACCCGTAACGTACTGTCTGACTACCGGGTCATTTGCGATTGAAAACCATGTGTCAACAAAAAAAAAATTATACGACCAGCGTGTAAGGTTACCTTGGTTGTTTGTTACTTACGCAACATCGGTCTGTATGACGGTCTCACTGCTGTCGTGGTGTGATATCGGGCGGACGTCGCTGCTTGCGCTGATCGCCTCGGAGGTGGATACGGGAATCTTTGCTTGTTCCCACCCGGCCTGGCAACCCATGACCTTGTTGCTTGGATGGGTCTTGCCACTTTCCCTGCTGGGCGACGTAGTTCTTAGTGAAGTTGACGGTCCAATGTTGTTAGTATTTCGTATTTGCAAACCAGATTTTTCAGCGGCCTTAGCAGCTTCTATCTTTTCTCCCAAATTTTCTCCAAAAGAGTGTGCGTCTCTTTTAACATCTTGTGTCATTGACAAGAATTTTTTATCAAGAGTAGGCAGGTAGTGTAAGCATTTTTCTATTCATGGTATTTTCATAATGTAAATGCAGCATAATTTGGCCAACTTCAAACAGGTATCAAAGTTGTTGCTAACAGTTCTTTTTTATTATCTTTGTTCATACCATCTATGAGGATTTCCCTAGCGTTTAGAGACCTCTTCTGGTATTTTGGGTCCCAATGGTACCTCCTTCACTTTAGAAACTCCAAGAACGTCAAGAAAATCCGACGATATTGGATTTACAACTGGCAACTCCTCTGCTGCGCTTGGATTATTACGACTAGGTATCCCTAGCGTCCTGGATGGTCTGGGTAAGATCCGGACTGTGTACTTGTGCTACGGTCATGACAGATCGTAAGTCTTTTTCAATGTTAGATTTATATACATCCGTTATTTACGGTTCTTTATTGAAATCGGAGTCACTAAGCCTTGTGGTAGGCGAGAGGCCTCGCGCAAACGAAGTCATTTGAAAGGAATGATCAAAGAATAGAATTACCGTAATCGCGTCACAGCATAGGGTAGGTAGGTACCCGTAATATCGATCGTAATCGCGTCACGATACTAGATTTCATATTAGCACTGACCGTAATCACGTCACGGAACTACATAAGGGTAGGTACCCGTAATATCGATCGTAATCGCGTCACGATACTAGATTTCATATTAGCACCGACCGTAATCACGTCACGGTACTACATAAGGGTAGGTACCCGTAATATCGATCGTAATCTCGTCACGATACTAGATTTCATATTAGCACTGACCGTAATCACGTCACGGTACTACATAAGTGTGCAGTATGTAAGGCGGAACTGTAAGATTTTGTAGAAATCACTTGCACACAAAAAAACACTCCAATAAAAAGATTAGTAAAAAATAAAATAGAATGTAGGTACTGCCTCGCGCAAACGAAGCGTCATTTGGAAGGAATGACGGTAAAACTATTGAATCGAGTCGCCTGAATCGGGGGTGGGGTGGGGGTGGAGAAGGTAGGGGGAGGGGGGAGGAGTACTCCCCCACTTACCCCCCCTGCCGCCAACAAATAGTTTTAAAGTTATGTTAATTTTTGTATTTTGAGGTTATGTATCGTAGTAAAAAATTAAAATGGAGTAGTCATAATTGGCGGGGGAAGGGAAGGGGAGGAATAAGGAGTGCCCCCCCACTTACCCCTCCTGCCATAGACAAGTAATTTTTAAGTTATGTAATCTTTTTTTTAATATGGAAATTTACAAAAATGTCGTTTCTGGCGCTTCGCCGGCCGCTCCCGCGGCACGCTCGCTTCGCTCGCTCGGCTCGCGCGTTTTTGGTCAACATACTAACCTAACCTAACCTAATTAACTCTTGAGACTTTTTTCATGGCGGGGGGCTTCGCCCGTACTGTATAAACTAAAAACGTGTAATTTTTCGTGATTATAGCCGATTTTGACAAAACTTTCAAGTGGTTTTTATATATTTTAACGCAACAGCGGCAGCTAAAATGTTAATAAACCTTTATTTAAGAACCCCTTAGACCCTTCCACAATGTTAGTTTCTTCAAATTCAGGCGACTCGATTCAAAAGTCAACCCGGAATGACCGAGGAATATAATTGCCGTAATCGCGTCACAGCATAGGGTAGGTACCCGTAATATCGATCGTAATCTCGTCACGATAGAAAGAAAGAAAGAAAGAAAAAACATTTATTTGGGACACAACAGGTAATTTACAAACAAAAATAAAATTTAAAACATACAGAAAACGTCCCAAAACGGATTCCGACTCAGCAAAATGCTGGCCTTGCGATCAGCGCTGATCTTCCGTCGGAACCGGTTCGGTGATGCTGCGATAACATCAACACGATGACAAAAATTAAAAACAAAACAAGACTTTAAATTAAAACATGAACTCTTAACTAGTAGCTGTATACAGCAAACCCCTTCGCCTTATTAAAAAAATTACAGATAATTAAAAAAAAAAATTTAAAAAAAAAAAACTACAACAAAGAGGAAAAAGAATTATTAAACGTGTGTCCAACATGAAAATTCACAAAATAATAAATACACCTTGTAATGTAGTGAGACAGAATACAAATATAGTTACAGATATTAAATAAATGGATAGAATTTTGAAAAAGAGTGAAACACAAACATTTATCAGAATTTAACAAGTACGGTACCATCATAGTGCTTTTGACAATTAATGTGATAGCCAGCACAACACAAATTCATGACAACAACACAAGACGCCTCACAACCAAACAGGACATACAAACAAGGTAAGGGTTTTATGACAATGCGCTCGTATCTTGTAGCAAAAACTCTTGTGAACTCTGAAAGTTGCTTAGAAACAATTTTAGTTTATGCCTAAAACCGTTTTTGCTTTGCAGGTCCCTAATCGGTGGAGGAATATTGTTCCAGCATTTTGTCGCTGCAAAACGGAAACTTCCTCGGAAAGCAGCAGATGCGTGATGTGGAGTTGACAGCTGTAAAGCATGTCGTCGGACCCCATAAGGCTTACGGTTCGAAACCCAAGACAACTTGTTATATAAATAAGCAGGAGCTTGATCCTTTACAATATTGAACATTACACAAGCCAAATGGAGTTTACGGCGGTGACGCATCTTCAACATACAGTGTTTATTTAGAAATGGAGTCACATGGGCCCTTAACGGAATAGTGAAGCAGAAACGAGCACAGGCATTTTGCACTCTTTGAATAAGTTTTTGAGTCTTCACAAGTAGACGAGGTCCATAAACAGTATCCATGTAATTAAGCTTAGACAGAACCAAAGACTCCACTAGCTGGATACGCAACTCTTCACTTAGGTAACGTCTAACCTTATATAGCACTCTTAGTTTATAAAAACAATTTCGGATAGAATTTCCAATATGATTTTCGAAACGTAGGTTGCAGTCCATTTTAAGGCCTAAATTTCGTGCCTCATAAACTCTTTCAATGGGTTCATTTTTTAGTTTGACTGGCACTAGAGAATTTATTTTACCTAACTGATGTTTGGTCCCAAAGATCATGTATTTAGTCTTAGAAGAGTTCAACAAGAGGCAATTGGAATCAGACCAATGGGCAATTCTGGAAAGATCCTCATTAATTTTAACCAAAGCTTGGTCAATATCCTCTGGTTTGAAAGATATATAAATCTGGGTGTCATCTGCATATATATGATATTTGCAATGTTTAATATGCATTGAAATATCTGCTGAGTACAAAATAAAAAGAATTGGACCTAAAATTGAACCCTGAGGTACACCTCTATTTACGATAATATATTTCATATTAGCACTGACCGTAATCACATCACGGTAATACATAAATGTGCAGTATGTAAGGCGGCACTGTAGGATTTTGTAGAAAACACTTGCATACGAAAAAACGCTCCAATAAAAAATTAGTAAAAAAAATAAAATAGAATGTAGGTAACTACTGCCTCGCGCAAACAAAGAGTCATTTGGAAGGAATGACCGAAGAATAGAATTACCGTAACGCGTCACAGCATAGGGTAGGTACCCCTAATATCGATCGTAATCTCGTCACGATACTAGATTTCATACTAGCACTGACCGTAATCACTTCACGGTACTACTTATGTGTTTTTTACTTTTTATTATTATTTAAAAAAGCTTAACGTCTTATGTATTCTTAAAAATCGATAAATAGTGAAAAAGTAAAAAAATGTGGGTAACCACAAAGGCACTAGCGAAAGTATTAATCGAAATTAAGAAGGAAACATACTATGAAATATATTTCAATAACGTTTCTACTTTGAATGTCTCACTAAGAGGTTCTGAGTTGTATATTCGCTAACGAATCACATAGTTTTTTAAAAAATCGTTTGTCTTTGTAATTTAATCATAACATCGACAAAATGTAATATCTAAAACACTGACTGACCTGATTTATTTGGCGATCGTCGTTTACGCAGTTTTTCCACATGCGTATATAATGATTATCCATGCTTCCTTTTGCACATAGTTTTTTGCTACACAAAACACTTTAGGGTAACGATGTGCAGATGCCCGAACACGAAAAGCGAATGACGATGACAGCGCGGGTGACAAACTCGTGCACTCGGTTGGTATTCACTAGATGGCGCCTGTGTCTATACTATGGGTAACGTTTTATGTTTTTTTTAATAAAATTTAATATGTGTTGGATGCCTGGTACATTGAAGAGTGGACTACCTTGTGAATATAAATCTCGAGGATGCAACGTCGAAGTACAATTAAGTTAGGTTAAGGTTCCATTATCATACAAACACTACGCACTCTACAAAACATCAAAGGCACAAACAATAGATTGTAGATAACCTAGGTTTTAGTTAGTTGATGAAATAGTTTTATCCAAATCATTCATCACGGAAAGATAAAGATATTTTTATTTTGCAAGTGTGAATTGGTGATACGGAAAAGATTAAATTCAGCAGCCATATTTTACCACTAGGCGTGCAAAGTATGTTAAACATAATTAAATTATTATAAATTCTAATATATTATATTAATAAGATTACTAATCAATTATTAATTGTTGTTATTTAGGAATTTACTTACCAAATAATATGCCCTACCTGGTAATAAAATTCGAAGATATGCTTAAATTTCAATAGAGACAATTCCTTCTAACACTTGGGTGTTTTATTATAAATATCTGGAGCCATGCAACGTAGATACATTGTGAAGCTAGGTCTAGAAGTAGATGGGAGAGTCTCATCCTCAATAGGTCTTGAGTCTTGTAACCAGATAGCGTACTAATAATTATCTACAATATGTGTGTGTCAAGAAAAGTTAGTAGAGGGAGGTCCTATGTCTTAAGACTAGAATAGATCTGCTAAAACTCTTATAAGTGAAGTCTAGTTCTGTTAGTTCTATTCTGTTCTACTCTAGTTTTGTCTAGTTCTGTTAGTTCTATTCTATTCTAGTTTTGTGGTAGCATTTTACCTAGGGTTGTTCTAAATTATAGGTAATTAAAAATTAATTGTCTGTTGCTGTCTTCTACGTTAGAAAAGGAACGGAGAGGGATAAGGGGGACTCATTTTGTTATAGTCAGCTGTATGATAGATAATCCTCCTAGTGAATATTTCTTGTGATTGCAGTAGTAACATAGAATGTTTTTTGAATGTTTTGTTCGTTAACCGATTATCCTCACCGCAGTTGTGGATAGGGATGGCTAAAAATATGTGAACAGAGGTGGAGAAGATTGGTCATTATAAATTAAAATAAATACTTGAATTGCAATATGCCTGATTAAATAGTGCGAAGAGGTTGGTTAACGATATTAGAGGAATTCTCTATTGCATAATGTTCGGACTTTTGACATTTTCATTTGTAACTTTAGAATTTTGAATAGTGTATTTAACCAAGCGGGTCCAACGAAGAAGGCATGCTGAAGGCGAGGTCTTTGGTCGTCTATGCACACAATAAAATTTATAGATGACACAAGGGAGCATTCTTAATTGGCACTGTTAAATTAATGAAAGTAGCTTGTTTAGGGTGTTCGAACATTGTTTAGTCGCACTGGACACAAATAGAACTTAGTTAAGCGTGTAGGGTTTATTTTGATTTACCCGGTGAACTAATTGAATCGAAGTTTCGGAAGTGTGCTGTAGAAATGGGAATTACTCAGCACACAATAAAATTAAGTAGTTCCCATTTAAGCTTCACCGCCGAAACTAGCCTTTCTAAAAGTTGTGAGAATTCTGCTGTAAGGTAATTCCATTCGAGGACGCCTTATGGAGTGTGAACCAGGGTAAATATGCTTGACTGACCAACAGAGAGGTATTACCGTTAGCTGCGGAAATGAGGTTATTGATAGCATTTCATTTTAGCGTTATCAGTGGAACTCGCGTTACTGGGGAATTTTACAATCTGGACGGAAGGCTGAAAGTAGAGTAGAATAATTAAGGAGTAACCAATTAGAGTTACAAACATTCGAGAGATTACCATCTTAATAATGTGTCTTGTGCAAATGTAAAATTAAAATCATCTAATAAAAAAAAGGGGAAAGCTAGCACTATTGAATCACGCAGTTTGGAATTCAGTAAATTTATTTATTTTATTTATTTATTTATTTCAGGCTACAATGGACCATAGCAACATAAATACCTTATAGACTAACATACATACAATTATAACATAAAACTAAAGAAATAAACTAATTTGCACGTAAACACGGCGCCGTGCGACGCAGCGCGGTGTCCGGTAGCCGGCCACGGAATCGCCGGAACATGACACCCTTCGGCCAAAATTCCTCTTTCATCAGAGTGGATAGATGGACGGTCGGTACTCTCACCACAAATGAATTAAAATTCACGTTATGGCGGGACTCCAATCGCTCGACTCTCAGAGTGAATTTGCGCTTGATTCTGATATACTCTACGATCTCCTCTGCCTTCGTAGAGTAATGCAGTCGGGACAAGTACAGCAGCGTCGTCGGTATAGCTGGACGCAGCAGGTGGTTCGGTCCGGTCGGTGCAACACCGCACAGGTTTCGACAGGCGGGCTTCCTCTTCTTCCTTTCGACCTTGACAAAGCCCTCTTCGTCGAGACGATGATCTTGCGGTGCCGCAGGAGTAGCCTCATGGATTAGGCTACTTTTCTTTTTCCCTTGAGGCGGTCGCCGCTCAGGTTGCGGAGCGGCGGTGGCGGCAGCGCCGACAGGTCGGCTGGCGGCCGCAGCAGCGTAGGCACGTTGTGGTGTTGACGCGCAAACGCGTGACGTCCCCACCGGGGCGGAGGGGCGGGCGGCGGGGCGCGGGGCATCGCGCGCACTGACAGCGGCCGGTGACGCATCCATATGCGCCGACTCGAAACTGCTGATGGATGCATTTTGCGCCCCGCGACGAGTGTTTACGTAAGAGGCCTCGGGTGACCTACATACCGAAGCAGTGTTGCTTAGTAACACTACCTGGGCGCTCAACTCACCAATGGTGTTATTTGAAGCCTCTAACTTCTCCACTACTTCGGCCAGGCTTGATTTGAGGAAGTTGATGTCCTTTAACAGCCTGGTGACATCTACATGGTCGAACGTGACGGGAGGCAGCTTGTGAAGCTCCTTTGCCACGAACGAAGGCACGTCGTCCGGGTCGGTCTCCTTCAGCAGGCTGATGATGTCCTGGAGACTTCTTTCTGTTCCATCCCTCCGGCGAGATGGCATCTGGTTGGCTTTACCGAGCGTCTGGAATAGCAGCACCTTGCCACTGCAAATCTCGTCCTCCTTGAAGTTGGACTTGCAGATCTGCAAGATGCTGACCTCGTCCATAGTGTCAATGGCGTTTTGTATAAACGCCAACAACTCGTTGACTATGAGTTGGGAACTCATAGTCACTCTGACGTGCAACGGCTATTGCCGCGCAACTCGCGAATTATTAATAATTCTTACTGCGCAATGGAGCGCGTCCGTTTCCGAGCGCGCATCGCACTGCACTGTGAAGGAACTCACAATATTAATTAACATAAATACTAAGACTAAGTGTCACCTTTAGTGACTTATTATTTACCGATTTGACCGTTATTAGTAATATAAAAGGTAGGAAGTTAAGAAAAGTTGTGGGGGCGGATAAGATAGTTACCGGTATGTTTAATTTAATAAGAAAATGATAATTTTCAAAGGTATAGGAAAGTTAAGGGGATATTGACGTATTTTATTTTAGCAAATGAGACTAAATGCTGTCTTTCATACATAGTAATAACTAGGGATGAGACATAGTTACTAGATAGGTTTTGAGATAAGTATTTGCTTATACGCATAAGCTCAGTACTTGTCAATTAGTATACAATGTCCGACGCGTACCTGGGTATTTACAAGTATTTATCGATGACGCATATATTGACAGCTAGACAGAGATTAATAGCGCACAAACTTCTAATTGTTCTAAACTACGGGGTATCTAGTTCAAAATTCAAGGACGTGTTTCGAGATGCGTACCCCCTTAGAGTGAATGAGTTTATTCATAAGTATTTACGATCGACAACCTTATTGTACGGCGTTAAGACCTCTATTTGTATGCACTGTGAGTGGGTGTCTCTGCGTACAGCACGGAAGCGAGTCTAGTATTCTATCTCGGTTATTTGCAGGATTAGACATTAGATGTATCTCATCTAAAATAAAGTTATAACTCTTGGGCGATGATGGTATGCCTACTGGTTTTGGTTGTTATGGGGGTTTGGTTAAGATTTCTTATCCGCGGAGAGGAAAATAGGTTTCGGTTAAAAGACGGGATGTGTAAAGAGGATACATATATAAAATAATTACGTAAGAAGCTAATTAGGGATTGTGGAGGACGCGGGTTCGATTCCTGCCTGAGGTAGACAATTATTTCGAAGTTTCGTTATCTTAGATAATTATGTAAGTTAAGATGAGATTGGTAGCGTTGAAGTATGAAGGAAAGTTTTAATTCAAATTATTAATTATTATTCATTAACCTAGTTGGAACTAGAGACCATGACGGAGAAGTGGTTGATGCTTCACCCACGAAAGATTCCAGGTTCGATTCCCGGTCATGTAATATAAGCAGAATGGGTTCTTGCAATTAATAAGGCGACTAACGGACTAGAGACTATCGTGTGCTGGGTTTTGTTAGGTGGTTTGAGTGCTTGCGCAATTATTTATTACATGTCCAGGAAAATCTGGTTTAGCTATTAATTTTATATGTTCTTAAAGCATATAGCAAGCAATCTAAGCAGTTTATCTTATAAATTCAGAAGTTACGCCGACAAATGTGCTATTTGAGTGTCTGCAGATTTTACCAGAAGCTTGTATGAAACGTAGAATCGCGAATTATGATATACTTCTAAGTATTCGTAGAATGGGGATTTGGAGGAAGTATTCTTGTGTATAATTGCATAGTGCATTTCAATTTTAACGTCAACCATAATAATTATAGTTATTAATTATTATGAGAGCGTAGGGTTTCGTAATTCATATTCAATACATTCAACTTATGGTTGTTAGGATTAGTTCTGTAACTTGAATACAGTTGTCATTAGATGAATGTCTCGATTGCCTCTATGGTTTAGTGGTTGAACCACCGGTTACTGATAGGGGGGTCCCAGGTTCGATTCCTAGGTCGCAACATTTAGATGTGAAATAAGTTGTAAGAAAAAACGTAAGTTAAAAGAAGGCCATGATGACAGATGTACTTGAAATTATTCTAGGAAAATAGTTTAAAGAATAGAATAATTGAATGGGTTGGGAGATGTTATAAACTTTAAGTCGGAATCGTCATAGAGTTTGAAGAGTTTTTCGCTAGGAGGCGTTAGTAGACAGCGCAAGAGACTGTTATATTGATTTATATTATATTATGATTTGTTGTTATGATGGTAAACAAAAGGCAAATCATTATTCTGAGGTTGTGTATTATTAAAGAAATGGTAGATGTCAAAGTTATTGGGAAATATTTACCGAAACTAAGTTTACTGGGATTTCGTTTTGAACACGAGAACTGGGTATGCAATTATGATTTTGTATCAGTTGGATAGAGTGAGGGGAGTACTATTTTGCATTTGTAACGCTTATTGAGGAAAGAGTCATTAGGGATTGGAAAGGAACTATAAAAAGTAGGAATTATCTTTGAGGAAGAGGGCTAGGATGACAATGAGGTTGTCAAGGAAGGCAATGCTATTTTGTACTTAATTAAGTACAGGGTTAAGATATAATTCGCCGCAGAAAAGAGTGATACCTTATCTACTTTAAATTCTATCGGGGGCGGCTGTAACGGTACAGAATAAATGGTATCTGTCCGTTAGTAAGGAATATATGAGTGTAGCACTAAAATTAATATTAATGCGTTGCACCATTAATGTAATAAGCATAAAAAGGGAAAAATAAACTAGTTTAAAATAATGGACATGTGGACAAGTGGCTTTGTGTTGAAGGTTGTAAGTATGTGTCAGTAGACTAGGGGCTCAAAATTATTTTGAATTTCGCATTTTCGAATTTTTGGGACTGTTTCGAGTGTCCCTTGCGACATAGGCGCCGTCTAACGTGCGTTATTTACTTGAGTTTCGCGGAGGACTGTTAGGTTGGCAATGGCTTAGAGTGATGGGATTGGCTAACGCGTCCCTTGCGATATAGGCGCCGTCTACCGTGCGTTATAATACTTGAGTTTCGCTGAGGACGAGGTTAGGTTGGCAAAACCGGTTCACATACAGGCGGGCGCCATCTATGTTCTGAATACGGAACTTTTTATAATTTTACTAAATACGGGATTATTAGCTTGAGCGGGTGTTTATTAAGAGGGAATTGTTGATGGAAGGCTACATCTAGATGTTCAAACATGTAATATTGGCTATCTAAAGAGATTTGGTTGGATTATGGAAAAACACTAGAATTTACGCGGGGGCGTCGGCAATGAGCGAGCGAGAAGTTGAGAAAAAGATAAAAAGAGAGGGGAGATGTTATCTCCACGTGGAAGGACACGAAGTTGACGATGTTACGAAAGATAACAAATGTGAAGTTGATGCGCATAGGCGAGAGGGCTAGCGGTTGGCTAAGGGGAGAAAAATGGATTTGCGCGGGCGAATGTCGGGCGAAGTGGCGCGATTTTGGAGGGATTTTGGCGTCATGGTAGGGAAGACGGGGCATTCGATTCAAGGTCGCCGGGCGATAACGATCTCATACGTGAAAACGAGCGTCCGACCCATTTTAGCGCGCTCAGTGATATTCGAGCTGCGCTAAAATTGTTTGTGAAATAGAAAGTGATTGTTAAAGTAAAATTATTGCTGTCGCAACTCGAATTGTTAACAGAATGCAGTATTCTGGGTCATATTAGCGGATACGCATCACGGTGGCAACGAAACTAATATGACTTTAACTGACCTCGGTCAGGATGACCTTTGACTGTATTTAATAAGGTCGGCGTTATCTATTACAACGCTAAATAATACACTTTCTTCGAGAGAGTAACGGGGGAGAGACAGTTGTCTCCCTAGTGAAAATCGAAGATAGGTCAGACACCAATTAGCTGGAGGTGGGAACGTACAACCCCGTCAAAAACCGTCCCACCTTCTTACATACAGTGTAGTGTTAGGTTTTACATTCTGAGTATACTGGCTCGATTGATAGTCCATTTAGAAGTCTGTTGCTTGCAGGGGCGACTCGGCTTACACTACTCACCACGAAATTAAGTTAAATACGGCTTAGGCCTAGATTGCAAAGGTATACAAATAGGGACTGTTAGTTCGACAAAATGTAGGGGGTTTTCGGGTAATGCTTGGAACCTCGTCTGGGGAGGGCAGTTTCCTTCTTGGGACAACCTCTATACTTTGTTGAAAGTAAAGCCGGGTCTAACTGGATGTGCTTGGAAAAGATAAGGCGAAAGCCGATCTAAGACCGAGTGGAGGTTGTCTTTGAGAGTGGAATTTGTCTAGGCTAACGAGGGGACGGGCGCTGGTCGAAAACATACTGTAGGGTAGGTAGGCGTCTCATATATTGTTAAGTAGTTGGGGACAGCACTGTGTATACACGCTGTGCGTACATAAACTAGGTACGTAGGCCGCGAAGCTAGGGCTGGATTAATTCCGACTAATAAAGTTAGGGATAATTAAGTTATGGTACCTAAATAGAAATTACTATGAAGTGATGTTGATTATGGGCGCTGAAAGGACCTATCTAGGCATGTAATCTGTTACCGTAGGCCAATAGGACTCTAATTGTTTTCTTGACTCTAATTGTTAGGTTATTTCGCCGATGCTGTGAATTCACCATAATGGTCAAAGACCTTACAAGCTATGTACTCCTAATATTATGAAACATAGAAATAATTGATTGGTAAAACCCTACTAATTAGACTAACAGTACTGTCTACTTTATACCTTTGAATTCAGCTTAATGGTCAAAGACCTTATAAGTTATGTACCTACTTACTTCTAATAATATGAAACATAGAAATATTTGGTTGGCAACAATCTAATCCAACTAGACTAAAAGTACAGTCTGCTTTATACCTAATAAAGTGAGTAAAGGATAACTTCTAAATATAATTGATTTAATTATCAACAAGGACAATGACATGATACCTACCTACTCAAAGCATAATAACAATGATTTAGTAGGCTATTAAATAATCACCCAGTCTGAGAGACTGATGTATAAGTTAATGGATATAATTAACTTAAGTTCACTCTCTAAAGTCAAGGATATTGAATAAATCAGACATCTTTTAATAAACTTAAGATGTAATAGGCTGCCAAGGCAGTTAGTATAATTTAATCATATTGTCACTTTATAAGATCTTTATAATAAACACTGAGAGTAAACAAAAGTATTCTTGCTTTAAATAATAGCATTCTATTTGTATCCACCTCCTGAAGGGAGTAAGGGAATGAATAAATCAGACATCTTTTAATAAACTTGAGATGTAATATGCTGCCAAGGCAGTTAGTATAATTTAATCATATTGTCACTTTATAAGCTCTGTATAATAAACACTGAGAGTCAACAAAAGTAATTTTGCTTCAAATAATAGCATTCTATTTTAGCCACTGCCTGAAAGTGGGCTTTGAATAAATTATCCACCATTTATAGAACTGAAGGTTAATATTCTAATAAGACAAAAGGACAGTCAGTTAGAATGTTACTTGTGATAGCTTTATAAAAAAAACCCACAAGATCAGAGAAATAAGTGAGGTTCTGCATGAGAAAGATATTCGGATGTTAGCAAGCCTTGAGATAAACTCTATTGATTTTATGTGGGATAATAAGAACGTAAATGCTAACACATAGTTTTCATAATGTAAGATGAAATTAAGTTGAAAAGTTATGTACACTCTCTATAAATAAATAAATAATAATAAATAAATCTTTCCTACAATCACACCAATTATCTAGCCCAAGAGAAGCTTCGAAGAAACTCGTTAAATGGTTACTAGACAACGGAAAAACATACTTAAAATACTTAAATACATACTTATTATACATAGAAAACACCCAGAACCGAGACAATTTAGAAAAACAATAATTTCTAAATTGACCCGACCGGGGATCGAACCCGGGACCTCAAAGATGGCGACACCATGAAAACCGGTGTACAAACCACTCGACCAAGGAGGTCGTCAATAAAATAGTAATAAATTAAAGTCAACGGGACGGGGCCATAATTACACAATGTGATGTATTGGCACGCTATGGAGCGGAGGTTGGAGCTCATAAATTTCCCCAAGACTTATGTATAATGCTATTGTTAATGAATAATAATACCTGCAAGCTAAGCTATCATCTGATTATCTTTGAGTGGTTAACATCCCTTTCCTGCAGCTGCTGTGAACGGTTTAGGTCACAGTTCAGACGAAGTCACTGATAGGCTACACATATCTAGGATATTAGTTATTGACGGATAGGTAATTAGTTTAGGAGTAAATAATTTAACACAGGGATAAGCCAATTACTAAACTTTCACGAAAAGGACTTGAGTTACTTAGATGCGGTTAACAACGGAGGGTTCACTAGACGATCTGGCCAAAATAGTATTTATTATAATATTACATCGCTTGACTGAAATGTATTACTAATAGAATTAAGTTAGGTTAAGGTTCCATTATCATACAAACACTACGCACTCTACAAAACATCAAAGGCACAAACACTAGATTGTAGATAACCTAGGTTTTAGTTAAGATAAGAGTTAGCATAATATAGGGTAAGCTGAGAGGTGGGGAAGGTGTAATTGATGGGAATCTTGAACGGCGGTATAAAGTAGGTTAACTGGTTTTAAGAATTAGATTAATAGGTCAAGCTAAGTTAAAGGCGGCGATGAGTGTGTGTATGTATTTAAGGTTTAAAGGGGTGAAGCGTTGGGAAGTTACAAGGAGGCTGTGAGGCAGTTGTCCACTCACTTAGATCATTTTTATCAAATCAGGGCGGTGAGGTGTTATTAAAAGTCGTCGTCAAAAATGCTTTTAACTCTGTCGACAGGGTCGCCATGTTGCCTCAAATACAATCAAAAGCTCGTGCTACAAAAATCCATCTTATCTGTTATATAAGAACAACCTCATCTCTTCTGCCGTAGGATGCCAACAGGGCGACCCTCTGGGCGTTTTTAGTCTCGCTATTCACCCGGTCATCGAGCAACTGCATTCAAAATTTTATGAATTTAATTTAACACTTCCATTTTCGGACAGATTCGGTGGCCTGGGTACGTGGGTCACTACGAAAGTTTTGAGATACAAAAAAAGTATAAAAGTTATATAAAAAAAAAGCTTCTATGCATCGATTCATCCGCCTAAACCAAGATTTATAGCACTCTTCTTTAGGGAGGTCTTCTACGGCCTGCAAGTAGGCATTCTGTGCATCCTCAGGACTATTATATCGCGTGTCACGAAGTCCGAGTTTGATTTTCGGAAAGAGGAAGAAATCGCAAGGAGCTAAATCGGGGCTATACGGAGGATGACACAATTCTTCTATCTCTGTACTCTTCAAAAAATCCTTGGTGACAATGGCCTTGTGCGGCGACGCATTGTCATGATGCAAAAAGAGCCCCCTCAAACCAGTTTTAGGTCGTTTTTGTTTTAAATTATTAAATACAGTAGGTAAACACACTTCAATATACCACTTAGCATTCACAGTTTTTTGGTCTTTTAAGGATATTGTGGCCACATGACCACTTGCAGAAAAAAATGTGGCCACCATTTTTTTCCCAACACTTTGCCCGCGTTTCACCTTTGTTGGAGGTTCATCATCGGGAAACACCCAAATTGTCGATTGCCGTTTAGTCGGTGGATCATATTGGTAAATCCAACTCTCGTCTCCAGTAATAATGTTAAAAATTGACCGTCCTTCTCCGTGATCAAATTTTCTGAGCATATATTTGCACCATGTCACGCGAGCTTTTTTTTGTTCTGAAGTCAGCGAGTGAGGCACCCATCGTGAACATAATTTCCTGACTCCAAGCCGGTTGTGTAAAATTTAATTAATAGCTGGCGATGAAATCTTCACGACCTCTTCTATATATTTATAAGTCACTTTTGGGTCTTCCTTAATAATTTTTTTTTACAACTAGGACGTTTTCTTCAGTAACTGAAGTCGCGGGCCGGCCACTTCTTTCATCATCATTTAAGGAGAAAATACCTCGTTTAAATTGAGCAAACCATCTGAAAACTGTTGCACGCGATGATGCATAGTCCCCAAACGCCGAAACTAATCGCTCTCTGCACTCACATTCATTTAATCCAAATTTATAATCGTACAAAATCATCGCACGAAAATGTTCTCGCTTAAAATCCATAGTTGACGATGAAAGCCCGCGAAATTGAAACAAAAATCAAACGTCATTTTTTTATTTTTAAATATTTGATTAAATGGTTTTCTATGTTCGAATTACAAATAATTTATCTTTAAAAAAAGGTTCAATCTAGTTGCATTCTTTTTATAAATTTCGAGTATCTCAAAACTTTCGTAGTGACCTTACGTATCCGTAAAACTACTGACGTTTCCCTCCCGGCGTTCTTGTCCCCGGTCCATGCCTCCCTACCACTTACAAACAAATTACTGGAACGAACATCAAATTCCTTTTTTAATACCCTACATGGATAAGGCCAAGGCCGCCTGGAATCTGTTAACGTAATGAAGTATTTCGGGTTATATAGCGGATACGCGTAACGGTGGCAACGAAGCTATATTTTTTTCAACTGGGAAACCAGGGGCATTTGTTTGTATTCGATAATGTCAGCGTTATGTACAACGCTAAAGAATACCCTATATTCGAGAGAGTAACAGAGGAGAGCCAAGTTGTCTCCTTAGTGAAAATCGAAGATAGGTCAGACACCGTTTAGCTGGAGGTAGACACGTATGACCCAGTCCAATTTCGAGTCTACCTTCGTACACACAGTGTAGTGTTAGGTTATATACACTGGGTTTACTGGCCTGATTGATAGTTCGCTTAGGGATCAATTGCTTTCAGGGGCAATGCGACTCACACAACTCACCCACACAATTAAGTTTAAATGTGGCTTGGGCCTAGATTGCAAAGGTGTTTGTTTGCGCCAGCGCAACGACGAATGACAGCCATCTCTACGCCGGCCAATTAGAGTGCATATTGGAGTGCCCTACCCCGTCGCACGGACTCTCCGACAAATATACCGGACGAACCTTGTGGACCGCGGGCATCGCAGTCGCCCAAGCAGTGCCCTTCGAGATCGCAAGGCGAAACCACGCGTCACGCGCCCTTGAACTCAGCCCACGAAGTGACCATATGTGTACAGTTGAGAGCTAGTGCAATAAGCTCGACCTAAACGCCCTTAACCACAGTGCCCTAGTGAAGTGTGTGTGTGTTGCCACCCTGAACGAAAGCCCGCCTCAACGCTCGCACGCCGCGGCGCGTTGCCTACCATCTTTCGTCATCAGCCTACCAAACGGAGTCCCGGTAAGCCCGCTCCCATCTTTTCCCTTTACCTACGTCGCATGTTGGTGCCCTTTGCATCAACAGTGTTACAAGTAGGGATTGCTAGTCCGACAGAACGTAGGGCGATTTCGGGTAGTGTTTGGAGCCTCGTCAAAGGAGGGCAGTTTCCTTCTCGGGGCAATTTCCATACCTTGATGAAGGTAATGCCGGAACTAACCGGATGTGCCATGGTAGAGATAGGGCGAAAGCCGATCTAAGACCAGGTGGAGATTGTCTTTTGAGAGTGGAATTTGTCTAGACTGACGAGGGGACGGACGCTGGTCGAAAACTTACTGTAGGTTAGTTAGGTAGGCGTCTCTATATGTTGTTAGGTAATTGGGGATAGCACAGTATGTACATACTGTGTCCACATAGACTAGGTACGTAGGCCGCAAAGCTAGGGCTGGATTAACTTCAACTAATAAAATTAGAGATAATTAAGATATAGTACCTGAATAGATATAACTATGAAGTGATTTTGATTATGAGCACTGAAATGACCAATCTAGGCATGTAAGCTGTTACAGGACAATAAGACTCTAATTGCTTTCTTCAAGGTGTTACCAATTAACTATTCATCTTAAATAATTAGCAGAAGTGAGGTAATATTGAACCATTATTACTTTGGATTACCTAAGAGTCTAGACTGGTTTCCTATTACAAGAAAATATTATTAAGTTATAGAAAATAGACATAACTGTGCTGTGATGTTTGATTTCTGATGCTGAAATGACCAAACAGGCATTTTTTTAGCTTTCAAGCAAGCAAGCAAAACAAAAGCGCCTACGAAAAATTTATTGAGTCGAGCCTTCGTCTTATCAAACCTATCCTTTTCATACAGAGCACACTTCTCTATGCTACGGGCAGCATCTTCCCTAACAGTTGGAAGATCTACTTCTTGCTCATCGTCACCTTGTGCCATCAGCGAGAGTGGTCTCGCCACTTTCCCTATCAAGGGAATCCTCTAAAGGGGAAGCTCTTGTGGTCCGATTAACCGTACAGTTAATGGCCAACTGGATTTCTCCTAACGCATCCTGCCACGATTTATCTTTAGAGGTCTCTACTGCTGTCAGCATTGACTTCAGCACGCTCATTACGCGCTCTACTTGGCCGTTTGCGCGAGAGGATCCCGTCGCTATCAAATGAAGATTAATATTAGAGCTGTTACAAAAATCCTTAAATTCTTTGCAGGCAAAACAACGACCTTGGTCGGCAATTATCCTGACAGGAGACCCAAATAAAGCAACACACTTTTTTAGAGCTCTAATACTACTCTTTGCATCAATGTTGGCAGTATGTGAGAGAAACACGAATTTCGTGAAAGCGTCAATCAAGACGAAAACATATTTCTTCGAATCACTCTTGCCACTCAACTTGCCTTTAGCATCTATATGCACAGTGTGCCAAGGAGTCTTAACTTTTGGAATCGGATAAAGCTCGGCTTGAATTTTCCCAGAGTGTGACTTAGCAACTTTACACGTGACACAGTTATTAACGAACTTTTTTACATATCGCGACATACTATCAAATCAATAGTAATCATAGAGCTTTTCGAGAGTTTTCTCCCACCCCAAATGAACTATCGATTCATGCACATTACTAACAACCGACCATTTGAGAGCTCGCGGTAATTGTACCGCAATAGGCAAACATTCAGTACGACCGTTCCTCTGTACCTTGCGGTGTAATACTCCAGAGCGAATCTAGTAAGTTTTACGTTACGTCCCTATGTAACTGATCGTTAGCAAACTTTTCCACAATACTTTTGATTTCGTCATCGCGCTGCTGTTCAGCGAGTAGCCAATTGGAAGAGAGTTCAGTCAAATTAACGCGTTTCTGCTCTATCTTCGTCTCTACTGTTTCTTTTGGCAAATTACGTGACAGAAAATCTACGTGAGCCATATCTCTCAGCTGTATCAAGCTGGCTTCGAAATCAAAAGATTGCAAAAAGGCCCACCAACGATGGACACGTTGTGTTAAATCGATTTTCTTACTAGAGCATTTTAAAGAGTTGCAGTCTGTTACTACCTTAAATTTTCTGCCGTGCAAGTAATGGCGAAAATGTTTTATCGCGACAGCCAGCGTCACAGCTCATACGAGTGATAGTGAGACTCGGCTGGGGAGGTACGTTTGCTAAAGTATGCTACTACACGTCGCTTGTCCTCAACCAATTGGAACAAAATAGCACCATAACCCTCGCAACTTCCGTCAGTATGCAGCTCTAATGGATATTGGGGATCAAATATCATGAGAATGGGTTCCTTGGTCAGGAAGGAGATCACCTCTTGACGGATCTCTTCGTGACGGGCATTCCATTCGAAAGTAACCTTATCAGATGTCAATCTATAGAGCGGCCCCAAGAGGCGAAAATTTAAGTACGAATTGACGAAAGTAGGTTGCAAGGCCGATAAATTGTCTTAATTGGGAAACCGTTTTAGGGTGCGGCAGAACCGTAAGTGCCTCTATTTTACGGCGGTTAGGTCTAATTTTACCCGCTTGAACTTCATACCCTAGGAATTCTTGCTTAGTCTTCATAAAAGAGCACTTTTAAAAGTTTAAAAAGAATCCCGCTTTTGTGAGTTTTTCTAACGTCATACGTAAGCGATGTAGCCCTTGTTTAACGGTTTCTGCTATAATCAAAAGATCATCAGCGTACACGATCACAAAAGAGTGAGCAAGATCGCCTAGTGCCTTAATAATCGCCCTTTGGAAAACCGACATCGCGTTGCGAAGCCCGAACGGCATGGACAAATACTCGTATTGGCCTTCCACAGTAATAAATGAGGTACGTTCAATTGATTCTTGAGACTTTATTGGTATCAAGTGAAAGCCACTACTAGCACAGTCAAGTTTTGTGAAATAATTAGCGCCATGTAAACGAGCAATTTGGTCAGCTATAAGTGGCAATGAATATCGGTCGGGTACCGTGTTCCTATTCAGTTCGCGGTAATCGATACACATGCGATCGGATCCGTCTTGTTTTTTAACTAAGAGGGCCGGACTCGCAAATGGAGAACAGCTGGGCCTAATAATATTCGCACTAAGCAGCTCCTTCACCTTACTACGCATAACCGCACGCTCTTCTGGACTTAACCTATAAGGCCGCCTTTGCACAGTCTTATTTGGGTCAATCAATCGAATTTCGAGTTCACCTGTAGTTACACGTGTTTTTGGCAACCCTGTAGTGAAATAATCAGAATATTCTTCCAAAATAGCCACAAGATCCGTTTTTCTAGAAGAGGGAATATCCGTCTCAATATTGCTAAAATCTTTATTCAAACTCAAGTCATCCGAAACGTCACAATTAAGAACTGACAAGTTACTAGGTTTTGAAATGGCAAAATGATTAGCAGAAAGATTAATAACAAAGCCTTGACTCAATATTTCGCGACCTAACATGATATCACTGCGCATATACACATCGGGCAACACATGAAGCAAAAGTTCTAAATTTAAATCACAAATTTCAACATTAGACAGTATTTGCTGGGTGCTGAATACACTTGATTGACCGATTCCCGTTAGGGATACAGTTTTAATGATTCGTTTGCCATCACACCTTGCTGAAACGCTTTCTTTTAGAAGTGAGCATTCAGCACCCGAATCGAAGTGAAAAACAGAGAATGTACCTTGATTACGTAGAGTCCCGGTCGGTGGATCCACGATGCACACGTCGACTCGACGCTCGGCCTGCCCGGCGCCGCGGCTGCTAGCACCACTGCCGCTGGAGTCTCCACTGCCTGGGCACCGATTGGCGATGTGGCCCGCTATGCCACACACACAAGCAGACGATCTTCGAAAATGTCGCCTGTTGTGGTACACTCTTTTTAATCGTAGCCATCTGCTGTGGCATCTGTGCCTTATTTTTCACATCTGGATTCTTCATTCGGCATTCTGATTGCTTATGGCCAATCTTTCCACAAAAGAAGCACTTCAATAGGGTAGTAGTGGCGAATTTCCCTCTTTTACTGACAGATGTGTTATTTTTGCATCATGGGATGTATCCGCTTTCCTTGCCGCGTGGCAATTTCAGTGGTATATGCAAGATGTTGGAGCCGGGAATCGAATTTGAAATTTGAAAAAACAGTTGAAACCGCAATTTCTTTCACCGTGTTATTTTTCCACTTGCTCGTCAGAGATGTCATAAAGCGGCCATACAGCGGCTGGCACACGCGGCAAAAGTTTCGCCCTCTTTTGGTTTGTCGTTATTCAAATTAAACAGGGTGGCTGCCGCCGTTTCCATGCAGTCAAACCGGGCGGTAAACAACAATTTGAAATCAGCCCACGTCATACCTTGATATGAAACTTGCGACTACCATGGTGAAGCTGTTCCCTTCAGCGCCTTGCTTAAAGCGACGATCAGTGCGCCTCCCTTGGGCGGCTGGTCTCCAAAGTACATGTCGACAGTAGTGCACCATGCACGAGCATCAGTTTCTGACTTCTCTGGGTCGAATTCCGGCAGACAAATGGGTTTGGCGCTACTACTGGATAGCTTCTGCAGTGTTTCAATAAGCGCCTTCATGTTTTCATTCTGAAGTTCAAATAGTAATAGCCAATTGAGGTTGTCTCGAGCTGAGGAAGCGTCCGATCCCGCTTCGGATATCGGATCTGAAGGTTGGGCGTGGTTGGGATCTGACATCCTGGGTGTCGAGCGTAGTTAAACTTCGGTTTGCAGAACGAAAGATAGTTTTATTTCGGCTTCACAGTACTTATTTTATTCACACACTAAGCAAAAAAGATATCTTCTTAACATTATACGCGATAGGAACGCTAGGATAGTTCATTCGAGATGTGCACTCGATCGCTGCTCGATCAATAATGAAATCCCGTGCAAACCCCGAGCCGGTACAAACGCCGTCCGTCTGTTACAGAGCACCGCCATTTTTGTTGTGACGCTAGATGGCGCTTGCGTTCCGATCAAATTGTATGTCCGTATTCATGACTTCCTCCGACATATTTAGAATAGAATAGAATAGAATAGAATATTCTTTATTGTACACTATAAACAAAACAAAAAACACAGAAAATATAAAATTTTACAATTTATAAGAAGTCGTACAATGGGCGGCCTTATCACTAAAAGCGATATCTTCCAGGCAACCTAGGGATGGAGACGATACACATCAGACACAGTTGGAGGCGTTAAAAAAGTGACTATGATTTAAACAAAAAATATCTATATACCTACACATTTATAAACACTTACATACAACATACACAAACATATCAAAAATAAATACTTAACTACATACACATAATAAATAGATCTCTCTAAGATCCTCGATCCTAGATCCTCCCTAAGATCTAGATAGCTGACATCGGCGTAATCAAGGATAGGTAAGAGAAGAGACTGTGCGAGTGCAGCTTTAGTGGCAGTTGGTAGGAAATTGCGAAGTCGCCTCAGAGATCTGGCCGAAGCAAATATTTTGCGACTGACCTCTTGCAGTTGTGGATCCCAAGATAGATGAGGGTCAAAATATACGCCAAGGTTTTTTACTTTGTTATAACAGCTATTATAGCACCGTCAAAAACAACATTGGGGATGTGTGACCAGTCAAGCTTAGACCTAGTTCTAGAACTACCAATTATTAGGACCTGCGTTTTTATAGGATTCACTTTTAGTCCATGTGATTTACTCCAATCACTTATTTGTTCTCTATTTAGTATAATAGCCTTAGGAATCTGCTCTACAGGTGCTTGGGTGTACAACTGTAAATCATCTGCATAAAGGTGGTAGAAGGAAACTAATTGACTTGAGATTGAGTTAATAAAAATAGCGAAGAGTAAAGGAGATAATACGCCACCCTGCGGCACACCGGCAGAAGTGTTGCACCAGGATGAGAAGGATATTATCTTTGTAAGTTTGTAAATATTTTAATTTTAATATTAGGTGTTACTTTTGTTTTTTTTTCTTATAATTAATTAAGAAAGAACCTTTAAATATTAAAATCATCATATCTAATAACAGTAAGATACGTTGCAATATGTGCTAGGTCACCCAAAACCAAAAATAATTTAATTACAATAAGTTCAATATTTTAATTTTAATATTATGTGTTACTTTTGTTTTTTGTCCTTATAATTAATTAAGAAAGAACCTTTAAATATTAAAATCATCATATCTAATAACAGTAAGATACGTTGCAATATGTGCTAGGTCACCCAAAACCAAAAATAATTTAATTGCATTAAGTTCTATGTCAATGACAACAGTCTACATAGAACTTAATGCAGTAGGTAGGTACTGTCAACTGACAAGATTTGACAGTGACATATTGCATCACATTGAAAACTGCCTTGCGAGAGGCTGACGACCTAGAACGATTTGCAAGCGTGTCCGGATACACGCATTTGATCATTTTCTTTAAAAAAACCAAAATCGATTTTTCTTGACATAGAACGTATTTTAGTATCACCGACAATATAGGCCATTCTAGAAACTGATTTTAAATGTTGTTATATTTGTGGGTTGTGGGTTATCTCCCAATCTCGTTTGGGCTATTATTATTCATTAATAGGTTGAGTCTATGATAATGAATAATGAGTTAACAAAGTAGTACCAGAATTGTTTTAGTAATAAAAAGTATACTTTTTTTTATGCAATCTACTACAGTTCTTAGCTTACTATTACAAATCCTAGGTACCTATTTGAAGTTGGCTGAATACTTTTACTGTTATGTTGTACAACATTATAAGATACATAATTAGTAAAAAAGTTAACAAATAATTGAAAACAAACATAAAAATTATACAAATATTTATTTCATTATTCTTAACAATAATTTATCCTCAATTTCACATCAGGATGGCATATTAACCTTAAAAGTGTATCTTATTGTTCTGGGCGATGAATTCTTGGTCATTATGAACCATAGACAGATGTTGCAGAAGTAGACGAGGCTCAAGAGCATTGTTACATGCATCAGACGACAGAGACGCAGGAAGCTCATCTTTAATGCCACACTTAAATCAAAAGACAGTATATTGTATTGTAAGTTTAAGTTATTAGAAAAAAAGAGAAGATGTAAAGCAAGATCAGCTGTTATGCTGCTGTATATAAATGGATATAATATGTTAAGTAACACTGGGTGCTACACTTCTCAAGTTACAGAACAATTATTTTATTAGTATCACTACATTGTTCTTATTATTATTAGCACAAAGTTGTTTCTAGAATATTATAGTAAACTTACTCTCTACTTGAAAACTCTTCAATGTCAGAGTTTAAAGACTCCCGTGATCTTTCAGGGTCAGGTAACTTAGTAAAGTCTCTGTCAAATTGCTCCTGCAGGCAGCATATCCGCTCCATTATGAACAGCAAGAGTATCGCCCAGAAATATTCAAACTCAAACACCATTGCAGTCATTTTTTGCCTTCCACCATGATAATGTGATAACCAAACTTCGTTTTTACGGGAGGATCTGTGTATACGGGACTAGTGACTGACGATATGGGCAAGGCGAACGCTGCATCTTGGAACGGTCCGACCATGGAGCCGCGCGTCTGCCAGCCGAGGTCGCCGCCCTGCCGCGCCTTGTCCTCACTGTAAGCGGTCGCCACGTCTGGGAACTTCTGACCGGCTTTCAATTTCTCCAGCGCCTCTAAACATTTTGACTGTTTCTCGCACAATATGTGCCGCACTTTGACAGCTGTCCCGCCTTTTTTTTCTTTCGCCACTGATTCTATATTCAAAACAGAAAAGGTTTGTTGTGAACTCAAGTAAGTAATATAATCTCACCACAGTATATTACGTAATAGGTATCTGAGAATCTCACAGATTAATCGATAGTTGATAAGTGAGTTGTGGTGCAAGGGAACCTAAATTGAAATCAGATTAAAACTAACCTTTCGCGTCACCACCAGATTTTCCACCGCCTTTACCGCTTCCACCACTTTTTCCACCTTTCTCAGGCTGTTTTTTAGGTGGCATTAGAACTACCTAATCTATTATAATAAACTTTAATACGTAAATAATTGCTATAAATTCATCAAAAGCCTGAGTTAACAGCATGCATTTCAGACTTATTAATGACATTGACAGTTGACACATAAATAATAACAACAGAAAGACTGTTCCTACCAGCAGAGAAAATGAGAAAAGTCTATCCATGTTCTTTTCTAAAGAAATCCGCGTACGTTAGGTCTTAGACAATTTTCATGATTTTACTTCAAAGGGCTAAGGAGAGATATCCTTATTAATTTTTCACTCACCTTTTTCGAATTTTTAACTGTGATGATCTTGAGGGCGATCACGCTAAACAATCTTAACCAAACCACTGAAACCACAACTGAACCGCAGCTGTTAAGCGTACTTGGAATGCCCCAGTACACAGTGGCGTATGATGGCCCACTGCCTGCCGGCCATCGCCATTGTGTAGACGGGGTAAATAGTGTACAGTGGCGGGCACTTGTCGATAGTGGCGCGCAATTTACCCCGTCTACACAGTGGCGATGGCCGGTAGTGGGCCATCATACGCCACTATGTACACTGGGGCCTTTATAGTGCTATCGCGTTTGATAGACTAGATAGCGCTATACGAAGTCGACAGTACGGCTGCGGTTCAGTTGTGGTTTGGTTGAGATAATATTATAACAAAAAAAACATTGCTGTATGGGCTAGATTTCTTTTGCTTTTCCAAAATAAAGTGGAATAATGTGTGTGACTCGGACCCTCGGACCAAATCTCGGACCCTTCTTATTATAATATATCTGTGCTCGGACCAAATTTTGGTCCGAGGTTTTTTTTTTTTTTTTTTTTTTTCCTACAATCACACCAATTATCTAGCCCAAGAGAAGCTTCGAAGAAACTCGTTAAATGGTTACTAGACAACGGATAAACATACTTAAAATACTTAAATACATACTTATTATACATAGAAAACACCCAGACCCGAGACAATTCAGAAAACAATAATTTCTAAATTGACCCGACCGGGGTTCGAACCCGGGACCTCAGAGATGGCGACACCATGACAACCGGTGTACAAACCACTCGACCAAGGAGGTGTGTGACCTCAGAACAATAATGCTGTTATTGTTCTGAGTGTGTGACCATGAAAACTAAAAATATGAGGCAATTTCAGTGTTTGTTTTAATGATGATGATGAAGAGCAACTTCTTTCAAGAGCTATATTTCTTGTTTCTATGCCAACATAGAGAAAAACATAAAACCGGCATTTACTGTAACTGTAAGTAATTTGTTACGGTAAACATCGGTTTTCTATAAAGCATTTTTTTTCAGTTGCGTTGCCTTATTTATTTAAAAAAACTAATGTCAATTTTGCGTTTTTATTTTACACTCTACCGAAATTGTTGATTTTTCGAAATAATTTTACATTTGGACGTAATTTTCTAGTATTTTAATAATAAAATCATGTATGTTCTTGATAATCTTTAGATGAAAGGTCAGTGAATTGTTTCGATTGTAGATGCTGTGACATAAATAATACCGTTTGTTAATAACATGGCACTGCTGATCTCATTACGTATTGTTTTATAACACTATCAGATAGATCTCCCTGTCCTGACACGATGGGGATCATGTACGAGAAACGCCCGCTGAAGAGGTCCCGCTTGGGGCCTCCGGACGTTTATCCTCAAGAACCGCAACAGAAAGAGGATGAGCTGACGTCCACTAATGTTAAACATGGTTTCTCAACCACCCCGCAGTCTAGTGATGAATTTGGTACCGCCAGAAACTTTAATTACTCTGCAACAAAGGTAACATCAGTTGGGCATGTTTATGAATGAAATGGTTCTTATTCTCTACATTGATAGTTACTCTTGAGGTTAACTCACTTATTTGCTATTATGATGTTGTTATAGATTGGACAGTTTTTCTCTTCAATACTATCTAAAAAAGAAGAATTAAATACTTTGCCCGACTGTGGGCGAAAGCGACAACAAGTGAATCCCAAAGACAATTTCTGGCCTGCCACAGCACGCACTAAAGCTCAAATTGAAACTTGGTTTAAGGATTTAGCAGGTAAACCCTTCTTATTATTTCATATATTGATTTTAGTCTTTTATTTTTTAATGGCTTAACAAAATCCCACCTACTTGAATTAAGCTAAAGGTGGACCATTATTGCAAGAAGTGCCTGTCTGACAACATACTTGAAATTGAACAGGTAGTTTTCCTCTCATGGTGTATGTGATAAGCAAGAATTTATCCAATTCCAATTAGGTACAGGTGTGCACACAAACAAAGCCACAATTAATAATAATAATAATAATAATAATTTAAAAATGAGAAAATCAACATTAACAAAATTGAAGAATGGTGACGTATGTCAACACAATATGCCATACAAAAATTTATCAAACATACAATCACGGACCTGAAACAATAAACATAATGTACTAAAATAAAAATGAAAGTATGATACTACGAAGAGCAAGACGAAGCGCACGCCCTCCATCATCGCCCGCTCCGCCGACCGTAAGCTCCTCGTCTGATGATTTTACCAGAGACGAGTCGAGCAGCGTGAGCGGGCGATCGCCGTCTCCGCCGCCACAACGACCTGCGCGACGTGGACGACCACCGCTGCCGGCACGCTTGGGATCAGTGGGGCCATCTGCCCCGCGTACGACCCCCGCTACCGGTGGTGTAGTGCGCCGCATGCGATGGACTCAACAAATAAATGAGAACTGCATGCGCGCCTACTACAGGGCAACAGAGGGAGGAACTAACCTTACTGCGTATCGTGTTAGGATGCTGTCTTTGTTTCAGGCCCTTGAACCGACCATAGACGTGTCTGCCCAACGATTGTCGGATCAAGTGCGGGTGATCCAACGTAACAACTTGCTGGATCAGTCAGCACTTGATCGGCTACGCCTGGAGTCACAACGTATTTGTGCGGCTTCTTCTTCGGTGCAGGATCGCCCTGCCCCACAATTACCGGCCGTGACGCCGGTTTTGGTGGCGCGAGTAGATCCGGTACCCGGCGATGAAGATTTCATAAATACGAATGTAAGTACGCAGGCGAATGAGCAAATGAGGAGCGCTTTGAACGATGCTATTCTACAGTATCGTGACACGCGTAACTCTAGGCCGCGTATACCTTGTTTGCCCACGAATAGACATAATTTGGCGTTAATGAGTGCCTTGAACGATTTACTGGTTCCTTATCTTGGAACCAGTGAAAGTTTAATTGATACCCACTCGATCCTTTATTGTGGGGCCATCACGGTGTGTCGCGTTGCTCGTGTCAAATTCCAGGATTCTGACCGAGTACCGCGGCGAACCGGGACTGCCCCTGCTTGGCAATTGAGGATCGAGGGGCGTATTAATAAGTTCAGGACACTCATTGCAAAGCTAATTTGCTTCAGAAATGGCAATAATCGACCTCGCGTCATGCGATTCGTCACACAAGCCTTTGTTGGGACTGATGTTCGTCCGGAAAACTATATGGCTTGTGTGACGGAACGAACTTTCTGAAGCAAAAAGTCTATGCGTGGGCAAACCGTATACGTCGCTACAGAGTGCGTGTGGACCGTTACCAACAAAATCGCCTCTTTCAAAGTGACCAAAGAAAAGTATACAGACGTTGGGAAGGAGCTGATCAACGTGTGAGCGACGGACAGCTACCAGATGTTGATGCCATGACTAATTTCTGGCGCAGCATTTGGTCGGTGTCCGTCGAGCACACGGAAGGTGAATGGATGAGTGTTGTCAGTGACGCGTGTGAACCTATCGAGACCATGCAGCCTATAAATATAAGTACAGCTGACGTAAGTTGTGCAATCCGTACGGCCCAAAATTGGAAATGCCCAGGACCGGACGGATTGCACAACTTCTGGATCAAATGGTTTCGATGTTCACACGAGTTACTGGCAACGCAATTCCAAGAAGCCATAGAGCTCGGCTCACTCCCAAGTTTGTTGACTACTGGTGTCACTTTTCTGCTCCATAAATCAGGTAGTACCACGGAACCGAAAAATTATAGACCCATCACGTGCTTACCTACTTTATACAAGCTCCTTACATCCATTCTGAGAACAAAAATTAATACGCACATTGTTGCAAACAATATTTTGGACATGACTCAGAATGGATGTAGGGTTGGGTCCCGTGGTACTAAGGAGCTTCTCCTCATTGACATGACCATATGCCAGAAGGTCCGGCGTGGCAGAGGAACTCTCTCTACAGCCTGGATTGACTATAAGAAGGCCTATGATTCGGTGCCGCATTCATGGTTGGTGAGGATTTTAGAGTTATATAAAATTGATATAACTTTAAAATCCTTTTTGATATCATGTATGCGGCAGTGGACCACGGTCTTGAGTCAACCAGGATGTCGAGATAGTGTTTCTGCCACGCAGGATCTTATAAGGATAGAGCGTGGCATATTCCAGGGCGACAGTCTGAGTCCTTTATGGTTTTGCCTAGCTTTGAATTCTCTCAGTACTTTGTTGAGAAATTCAAAGTTAGGCTGTCAACTGCGGAGAGGGGGTGAAGTTATATCGCACTTGTTGTACATGGATGACCTCAAGCTTTTCGCACCAAACCGCCAAGACTTGGTGAAACTGCTGAAAATTACTGAGACTTTCAGCAGTGCCATCAAGATGGAGTTTGGTGTGGATAAGTGTGCGGTTATGCATGTACAGCGTGGGAGAGTAGTAAATTCAACCAATTTACAACTCTCCGAAACGATAAACTTCAGATCTCTCTCCGAAGTTGAAACATATAAATATCTTGGTATGTCACAGTCTTTGGGTGTTGTGGATGGGGACATAAAACAGTCATTACGGGAGCGATTTTTTTGCCGCCTAAGAAAAGTACTTAACAGTCTTTTATCGGGTGGCAATAAGACGCGTGCTTTTAATGGCTGGGTTATGCCTCTACTCACATACTCCTTTGGCATACTAAGATGGACTCAGACCGAATTGGACGCCTTGGATAGAAGAGTCCGCCAAATGCTCACGACTTCCAGAATGTTACACCCGCGCTCATCTGTTATGAGGCTGTACATCCCGCGGAGATGTGGGGGTCGCGGCTTTTTAAATGCCAAGGACCTACATAACCGTGAGGTGTGCAGTCTCAGGGATTATTTCCTTAACAGTGAGTGCGGGATGCATTTGGATGTCGTGGCAGTTGATAGACACTTTACGCCGCTCTCCTTGGCAACAGAAAACTGGCGCAAACCAGTGGTGCTAAGCACTCTCGATCGCAAGGACATATGGAAGAGCAAGGTGCTACACGGGCGCTACTATCGGGCTCTAACTGGGCCTGATGTAGATTTGCCTGCCTCGGTGAACTGGCTACGTTTCGGTGACCTCTTTGGGGAAACCGAAGGTTTTGTCTGTGCTATTGAAGATGCAGTTATCAAGACGAATAACTACCGGAAATATATTATGAGGGACGGTACGGTCGACATCTGTCGGGCATGCCGCCGTCCGGGAGAATCACTCCGACATATTATTTCCGGTTGTTCTCATCTTGCTAACGGAGAGTATTTGCACAGACACAACCAAGTAGCCAGAATAATTCACCAGCAACTTGCTCTTCGATATGGCCTTGTTGAATCAGAGGTGCCGTACTATAAGTACGTACCTGCGCCAGTTCTCGAAAATGGTCATGCAACGCTCTACTGGGATCGCTCTATCATCACGGACAGGACTATTGCCGCTAATAAGCCTGATATCGTGGTGATCGACCGATCTCAGCGCCAAGCAATATTGGTTGATATCACCATACCTCATGACGAGAACCTCGTGAAAGCCGAGAAGGACAAGCTCAGTAAGTACCTTGACTTGGCTCACGAGGTTACCGCCATGTGGGATGTGGATTCAACCATTATTGTACCGATAGTCGTTTCGGCACACGGCCTTAGAGCGAAGAGCCTCGATCAACACCTAGAGAGGCTCTCGCTGAAAGGTTGGGTCAAGGGTCAGATGCAAAAGGCAGTACTCCTTGACACGGCACGTATTGTCAGGAGGTTCCTCACTCTGCAGCCCTAACCACCGATAGCTTGGGTCTACCCCCGCTGCCGGTGGCAACCTAGGTTAAGTTTTTTATAATATTTTATATTGTAAATAGGTTTTTATATAAAATATTGTAAAAAATTAAACTTAAGAATTATGTTAAATAAAGAGGATAATAATAGTAATCCGCTATACCGCTGCTGCCATACTAACTTGTATGGCAGCAGCGGTATAGCGGTTGTGGTCAAGCTATAGTACAAGAATACTGATGGATAATATTCTTATCATGAATTGTTAAATTTATTTAACAATCAAACTAAAAGACATTACACAACTGGCTTATTGATCTTGTCTGTTTGAGAATTCCTAAACTATAGCAGTAACACAAGTCACATTTTTCAAAGGTTAAAATATTGTTAAGTATAAGTATTAAAATGAAACACTTTTTACAGATCAAAACTTTATTTTACTACATAATATAGTTTTTTATTACTGACGTACCTACTATGTAACTAACTGAAGTATGTAATGTAGTAAATTAAATGCAAGCTTCAGTAAAAAAGTGTTTTATTTCGATATGTAGTGCTCAAATAACCTTAGAAAACAATGTTGTTATTGTTATATTATGGTTTTGTTTGTTATTCTATGAAATGTTAAAAATAACTATAAGTGTACATTCAAATGATGTGGGTTCTGTATTTACATGTTGCTTTTTATAGTTGTAATAGTGGTGAATTATTGTGTCACTGACCACCTTCTATTTAACCCTGTTCATAGACAAAAAATTCACCTATTGCCTTACAAATATATTGTATTAAATATTTTTGCGGCTAAACTGTACAATCGCATAACCAAAATTGGGGGGTATGGGGGGAGGAGGGGACCCTCCCTAACTCCCCCTACCCCCGGAGACGCACAGTTATGTACGAAAGACGAAGATATGTAATAAAGAATCTGGGTCTTCTGGGAGACAACTTAATTTTTACTCGGAAGAAATTAAGTAAGTTCAAAGTTTAATATATTTCTAATGTTTATTCGCAGAATGTACCTTTCGCATAATGCAGGGTGCATTATATGCACTGCCATACTCCTGTAGGTCATGTGATAGGTTAGAAATTTAAGCTTGCTACGCTACGCTGCGCTTCGCGATTGTCTTGAATTTCGAGGTTATGTTTTTTTATTAGACAATAGAAATACTTTGCGCATGGGGTGGTACCATTATGTGAAAGTGACATTCTGCGACTGAACCTCCCATCCCCCTCCAAATTCTCCCCTTAAATGTATGATAATGTAACTTGTAGATTCATAACCTCAATATTTCTTTATGCATATCTCCGAAACTATGCCTCTCTTAAGGGGGGAAACAAAACCCCCAATTTTGGTTACGTGATTGTACAGTTTTACCAATTTTTAATGAGCAGAATGGTACCTGGCTGAGCCCGGCTCCAATAGGTATGCATCTAGTGTCGTTTGAAAGGTCTTACTAAGACGAACAACATTTACTAAGACTCAGATCTGGTTGCGATCGGAGATTAACATACATTAATATCACTTCTTAACTTTGTGTGAAAATAAGTACATATCTAATTTTGGCGCACGGTACATACCAGCTCAAGCTGGCAAGATCCTACTGCGCATTTATCAAAAATGGTCTCTATAATATTATCGAAACATATTATGGAGACCAAGCACTTGCGGATCTGCCAGACTATGGCATACACGAAGATGCCTGGCTTTTGCGTGGAACAATCCAGTCACGTCATGAGTGTTCAAAAATATATTATTGTTACTTATTAATAAATAGGCCAAATAATAATATTGTTCAACATTATTGCACATGCTTAACCCCGCGGCGTGCATTGGGCACTTGTGCACATATCGTGTCCATCGTATCTAGGTTATGAGAGGCATGCGCATGAGTGGTTTATGGCTTCAGCATCTTTCCGTAATTCTATTATTGTTGATAGCGATATGTAATGTAACTTGATACTAAATACCTAAACAAAACCCGCGCGGTATATACCTTTACCCACAGCGGCAGCAAATACCGCTCATGTTTGAATAGGCCTCTAATAATCAATGAAGTAAATTTATGTTAAATCATGTAAAAAAAAATATTTTATTTGAATATTTTCCAACTGTCTTCATTACTTATATACTCTTTGCTGTTTTCTATGTCACTCATACAATAACTTTATATGAAGATTTTTTTAAATCCAATTTTACACTTTTGTATATGAATTTTCAAACATTTTCTCTCACACAAACCTTGTTTTAACAATTATGAACACAACAAAAAAGAATTAGCCAAATAGTAGCTGCCTGAAGTGATGAGCGTACAAACATTCCGGCAAATGATTTTTATTAATATCATCATCATCAGCCTATACTCGTTCACTGCTGGACATAGGCCTCTCCAAGAACACGCCACTGAGCACGATCCGCGGCCACTCTCATCCAGCTCTTGCCAGCCACCTTGCGAAGATCGTCGCTACACCTTGTCTGTGGGCGTCCTACGCTACGCTTGCCGATACGCGGTCTCCACTCCAGAACTCGTCTACCCCAACGATCATCGGTTCTGCGACTGATATGGCATATATAGATTATTATTATTTATTAATATAGTTTTTCTAAAATTTTAGGCAACAAACCATTGTCACAGTTGGCCAAAAAGGCGCCGAACTTTAACAAGAAGGAAGAAATCTTTATTACCCTTACCGAGTTCCAAGTTTCTATGCCTAGGGCAGCCTGGTTTATAAAGCTTAGCTCAGCATACACAGTCGCTGTGTCAGAGGCTAAAATCAAAAAGAGGCAGCTGCCAGATCCTACTACAGGTAATACAAAAACAAATAATAAAATTATTCTTCTAATCTCAACTCTTTTGTAGTTCTGCAGTATCAAGCACCCAATTTATAATAGTAATAAAACCCAGATTTTATTAAAACATTGTTAAATAAGCAATTTCTTTTCAGAATGGACCACTACCTTAATAAAATTTCTCAAAGATCAAATACCAAAGCTGGCAGAACACTATCAAAGTGCTGTTCCAGGCAGCATATCTGACAAAACTCCACCCTCCCAATCAGGTATGGTATCTTAAACATACATACACTAATAACTATTATCCCCAAAGGGTTAGTCAGAGACTAGACAATAAGGAGCATAAAACCAGTCCACTGCCACAATTTTTACCAAAAAAACAACTGAGCATGTGCTTACCTTGACAGGTGGTGAGCCCATCGCCACTTTAAGCTGTCGGATGTATGAAAAGTTCGTTAATTGTATATTTTTTTTTAATTTGTGTTGGAGGAGGATCCTTAGACTCAATTTTTAAATTAAAGTCCTATCTACAACTTTGCCAAGATTACACTTCAGACTAAAATGATAGTTACCTAGTAATGTTCTCCTCTAATTTCATGCATTTAATGTTGTCAGTGTTGCCTCATGATCAGTGATAGGAATAGGCAGACTGTATTTACCTAAAATTCTTGACGGGACATAACATGGAGCTTTTTATACCACCTTACCAGTATTTTGCATTATCGGTATATTCCGAAAATTTCTTATTCTACTCAGTACCAGTGGTTGGAAGTGTTTAAACATCCATAATTACATAGATTCACAACTATTTACAATTTACAATATTTTGAATAATTTTAACTGTTAAAAATAAATGAGTATAGTTTTAAAACTTCCAACCACTGCATTGGTACTGAATAGAAAAAGAAGTTTTCAGGAAATACCGGTATCAAATTTGGTAGTATTAACAGCTTCATATTATGTACCGTCAAGAATTGTAGGTAAATACAGTCTGCCTATTCCTATCACTGCTCATGATTTAAGTACTATCATTATTGTAGGGCAAGGTACACCAAGTCATAATTCGTCCGGAAATCCGCCTGGTGGGTCCACTCCGAACTCGACAGTGCCGAACTCTATGCATTCACCTGGAGCGTCAAGTGGTATGATAACAACAATAATAATCTAATATTATCTAACAATAATAAAACTCTTACCTGGCGCTTCACCTGCATGATTGTAATGTAATATAATCTGTCACAAACTGCAAGTTTCCTGAGATAAAAAGTATCCTGTTTACTAATTCTGATCAAGCTTTGTGTATTTTCATCCCAAACTGTTCAACCGTACAATACTAAACGTACTTTAAAAATATATACCTCTTGAAATTGGCTTAAGGCTAAATGCGAAGCAATTAATTAAGTTATATAATAAAGTTTGCGGTATCTTCCCCGAGCATCAGGTGAGATGAAGGCCGAATGCTTATACATCTACACTTGAGAGCAAAACTATCGCACACCCCTGATATTTTTTAATAAAGTCTTATTTTCTAAGTTCATGGTACATTTAGATATAAGTTTCTGAAAACCTTGTTTTATAACAATTGAACAGATTGATACTTACTCATATAATGCAGTATATGATTGTAGACATCATTTTAGTATTTCTGCAATTTAAGTTCAAAAAATTACGACTGTGCGATATTTTTGCTCTCAAGTGTATATAAATAAAAATCAATTGCCGAAATGTTTGTACGCGCTTCACTTCAGAATGGCACCTATTTGGGTAATTCTTTTTTTGTTATGTTGGTAATAGTCAGAACAAGGTATGTATGAAAGACATTTTTTGGAGATTCGTCTAGGAGTAAGAGGTCTACGCAGATGAAGTCGCGGGCGGTTCATTAGTGTGGAATAAAACTAAACTTACATTTCAGGTGTTGGTTCGTTGACTCCAAATTCTAACGAAAGCACAGATTGGCGGCAAGCTTTAAAGCTGTGGAATTACTGCTGCAGACTAGCCAAATATCTGCTGGATGAAGGACTGCTGGATCGACATGACTTCCTCACTTGGATTATTGAACTTTTGGACAAGAGGGCACCCGAAGATGGTTTGCTTAGGTAATGTAATCTGTATTGATGTGGCTTTAAGTATCATATTTTCTATCTCCTCCAAAGTTTGTTTCATTACTTTCATAGTATTTTTTTTTAAATGCATGTAAGATAGCTTAATATAATGCATGCTTCCTTGCTCTCGTTATCTGACGGCGGCGGCGCCCTGTAGAATCTATTACAATAACGTTAACCAAATTGAATGTGATACAAATATGACCAAATACTGTTCTTGGAAAAATTTTGTCTGAAGTCTTAATAAACATGAGTGTCGTTTTTATACTTTATCATAATATAGTAAATGTAGCATAAAAAGTTTATATTATTGAGAATATTGCGTGTTCGAGTTCAGATCGCAGGTTGTCATTCCCAATGCCGGGCCCAAATTCGGCAAATTTTTATCCGAATTCAAAAGTTACGAGGTTCTCAACTCATCTGTATATATCTTTTCATTTCGTTGTAAACTATTTTACTGTTTCAAAGATACAGTATCTTTGGAAAAAAAGAAAAAGAAAGACGTTGTTTATTTTATTGCAATATCAGTTATTTTTATTAGATATTCTTTTGTATGTTGTTGTGTATGTCTTGTAATCGTACCAAATGGTTTTTTTTTATCTCGTAATGGAAAATGTCCTTTTATGATAGGGAGGGCATTTTCCAATTTGTATTGACGCTGTTAAAGAAAGGGAGAAAAGAAATGCCTTTGCTGATGAGTTTTTTTGCCGGTTCTTCTCAGTATAAGGCTCCCGCCCCATTATGTAGACTTACGAACCGATGGCATAGCGACATTCATAACTTCTCAATGATTGTAGTCTAAATTGAATAAATAATTTTGAATTTCAAGCACTTTTTTGTAATTTTTTCAGGATTTTTGTAACATTCTCTACTATTATCTACTATCTAAAGATAGTATTTTAAATAGGAAATAGGATTGAGAATGCAATTTTATTGCCCAGGTTATTTTTACCCCTCGCCTTACAACACATGGGCGAGTTCGTGTGCTGTGAAGGTTTGTCGCGCCGGCTGGCGGCTTCCTGCGCCAAGAAGGCCGCCTCCATATGCTCAGTGCTCTCTGAAAGTACACTCAGGACCTTGAACCAGCCCGCCGTGTTCACTAAAGTCACGGATAGATCTGGAGGTAAGTGATTATTTATTTATGGGATTAAAATCCAACACAACAGCTACTAATCTCTATGTATATCTAGATTAGTTTAAAGGCATAACCAATTATAGGTTTCCTTTACATCATCACTAGTAAATCGTCTCTCCCTCTAGTCGATCGTTATTACAGAATATACCTATTATAGTATAATTTAAAAAAAATAGAATCATGCTATTTAGTTAGATGATTATTGAATAACTTATTTTACAACATATCCAGAATACTAAACATACTATTAGTGACAATAATACACAACTGCCTGAACTAGGTTTATCCTGTTTTCCAGGCAAAAAAAACTTAGGACTTACTAAATACTTAAATTACAATGCAAAATACATTTTGTGTTTTTGATTATGTAGATAGATTAGCTCTATAATGTTTCAAAATTACCTATTTAGCGTTCGCTAAGCGTTTACATAGGTACCTCAAATCCTATACATTTATCAATCTACTCCATATGTTATTATGCCACTTTTTAGGTCCTCTGAAGGTCCATTCCATTAAAAAACATATCAAATGGCAATTTGTAACATTTGTCAATAACGTTTAACCTCTTTTTTTAAGAAAACATAGCACCGATGTCGCCAGCACCCGACACGAACGGCGATGTCAAACCGAACGTATCTCAAATCAAGCGGTCGGCCACTCCCGCCGAGCAAAGTCAGGGGACGCCGAACCCTAACCACTCAATGGGGACACCCAACCCGAACCACTCGATGGGTACACCAAACCCTATGGGTACACCGAACCCGATGGGGACACCCAACCCCCAACAGCCTATGGACGTGCAAGTAAAAGAGGAGAATGAATCTCCGCCGAGGGACCAAAAGACAACATTGACGACGGTCATAGCGGCCGCCCTGAATCCCGTACAAGTGGGATTTGGTGAGATCCTGAACTGCCAATACCATAGAGACGTCATTATACAGTTGGCTTCCATTTTGCAAGTAAGATATCTTTGTATTGTAAGGAGAAGGAAGAGTTTTTTTTTCATACATTATGGCTGTGCGGTCAGCACATTTAGCCAGTGTCAGACTGTCAAGTACGATAAATAGTGAGCATTTTATTTTCTTTGCATAAAGTAGATCAGCGTTTCCCATTTGCCGGGTCGCGACCCGGTACCGGGTCGTCAAAACAAAATACCGGATCGCAACATTCCCGCCTTGTTTTAAAAATAATACTAACTATCGATCGACGCTGTCGACGCATCGTAAATATTTGTAAGCGGTGAGCGGCGCGCGCCACAATCACAAAAGAGACCGGCTCTAACACACGAGCAGCAGTTTGCTGTCGACGTATGTAACTGCAGTCAACGTTAGGAGTCGGCGGCTAGCTGTCGACATGTTGTCGGCAAGCTGTGGACGTTTCAACTGCTTGCTGCAGGCAGGTCGACAGCTAGCTGCTGACAGGTGACGGCGTCTGCAGTCGCCTCTGCCGTCATCAGCTAGCTGTCGACCTACCTACGGCAAGCAGTTAAAACGTCGACAGTTTGCCGACGGCAGGTGACGGCGTCTGCCGTCATCAGCTAGCTGTCGACCTGCCTGCGGCAAGCAGTTGAAACATCGACGGTTTGCCGACGATGGGTGACGGCGTCTGCCGTCGTCAGCTAGCTGTCGACCTGCCTGTGGCAAGCAGTTGATACGTCGACAGCTTGCCGACGAAAGATGACAGCGTCTGCCGTCATCAGCTAGCTGTCGACATGCCTGCGGCAAGCAGTTGAAACGTCGACAGCTTGCCGACGACAGGTGACGGCGTCTGCCGTCGTCAGCTAGCTGTCGACCTGCCTGTGGCAAGCAGTTGAAACGTCGACAGCTTGCCGATGACATGTTGACAGAGTCCATACTTCGCACTAAAATTTAGTGACTAAATAGGCGATACAATATGAAATATTGAAAAAACTCTTTTACTAGAGTCTGACCAACGAAACGTGACGCGGTCTATTTTCAAAAGTTTTATTATGGCAATAATTTAAAGCTAAAGGTATGTTTTGTGTACTTGAATTTATCATTTTGATACTTAACTTATCTTGTTTTATTGTCCTTGTCTATTATTTTACATTTTACTCTGAAAAACTAATATAATCGTAAATAATTCTAAGTTAAATCTGTATACTTACTTACTTTTTCCTTTCATTAAAAATTAACTCATTGAGTTATAATGTACCACGTACTAGAGGAGCTATCCCAAGCAAAAGACTTGTTCTATTTTTTTAAAAGTTAAAACAAAAGTGCGCTGCAGCGCTAAAATAATAATTTATCATAATCATAATCATAAATCATTTATTGCCAGAAATATGGTACAAAGTGCTGTTATATCGTCTTTCTGAACAATCCAAACATACAGCGCTAGACCGCTTCTTTTCTCGCGACCAAAAGGTCTAAAGCGCCGAAACATGGCCGCCGCACATGTCTCGGCGATTTCATAAAATAATAATAATAATAAAATAATAATAAAATATACTTTTATTGCACACAAGAACATATAACAGAAAACATTTATACAGTGACAAAGTACAAAACAGGCGGCCTTATTGCTAACAAGCAATCTCTTCCAGGCAACCTTGGGTGATAGAAATATAATAAAAAGAATATTGCAAATGCATGTTATATCGATAATTCAGTGCATATTTACAGGTAAAAAGTGATTCGTTTAGTTTTCTTTGTATTTTCTGAATTCTTTAAACAGTACCTTAGCACACATGAAGGCATATTTAAAATAGAACACAGAATACACAAGTATTGTTGCGTCTAGCGCCTTCCACAGACTAATATAGTTGGAGCGAGCTGGCTCTAACGCGTGTAGCAAACAATCTAGTTGTGACTAGGTACTTCTCTAGTACGCATTACATTATAACTCAATGAGTTGACTCTCCAACCAATTTTTGTTTATCTTACCTAGAGAAACTTTAAGTACTAGTGAGACAAAACTGAAATATTGTCAAGAATATTACATCACTTCAACAAAAGGAAGTTTTATCTAGTGAAACGCAATATTTGGAAACAATATCGTCAATGACAGACCCATTTTCCAACAAATAAAATTCTTCTATTCTACTTTGTAAGGTGGTTAATATTAATTATGGTATTATCATTATCACAAACGCTTCTTCAATTATTCTTAAGATTTATTCTTATTTATTGATACTACAAATTATATGTTTGGTTGATCTACAGTTTAATAAAAAAATACAAGTATCAACGTCGTTTTTTCTGAATGAGTGTTGACACCCCAAGAATTTTTGAATTTGCCGCCATTCTTTCTAGTCACGTTTCGTTGGTCAGACTCTAGTTAATAAATGTGTATTATTTTACCTAATGGAACCAGCTTGGGTTTAAAAGTATTAGTGGGTCACGAAAGGGCAGTAGTGAGTACTACCGGGCCATGGCAGAACAATGTTTGAGAAACACTGAAGTAGATGAAAATGAGTGATAATGAACACTTAATGGTAAATGATATTCTCCCAAACCCCTTGAGACTCAATAAAGCTGTGAGACTTTATTGAGATCTCACATGTCTTCTTGAGTGAATTTGAAAAGTGATGTTGCACTGTTTTATTTGCCAACACTCATGCACGTTCACGAATACGTAATAAGTCAAGGGTCATAAGACCGCCGGCGGTCGCGAAACAATTGATTTTTAATTGTGTCTGGTTTTACGATCCTCAAGGGGTTAACAGTAAATAATCCATCATTATTTCACATTAATATTCGACAAAATACAAATTAAAGAAAATAAAACATAACTGCAGACATGATGCTTCACTTTCCTGCCAAGAAGTCCGTAGGAAGAGTTATAAGCTGCGCTTAGTTTTATGTCTGTGTTATATATTTTTTAAATATAATGTGTTTTGGGTCTCTTAAAAGTCACTAACGACCTGAAGAATGCCCATACATCCAACAGCATAAGCGGCGATGGGCTCTCTGCCTATCACGCTGAACACATGCTATTGTTATTTGGTGTGCCATAGAGTCAGGGGAGGTCACTCCGCAGTTTAGGTACGTTCGGCCGGCGCGCCTCCCAGGCATAAATATATCCATGAGTGAAAACCCTACGCTCCTGACGTCAAATCGATATCGTGTCAGCATTACTTAACGGAATATGAACGCTCGGGTCACACGACAAGTTTCAATTTCGTATGAAACTCGTTAGAGAGTGAACCTTCTGTACGGTAGTACTATTAGTTATTCTGTGGTAGAGTGTGGCAGTGCGCTGCTTTTGCGGTCCTCATTGCCTAGTCTCTGACTAATCCTTAGGGGATAACAGTCGTGAGTGTATTGTAAAGTATCATGTTGTATTAAAAAGCCCCCTCAGTTGCATGGCTACCCCCCTTCTAGATCATCTGCATAGAGTGCCCCACCATGGTATGGTCGGGCTGCGGCTCGTCGCTGCAAAGCTCGCCGCTGGACGTCAAATCCTATTCCCATATCAATCTATTCTATGGAATAGATTGATCAATATGCCAATTATATTAAATGACTGACTACCCCTCTTCCTAGATCATCTGCATAGAGTGCCCCACCTCCATGGTGTGGTCGGGCTGCGGCTCGTCGCTGCAGGGCTCGCCGCTGGACCTGCTGCCGCTGCCGCCGTCGGCGCTGCCCATGCCCCATATGGACTCCGCCATCACAGAAGACCATAGGAGGATGGTACGTAAAAAAATTGGGCCTTCCAAAAGCAGGCGATTTCTCTGGTTTTGTAGGTGTCCATGGACGGCGGTGATTGCTTTCCATCAGGTGATTCGCTTGCTTGTTTGCTTCCTTATCTATTATTGAATAAGGTTGCTGCAGGGCTCGGCGCTAAACCTGCTGCCGCTGCCCCACATAAACTCCGCCATCCCACAGATCATAGGAGGATGGTACGTAAAAAATTTGGGACTTCCAAAAGCTGGCGATTCCTCTGGTTTTGCAGGTGTCCATGGACGGCGATTGCTTTCCATCAGGTGACCTGGCTGTGTGCTTGCCTCCTTCTTCTAAAAAAACACATCTGGGTGAGATTATCACAGGACGGAGAAGACTGGCACAAAATAAAGGAGGCCTGTACTTAGCAGTGGGTGATTGCGGGCTGACATGATGATACGTTTTAGAGCGCTTTCACTGCAACGACTGCAGCGCGACTTGAAAGCGCTGCAGGCGCTATAGTACGAAGGAGACTGTCGCGCGTCTAAAACGCCTATAGTCCTATGATAGTAGGTACTACCTACTCAATGATATTATTGATGTTTATAATCATCATAACCGTGTCGCGCAGCGGTGAAAGAATACGACCACCCCTTCTCTTCTATTGGATGTCGTAAAAGGCGACTAACGGATTAAAGATTGCATATACATCCAACAGCATAGAGCGGCGATGGGCTCACCACCTGTCACGCTGAGCACGTGGGCTTATTGAAAAGTGGACTATGGCAGAGGACTGTTTTTGCGGTCCTCATTGCCTAGTCTCTGACTAGGATAATAGTCGTGATTATATGTATGTATAATCATCATCAGCATTAGGCCAGATAACAGTACATGGGAATATTGGGCCATACCATAACCCCCACCCTGGCCTAATGAGAGTTGGTGGGTCCATTAAACATGATTCTAATGATTTTCTGTTGTTATAATTTTGAATGTTATCAATTTGCTGGACATTGCTTCACAAAGAACGCAGTCAGCGTTATGACTAGAGCTGCCTACCCAAGTCCTCAATTGAAATGTCTCATGCCCAGTAATTTTACTGGATCTCTCATACCTACGTTAGAACACAGCAATGCAGCCATTTGCTGCTAGACGGCAGAATTGTTATTGCTTTGTTAAATAAAATATATTTTACATTTCGTACATAGGTTTACGAAGCTGAGCAAGAAATCGCAGCCAGAAGTAAAAAAGCTGAAAGTAAATGGTGCACGGACAAATGGCAAACAAGTTCTCAAGGTAACTCTCATGTTAACTACAGATCAACAGAATTACAGATTCGGACGCCTAGGAGAATAATGAAACATTTAAAAAAACGGCTACCTCAGGTTGGGTTCCCACTCCCTATCTAGTGGTTTTTTCCAACAATTCATTGTCTTTAATACATTTGAACGCAATAATATATCAAAATTTACGCATAAGAGAAGTTGGCGAGGAATGAGAACACGCTCGCGTGATGCAGACCCCTAGAATATTGCCAGGGATTTTCGGTGACTGCTGCTTGAACAGATTCTCTGTTTCTACCCACTCATAAACTCTTAAAGACTCGTAAAGACTGTGCTACGCGAGTAAAAGAGACTGCTACTAGTCGCGTGAGGATTGCTTTTAAATAAAGTTTAGTAATAACCACCGTAGTGTGTTATGTAAAAAAAATGTGACTGACACTTTAGATCTTCTCCGTAACCTGACGGTTCCCAGGTAATATGGCTCGGTACAGAAAAATCTTCGTTATCACGGAATAAATGCGCGTCTCTCAGCTTCGTTCAGTTATTTTTTTTGTTTTTACACCTTGTATATGAACTGAACCTCCAATCCACCAGATGGACCGTCGGTCTGGTGAAGGTCGCCTGTAGCCGCTGGATACGAGCAGCACGAGCGGTTGTAGTGGAGATCGTTAGAGGAGGCCTTTATCTAACAGTGGATATATATAATCACGTCTGTTATTCCCGAAGGGTTAGTCAGAGACCAGGCAATAAAAGCTGTCCACTGCCACAGTCCTCGTTTCACCATATCATAACTTCACATGTACTCATCTTGACAGGTGGTGTGCCCATCGCCGCTCTATGCTATGTGTGCAGTCTTTGGTCCGTTTGTTGCCTTATACGACACCCAAGGGATAGATAGGATGGGGCGGTAGTATTCTAATAAGGTGAAGGGTAAGGCCTTCCGACAGGCCGGGCACAAAAGCGGGTGTAACGCCTGAAAACTTAGCAGACAAAAATAGATGGGTCGGGCGCGAATTCCCTAAATCGCAATTCGTCACATTAATTACCAGTTTCTCACTTCGTACACATCGAAAATCATCTTAGTCTCAAAATTTTAAAATAAGTATGGATCGGGTCGGGTTTGGCGTAGATTATCCAAAACCAAATTAATAATATTTCCTATATACCTATAATTCTATTCCTACCCATAAATACTTTGATTTTTAAAAGAGGTTTCATAATTATACTGGAAAAAGTCGAAATATGAATCAAATCAATTCAGAAAATTAGGTTTTGTGTAATCCAAGTCCGACCCGACCCGATCCATACTTAATTTAAAATTTAGTCATTTTGCGACTAAGACGATTTGCGATGTGTACGAAGTGAGAAACTGGTAATTTAGATAATCAGATGAATTGCGATTTAGCAAATCCGCGCCCGACCCAAACAGATTTACACTAAAACAATATTTTTTTATTACTGTTCGTAAAATGGACTTACAGGAAAAAGGTACAAACTATAGAAATATCTATACCGAGTTTCGCTTTAAACGGATTTATCAAACTGATAAAAAATGTGTGCAAGATAAATACAGAGCTGAGCATTTCAAATGAGTTCTGAATGCTAATAAAGCTAACAGCAAGTATTTCGAACCTATTATGAGCACAGTGCCTAAAATGCAATATGCCACTGCTGCTATAATACCTAAAACGCTAATTGACTAAGAAGCAGATTGCCTAAAATGCAAGATGCCACTGCTGCTATAATACCTAAAACGCTAATTGACTAAGAAGCAGATTGCCTAAAATGTAAGATGCCACTGCTGCTATAATACCTAAAACGCTAATTGACTAAGAAGCAGACTGCCTAACCGTGAATGCCTAGACATTGCAATTGCCTAAATGTTATTTCGTCTACAAATCAGAATGCCTTACCGGCAATATATGGGTTTAAGGATTTTTTTATTGTTAAGGGATAGAAGATTTGTTTTTAGTTTAAAAAATAAATGAGTATTTTAACAATATAGTTTTTTATTATTATTTATAAAGATTTTCAATTGACGGTTGACAGCAAACATTATAGTCACGATACATGTTAGGCAATCTGCTTTTTACTTACTCAGAGACGACAATTAAGTTTTAATGACAGTTAAAATATCACTATACTTGAGAAAGTGACAGCAAGAGACTTAATTGTCATTAAAACTTAATTGACGTCTCTGAGTATGGCAGTTAGTCAATTAGCGTTTTAGGTATTACAGCAGCAGTGGCATCTTGCATTTTAGGCAATCTGCCTCTTAGTCAATTATCGTTTTAGGTATTATAGCAGCAGTGGCATCTCGCATTTTAGGCAATCTGCTTCTTAGTCAATTAGCGTTTTAGGTATAGATACCACTGCTGGCATCTTGCATTTTAGGCACTGTGCTCATAATAGTTTCGAACCTACAGGTTAAAAGCGTATATTATTTTCGCTATAAGCTTCACATTCTATATTTTAGCCAGAAAACATGTCTAAAGTCACCTCGTATACATGTTTACTCAGTACCCTTCGCCTTAATGATTCGCTACCAGCACAGCACCTTCAGATAATGATGATATTAACTTGCTCATCGTTCCCCAGCACGCGTGCTCGCCGTGTTGGAAGCGCTGGACAGGCACTGCTTCGACCGCGTCGACCCCAACAACAACTTGGACACGCTGTACAAAGAAGTGTTCGCCAATTGCACGTCGCCATCCAAAGACTCCACCATAGACAACAAGGATCCGGTGAGTTTATGATTGCTTGAATGTAGGGTGTCCATTAACACGCATTTTTTTATGCTTAATAATACAGCTCTTGACCTCGATCTCGCCTGATGGTGAGCGTAGATGAAGTCTACGGTGGAGCGAGCTGCCCCAGAAGGTGCCTGTTAACTCTCGCCTTGAAGGCATTCAGGTTATAAGATTTTGGGAACACAGACGATGGCAGAGAATTCCACTCCTTGCCAGTGCGCAACAAAAATGATGATATGAAGCGTTTAGTGCGACATAGTGGAACTTCTACTAGGTGGGGATGATATCCTTCAGTACGTCTGGAGGTTCGGTGGTAAAAGGGTGATGGTGGTATGAGCTCGAAAAGCTCACCGGCACACTCTCCGTGGTAAAGTCGGTAAAAGACACACAGGCAGGCGACACAACGCCGGTGTGCGAGGCTGGTAAGCTTGGCCTCGACAAGCGCGTCATCACCGATGAGCCTTATAGCTCTGCGTTCCACCGAGTCGAGTGCGGCCAACTGATATTTGGCAGATCCGTCCGAAAGGTGACTGCAGTATTCCATGCACGATCGGACTTGAGCCTTGTACAGGCCGAGGATCTGCTCTGGTGTGAAATACTGCCGCACCTTGTTCAGGATGCCCAACTTTTTTGCTGCAGTCTGAGCTTTGGACTCGATGGTTGAGCCGAAGTTGAGAGTTGCAGTCAACTCTGCCTAACAGCTCAAGGGTACCCTTGATTGGGATGGACGTACCACGGGATGTAGGAGTCAGATGAATTGGACTCCTTTTGGCGGAGAATAGACACGCTTGTGTTTTGGACGCGTTAAAACGGACCAGGTTGTCGTCACCCCAATTTGAGACGAGGTTTAAGGTCGTGTCTGCTCGCTCAACCATGGCCTCTCTTAGAGAGTGAATGTTTCCCTCTCTGGCTCCCGCAGCCGGAATGTATCTTTCTGCAACAGTACTGTCGTCTGCGTACCCAACTATCCCTGGCTGAAGCAGGTCGTTGATGTGAAGCAGGAAAACAGTTGCCGAAAGAACAGACCCTTGAGGAACTTCGGCGTCGATAGCCATGAAGTCAGAGGAGCAGCCGTCAATGACTACTCTGATCGACCGCTCACTCAAAAAGTCTGTGATCCAATTGCAGAAGCCAGTAGGGATGCCGTACGCGGGAAGCTTGCTTAACAGACTTTTATGCCAAACCCTGTCAAAAGCCTTAGAGATGTTTAAGGACCTTTTCCATAATTTTGCAGATTATGGAGGTTATGGCGATTGGTCTGTAGTTTGCAGGGTCGGCACGACTACCTTTCTTGGGAACAGGCTGTACATTAGCTAGCTTCCACGATTTCGGCACCACTCCCTGCTTTAGAGAGAGGCGATACAAGCGCGTCAAAATAGGAGACAACTCAGGTGCACAATTCCTCAAAACTCTACCAGGTATTCCATTTGGACCACTGGCATTATTGACGTCGAGATTTCGGAGTACTCTACGAATCTCTTTGTTGTGAATAGTGATCTTCGACATGTAAGAGTCACGGTAAGGTATGCTAGGTGGGAATTTAGAGCCCGAATCAAGACGCGAGTTACTCGCGAAGAGGGATGCAAACATGTTCGCCTTCTCTAACGCGGTGTGGGCCGATGTCCCATCTGGTTTGAGCATGGGAGGAAGTAGAGGACGGCAAAAGTTCGTTTCAATCGATTTGGACAGGGACCAAAACTGCTTGCTACCTTGTGGGTAGGTCGCCAACTTGGCCCCAATACGACCAACATGATCGAAACGTACCTTCTTTAACACCCGTTTGCAGAACTTGGCTGCATAGTTAAAGGCTCTCTTCTTTGCGTGGATACTGCCATCCCTGCGTTTGCAACCGGGAGCCTGGACCCAGGCTTGTTACGCTGCCTCCTTCCCCGCTTTAGCGTGAGCACAGTCAGCATTGAACCATGGACGGGCCCTAATGCCTATGGAGACGTCAGAGAATGGGATAAAATATTCCATTCCCTGCGTATCACGTCTGCGATTGCTCCGGCACAGACAGAAGGTTCGCTCGAAGAGAAGAGCACAGTGGCCGCCAAGAAGTGCCGCATGTCGTCCCAATCTGCCGACCCATACTTCCATACTCGTCTCGATCTCCGAAGGGTAGTGTCCAGAGGAGAGCATATATATACGGATTTCACCAGACAGTGGTCAGAAGATCCCAGCGGAGCCGAGACCGATACTGAGATCTGTCTGGATCAGTTGTCAGCAGAAGGTCTAGGCAATTGGGTGAGTGGCCATCAACATCAGGTATGCGGGTTGCTTGGTTCACCAGCTGGGAGAGGTTTTGCGATAACGCAAACTTGCGTGCCTCTCTTCCAGCATGGTCCGTTTTCTGAAACGGGAATAGCCAATCGCTATGCTGAGCGTTAAAGTCCCCCAGAAAAACAAGCTCCGCAGATGGATACCTTCGTTGGGCCAGATCAGCTGCCTTATTGAGGTGGTCAAACAACCGAGTCGTCTCCTGATCTCCGCTGTGCGACCGATAGACACCGACATAGAGAGTTTTCTCTATGCCAGTGTCTACCAGCAACTATAGTGTGGATTAACCTGAAACCTCGTAGGTGGTGAGACGAGGACAGCACACGTCATCGCTAACATACCCACAGACCCCGGCTTGCTTCTTGAACTTATGCTCAAGCGAGTAGCCAGGATACTTAAGGTAGGCTACGTCCAACGGTTTCGCTATATTCGTCTCAGTAAGAAAGAGTAAGTGTGGCTTTTCGGTCTCGAGATGGTAGTGGACCGGCTGGAGGTTTGAGTGCAGACCTCGGATGTTAGTGAGGTACACTTTTATTGGGAGGAAGTGCAGCCGTTGTACACACTTTTTAAAACTTTCTGCTTCAAATTGAGGTGAGGTGGTTTTGTTGGGGTATCAAAGGCCAGCGAGGCGCAGTTTGGTTACCAAACACGGCGCTCGTAATCTTCAAAGTACTAATGGAAAAAACTTATGTGGAGACCGCGGGGACGCCCGTGCCCCCCTGGGAATTGCCACCGGGTCCTCCCTTCCAGTCGCCAACTGGCACGGTGGAGCCATTCTAGGATTTTTCGCGAAGTGGCGGGGCAGCCTTCCGTACGTGGCTCGCGCACTACTTGGGCCCCCTACTGCCTGCGGTCGGCCAACGGCTAAAACCGTGCCACGGACCCCGCTACCCTACACGATGAGCTTTCCAGTACAAATTTGATCAGAGTCCGAGACCGGTCCTTCTGACGCTACTGCTAACCATCAAGCCCCCAAAGGCACTGGTATTCCTACTACGCTACGACGGAACACAGCAAGCTGCTTGACGTCAGACTTAAATAGGAAGGTGGTAGCGAGCCAGGCGGACCCTTTCGAACCCTACCACCGCTATGAGGGATTTTCAGCCGCCTTCACTTGACAGTGGAGACGTTGCCTGGAGTGGACCGCTAGGAGGTGAATCCCCAACCACCCCAAAATTGCATTGAATCAGCGTGGTGGGTTATCTCAATCCCCAATCTCCCTATGCAGTTTTGTCCATGTGGGAAGTCCTGTGACCAGCAGTGGAACGTTTCTAAGCTGATAATGATAATGAAGGTAAGGAAATTAAGATACGTAGGGCGATTCGTATTTTAATTTTTGATAGCGTAGTTTAATTGCAAAAGAAAGTGTTCATTGTTAGCATTGTCTCGTTCTATACTCAGAAAAAAGAACTTCTAATTATTAAACTGATTTTCTTTGGAACTATTAAATTTTGGCATGCTAGTGTCTATTTTAGTATAAAACTGGGGCACAGCTACTAACTCCGCTCAGTTAAGTAAATAATATAATGAGATTACACATACATACACATATTGTATTTGCAATATAAAATATTAATACCATCGTTGTGCACAGGAGTGGGCGTGCTCGTACGCCGCGGTGAAAGTGCTCAGCGAGTGGGCGGTGTGCGGCGCGCGCTTCGGCGAGCACCGCGCGCAGGCCGCCGCCGCGCTGCTGGACAAGCGGCAGCAGCAGCTGCTGCACCAGCACCACGAGCACCACGCCGCGGGTATCTTATCTTATCTTACACATACACTAGCCGTCAAGCGTTTGTACACGCTAACTTAGAAACACCGTCATACATCAGCTATTATGTACAGACGCCCGCACTTTAACCTACAACAAAATGTCTTCAATACATTTTGAACTTTGTCGCTAGGGTATATGGGTAATTAATTATCGTTTGGAGAAATTTGTCAGTTTTGGATGAGTTGATCTGCAGGCGTGTGTATAAAATATCTACAAGTTATATTTAAAAGACCTATCGTTCTTTATTAACCTTTCTATTAGTGAACACCGCGTAAAAATCCATGACGTAGTTCAGAAGTAGAAAGCCGTGCCAGATACAGGAAAACGGCAACTTTACTTAACTGAGATAATAGTCTCCAAAGGTTTAGTCAGAGATTTAGGCAATGAATGAAGACCGCAAAAGCATTCCACTGCTACTGTCAACATTTCTCCAAATACCAACTGCATATGTGTTTAGCGTGGTAAATGGTGGGCCCATCGCGCTTTGTGCTTTGATACCTTCAGTTGAGATTAAGTTAAACCTCCCTCTGTAGAAAAAAAAGGAAACCGTTGGTTAGGTGTTCATCTCAATGTATTCTGCAGGTTCCGACGACAAGGAGTCGGTGAGCTCCGGCGCCGGCCTTTACAACGGGCCGCCCATCTTCCAAAACCTCTTGCTGCGATTCTTGGACAATGACGCACCTGTACTAGGTAAAAACATTAATTCATTAACGTCTGTTCATAAGCGTGTCGCATAGCGGTGAAAGAATACTACTACCCCCTGTCTTCCATTGGGTGTCGTAAAAGGCGACTTACGGACTTAATACTGCACATATGTACATCCAACAGCATAGAGCGGCGATGGGCTCACCACCACACGCTATTTGGTGAAAAGCGGACTATGGTAGAGGACTACTTTTGCTGTCCTCATTGCCTAGTCTCTGACTAACCCTTCAGGGATAATAGTCGTGACTTTATGTATGTATGTTCCTAAGCAGATACATACTTCTGGCATATTCGTACGTGACAGTCCCATGATCTGCGCACGCCGGGGGAGGTGTGACATCTGCACACAACAGCTGACGTTCCTCCTACGCGGCCCCGCCGCCCGCGCTTTTCTTTCCCGCCCCCGCAAGTCTCTCGTCTCGCAGACCATGTAGGACAGTCACATATTAATTTGCCAGCGTATAATAAATAAATAAATAAAACTTTCCTACACTCACACCAATTATCTAGCCCAAGAGAAGCTGCGAAGAAACTCGTTAAATGGTTACTAGAGAACGGATAAACATCTTATTATACAAAGAAAACATCCAGACCTGAGACAATTTAGAAAAACAATAATTTCTAAATTAATCCGACCGGGGATCGAACCCGGGACCTCAGAGATGGCGACACCATGAAAACCGGTGTACAAACCACTCGACCAAGGAGGTCGTCCTATAACTATAGGTTGACCAGTTAAATGAGTCCTCGCCGGCGCGGGGTATGACGACTGTTTCAGACAACCCATGGACCTATCAGGTCACCGGACATGAGTTGCCCGAAGCTGCTACGTTACGCATCGTTAATGTCTTAACTAAAACCTTATATTCTAAGTACTTACCGGTGGTCCGGTGTTCAGCTCGTCTCGCGACCCAAGGAGGAGGAAGGAGTCCTCCGATGGCTTTTTACAAAGGGTCACCATGATTTTATTCGATTTCACTATTTTTGTAACGAACTATTCACAAACGCGCGAGAGTTTTCTCTACTAACGCGGGCGCGAATCCTGAACCTCACAACGCGCGCACAATACTCGCGGTTGTTTTCAGCTATTTAACAAGGTCTGGCGCTGTCCCTTAGTAAAACGATAAGAAATAGTATATAATAGTTCGCTTTTTCTATATGAGTTTTTCCATCCTTTATGGTAGGCAAAGGGACCACGAGCATACTGATTGGTTTTCAACAACGAGAAAGGGGACCGTGAGAGGTGCGGGCAGCCCGCCCGCACCCCGTTCTCGTCTTGCCCCCGCACCCCTGTGCCCCGCGGGCGATTACTCATTTACGGCTGGTTTCAATAACCTATCTATCTGTTGTTGTGCCTACCAGAGTTAGAAATTTGACTTAAGCTCGTTACAAATTGTGTCAAATATCTAACTCTGGTAGGCACAACAACAGATAGACAGGTTATTGAAACCGGCCGTTCGATCAACCTATAACAATATTTGTCTGTAAAATTAGCAACTCGATTTTAGCAATAAACCCGACTTCCCCATACTATATTTAAGATTTCTCTCCTGTGTATGATACAATAGTGTTTTTCTATCTATTTTGCACGACGTAAAATAGTGTGTTACTGCTCTTTTGTCGCAGATGAAAGTCCGAACGCTCCGCCGGGCAACAAGCAGCAGTTCGCCAACTTGGTGCACCTCTTCGGTGAACTGATACGGCGGGACGTGTTCTCACACGACGCGTACATGTGTACGCTGATATCTAGAGGTATGTTCGTCCCGTTGTATTTTTTTGTCCCATTTTTCTCTACACCTAATTAAAGACGTTCTGAATGGGTATTTTTTGAGAATTTAAATTTTTGAGATGATGATTTGTTGATGTATAACCAAACCCTAAATCGTTGATTTTAAGCTGTATTTACTTTATTTATTTATTTACAGTTCTCGGAAAAGTATTTTAAAAATTACAAACACTTATTTTATACTTCTTACAATATTTTTTTTTTCGAAAAAGCATGTTTAATCGAATAAAAAACATATTTTTCTTCATTAATTACAAATTTCGCGCGGAAAACGGTAGGTCACGAGACATTTTACCCTGTGACGTCGCAGTTCAATAAACAAACCTGACAAATTGTTTTTATTTATTTTGTATAATGTGACGTCACACTAAGCTCAATCATGGACGCCCGTGTTTCGGGTCTTGTAATTCACAGATAAAAAATATATAAAAATATTTTGTAAAAATAAAATATTTTCAAATTATCTATATATTGTTAAATTATAAACTACCATTATCCTACATATTTTATTGTTACAACTGACAAATAGCCAATTATTACTTAATTCGTCTGTTTATGTGTGTTTTTTTTTTATTGATAGGCGATTTAATATCACCCACGGAGCCAACCTCGACCGGCAGTGTGGGCGGCGGGCACACGGTGGCGCCCCCGGCCAACAGCTCTGGAACTAACCATAACATGGACGACGACATATTCGCCGGCATTGATCTCAAACCTCCCAAAATGGAGGTAAGCGGTATTTGAAGGATTGGTTTTGTCATTATGTTAAAATACTTAACTACCCCATACTCAAAAATACAATACTTGAAAAAAATACTGCTTTGGATGGGTTTTAGAGTCGCAACTTCCAATGAAGCTGCTGTACATCCCTGTCGAATGTTGTTTCTTAAGTATTTAGACAACGTTGTTCCAGCAAAACTTATACAATTCAACTTGAATTTCTCTCATTCGTCATAAATTCTAATTTCTAACTATGAATTGAAAGAGCTGTTTCCTTAATTGCACAGGTCGTAAGTTTGAGTCGCATCTGAGCCAAACGATTTTTACATTTTATATAATTTTCGATAAAAGTAGTAGTTAACAAAATTGTTAAGGACCTCTCGCTTTAAAGGATTATCTTGCGTTTAAGATACAAGGTTGTTGCAAGGATTAATGAGATGATTGTTATGTTGTTTGTGTAGGAAAACGTGCGAATGGATTTGGACGATTCGAAGATAGACGACGACTTAGATAAGCTGTTGCAACATATCAAAGTGGACCAACAGAACTCGATGGACGCCCCGGACAGCCCTAAGGATCCCGGGGAGCCGTCACACGGGTAAGGCAAAAGTGATATATTTTTTGAAGCCGCTACATACAGCCCCTGTGTTAGCGGCTCACAATAGTAGATTATTATAGTCTGTTCATTTTAGCTTGATACTTATGGCAGGTGTCAAATTGTCATGCCTAGGGTTGCGCCATTACAGACGTAATTAAATCAAATGATAATTGAAGTTATAAATTGAATATCATTATCTGTCGTTAATCGTTTTTTGCTTCAAATTATTATTTAGGATGCTATTTAGACCACTTAATTTTTGAAATATATAATAATAATATGTAAATAAAATTCGTGAATAGATTTTGAATGTTTTAATAATTAACAAATTCTTAATTATGTATTGGTGTACAACCTAAATCATCACTGTAGTTACTAGAGTGAGTATGAGTATGAGTGACTATGAGTGAGAGTACCTTGTGAATAGTACGAATAAATATGGTAACGTACGAGTATAGCTGCACTATCAAAATCGTCTATTTTTGTAACATTCCTTTTTTTGTTAGGTGTCGATAATTTATTTTCTTCAGTGGTTGCCGTACTCGTAAATGCATCATCAAATACGATGATTTTTTCGAGATGCGAGACACGCCCTATACCAAGAGCATCCATAACGCGATCAACCACTTGCTTTAGGGTAGTAGAGGACCTTTGTTTGGGCTCTCACGCTCGAAATAATTTCGCAAGCGTACTACAAACTCACGACTTTCGCTGTTCAAAACAGTCTTTTTTAACCTTTTAGGCATTGTATCAGTAAAAACAACAAACTTTACGAACAGTTATAACAGAACAAAACTTTACAAACCAATAAAAATAACAAATAATACGTCAAATTAGCAAACTTAACAAACAATTACAACTAAACAAAACTTAACAAACGAAAAAAATAGCAAATACTACAATAGGAAAACTGAAAATACGTTACGCATACAAGACTTTGGCACTTGTATCAAAACAAGACGGCTCCCACCCCCAACTAAACCGTCACAGACGCAGTAATGCGAAGTTTATTTACAATTAAAATAAAACAAAGTGAACATCGAAATGCGACCGCAATCATCGATTTAAATTGAGCCCAATGATGTGTTGTTCCTTTCTAATGTGCCAATTCAATAACTTTTAAAGATTTTCATTCCTCATACTCGGAAAATAGGTCTAAAGTTGCATGAGGAGCGGGTGGAAAGTAGTACTATCGATGTCGTAAAAGGCGACTAACGGACTTAAGACTGCACAACAGCAAAGAGCGGCGATGTTCTCATCAATATAATACTACCAACCCCTCTCTACTCTTCGTTGTCGTAAAAGGCGACTAACGGACTAAAGACTGCTCATACAACCAACAGCATAGAGCGGCGATGGGCTCATCAATATAATACTACCAACCTCTCTCTTCTTTTTGGTGTCGCAAAAGGCGACTAACGGACTAAAAACTGCACATACGACCAACAGCATAGAGCGGCGTTGGGCACATCAATATAATACTACCAACACCTCTCTTCTCTTCCCTAACAATGTACTATTTTAACTTCAACATAATCGTCATCTAAACTCAAGATAAATAAGTAAGACTAACAAATCAATTAATATAGCTAGAATACTGTTACATTTGAGATTTTTTCCCTTTTGGGGGAAAAGGAAGAAAATCCCAAATGCAAGCTTCAGTGGGTTGTTATCAAATAAAACCATAAAATGTTCAACAGCTAGGCAGTATATTGTAAAAGAACACACACAAATATTTTGTCCAACAACAATAAAATAAAATTATAAATTTTATTTCATTCTTATTATTTAAAAGAGGGGGGTTAGTCACAATTTTGTCTTATATTATGTTAGGTACCAAATCATCTACGTTACACTTTTTAATTTATTTAGCCGAAAATAACAAAAAAAACTATCAGTCGAAATTGACCCTAGGGTCAATCTCAAATGAAAGTTCAACAAACTTCTATTAATTTTTCCAACTATAATTTACTGTTTAAAGTAATCTAAACCTTATTCCAAAGCTATATCACCCCCTAAAACACACTAAAATCCTAAGAGTCAAAAGTGACCAAGCGGGTCGGTGATAATTTTAATTTAAAATAAATTTTATAATACTGTTCCTACTACTGCCTAACCAGCCAGCTAATATCTCAGTCGTACGAGCTATGGTCGTGGGTGGGGGTCGGGATAAAGCCAATACCGTTCGGAGTATGAAGTTGAAATTAAAATTAAATTACTCCGTCTATAAAAATATTAAATTAAATGTTTTAAACCGTTTAACCGTATCAAAACTCTCACACGTTTAAAGCCGATACACTAGAGAACCGTGGGGTTATACCGATATAAAATTAATAATTTTGGGCGCCAGGGTCTGGATGTAGACCCGAATCTGGAGACGATGTCACCATACAACTTCACACAGGTCGAACTCGCAGATCCTCAAATGTTTCACAACTTCACCAACGCTTGGTGTAGTTGAATATAAAAGAAAATACTACGTTAAGGTTTCGAAACCCTAATGTAAAAATATGTTCCTGAATAAAGAACGATTAAACCCAGAGTAGGGGTACAAAAACCGTCAACGCCTGTGCGGCGACAGCTCGCTGGTAGCAGGTGGCCGCTGGTGCCCCGAAGAGGCAGGTCTCGCGTCCAGGCTTTAGGGCCCAGCTCTAAATCCTGGCGGCGAGACGGGCCTCTCGAAGCATCTGAAATTATCAACACGGGGCCTAATTCTAACACTGCACGCCTAGTTCAGATCTGTTACATAAATTAGGGTCCCGCAGTCTGCTATCTGTGTATCTGGGGCTGCAACCTATCATAACCAGGGACTCGCAGCGCCGTTGTTTCACATTTAACTAGTACCCAAGGCACTACACGGCTACGATATTCCAATAAACATAACTAAACAATGCCAGACTACTGTTGGATGGGGCAATATCCACTTAATAAAGGGGTTTGACACGTCTGCCACATGGCCAAGAGCCTTGCGTCGCCTGGCGACAAGGCAGGATTCAGACACCATGAAATATCGATTTGCTTTCCTAGGATGACGGCTTATTATATTTAAACAATGCTATTGAGATACTTACGCGTTGGGATATCCTATATTTACGCGTGGCTGCCAGCGGCGTCACGACCGGTTGGTTGTGGCACGGATTCCTGTAAATAAACCACACACTTGTTGACTATATTCTCAAGCTAATGACGCCTCAAATCCACTACATTATTACGACCTCAGATTAAAACAAAAGGTGACTACGACTCATGCCTACCTGAGTGCATTGATCTCAACTCATCGCACCACGTCACGCCAGAGATTGAAATCGTTTCGGCGTCGCAACTCGGCAGCTTTCCTTTCGCCGGAAACACTTATAAATCGAAGGCCAGCTTATGATTTCTACTCCCATTGTCGGGTAATTCATAAGAAATTGTTCTTTTAGAATTTTCCTTCAAACTAACAAAACGTCAAATATGACGTCTGTCACAACTCGCCCTCTGCTTACAGAATTTGCCAACAATAACAACACAAGACCTAAAAAAAAAAATTAACGTTTAACAATGTGAAATGCATTTTTCTTTAATTTAAAATTATTTTTTGTGATATTTAACTCACTAATTACCCTGTCTTAATATTAAGGAGTAGTAGTTTCCTTTCTGGTAACCCCTACGGGCAGAGACAATATCCATATAAAAAATATTACTCCCGTTCGAATGTTCTAGATAAAAGTCCTTATAGAAAAAAATAGTTCTATTTCCGGATTTGCTTGAATTAAATTTAATTATTGAAAGTAATTATTATACATATTAATTTATCATGTAATTTTTTATTAGAACTGTTTCGGCTATTTTTAAAATTGAATCTTTTATGTGAAACTAGAAGCTGACAGGCACTTCGCCCCGCTACCGCTAGGCGTCGCTACGGTGGCTGTCATTTTGTCTATGGTGTTATGTCAAATACAAAACGTAAACACGGAATTACGTATATCTCTTTAGATTTAAGTTTAAGTCTTACTAAAACTGATTTAGAAATATGTTTTAATTGAAAATGCAAGAAAAGTGTGTCTTGTAATGTGTCAGCCAAGGCTCCATGTCTTTAATGTGAAGAAAAATGGATTTAATTCAAACAAGCTACACGGACTAATGTTTTTGGACATTTGATCATTCTAAAGCAATGATTTCAGGTAAGTACTATTCAACCATTGCGAACTTCTTTTGTAGATTAGTAAAGGCAGACAGGGCCCTGAATTTACAACGTAACAATAAATACAAAATTAAAGTCAATCGATTGATTATTGAACTTAAATTGATTTACTATCCCAACACAAGTATTTTTTTGTATTGGAATGACCTTGTGAAGGGGTACGTTTTTTTATTGTAATGTTTAAAAATTGTGTTAAATATGTGTTATGTGAGTTTATTCGGATAAAACCTAATCTAACGTATAATAAATAGTCACAAAAAGTAACTGTAGTATGTTAAGTGATGGATTATAAAAAATAATATTATTTAAATGTTGTCAAATAATTTCATACGCTTTTACAAAGTCACGTCGTTGTTTTGATGACACCTGTCATAAGTATCAAGCTAAAATGAACAGACTATAACCAAGGGGATAATAAAGCAGTGTCTTCTGTCGCGGGTGACGATTTAAATCGCGAGCGTAACGAAGGACTCGAGGTTTACTCCCGAGCGTAGCGTGGGTGTTAAAAACTTAAAGGATTTAAGACGAGTCCTGAGTATAGCGAGGGATTTAAGTTCACCCAAGACTAAGACAACTTTATCACTGAGGAAAATACTCTAAATTTCGTACCATTTGCGAAAAAATTAACAAAATAATAATATGAGATAAGTATTTATTAAAAATAATGACAGTTAAAAGTAAAAGTTAACATTCGAAACATTGGTCCAATTATTGATAGAGAGTTACATTTTTGTTTTGTACATTTATTGTTGATGAGTTGATTTGTAATATTTTTTTTTTTACAAAAAGATGTATAATGCTTTATATACAAAGTCAATGGGTGTAAACACAGATGTAGTACAGTATAAATTTCGGTAAGTATTCCAAATTTAAATCACATTCTCCCCCTAGAGGATGAATGAAATTCAGTACAATTTTCTTTCCCTGTTTTTAACAGATTAAAATGACTATTGTTATGTTCGCTTTTTGTGGCATAGAATGTCACTTTTTTGAGCAAGTGGTACGAAAAAGAATATTACCTACCCCTCTCTTCCCTAGGGTGTCGTAAAAGGTAACTATCAGAATAATGACTACACATACATCCAACTCTACACTATCATGCTGTGCACATGTGCAGTTGTAATTTGGTGAAATGTGGAGTGGAGCAGTCCACTGCCAGTGTTCTGCTTCTGCGGTCCTCATTACCTAGTTGTGGTTTCTTGCGCCCGTTCTTTACCACAGTTAAAAAATGACGTCCTGAATGAGTGGTAGGTTAATAAAGTAATTATTAATTGAGTTTATTGAATAAATATATTCTTAGTCTCTCATTTACCCTTTGGGGATAATAGTCTTGAATCTGTGTTTGTGTTTTTATTATTGCTTGGCAAAGGGAGTCTTTCTGTATTTTTTTTAGAGAATATTTTTTCTTTTTTACACTCTCCATCCGCAATGGGCCAGTGTGGTGAATTACGGCTCAATATCTCCATGTAAAGTTGTCTATGTGGAAAGGTGTGCCCAGAACTGGGACGTTTATAAACTAATGATGATGATGATTTTTTTACAGGGTAAATTCACCAATGATGGTTCCGAGTGGGATGAGCATTCCTGGCATTCCGTCCATGGCTATGGGGCCAATGTCTGTACCAGGTAATTGATTACTTCTTTAATAAGTCACGTTGTTTGTAAGATACCATTTTATTTGTATTTATGAGACAATGCATGATTCATAAATAAGTTTAATAAATAAAACTTTGGGGATAGTAGTCGTAAATCTATGTATCCATTTACGGTCGGGAAAGTTCCCGGACGACCACTTTTCGTCGATATTATAAAACTCATTAAATGGTTACTAGACACAGATCTACTTATTACACATAAAAATCACCTAGACCCGAGACAATTTAGAAAACAATTATTTTTTAATTGACCCGACCGGGGTTCGAACCCGAGGCCTCAGAGATGGCGACAGCATGAAAACCGGTGTACAAACCACTCGACCAAGGAGGTCGTCATTATTGACGTGCACTCCATTTCGACCGTGTGTACGATGGTAGCGTGCGCGTAGATAGTGTGCAAGCGAATGTCGCCGAAATGTGGTCGACTGGCAACTTCCTTGATTGTATGTATAGTACGCAGCCGAGATTCACGGCGTCCAGGTTGGCACGATAGATATGCCTAGCCTAATCTCAAATCTAGAACTTACTGCAAGTGTCCCATCAGCAGCCTCTGGACAGCGGAGAAGGGAGGAGCTCCTCCTATGTCGATCACGCCGCGCCACAACCACGAGCTGATTCTCTTCACGTTTTTAAACACTTGCACACGATACCACGACACAATAACTGACCAGGGGGCCCTACTTAGACCACCAAAACCACCTGGATTACGTCATAAAAAGACTATTTATATCAAACGGGAGTACGAGCTTTGTGCGCACTGTCATACGACCGTTTTGCTTGATTGCACGCGACAGACTGGGCTGGCGCCACTGCGCGCTTTTGGTTTATAACATTGTACAGTACTTCAAGATATATAATGGGCATCGGAAAACATCGAAAACTATTGTAAAAAATTTCAAAAATAAGGATAAAATGTTTTACTAGGAAAAAAATCAACCAGTCTCAGGAAGGTCGAATGGGATTCGAACCCATGACCTTTGGATTGCCGGTCCGGTATATAGTATTGTGAATGTAAAATTTCAATAATAAAGATATTTACAAAAACAATTTAAAAAAAAGTAATTTATTTTAAAAATTACTTCTGATTTCAACTTTATCGCAAACAAATAAATATCAATGTCATTTCTAAGAAAAGCAAATTAGTTACAAACCGTGCAAGCGGCGCAGCCATGCCCATTATTTACCTTGAAGTACTTTATGTATCTTCTTCAAACGTAGGCATCCGCACGACGAGCGCGGGCCCGTCTTCCGCGTGCGCGCCGCCGCCCTCCGTCTCCCGCCACTACCACTACACGATGCACTTCCCACTGCCGCCCGCGGAGCCCGAGCACACGCCGCACGACGCCAACCAGCGGCACATACTGCTGTACGGTGTGGGCCGGCAGCGGGATGAGGCCAAGCACGCTGTAAAGAAGATGACCAAAGGTATTGTTACAGACCAGCGTAGTCGAAGGACCGATTTCTACATACTGTTTTGTTCGTAACAATAGGTCACTAGAAATAGCAAAGCGGCAAAGTGGTCATTCTAGTCATACGTTTTTGTCCGTGAAAATAGGTAAATAATAACTGAACTGGATGAAGCAAAGCACTGTTAGAGACAGTCGAAGGACCGTTTTCTTACGTACCATTTTGTCCTTGAAAAAAGGTCATTACAATAGCAACTCGTCGAAATCAAGCACGCTGACAAAAAGATAGCCAATGGTACAGTACTGTTAAGGAAGAGAGTAGACGAAGCACAGTTTTAGGCGTACTATTTTGTCCATAGAAATAGGTCACTAGAAACAGTAACGCGGCGAAGTAGAGCACTCCTTTAAGGAAATTACCAAAGGTACAGTACGGTAAGGTACATTACCACTACACGATGCACTTCCCACTGCCGCCCGCGGAGCCCGAGCACACGCTGCACGACGCCAACCAGCGGCACATACTGCTGTACGGCGTGGGCCGGTAGCGGGATGAGGCCAAGCACGCTGTAAAGAAGATGACCAAAGATTCGGTACCGTTAAAAACCAGCACAGTCGAAGGACCGTTTTATACGTACTTTTTGTCCCTGAAAATAGATCACTAAAACTGAACGCGATAAAGCGAAGCACGCTGTCAAGAAGATGACTAAAAGTACTAAGGCTCTAGGCAAGATGCATAAACTCTTGTAGAATATAATGATTTTATGGGCTTGACTTATGTCCACGATATGTCTTATGCGAACTTTAAATTGGTAATTAAAAAAATAAGATCTAATTTGTGTAGAGATCCTCTAACTAAACGAATAGAGTGAGCATTCTACAAATATATGTAAACTTGTCTACCAATTTACTATTGAACATCGCTAACGAATCTACATGGAACGGTTGCCACTTGTCTAGCCAGTATGGTTATTTATTTATTGAAGGTTAGGTTGAAGTGATGTTGCAATGTTGCAAATTAGTTTTTTATTTTTCTTTCTTTAAAGTTAAGTGTTGCCGTAGTGTTCCACAGAGCACGACAAGTTAACAGGGTAGTTTATATCATTATGTTGACGAATGTATTTAAATAATAATAATACAATTTGAGTAATAATTTATTAAGTTAGATGTTCCGCAGTGTTCCACGGAACACGATAAGTTATTATGGTTGTTCATATCATTCATTATGTTGACAAGTGTATTTAAATATAATAATACAATTTGGGTAATAATTTAATCCATTTAGTTGCGCAATCTCTATTTATCGTGCTGAATAAGGGCAAAACTATAGACTATGGAGTGCCTCAGGGCAGTGTTATAGGGCCTACCCTGTTCCTGGTCTACCTAAATGATCTTTGCAAACAAAAAATTGGAAATGCCCAAATTTTCTCATACGCAGATGACACTGCAGTGGTATTCTCTAACACAACTTGGGATGCCGTCAAGGCTGACACGGAGGCTGGGCTGGCGGTAATTGCGAAATGGCTTAGAAATAACTTGCTCACACTAAATACACAAAAAACCAATTATGTTACTTTCTCACTTTGTAACAGGACGCAACCAGATATAAACTTTAACTTAAAGGTACATCACTGTAGCAATACTCAATATGCTGCAGATTGTGAGTGCCCCTTAATATCTAAAGCGACCACTGTAAAATACCTTGGGGTCATGCTAGACTACAGACTCTCTTGGCAACCCCATGTTGAACTGGTTGCTTCTAGGTTGCGTAAATTAATTTGGATATTCAAAATTCTTCGGCATGTTGCAACAAAAACTTTAATTGATCAAATGTATATTGCTTTGGCTCAGTCAATTTCCATTTACTGCATAACAGTATGGGGCGGCGCATCTAAAACGAAACTTGTACAAGTAGAAAGAGCCCAAAGGGCCCTCCTTAAAGTATCCTATTTTAAAAAGCGAAGATTCTCAACACAAACCTCTTAACTGACACTCTCTCAATTAGAAGGCTTTTTATACTGCACATCATCCTAAATAAGCACATCAAAGTAAATTACGACCCTAACATCAGTAATAACAGAAGAAACTATAATGTTGCCAAGGTAAAACAAACACGTACGAAATTTGCCCAAACACAGTTTCAATATCTTTCATCGTATCTTTATAATAAATGTAATAAAACTTTGCAAATTTACTCATTAACACAACGTGAATGCAAGAAAAAAGTTACAGCCTGGCTAAAAACCTTAGATTATGATAAAACGGAAATTCTTTTAAAGCACCTTTTGTAAACAGGATATCTTATCTAACAGATTAGTACATACAAAACACGCACACACACTCACACACACACACACTCACCCCCACACACACACACACACTCACCCACACATTTCACACAGCCACACACACACATCCTTATATGCACACACGCACTTATTGTACCTTGTTTCATCTCTATCAATAAGCAATGTAAGAGTGAGTTAAGGAAGAGTGGCCTCTTCTGGTACAGGTGCCCCCCCTTGCACTTAATAGAAAAGGTCAACCCTTGTATTTTGTTATACTCTGTGGTTTATGATGAAATAAAGAAATTTTGTATTTGTATTTGTAATAAAACAAAGGGCAACGTATGTGATTTTGTTATATTTTTTACAGAAATCTGTAAATTATTCTCAAAGAAGTTCTCCATCGACGTGGCGGAGGGCGGCAAAATCAAGAAACACTCTCGTAGCGAGTTCAACTTCGAGTCTGTTACTCACAAATTCCAGGTACAATATTAATCAAGTTATTATAATTACCTCAAATCTTTTTATATTACAATATAAAAACAAGCTATTGGTCGGGAATACGAGCTTACTTCAGTCCTTTTACTTATCTACCAGAGTCAAATGTACTGGACTCTACCAAACGCATTGTCTATTGTAAGAAGTAGATAAAGTAATATTAGCCTCTTGCAGTCAGAAGTAACTAACAATCTTGAAATTAATAAAATATAAATAACTAGCGGCCCGCCCGCGACTTTGTCTGCGTGAACCCCCCGCCCCGTATTCGGCGACAAATTTCCAAAATATTAAAATCATACAAATTACATACCATGCAAAGGAGATTGACCATTTTTGTATGGACGTTGGACCAACAGTGCTGCCCAACATTGAATCATAGTGCATAATGTTCCTTAGACTAATACTTACTAGTGAGTAACCCAAAGCGCTTCAGAATCTATCCGAGGAGTATTGAGAAAAAAAGCTGTTGTATAGGTTTTACATTAACGAAAAATAATAACAAACGTCTTATTACGCCGTGTGCGAAGGCACTAAGTAAGATAATAATATTATATAACGTAAACGACAACGTTAAAAAAATATATCAAAAGTTGAAGCACCAAAAAGTCATAAGATAAGTTTTTAGGTACAATATAACCCTGTGGATGATTTTTTTTAATATCTTCATGTAAGGAAAGAAATAAAAGTAATCCCATGCTTGGGCAGCATTTGGTCCAAATTAGTCAATCTGCTTTTGGCTGTTGCGCCCTTTAAACAGAGGCGCTGTTGGGGGTTATCATTACATATTATAAAGTAAAGTGGCTGTTTTCCTGTGTCTGTGGCTCCCGCTTTATTCTTCTAAACCACGCAATAGATTTTAATGCGGTTTCCACTAATAGAAAGAGCGATAACTGAGGATGGTTTATGTTTATAATTCGTTGGTATGTGGCGGCGCCACCTACCTGCATAACGCCGCACATAGTTCGACACGAAGCAAACACCGTGTCAACAGATGGCGCCACAAAAGCCAACCCAACGACATCTCCATACTACGACAGTAAATAGTATGGGAAGCCTGCATCACGCTAACGAAGAAATCACCATCTCCGCTATTATAACACCTCCAACTAACATCCGTTGGACCTCGGTCGCTGAGCTATACCACCCAGCTTGGAGGAAGATCTTCCCTTTGTCTTCCCTACAGTTCTGTAGACTGTAGTAGTACTGTAGATGTCGTTGGGTTGGCTTTTGTGGCGCCATCTGTTGACACGGTGTTTGCTTCGTGTCAAACTATGTGCGGCATAATGCAGGTAGGTGGCGCCGCCACAGGTATTTTGGTCAAAATGGCTGAAGTATGACGGTGTTTTTAAGTTAGCGTGGACGAAAGCGCGGGCGGGACGCTAGTCTTATGAAACTGCGGCAACTGTACCTCACAATCAAAAATAGTCTTTCACTCGTGCACCATTTGACAGTAACGTTCATTCTGCGCACAGGCAATGTCGATGTACGAGCAAGGCGCGGTGTCGTGGGCGGTGGGCGGCGCGGTGTGCGAGTCTCTCGCGGCGTATGCGATCGGCGCCACCACTTACCTGCCGCAGCCGGAGCACGTGGCGTTTGCGTTGGACCTCATGGAGATCGCACTCAACGTGCACGGACTCATCGAGACCTGCATACAGGTTAGGGTAGGGTGCCTTTGAAGCCTGCGTTGGCGAAGTACCGTTGTCGGTGTACTTTTTTTTGTCTTAAGTAATGAATTGATTCGTGCGGTTTAGACATTTACGTCCGAAATTAATAACCCTGTTGTTTTGCCTACGAAACTAAAAGTTTTTACTCGCTACCATACCACCCGTAACATTTCAAGTGCAGCCGCGATAGAATTGATATTGTGTTTAGTGGCGCAGCGTTCTAAGTGTTAAGGAAAAGCATTATGCCTTCGTAACATCAAGGAATGGACCCGTATCAAAACCATGAAACAATTATCCAGACTAGCTCTGGATCAGTCGGACTAGCTCAGTAATGAATAGGCACTCTAAGAAGAAGGTAGGTATTTAGGTAATAAATTAAATGTTAAGCATTCTTTATTCCTCTTTACCTTTATCTGTAGATACTCAAAGAGCTATCGGAGGTGGAGGGCGCGCTGATAACGCGCGGCGCGGCGAGCACCGGACTGGCGGCGCCGCGCGCGTACACATCAGCGTTGGCTCTGTACACCGTCGGCGCTTTGCGGAGATACCATTCCTGTCTGCTGCGTGAGTTGTTTCACCCTATTTCTCATTTATTTATTCACAAAAAACCATATGACCTTTATAGTTTAAATGCTAGGTTATAAATGAAAAAAAAAATACAAAAACACAAATGAAACATACCAAATGTAAAAGAAAAGAATGAAATTAAAAATGTGACAAGTACAACTTACATATTATATTTTGACCCTTTATAATCTTTTAAACTTATGCGTTCCATTATGTACACATTTTTAAACAGGATTTAACGCAAACCTACTCAGTCACACGCTACGCATACCTTTTTTACTCGACGTTTCGACCGAGTTGCACCGGCCGTGGTCACGGGCTGACCACGTTATGCCTTTACTAAGTAGTTTTGCGTTAAATCCTTTTTAAATATGTGTCTTTATAACCTCTCGTCACGTTTGTTCAAACACCTCTTGGAGGCGTGCTGCCAAAGAGTGCTTGCCCTTCTCTATCTTCCTTGTTATACCCTAACGGAATCTAGAAAGTAGAACAAGGATATTTGTCAAAGAACAAATGAAATCACCAGGGACAGTTACAAGTTACGTGACAGGTTTGAGACGATAAGGCAGTCCAATGGCGAATTTCTGCCGTCCTATGTTGGGGGGTTGGCTGGGTCATTCTGCAGCTGAGAAAGCAAGTTTATTTGCCTCTCTGTTTGCGAGCAACTCGCGTCTAGACACCGGCTCTCAACAACCACCAAACTTACCTCGCTGTGATTCTTCGATGCCGGAGATCGCAATCCACAATAAAGAGGTCCGTAGAGCCCTACTTAGTCTGGACGTGAACAAGGCCAATGGTCCTGATGGCATACCAGCAAGGGTACTGAGGTATTGTGCGCCTGAGTTGTCTCCTGTGCTAACACGCTTGTATCGCCTCTCTCTCGAGGCAAAAACCGTACCTAAATGCTGGAAGCTTGCTAATGTGCAGCCAGTACGCAAAAAAGGAAGTCGTGCCGACCCATGCAACTACCGACCGATCGCCATCACTTCCATACTCTGTAAGGTCATGGAAAGAGTTTTAAACTGTAAGTTGCTCTCATACCTAGAAGTTAATGACCTCCTCAGTGACCGTCAATATGGGTTTCGCCGAAGACGATCGACTGGGGATCTTCTAGTTTATCTGACGCACTACTGGGGTGAGGCCCTCGAGATGCACGGCGAAGCACTCGCCGTATCACTTGACATCTCGAAGGCTTTTGACAGGGTCTGGCACGCAAGTCTACTGCACAAGCTTCCTGCGTATGGTATCCCCGCTGACTTTTGTAGTTGGATAGCTGATTTCCTGACGGAACGGTCGATCAGAGTAGTCATCGATGGCTGCTCCTCTGACTCAGTGGCTATTGATGCCGGAGTTCCTCAGGGTTCTGTTCTCTCTGCGACGCTTTTCCTGTTGCACCGGGAATTGTTGGGTATGCAGATGACAGTACTGTCGTAGAGAGATTCCTTTCGGATGCAAGAGCTAGTGGTGATGACGTGATGTTGATGAGAGAGGCGATGGTTGAGCGAACGAACCAGACGTTAATCCACGTTTGCCAGTGGGGTGACAGTAACCTGGTAAATTTCAACGCCACCAAAACGCAGGCGTGTTTATTCACCGCTAAAAGGAGTTCCTTTAACCTGACTCCTACTTTTCGGGGTGCATCTGTGCCTGTTACCGATAGTCTCGTCCCTCTGGGCATGGAGTTGTCATCAGACCTCAACTTCGGCACCAGCATCGTGTCGAAGGCTCAAACTGCAGCTAAAAAGCTGATCGTCTTAAATAGGGTCAAGCGATATTTCATGCCGGGACAGCTTTTAACTCTCTATAAAGCTCAAGTCCGATCTTGCATGGAATATTGCACGGCTCACCTGTAGGACGGCTCAGCTAAATACTAACTAGCTGCACTGGACACGATTCAACGCAGAGCTGAGAGGCTAATTGGCGACAAAGAACTGGTGAAGAGCAAGTTTCACACCCTAACTCACCGCTGCAAAGTTGCCTGTCTGTCGGTCTTTTACAGACTGTACTTCGGAAAGTGTGCTCTGGAGCTGCATGAGCTCATACCGCCATCCCCCTTCTTCCATCGGACATCCAGACGCACTGCGGGCTACCACCCAATTCCAATTAATTATTTAAATTAAATTATATGACAAAAGAGGAAAACTCTTGCGAAATGTTTGTTAATAAAATGAAATTAAATGAATGTAAAAATAGCTTTAGCAAAAGCCCATGTAATTCATTAAATTTAAAAAATGTACAATCTTTAAACATTGTCCACCAGAACATCCAAGGAATGATGGGCAAAGATTTGGAGATTGAATTGTTCATGAACTGTAATAAAATTGATATTCTTTGCATAACAGAACACTGGCTTAAAGACCATCAGTTCATGTTCAATTTTAAGAATCATTTGGTAGGAAGTTCGTTCAGTCGAGGAAATGCAATACATGGTGGCTCCTTAATTATTGTTAGTAAAAAGTTTAAATTAAAGGAACGCAAAGACATAGTGAGCCTCTCGGTTGAGCGAACAATAGAAATAGCTTGTGTGGAGTTGGAGCAGTTTGTTGTATTAAGTGTGTACAGACCTCCTTCAGCATCATATGATTTTTTCGAAAAAGTTATGGATGAGGCATTACATAAAGTCCGTAATGTAGGTAAAACAATAATTGTTTGCGGGGATTTTAATATTAATTTGTTAGAAAATTCCATGATGTCAACTAAAATTAAAAACCTATTTCTATCATACAACTTGAATCATTTATTTTTGGAGCCGACAAGAATAACTGCCACTTCGGCCACCTGTATTGATAACATATATACAAATGTAAAACCACTGGCTAAGCAAATTATTAATAACCTGGACTCTGATCATTGTGGCCAAATGGTCAGCTTTCCGCACCAGCGTGACGAAAAAGTATATCACTGTTGTACCAAAAACTGCAGGTCGGCTGGAACGCTTTAAAAGCAATCTAGATACAAAATTAAATTATTTAGAATACAATGACAACCCTAATGTCTTTTATAATAATTTTTTTAACATTTATTGTTCAGAATTTAATAAAACTTTTATTCCAAAAAAGATCTCAGTTAGTGGTACTGTAACTTTTAATGAATGGGCTACAATTGGTATTCACAGAAGTAGGAAACGCCTCTATGAACTTTATGGTGAACGCAACTATAACACCAGCGATGACTTCAAATTATATGTTAAAAATTATTCAAAGTTATTCAAAAGAGTATCTCGATTAGCCAAGGCAAACTATCTGAGTTCTAAGATTAACCGCCGTACTCAGAGACGTCAATTAAGTTTAATGACAATTAAATGTCTTTCCTTCTCTATTTATCACTATACATACGAAAGTGACAGCAAGAGACTTAATTGTCATTAAAACTTAATTGACGTCTCTGAGTACGGCGGTAAGAATAGTAATGACAAAATAAAAATGACATGGAATATTATAAATAGTGAAACAGGAAAGGTCAAAAGTCGTAATAATGAGTACAATTTAAATTGTGATAATAAAACCTTGACTTCTGATGCTGATGTTGCTGCAGCATTTGAGAGGTTTTTTACTGACATTCCAGTTTCAACTACAAAAGCCTTGATTTCCTCCCCCACTGTAGCTGAATCTGTTTTGAAGGAGAATGTTAAAGATTGTGAAAATAATTTCAGTTTTCAAAAAATTTGTGTTATACTCGTAGATATAATAAAAACATTTAACACTCTCAATAAAAAGAAAACTGCTGATCTGTGGGGTAATTCCGTGGACGTCGCTAAATCTGTAATTATGACAATAGCTCCAGTTTTAGCTTGCATATTTAATGAATGCATTGACTGTGGTGTTTTTCCTGACCTCATGAAATATAGTAAAATAATTCCATTATTTAAATCAGGTAGCACTTCTGACCAGGGACCGGAAAACCCCTTTTTTTGGTTAAGCCGATTGTTAGGGAAACCCCATCAAAAGCTTACCGAACGATAGGGTTTCCCTATTGATAGGGTTAGTCTTTCGTAGCGGTAACTTTTTTGAATAAGGTTAACTGCTTCCAATGCACTTACCAAATCAAATAGGGTATTTGTAACGGTAATTTTAAGCGCTTATCAACTAATAAGGTTACCCTATTGTCTCCTATCTCGTTTTCGCGCACAGGCAGCGGGCGGCGGGTTGCGGACTGCAGTCCGCCGCTGCCGCCCGCTGTTGTCACATGAGTAAAGAAACTAAAAAAACGGAACAGAGATACAGCTTCATACAACCGCGCCGCGAGTCAACTACTACATAGGAGTGGGCGAGTCAAATCGTGTATAGTTACTGAAACGTATATTGCATCAATATCGTAAATCCGATATCGATGCGTTCTGAAACTACATATTATTATTTTGGATAACACTATATCGCGTCAGGAATGCGATATGCGTTGAGATCACTATGATAATGAAAATGAAATGAAAATGAAATGAAAATGAAATGAAAATGAAATGAAAATGAAATGAAAATGAAATGAAAATGAAATGAAAATGAAATGAAAATGAAATGAAAATGAAATGAAAATGAAATGAAAATGAAATGAAAATGAAATGAAAATGAAATGCAAATGAAATGAAAATGAAATGAAAATGAAATGAAAATGAAATGAAAATGAAATGAAATAAATAACTTATAAATAACTTTTTATTTGGAACAAAGATAGGTTACATTACAATTTGTGCTCGTAAGTGTCTGCTATAGTATAAAACTGCAGCGCAGCCACTGTAAATGAAATGAAATGAAATGAAAATGAAATGAAAATGAAATGAAAATGAAATGAAAATGAAATGAAAATGAAATGAAAATGAAATGAAAAAAACGTTATGAATGAATGAAGTTAACCAGGGTCTGATGATGGCGCTGGATGGTGGCTATAGGAACGAACCATTAAGAGGAACAAACGAAAAGTTTGATTCGTCTTAATGGGTGGACCGTTTTGATGGGTGGTGAATGGTGGTGGTTTGATGGATGTAAAAAAATATTGGATAAACGTTCAGTGAGATCAACTAAAAAGTAAAAAATAAATTAAAAGTAAAAAAACTTTATTTTAATGCGCTAAAAAGAAAAAAATAAACTTTTACTAATAAAAATCTCATAAAAGTTTGATTATTTTATTTTATTTTCTTTTGAAACCCTACTAAAATAAGTAAGAATTTTCGTATGGTAACAAGCGCACCCATTGTATTTTTTGGTACGAGTACTGATAGTCTGCACAGTATGATGGTGGTTCCTAAGACCAGCACGTGTAGTCCGGGAGAGACACTCTCTGTCAAATTGCGGTAGAAGACACTGAGAGGAGCAATGTCTCTACGCTGCTGGAGGTCCTCAAGAGAGGCTGTAACCTCAGCATCTCCAATAATGCATACTGCTCGCCTTTGCAGTTTATCAAGTGCATCGAGGAGGTATTTAGCGGAGCCGTCCCATAATAGGTAGGAACAATACTCCATACTCGATCGCACCTGAGTCTTGTACAACGATCGATACGTGTACGATCGAGTCCTGAAAATGTGTGCAGCGGAGTTGTCCCATGTGTTAACGCGTCTGTACTGTCTCTCGCTCTCTTCGGGTTGTGTGCCGGAATCTTGGAGAGAAGCTAATGTGCAACCGATCACTAAAAAAGGAGATCGGTCAGATCCGACTAATTACCGCCCTATAGCCGTAACTTCAGTGTTGTGCAAGATCGTAGAACGAATATTGAACAAACAGCTTATTCGATACCTAGAAGATCACTCCCAATTCACGATCGTCAATATGGGTTTCGGCCAAAACGATCAACGGGTGATCTTCTAGCGTACGTCACACTTCTCTGGGGTAAGGCTATTGACAAGCGTGGCGAGTCACTGGCAGTTAGCCTTGACATAGCCAAGGCTTTTGATCGGGTCTGGCACAAAGCTCTTCTCTCCAAGCTCCCGGCATACGGTTTGCCCGCTCAGTTCTGTACCTGGATTGCTAGCTTCCTGCATGACGTAGAATCCGTGTCCTTTCGGGTGGATGCGCTTCGCGGTTCATGTCAGTGAACGTTGGTGTTCCTCAAGGCTCCGTTCTATCCCCCACGCTGTTCCTTCTGCATATCAATGACATGCTTCCTCTTGGAAACATTCATTGCTATGCAGATGATAGCACAGTGCATGGGAGATATAACGGTCACCCAACGGCTGGGCGGGTAAACACCGAAATGAAGCGAGCTAATCTTGTCATTAAGCTCGATCGGGAGTTGGACCTCATTTCTAAATGGGGCTCCGATAATCTGGTGGAGTTCAATGCCAAAAAAACACAGGTGTGCGCGTTCACAACGAAAAAGTCGCCATTAATTCCCCTTCCCTCTCTTCAGGGTACATCTCTAGGCCTGCAGAGCAGTATTAACATGCTCGGTATGGATATCCGCTGCGATCTGAACCAAAAGGACGTCATCGAACCCGTGGTTAAAAATGCCTCACGTAAACTCGGTGTCCTGAACAAGGTGCGGCGATTCTTCACGCGTGATCAGTTGTGTCTATTATGCAAGACACAGGTGCGGTCTTGCGTGGAGTATTGCTCTCACCTTTGGGACGGCTCCGCAAAGTACCTTCTCGATGCCTTGGACAGATTGCAGCGCCGCGCTGTGAGCATTATCGGCAATGCAGAGGTCACTAAAACTCTCGAGCTTTTGCAATTGCGTAGAGATATTGCGTCAGTCAGCGTCTTTTACCGTTTATACCATGGCGAATGCTCTGAAGAACTCTTTGACCTCATCCCTCCTTCTCTCTTGCTCCATAGGAGTACGCGTGCTGCTCTCCGGAGTCACCAATTTACAGTCTCTAATACTCCATCACGCACAAAGAAATTTGGTGACTCAGTTCTTTGCCGCACTTCCAAAAGATGGAATAGTCCACCAGCACACGTATTCCTTCCTACCTATGACATAGGGTCTTTCAAACGAGGCGTGAAGAGGCACTTTGTGGGCCGGCAGAGTGAGGGTGACTGATGCTACGTCTCTTACGCTGCACCAGTTGTCCTCGCGCCTGGACTTCATTTCCACTTATCATCAGGTGAGGTAATTTGCCGGGCTTAGTATAAAAAAGCCAGGTTCAGTTTGGCAACCAGTTCTTGCCTTTTCACAACGATATCGGTATGCTTTGCCGCAGGATGTCTCAAGTATCGCTCATGCCCCGTACCGTCATCCGCATAACAATGAATATTGCCCAAGGACAACATGTTATTAAATATACAGAACCCTGCAGCGCTCATGCATTAACCTTGTAAAACGCGGAGGAACTACTCTCACAAAGGACACGAATCCTCCGCTCCACTAGAAAGTCTGCAACCCAGATGCACAAACGGGGCAGCTCACCGAAGGCCGGCAACTTGGAAAGAAGGGAACTCTATCGAAAGCTTTGGCGATATCAAGGCCAACTGCCAGGGATTTGCCATGCTTGTCCGTTGCTTCACCCCACGCGTGAGTAATTACGCTAGAAGATCACTCGTTAATCGCTTGCATATTCCAAAATCCTGACAAACTAATTTCCGAACTAGTCTTAAAAGTCCGGACATTTCCGGTATAATCTGGACGGATGTTAACCGTAGTCAGAGGAGGCCGGATATGACGTCAGACGGCCCTGCATGGCTGATACAGGCAAAGGAATCAAGTTCGCTACTCTTATGTTGTAAGGCTTGGAAGAACGGTCCAGTTGCCTTGGCTTAATGTCCGGACTCTTTGTCGGGACCTATTAAGTTTCCAAATAATAACGTGGTTTTTTATTTGTCTTAGACCCCTGTGGGTTGACCAGACCATAAAACTGAACAACTTTTCCCAAGAAATAGGCCAAAACACAGGATATTATTTTTACTTTCCATACAAACCTTGCTCGGTCAATAGAGACTTTAAAAGAATAAAAAAATCACATAGTATACAGGTAGGTACCTTGATAATGTACAATTGTATGATCCCAGCAACCCGCATTGGGTCAGCGTGGCGGGTTATGGCCCAATATTCCCACGTTCTATTGTCCACGTGGGAGACCTGTGCTCAGCAGTGGGACGTTAGTAAGCTGATGATGCTGTTGTTAGAGCTGCCATACGTCCATGTACATAAGGTTACCATCCATTATTCATTTATCATGTACCATGGATTTATCCGGACAAAAAATAATAATAAGATATACTTTAATTGCACACAAGAACATACACAGAAAAGAACATTTTTACAGAGACAAGTACAAAACAGGCGGCCTTATTGTTAACAAGCAATCTTTTTCAGGCAATCTTGGGTGATAAAAATATAAAAAGAAAGAATAATAAAATGTTAAATATTATTAAAATATAAAATAGGTATAAAATATGAAATAATACTAAAAAGTTAAAGATTTGTTCTTTAATTAAAAAAAATACTTTTTAAAAACAAGCTTTTATTATGTTCTTGTTGTTAAAAGATCTAAACATTTAAAAATAATAATTTAATCCTGATAAGAAAAATATCATTATAATAGGTATATAATAATTAATAAGGTACATTGCAACCTTTAGGGGCCGTCCATTAATCACGTGAGGCTCGAAAGGGGGGAAGGGGGTTCGGCAAAAATCACAAAAAATCACAAGGGGGAGGGGGGGTGTAGTAAGATATCACGTGTATTTATTTTTTCGTCAAACGCGCTATTTCTAAATTGAAAGCGGCGTGTAGTGAGACCTTGACTCGCCGTTGAAAAAAAAAACAACCTGCAACATTTCTGTCCAGACATTTTTATCATGATCCTTATTTTTTTAGAATAAAATTAGATTATACTTTATACTTACTTACCTGTATTTAAAGATAATAAATATTCTAAAAAAAATTATTTTTTTTACTAAAGTACTAAAAATAAAAAATACACGTGATATTGGGTGCGGGGCGGGGGGTTAGTCTTAAACCTTACCACGTATCACCAAGGGGGAGGGGGGGTTTAAAAAATGCTAAATAAACATCACGTGATTAATGGACGGCCCCTTAAACAGTAATTAACCATATTCGTCTACGTCACAATAATCAAATATCGTATGTACATACCTATTAGACATTTTTATTAAACCATAAAACTTTACACCTTGTATTAAATCTTTGCGTTTTTATCACATACCCAATTTTTTATAAATAAAAGCGTAAGAATTACGTTGTGATGGAACATTAAAGAACATTTAGCATTATTACACAGTCATAATTTTTTTTTCAATCACAATGTAACACTCTTTTATTTATAAAACATTGGGTATGTGATAAAAACGCAAAGTTTTAATACAAGGTATACCTATTATAATGATATTTTTCTTATCAGCATTAAATTATTATTTTTAAATTTTTAGTTATTTATATCATCAAGAACATGAATAATGCTTATTTTTAAAAAGTATTTTTTTTAACTTTTTAGTATTATTTTATATTTTAATACCTTTACATATCAATAAAAAATGGTCCACCCATTAAGACGAATTAAACTCGACGCGGTTGTGTCGCTTAATTACTGAGTTCCTATGGCCACCTTCCAGCTCCATCATCAGACTCTGGTTACCATCTAGCACCAAAGTACTCGTCAAGACGAATCAAACGAGCCCATGCTTGATGGGGTTATGTCGTTTAATTACTGAGTTCCGATGGCCATCTTCCAGCTCCATCATCAGACCCTGGTTACCATCTAGCACCAAAGTACTCGTCAAGACGAATCAACAAAAGAGCCGAGATTCGATGGGGTTTCGTCGTTTCTTAACTGAATTCCTATGACCACCTTCCAGCTCCATAATCAGACCCTGGTTACCATTGAAAGACAATCTACTCGTCAAGACGATTCAAACGAGCCCAAACTCGATGAGGTTGTGTAGTTTCATTGCAAAGTTTCTATGGCCACCTTTCAGCTCCATCATCAGATCAGCACCTTGTCATCATAATATTGCATTGTCACGCGATTTACACATGCATGCAAAATTTCAGCTCAATCAGTAACCGGGAAGTGGATAAAATTTAATTTGCTAGATTTGGTGACAAACGGTCAGGTGAAACTAAATAAAAAAGCTTGTAAAAATCTAACAAGCTGCATTGTAAGCACCGCGCGACAGGTCTTAACGTGAACTGATTGACAGGTCACACGAAAATTAACTTTAGTGCGAATAACTTATTTATGATTCGTTATTATCTGACTACGAGTAAGCGATATTTTGCAGCACGCTCGCCGCGAGGGGGCCTCTGTTGAAAGCTACACACGTAAACAGTAATGCAATAATAAGTCTAATGCATTGCACGTAGAAGCCTTAATCGCTTGTGCGCGTTAAAATCTTTTCATAGGGTTAGCTTCAACGGGGTTTTTGGACGCGGTTAGTGCTTACCCTAATTAACTGTATCAATTTGGTTATCCTTTCGATGTGGTAAGTCGACGATATGCTAACCGTATTGATAGGGTTAGTGAAAACAAGTCTATGAATTACCCAATCAAAAACCCCTTATTTGGTAAGCGGTTCCGGTCCTTGCTTCTGACCCCTCTAACTTTAGACCTATTTCTGTGCTACCCACATTTAGTAAAATTTTTGAAAAGTTAATGCTAGACCAAATGCAAATTCATTTTTATAAAAATAAACTTTTACATTGTAAACAATATGGTTTTACTAGGGGTCGCTCTACAACTGACGCCGGTGTTGAGCTTTTAATCCAAATATTTGATACCTGGGAGGAATCACAGGATGCCCTAGGGGTATTTTTTGATTTATCCAAGGCTTTTGATTGTGTTTTACATGAAACTTTGGTCAGGAAGCTTAACCACTATGGAATTAGGGATGCTTCTTTGAGCCTTCTAATCTCATACTTGAGTAACAGGATTCAAAAGGTCGACATTAACGGTAAAAGATCTCCGGGATCAGTGGTTAAAATGGGAGTTCCGCAGGGTTCAATACTTGGTCCATTCTTGTTTTTGGTTTATATTAATGACTTACCTTATTTTGTAAAAGACAGTCATGAGATAGTATTGTTTGCTGATGATACTTCACTTTTATTCAAAGTGAAACGACGACACCCAAATTATGACGATGTGAATAATGCGGTCTCAAAGATTGTTCACTGGTTTAGTGTTAATAACTTGCTATTAAACGAGGGAAAAACCAAATGTGTAAGATTTGTATTGCCTAATGTTAAGCAGGTAATAACTAGTGTACAAATTAAAGATAAGAATGTGAATCCTGTGGACACCACTGTGTTTCTAGGCATCACGTTGGATGCCAAGCTTCAGTGGGGCCCACATATAGCTAAATTGTCGAATAGACTTAGCTCTGCGGCTTATGCAGTAATGAAGATCCGTCAGTTAACTGACGTTGATACAGCTAGATTAGTTTACTTCAGTTACTTTCATAGTGTAATGTCGTACGCCATTTTACTGTGGGGAAATGCTGCCGACATTCAAACTATCTTTGTGCTGCAGAAGAGAGCTATTCGAGCAATATATAACCTACAGGCTGGTGACTCTCTCAGAGAGAGATTTAAGGATATAAGTATAATGACAGTTGCATCACAATATATTTATGAAAATCTTGTGTATGTTCATAAAAATATTGAAATGTTTTCAAAAAACAGTGATATTCACAAATTAAATACTAGAAGTAAGAACAAATTAGCAGTGCCTTTATACTAGGCTCCATAAAATAAATAATTCTTTTAAGGGTCTGTGTGTACGATTATACAACAAAGTACCAAATGATATTCAGAAATTAGATCTTGATAAGTTTAAAATCAAAATCAAAGAAAAGCTTTATAAAAAAGCTTATTATAAAGTGTCGGATTATACAGAAGACAAAACAGCTTGGGTCTGAAATGCTCCAAGTACCTACTCCAACAGCTATTTCTATTTGCCTATACATAATTTATATAGAGCACCATATTTAATTAAACTATTTACATTCAAATTCATATTTTGTATTTTGTGACCTGGTAACGACATAAAATATATATATTTTTTGTATATGTCGTTGCTTCTGTGCGCTGTGGTTTCTTGCGCCCGTTCTTTGCCACAGTTAAAAATGATGTCCTGAATGGGTGGTAGGTTAAAAAATATTTGGACGTTTCAAAGTACTTATTAATTGAGTTTATTTAATAAATATATTTTGACTATTGACTATTGACTATTGACCCTTTCTTGGTGGATATTCCTAAATGTCGCACAAAGCGCTACTCAACATCTTTTATACTGCGTACAGCAAAGGAGTGGAACTCCCTCCATGCGTCTGTGTCTCCGAGTACATATAACCCGTCCATCTTCAAAGCCAGAGTAAATAGGCACCTTCTGGGTTAGCTCGCACCATCATAGATCCTGTCTTAGCCCCTGGGCTTAATTGGGATCAAGAGCAAACCCATACCTAGTAAAAAAAAATGTATTTTCCCATCATGTTTTGAATATCTTATATAGATATTCAAACACCTTCCGCCTTTAAAAGGGTTAACACATTAGCAGAAGGTAAAATAACACCTCAACCACTCTTTTTCCTTCGACCAATCTTTCAAATTAGAGCTCACAAAAAACAACCTTAGAAGAAAACTATATAGCATTAATTATTATACCGATGCCAGTGTGCGTGGAGCAAACGTCCGCGGTGTTCGAGCAACTGTGCCGCCTAGTGAAGTGCGTGGTCAACCCCGGCGACTGCGGCTCGGCGGAGCGCTGCGTGCTGGCGCAGCTGCACGACCTGTACAAGGCGGCGGCGCACCTCTGCCACGCGCCGCACGCGGACACCTTCGCCAACGCTTACCCTAAAATCAAGTACGTAGAACTGTGCAGACGACAGGTGGGTTAATGTACTATTAACAAAATCTGCCGTATACCACCTTAAGCGCTATTTTCATTTGCATTTCTCCTGTCCCAACATCCTTTTTAAACTTTTGCTACAACATCCTTCTATTCAAGATGTTAAAAAAGGGACGTTTTGTTTGTCGTTAATTAATGAAAATAAAAGGCGGAACGGGGTATGGCCACCACATGCCAACAATTTCTTTCTTTTAAATAAAAGAAAAACTGTTTACGCCTACACCAATTATCTAAATCAAGAAAAGTATTCTATTGTAACTTGTTAATATGGTAAGATAACGAATAAATATACATAAACATAGAAAAAACACCCAGACCCGAAACCAATTTAGAAAAACAGTTTTTTCTCTAAATTGACCCGACCGGGAATTAAACCCGGGACCTCAGAGATGGCGCAACGCCAGACCCGGCGTGCTAACCACTCGACCACGGAGGTCGTCAAATAAACGGTTGGTCGTCATTGGTCAATGTTAAACAAAGGTTTTGTTGATAGTACCCGTAACTGTAAAATTGCTGTAATCGTAATGATCGCTATACCCAAATGCTGGAGCTCTGAACTCTGAATAGTTTCCACGATCCACTATTTACATACCTACATTGTGGTACAAACAGAAATGCTATACATTTTTGGGTCTATTGTCAAAGGAATTTGCCTGATGTCCTTCATTGGAGTAATTTGATACCTGGTAGGTTGACCTACTGGCGTGTGTACTGTATCTACATCAATTTTTTTCGTTTACTAATCGCACCTTTAAAAGTTTCGTGTGTCGTTTTAATTTTTTATTATAGCTATACTTTTAAACTTCCGCGTTCCATTTATGCAAAATTGATGAAAATGAAAAATGACGGCGGGTGGACTATGCCAGCGACCATACAAAAATTTTTAAACCCCCGAAAAATGTACACTCCAAACTTTGTTGCAGACAAGCTCTCTACTCGCCACTGCAGCCCACCCCGTCAAACTATCCTTACAACCCACAGTTCCTAAGTGAATTCTTCACTAACCCTCGTAAAGGTAAGACAAAATTCTTCATTGCATCAGAATCGACCTGTATTTGTAAATCATAAAACCAAATCTTTACATTACTTTATTTATGAAATCTGAAAATCCAAAAAATCTTCGTCTAAATCACATTATTGTAAATTATAAAACCAAGTATTTACATTATTGTATGTTTAAAAGCCTGTATTTTTACATTATCGTTAGCCAGAATGTTTTACTAAATATTTTTTTAACAGTGCGTGGGAACAAAATCTTCTGAGTGTAGTAATGTTTGTCCGCAGGTAAAATAGAAATAGCTTGGGCACGCCAAGTGGCAGAGTCTCCGGCCAACAGATACAGTTTCGTCTGCTCAGCGATGTTAGCCGTGTGCCGCGAGGTGGACAACGATCGGTAAGACTTTTCACTTCACCCATCCGTCAGACTGTGACATTCTTTGTCGCTGCTAATTCGTCAACATATTTTTTGTAGTAATTGATTTATTTTTTTTTATGTGGACTGTAAGTAGCGTGGCAGTAGACTGCTTTTAGCGGTCCTCGTTGCCTAGTCTCTGACCTAACCCTTTGGGGATAATAGTTGTTTGTATGTATGTATGTATAACTTTTGCTATATTTTTTTAGAAAATAATAGATAACGGATGATGTGTAGGAGCTTAACGAAATAACGTTACGAATTGTGCATTATTAGTAGATTTCACTGATTTGGTATTCCGCGCATTGCACTGGGATACTTAAAATCGATAACTGAATGAACAAATTTAATATCATTTAGATCATTAAATCAATTAGCTGTATGATTTTAATAATGACTCTGAATATACTTGGTACCGCACGAACTTCATTGAGTAGAAGGTAAATTCAAGTTAACAGCAGACTTGAGATTTCAAAGGTAATAATTTTATGGATGAATAATTGTGATTTAGTAACCGTAAAAATGGTAAAAAGGGAAAATATGCTTATAAATGCAAAGCCAAATTTGTGCCGCAGTGTGTGGATGACTAACTAATGATTAGTTTTGACTAAATATTGATGGTTCTGTGCGATTGTCGGTTTGTTTTGGTCCAGGGAAAATTGATCTGGGATACATTATACCATCGCAGTGTCAACGAACTCGGCGTCCTATGCGCCGAGATGACCGCCTGGTGTAGCGGCCTCGCTGCTGAGTGGCTAGGCGCATTAGTAGCGCTATGCGGGGCGCAGCACTACCCGCAGGCGCCGCATGCCGCGCCGCCGCCGCTCTACCCCGACCTCCTCCATCATAGAGACCTGCACGATGCGGCGGCGCACGACGCGCTCGCAGTATTTACCTGCATTCTCGTTGGTGAGTTCTTGTCGATAGCCCTCGCTCCCTTCACCCTCTGTTCTACCTCGACCCCCTCCACCACAAAGAACTATAAATAATAAATAAACTTTCCTAAACTCACACCAATTATCTAGCCCAAGAGAAGCTTCGTTATGAAACTCGTTAAATGGTTACTAGACAACGGATAAACATACTTATAATACTTAAATACATACATATTATACATATAAAACACCTAGACCCGAGACAATTTAGAAAAACAATAATTTCTAAATTGACCCGGCCGAGGATCGAACCCGGGACCTCAGAGATGGCGACACCATGAAAACCGGTGTACAAACCACTCGAACAAGGAGGTCGTCAAGCTATGAAAAGTTCACACACATAGAACAGTCGCTTACTCGGTTGTGAACTGAAGCCGCCGCACACGACGCGCTCGCAGTCTATACCTTCATCCTCATAGATCATTAGCTCACGTTCGCCATTGAGGTATTACGACTAGTGACGACACCGAGAAGCAAGTTTTTGCTGGGCGCAAGCGCCGCCGCCGCTCTACCCCGACCTCCTCCATCATAGAGACCTGCTACCCTATCGGCTAAAAATATGAATATGGACATGGGCTTCATTTGACACTTGAAGCCCATAATGTGCCCATATAAGGACAAGATATGAGCTTCAAATGTCAAATGAAGCCCATGTCCTTATCCATATTTTTTAGTCGATAGACCCGCTGCACGATGCGGCGGCGCACGATGCGCTCGCAGTCTTTACCTGTATTCTCGTTAGTCAGTATATTACCTTGCGCCGCTGCCGCCGTACTCGTAAGTCGGTACTAGTCAGTAGCCCACGTCACCCTCCCCAGAAATGAAAATGTGCACCTTATCTTGTAGCACACAAGTAACTATAATGTATTGCAACCTCAAAATGTGCGCACAATGTCGTGCCGTGTCGCTTTCCGGTGAACTGACCCTTACGCGATGCCGCTGCGCCGTCTGCGTTGCGTCGCGGAGCAATGGACGGTGTACACAATAGCATAGCATTTTTAAATGACGTTTATTAAACAGTCGAGAGCGGGGTAATATCTCGATCGCACCGCTTACAGTCACACAGTCGCCAACGCTCGGGTGACGCTAAGCTCTGCCTATGGATTATACCATTCATTTTCGACAGTATCGTCACTTACTATCAGGAGTGATGAGTTTACTACAGACAGTCAATTCAACAATATTATTTATCCTCCAGCGCGCCACTGCTTCTCGTTAGAAGATTTCGTGCGGCACGCAGCATTGCCGTCCTTAGTGAAAGCGTGCGGGGGGCCGGGCGTCACAGGCAACCCCGCCAACGCCCCCTCCCCCGACACGGGGGCGAGGCTCACCTGCCATCTGCTACTGCGACTATTCAAGACTGTCGATACACCACAACCGGGTAAGTACTGATAATCCAGTGCTTTGTGGGTGTCTCTTTCTCAAAACTAATATCTGTATTGTATGCTGTTTATATTACTGCTAGACATAGGCCGTTGTCTTTTACATCAAAGGTTAACTCAAGTTTTACTAAACTGTGTAAATAAAAACTACAAACATTTTATATTAGTAAATCATTAGCTTTTGTCTTGTACGTTTGCTAAATTACAGCGTGTGGGAGTAGTATCTAATCAATTTTATATGAATCAGTTATATATTGGTGTTTGATAAAAGAACATACTTATATTTAAATACATTTAGTCCTTCGAGTCGGATATAAAGCATATTTTGATTTTGTTTTTTTTTTTTGTTTTCCGTACAAGATATTTATTAATTTTGTCCTTCGAGCCATGATGCCATAATGAATCTTTTAATGTTTTCTTGTGTTCTGCGCAGGTTTATATACTGTATCGACGTCGCCCGGCCCCGGTGGCGGCGCTGCGGGCGTGCGGCTGTCCTGCGACCGGCATCTGCTCGCGGCGGCGCATAAGAACATCGGGGTCGGACCCGTCCTTGCCACACTGAAGGCTATACTCAGTATGTACAGCGAATTGTGTTTCTGCTTTATATTTTCTTGTGACAGTCTTTATTAAAAAGAAATTACCCAATTTTATTGACACAACACTGTCTTGATCGGTAAACGCGAACGTGCGAGGGGCCAAGAGAACTTAAAATAACAACAGCAATACTTTATTGACATAAATTAGCCTGTAACCTTTACTTAAATCAAATCTTATAATCACTGAGTTATACTATTGTTTTAAATTTTCACAAAAAATGTTACAATTATTTTTTCACTCCTCTTGCTCAAAAAGACCGTCATTGTAGCGTTCTAGAGCGGAGCTAAAATAGCTTTTCTTGCCATAGGAGAAAAAGTAATTTTTTTTTAAATTTTTTGACTGTCACAAGACAATGAGCCTACAAAAACGAAAAAGTATTTAGTGATATGTAGAATAATCATGAATAAAGACTCGACTTATTACTGTTTACCTAAATGAACAACTTTTTTGAGATAGTTATTATTAAAGTTTATGGTAAAATAAGTAATCATTTGAATCTATGGACAACACAGACCACGCTTCAGCAAGAAAAAACTGCACAGTCTGCACATGTGCTTAGGTGGTGAGCCTTTAGCCCGTTAGTCGCTTTTACGACACCCAAGGGAAGAGAGGGGTTGGTAGTATTATTTTGATGAGCCCATCGCCGCTCTATGCTGTTGTATGTATGTGCAGTCTTTAGTCCATTAGTCGCCTTTTACGAGACCCAAGGGAAGGGAGGGGTTGGTAGTATTATTTTGATGAGCCCATCGCTGCTCTATGCTGTTGGATGTATGAGCAGTCTTTAGTCCATTAGTCGCCTTTTACGACACCGAAGAAAAGAGAGGGGTTTGTAGTATTATTTTGATGAGCCCATCGTCGCTCTATGCTGTTGGATGTATGTGCAGTCTTTAGTCCGGTAGTCCCCTTTTACGACATCGGATAAAATTGAAGGGTCGGTAATATTATTTTGATGAGCCCATTGCCGCTCTATGCTGTTGGATGTATGTGCAGTCTTTAGTCCGTTAGTCGCCTTTTACGACATCCAAGTGAAGAAAGGGGTTGGTAGTATTATGTTGATGAGCCCATCGCCGCTCTATGCTGTTGTATGTATGAGCAGTCTTTAGTCCGTTAGTCGCCTTTTACGACACCGAAGGGAAGAGAGGGGTAGGTAGTATTATTTTGATGAGCCTATCGCCGCTCTATGCTGTAGGATGTATGTGCAGTTATTAGTCCGTTAGTCGCCTTTTACGACACCCAAGGGAAGAGATGGAAAGACTGCACATACCTACTATCCAACAGCATAGAGCGGCGATGGGCTCATCAAAATAATACTACCAACCATTATCTTCCCTTGGGTGTCGTTAAAGCAACTAACGGGTTAATTTTTAATAAAATAAACCAATTCATATTGTATTGGATTATTTTATTTTCTCGCATTCCTAGTGAAAATCAGAGTGTAACACACGGCGCTAAAAACCCATTAAAACTCGGTTTCTATTTACTCCCTCGCTAAAGCTCGGGAGTAAAACTACCTCGTATATAATGGGTCATTTTAGCCCCTTGTATAACAATCTACTATTCCACATACGCGACTTGGGTCCATCCGAGCTATGCCAACACCTTATACATATTTTGAAAGCAAAAGTGAACCCCATTAACAACTACGTCATCGACATCCGTTCTTCACATTCTTATAAAAACAAAGGATCCACTATATAATAGGCGTTTTATTCATAATTGTGTGTGTTTTTTAGTGGTGGGTGATTCCACGGCTCGCGACGGCGGCAAGCCCGGCGGCAAAAAGTCGTGCGAGCTCTCCCACATACTCGGCACCAGTGACACGGTGCCAACGGACGCGCAGCTTGACCTTATGTCGTAAGTTTCATCTTGTCTACTGTTCGATTGTATACCTTATTGCTTAGTGCTTAAGATACACTATCGCAATGTCGAGTAACCTTAATTACATACTGTCATTTCAAATGAGCAATGTATGAAGTGAACAATCACTTTCCCAAGTAAGTAAGAACACAAGTTCTTACTTACTCGATATTGCTTTTGAATTTTTAAGTACTATCATATTTTTAGTAGAAAAAAATGTTTTCTATTTCATATTATATCACTATTAAGTTGTTTGTTTTGTTGTTCTTTTTATTTATGTAGAAATTAATCATTACATTTGATATTTAACTACAAATGTTTTTGTAACACGAACTGTACGATAAGCCGAAACCCTAATTATGTATTATAATAATGTTTCTAATATACTTGTTTTAAACAGCTATTTTTTATTCTTAGGATGGTAGAGTCAGAGATAAGTGGGGGCCATAGAACTCCTAGGTTTGTTTTTTTTACTATTGAGTTACACACGGTTGCACTCGACACCCATACCTTTACCATCACCGGGCCGGCGGACCGAGCCATCTGTCACGTCCATTCTGTCACCCGCTTTGCTTCTTTCTATGTTAATTTGCCGTTCTCATTTTCTAAGGAACTTTTTGACAGTTGAGACTAGATGTCAACGTTGTACATACTCTATGTAGTATGGATTTCCGTGAAGGTATATTTTAATGAAAACTATGCTGTACTCGCAAAATAATCGACTTATAATAATTAATTAATGTAGTATTTGAAACTTAAAGTTAATCTTATGAGCAACCAGATTCATTCTCTACAGTCTTTACTGATTTATTGTTTGTATGAATACGGTGTAATTACAAAGCATGGTTTTGTCAATAAACACGAGTTAAAACTAAGTCTTCTTATAACTTATAGCTTAGCTTTTACCGGCTCTGTATTACCGTTAAACTTGTTTAAGATAAAAGGCTTGTTATCTAAGAAGCCAAGAAAAACAAGCTCATTTGATAAACGAGACTAAACTATAAATATATTGAAATTAGTTATTGTACAAGTAATAAAAATGAGGATATGTTTAAAATGTTATCTCTGGATGTCATACGCTTCTTCTTCCACTCATCGCATTGTAAAAAAATCGGTCACCCTCACATCCATAGTGCTACCGGCATTCTCCATTACTAATTCTATCTGTACATTAATCATTGAAAAGGGACGTACTGTGATTAATACAGCTTTGGCTCCATCGTTTCGTAACCCTGTGTTCGTCTCGTTTTGTGTACATTTCTGGTTTCCATTCCAGCTTTCATGAATATTTCAAGGGATTCTTTCACTCACTTGTGTTTTAATTACTTCTAGCAGTCTCATCTTTTCGATCTTTATTACTGCTAGTAAACAATATACGAGTTGGCTGTTATCTGATTTTGATTTATTTGTTAATGGCGCATAATGTCATTTTAACTTGACGTTAAAATTTATGATATTATGTCTATTAAACCTAAGTTGATTACCTTAATTCCAATTTTCATGGTATCTATCTACATCTTGAAAACATCAAGAATAAATAAAATACTATCTAAAATATTACCTTTACTGATTTAGCAATCCTAAAAAGGAATAATTCTTCCTATAGAAACAGCACCAAATTAATTATTATTATATTAATAATAGTGTTTTACACCTTCGCAATACCCTAAAACCACTAACTTATTGTACAGAAAGGTTATTGGGAATCACTAGTAACATAGATTAAAGGCTGGCTGTTCATCAGAGCTGTGTGTGGAATATGAGACGCAAGCAAAAATAAAACTATACAAATATAAAAATAACTTTAAAAAAAAATGATGACATTTACTATTTTTTCAGTAACATTGCCGCTTAATTTCCACACTCCGATTGGCAGCGGGCCTTTTTTATGAATAAGCCACTTAACAAAAAAAGATATTAGATGTTTCAAGTTACTGGAGTGGCTTTTAGTGTCTCACCAATGTACAGATATAATAAAATTCAAACTACAGTATCGTGTGCGTGTGTGTGTGTGCTACAGAGGCGGCAGCGGCGTGGGGTCGACCCTACTGGACTCGTCTCAGTCGCTGTCGTCGTTAGCTCGCCGCGTGCTCGCCGAGATCTGCTCCGAGGAGTGGGTGCTGCAGAAGTGTCTGCAGAACCCCGACGAGCTGTACCAGCCCGACATGCTGCTGGACTCCATGCTGACGCCGCGCCAGGCGCAGAGGTAAACAGAATAACTAATAGTACTACCGTACAGAAGGTTTACTCCCTAACGACCTTCACGCGAAATTGAAACTTATCGTGTGACCCGAGTGTTCATATTCCGTTAAGCAACGCTGACTCGATATCGATTTGACGTCAGGTGCGTAGGGTTTCCACTTATACTCGTAGATATATTTAAGTACGATTACGATTTAAGCGACGACGCGCGACGTGGAGTGTGCGTCGCGATCGGCATCCTTTAGTGCCATACGCCTGCCTGGGAGGCGGCGTGCCGGCCCAACGTACCTAAACTGCGGAGTGACACCCCCCTGGCTGCGCTACAGCCTTTATATTACTTGGTCTCTTCATACTAGTGGGTGCTGCAGAAGTATGTAGAGTCGTGAAGAGCTGTACGAGCCCGACTTGCTCAGAACGTGACCTAAAGTACACTAGCCACGCGACAGAGTTTGCTTTACTAGGTGTCCTTAGAGAAGAGGCAGCTGCAAAAATGGCCGGAAAACTTTGTTAATATAACAATAAATAATTGTAAAATTATGAGCTGTTACTCTTGCTTATGTTTTTATTGTTGCTTCTGGTATACTAATTTGTAGCTCAATTTCTTAAGGTACAATACGATATTAAATAGACTAAAAATAAATAAAAGCTAAGTTCTTTTCTTGCTTTCAAGTAATTAAGTATAGTTTTTTTTTGTTTTTAGGTTACTGCACATGATATGTTATCCCGACTCTGCGAGTCACACTCATCCCGATCTCGACCAAAAGACAATGATCACTCGTTTACTAGAGGTAAGGATATGCATTTCTATACATTTCGGCAATGTGGTACTAATTAAAGTAGTCTTCCTATTTGCCCACTTCGAAATCTCACACTATTATCGTCCCCATTGATACCAATACTGATGTACATTTTACACTATGGCAATCTACCGTTTAGTTTATTTTACATAAATTGCCACTTCGCTTGGTATACTAAGTTGAAGATGAATCTTCACAGAAAACGAAATACTACAAACTAAATATAAGTATTACAGACATGCCAAAACGTGCAGAAAGCGACGATTTTTATCTTTACCATTGTCTCGTTTCCTTCTCAGAATCTCGAGCAGTGGTCACTACGCATGTCGTGGCTGGACCTCCAGCTGATGTTCAAGCAGTTCCCGAGCGGCTCCTCGGAGCTGAGCGCGTGGCTCGACACGGTGGCGCGGGCGGTCATCAACGTATTCCAACAGCCGGCGCCGCCGCCGCCGGATAAGGATAGGTAACAATGTTTGACGTGATATAACTTATAAATCGATGAACGCCAGCTGCACGCACGAAACAGTGTCACGTTCCGCCTGAGCCGAGCGCGCAAGCTAGAGCGCGGAACAAGCGATAGAGAGGCACGATCGGCCTAAGCGTTTGGCTTTTGACGCATCTATCTTTCTTCTACTCTATCGGCCGATGCGTAATGTTTTCTTATGACGTTATCACGTAAAATTATCGGCCGTAAACCGACTTTACAGACAACCATTTTTTTTCTCATTTTTTTTTATTGTAGCACACCATAATGGCCTCACTCAGCCTGATGAAAAGCAGCCAGTGAAGCCCGAGAAGTGAAAGCGTTTATCACAGCGCTACCACGCTATGCCGAACGCTCACACTATGGCGGCCTGCATAAATGCTTTTTCACGCCCCGCTTAAATAACCCGGGACAGAAAGAGGGAAACACGTGTGCGGGAAGCGCATTCCACATACGGCAGTTGGGCAAAAGAACGATTGTCCAAACTTTTTGGTACGTGTCTTGATGGTCAGCACGGTATGAGGGTGGCTTCTAGGACCTGCACGCGTCGATCTGGAAAGGAAAGTAGAGGGAGGGATGAGTGAAAGAGCTCCTCAGAGCATTCACCGTGGTAAAGGCGGTAGAAAGCACTAAAGGAAGCAATATCCCTACGTAGCTGTAACGGCTCCAGACTGGTCGTAACGTCATCGTTACCGATAATACGGACAGCACGTCTTTGCAACCTGTCAAGAACTTCGAGCAAGTACTTGGCGGATCCTTCCCAAAGATGAGAGCAATACTCCACGCAGGAGCGCACCTGAGTCTTATACAAAAGACAACGTTGCTCCGGCGTGAAGAACCGCTTCACTTTGTGTAGGATTCCGAGTTTACGTGAGGCTGTCGTTATAATGCTCTCAATATAGCTCTTCGGGTTGAGGTCGCTGTGTATGTCCATACCTAAGAGACTGAGACCAGTCTGGATCTAGATGGGTAATAGGTTGCTCTGGAAGGAGGGTTGGGGCAGAAATGCGGACTTTTTAGCCGTGACAGCGCAGACCTGTGTTTTTTTGGCATTGAACTGGACCAGGTTATCAGAGCCCCATTTATAAATGCGGTCTAACTCCTCGTCCAGCTCAATGACAATCTTCCGTCTCGACTCCACTACATCGGCCTGCTTTGCCGCAGGGTGAGCCAAATAACGCCGATGTACTGTACTGTCGTCTGCATAGCAATGAATGTTACCCAAGGATAACATATCATTGATATGCAGAAGGAACAGCGTGGGCGATATTATAGAACCCTGCCGCACTCCGGCGTCCACCTGCAGAAACTGTGAGGCACTGCTTTCGCAGAGTACGCGAATGCTGCGCTCATGCAGAAACCCGGCGACCTAATCGCATAGGCGAGGTGGCAAGCCGTATGACAAAAGCTTGGAGAGAAGCGAACGATGCCAAACTCGATCGAAAGCCTTGGAGATGTCCAGGCTAACAGCCAGTGCTTCTCCGTCCTTGTCCATTGCTTCACCCCACAGGTATGTTATGAACGCCAGAAGATCACCCGTTGATCGTTTCGGTCTGAACCCGTATTGTCGATCATGAATCAGGGAGTGATCTTCTAGGTAGCGAATGAGTTGCCTGTTCAAGGTTTTTGAGCGAATCATATCGCTCAAAAACTTTGCAAAGGACAGAGGTGACAGCAATAGGTCGATGGTTGGCTGGGTCGGACCTATCCCCTTTTTTGGGGATCGGCTGAACGTTTGCCTTTCTCCAAGCCTCCGGCACAATTCCAGTAGAGTACGAGAGGTATAGGCGTATCAGTACTGGAGACAACTCGGGAGCACATTTGTTAAGGACGACTGCCGGTATACCATCAGGACCGCTAGCCTTCCGCACATCAAGCGACTGCAGCATGGCACGGACGTCACGTTGTCTGATTTGAACGTCAGGCATTGAGGAACCACTGTGAGGGATGGTAGGTGGTTCCGCGCCGCAGTCATCGACGCGCGAATTCGCCGCAAAGAGCTTCGCTAAGAGGTTAGCCTTGTCTAGCGGCCGATGGGCCAACGAGCCATCAGGGTCCGCAGTGGAGGCAGAGAAGGCGCGCAAAAGTTGGCTTGCACTGCTTTGGCCAATCGCCAATAACTTCGGCTACCTGTTGGGTGCGACAACAGCTCTTGGCCAACGCGAGCAACGCGCTGGGCATTCGCTATCGAGAGAGCTCTCTTGCACACTTTGGTGGCCTTGTTGAAGACTACCTTGAGGGAAGAAATGTTACGATCGTTGAGCGTGCGAGCCTTGGTCCAAGCGCGATACGCCGCCTGTTTAAGTTCAACAGCTTTGGCGCATTCGCGATTGAACCAAGGGCGCGCCTTACTTCCGCTGACGACATCAGTGTAAGGAATGTAATATTCCATCCCCAACATGATCTCGTCAGCGACAGCAGAGGCACTCTCCGATGGGTCCCTTCCCACAAAGCAGCGCTGACCCCACGGGATGGACGCAAAATAGTCGCGCATACCATCCCAATCTGCCGACGAGTAGTGCCATAAACGCCGTTTAAACTCCACTGAGGGAAAGCTTTTACGGCGCAGTACGGTGGCACCAACCAGGCAATGGTCAGAAGTGCCCAACGGAGCACTTATCTACACTCTGTAACCGGCTGATCGACTCGTCAGCAGTAAGTCTAGCAGGGAAGGCGCTTGACCTGATATATCTGGAATCCTGGTGGGCTGGAGAACCAGTTGAGTAAGATCATGCGTGAGAGCGAATGCGTGGGCAGTTCGGCCTGCGTGGTCTGTTTTGGAAGAGCCCAACCAGGTCTCATGGTGGGCATTAAAATCTCCCAAAAGTACCACATCGGCAGACGGAAACCGCTCCTGTACGTCGTCAACTGCTTAGCTCAGGTATTCGAATAGCCAAGTTGTCTCGTGGTCTCCGGAGTGGGAACGGTACAGGCAAGCGTAGACATGGCTCTCCGAACCAAGATCCACGTGTACCCATAGGATGAAGAAGGAGGGGTCCTCCAAGCAGCGCAAATGTCGACAGCAAACGGCCGTCCTGACGAAAAGGCATACTCCGGCTTTCGCGTAGCCGGGGTAGTGCAGATATGCAATGTCGGCAGGACGGCGGATCTGTGTCTCCGTCAGAAAGAGCAATGCAGGCCGTTCCGTCTCAAGGTGTTGGTGGACGGCGTTGAGGTTTGAATGGAGTCCACGGCTGTTAGTGAACTCCACCTCAAAAAGCGACTTGGTGGTGGGGAAGAGGGATGCCGCTGTCTGACCTGCATTGTTTTTAGACACTGACATGGTGGTTGAATGGGGGCGTGAGTAAAAGGAGATGCTGTGGTGGCAAGGGGGAAAAGACAAAGTGTGGGAGACTAACATGAACTGGTGCATGTAGTTGTTCGGTAAGACGTTAATCGACCCGCCGGACGGAAGGGCCCCCGTACCCCCCCGAAAGTAGTCGTCGGGTCCCACCAATCCGGTCACCAACCGGTACGACGAGCCACTTCGGGATTATCGCGACCTGGTGGAGCAGCCTCCTAGGGTGGTTAGTCCTAGTTGGGCTCCTGTACTATGCCGCGGGCGGCAAGCGGCACCACCGTTTCTACAGGTCTCCCTGGCCGGCGAATCGACCCACGTCAACCGAACAATGCGTCCACAAAGACTCCCACCGGACCTTGATCCTGCCGCCACCGCACCTCCCCAAGCTCCGGTATTACGGCTCTGAACCCGGAACGCGTCCTGTGTCGAGCACCAAACACTTGGCGGGTTTTACGACTCCGCATGGTAGTAGCGCCGGACGAGCAAAGCTCTCCCACCAGCAGAATCCCTTTAGTCGCCTCATACGACACCAATTCTGACCTGGCACCACACGGGGGAAAACTTTGACTTTGGGAAAAAAAATTGAGTCAAGGAGCTGTGTGTGGCGGTACATTAAAATAATAGTACCAACCCACCTCTTCCCTTGGGCGTCGTAAAAGGTGACTAACGGAATAAAGACTGCACATACATCCAACAGCATAGAGCGGCGACGAACCTATCACGCTGAGCACATGTGCAGTTGTTATTTGGTGAAACGTGGACTATGGCAGGGAACGTATTTTGCTGTCCTCATTACCTAGTCTCTGACTAACCTTTAAAGGGTAATAGTCTTGAGTGTCTGTATGCATTTGAGCCAAAGGCTTTGCTTAAAAGTAAGTACAAATGTCTCTCGACTTGTCGGTTTCTCACCATTCCCTCTGGTGCCCCACAGCAGTGGATGAACAGAGCCAATAAAAAAACTTCAAAGTTTTGAAGAAAGCACCGACAATGGCTTACTATAGCCTGACCGCAACCGCTGTACCGCGCCTTAGGTATGCGCGGGTGGTGGGGGGAAGTAAAGAGCATGAACTCACATGAGATACGTAGTGTCAGACAGCTCTTACGATATCGAAGCACAGTTATTGAAGCTTTAAACTTACGAGTATAATTACATCCAATCCGTTTTTGTCCCGTATGATTTTTAGATAAGTACAATTAACCAATATAAATGAAATAAATCTTTAATTCTTGGAAATATATAATATAAACTTTATTGTTTGCTTTTCTTTTCTTAAAATATTCGGCCACTTTAAAAATGACATATTTGATTATCTCGAGATAATGCACGACCCATTTTTAGATTTTTTTTTATCTCATGTGCGTCTGACACACTAGTTGCCGCCGTGGGCGATGACGGCAGAATGACAAAATGGAGCAACTGTTTCGCCCCCCCGCCTCGCCGCTCGCATACCCAAGGCGCGGTACAGCGGTAGCGGTCAGACTATAATCAAATAATAAATCGGTAACAATTGGTATTCGTATTTATAATAGTCATTTTGTTCAGGACCGGCACGGATCGCAGCGTAGTCAGCACAAGCAAATGGTCGGAGTCAGTGTGGTTGGTCGCGCCGCTGGTTGCAAAACTGCCGCCGGCTGTCCAAGGGCGGGTGCTCAAACAAGCGGGGCAGGTAATGTACAGACGCCAGCACTTCAACCTACCATAAAATGTCAAATTTCTTCAATACATTTTGAACTTTGTCATTATAGGGTATAATACTAATATTTTGGTTGTATGTGTTGTATTTATCGAGAACTTAAATATTCAGTGCGAGCGTAACACTTCCATACTAAAGAAAAAAACTTTGTAAAGGCTTAAAAATCTTTATTTTTTTTTATCTCAATAATTTCTTTTGTTAGATAAGTGTCTTGAGCATATGTTTACTATGCTTTTAAAAGTATTTGATATGTAGGTCATCCCAAAAATTTTAAAACACATGTATTCTTATGAGCCAAAGTATCAAAATATGCGCTAAGAGAGCTTTGGAACCCATTATTTATTTCAATGAAACGTAAACCCAAACAACTTTGTCATAAGTTTCAAGATCCATTCATTAGCATCTATTAAAACAACACTTAAAGAGTCTGCGAGCCGACCGAGAGTCATAAATTACGTTAATGTAAATAAACTGGACGCCGTCGCCGCCGCGCGCCTCGGTAACGAACAACACTTACGTAAAAAACGCGGGGCGAGGGGCGGGTGTCGGAGCGCGCTAGCGGTTAACGTAAAGGGTTTTAAATACTTGTTTATTAAAATAAACCATGTAATACGCTTTAAAGAATGGCTGTAAACATATTTGTGTAAAATTTGACGTTGAAATTTGGCGCCATAGTCCGGCGTAGGCCTGCGGCCGTGCGCCGAAGCTAAGTACGAAAATAAACTTACCTCACACTTAAATTACGTTAAAACGTTCACAAGAAACACTCCTAACTAAATAACACACCAACCAACAAAACAATAGGTCTTTTAATACTTACTACTTCTAACACACTTTTTATCACAGATAATTTCACAATAACATGCACCTAACCTCCAATTTAACTAAGAATAATTGACGTATTTCAATTTTTTTTCTCTGTTTCTCTTAAACTTTTTATTTTTGCCATAGACTAAACAGGACAAGGGATTCGTTCCGAATGCTGTAAAAATAAAGCCAACTTCGCACTAGGCCTCTAAATATTTTAATAAATTAATTTAGATAGGCAGTTTCACTTTTACTGAACTGTCACTCATAAGTACCATTGTCGCTTGACGCTGGCAATTTTTATTGGTTCCATATGGGACCAGAGGTGCTCGAATAGTAATCAATATCGATTGGAGAAATTTGACAGTTTTGTATAGGTTGATCTGCAAGCGTGTGTACACTAGCTATTGCGCCAGTTAACATATTAATCTGCACAGCGATGTGAAATCCACCTAGATTTAATACAACAACAGAACAAGTAGTTTTTCTTGTTATAGGGTTTTCAATAGTAAAAGGCAAATAAAAGTTCGGACGATTCAAAGGTAAAGTTTATTTCAATAAAGTTCTTGAAATACAATATTCATGTTTTTATAATTTTAGACTCTAATTATGTTTATTATGTAAAAATTAAATACAGAACATGATGGTATTCCTTTTTTTAATAATGTTGTTTTATAAAAAAATATTGTAACTTTATTTACATTTTACATCCATACACACATTGCACATTAGGAATGAATAGTGTGCGGGAATCTTCTTCGGCTTTGCTTCCAGGAGAGTAGAAAATGATAACAGTTTTGATTGTTAACAATATAATGTGAAATTCTGAACTTTACAAAAAAACTGTCTGTTGGTAATAATTTTAAAAAATATGGAATGCGTGCGTGCGTCTGTTGCGGTATCGATGAGGCGAGTAGAGGGGGGTCCGCGGGGTGTCCTTGTGCAGCCAGCGTAGCGTACGTTTATGAAACCGGTTTTCGGCGTAGACGCATTTCTTGCGTTAACAGGCTCCCCGGGTTGGAACGTCCAGTTCCAAGGTGTCTTCAGTAGGCAGCAGGCAGGGCCTATTGTAGGCTCTTCTCAGGACTCCTGTAGCGGTGTTGACGTCTGCAACGCGTGTGATGCCATCAGTCCCAGGGTGCAGTCCGACAATGCGTCCAAGATGCCAGCGGTTAGGGGGCAGTCGCTCGTCCTTGATCACCACTAGATCGCCGATGCGTAGCTCTCCTCCACTGGTACGCTTCCATTTCTGTCTCCTTTGCAAATCTGAAATGTATTCCATGTAGTAACGATTCCAGAAATGCTGAGTCAGGATCTGTGCTCTCTGGTAACGAGGCAGTGTGCAGATTCTGGCCGTTTCTTCCACATCGATCTGAGAAGTAGGCAACATCGTAAGTGTGCGTCCGATAAGGAAATGCGATGGGGTCAATGGGACGAAATCATTAGGGTCTGAGGATAGGGGGTGAGAGGACGAGAATTTAGTATACCTTCTATGCCTACAAGTACGGTATTCATTTCCTCGTAGGTTAAGTTTGCCAGAGATAGAACTCTTTTCAAATGATGTTTAACTGATTTAACGGAGCTCTCGGCTAAGCCGTTGAAGTGCGGGCTGTATGCGGGAGAGAATTTAAAAATAATGGATTGCTCCGCTGATTTCGAACTAATGTCATTACCTCTTGTTTTTAAAAATTTTGAAAGTTCAGTAGCCGCTCCTACGAAATTAGTACCATTATCGGAGTAAATAAAGTCAGGCTTACCTCTGCGAGCAACGAATCTGTTTAAGGCGGCTAAGAATGTTTCAGTGCTTAAATCAGTAACTAATTCTAAATGTACAGCCCTTACAGCCAAGCACACAAACACACAGATATAAGACTTTATTAATCTAGCTCCTCTACCTTTTCTGTTCGCCAACATTATCGGTCCAGCGTAATCGACAGCACTATTAGAAAATGGAAATTGACTATAAGTTCTTTCTTTAGGCAGATTACCCATTATAGGCTGAATAGACGTTCCTGTAAACCTGCAACATACATGACACTCATGTGTTATTTTTCTAGCCAGATTGCGACCCCCAACTATCCAAAATTTATGTCTTAATACAGATAATTATTATAATTGTGGACCTGCATGCATCAGAGTCTTATGATAATATTTAAATAACAGTTTAGTAACATGGTGCGATGCATGAAGCAAGATTGGATGTTTTGTGTCATAATTGTAGTTTGAATTAGACAATCTGCCGCCAACACGAATCAACCTTTCGTTTGACATAAAGGGATTTAAGTTTAAAATTTTAGATTTAATTGACAATTGTTTATTGTTATGTAAAGTATTGTATTCATTTGAAAAAATGTCCAATTGCACTATTCTGCTCAATGCATAAGCAGCAGAGCTCAACTCGGATAATTTTAAATATCCAGAAAATTTATTACGTGGAGTTCGACAATTATTAATAAATCGCAATATATATGCAGTAATCCTATTCAGTTTAGAAAAATTAGAATATTTATGAGTAAAATTAGTCTGTTCAGTTACAAGTTTGCAGTCAGCCTTAGTCTCAGGTAAAGATATCGATACATTTTTGGGTTGAATAGGCCACTGAGATTCTGGCTGCAGCAGAAAAGGTGGACCAGAAAACCACAATAGGGAGTCGCGTAATTGATTAGCATTACATCCTCTAGATCCTAGGTCAGCTGGGTTTGCATGAGTAGGTATGTACCTCCACGACTGCAAATCACTATGTTCGGTTATTTCATTTATTCTGTTAAGTACAAATGTCTTAAGAGAGGCCCTAGGAGTTCGTATCCAACCCAATACGATAGTGGAGTCACACCACATAACACAACGATCGACATTTATTCTTAAAGCACTTCGAACCTTTTCTGCCAATCGGACCGCCAGCAATGCGCCACAAAGTTCTAGTCGAGGTATAGTCATACCCTTCAATGGGGCCACCTTACTCTTGGCCATGACTAACTGTATGGTGGTGCGGCCATCTACCGACGTGGACCGCAAGTATATGCATGCACTATAAGCCTGTAAAGACGCGTCGCTAAAGGCATGTATTTCTATAAGTATAGGTGAGTTACATAGTGAGTGACGTGGGATTTTAATTTCGTTTAATTGTGGAAGTGTTTGTAAAAATGCTAACCAATCCCTTTGTATTTCGGAAGGTAAGGGGTCATCCCATGATACTTTAGATACCCAGAGCTTTTGTAAAATTATTTTACCCTGGAGTATACATGGATTTACGAGGCCCAAAGGGTCAAATACTTGTCCTATTATGGACAAGACTGTTCGCTTGCTCATTTTATCTAGTGACTCTAACGCAACATTAACTGAAGTGTGTCTGAGTTGCAAGACCACCTCAACCCTAAAGTCTTAGCATCACAATCATCAACTAGCTTGAGCAAATCATCACAGCCATCGGTTTCTTGGATATTACTTAATATTTCAGGACAATTAGAACGCCACTTTCGCAAATGAAACTGACCTTCTTTTAATTGACTAATAACACCCTGTATAATGTGTATAAGAGTAGATTTCGATTGATGGCCACTCAAGTAATCGTCGATATAGAAATCATGTAGTATAGTTTCACGTACCAATGGATCGACACATTCCTGACCCAACTGCACAAGACAACGAGTAGCTAAATAAGGCGCCGACGCTGTGCCGTAAGTCACAGTGTTGAGTTTATAAGTTTTTAGTTCCTCATTAGGGTTAAAGCGCCAGAGTATTTGCTGCAGTCCTCTTTGATGTTCTGCAACAAGTACACATCTGAAAAATTTGTCACAGTCGGAAGTGACTACGTATTTGTGTTGCCTAAAACGGATCAAAATGCTAATTAAATCATCCTGTACTGTCGGCCCAATCATCTGAATATTGTTAAATGACAACCCTGATGTGGTCTTTGCAGAAGCGTCAAATACCACCCTCAGTTTTGTTGTAAGACTAGACTCTTTAAGAATACCGTGATGAGGTAAAATATTCATATGTTTGTCCTGTTTGCTATCAGTATTTAAAGCCATATGACCGAGGTCTATATATTCTTTTATAAAATCGCAATATTTTTGTTTAAATAATGGATAACGGGAAAACTTACGTTCTAAATACTGAAAACGATTAAATGCTTGATCATAAGAATCACCTAATGCTTTCGGTGACTGTTGCAAAGGGATTTGTACCATAAATCGACCATCGTGTTGTCGTGTAGTGGTTGCAGCAAAATGCAACTCGCAATCATTTTCTTGCTTTGTAGTTTTGCGTGATAAAGCCACCGATTCCAACTCAAAAAATCTGTCAAGCTTGTGTTGTAAGTCAACTTCGTTCACAAAATGGCAATGGACTGTATTAATGTGCGTAGATTGTTGAGTAATTGGATTATTCACCCTCTGCAATCGCATTGCACCCGACACTAACCACCCGAATTTACTATTACTAAGAACGGGCTTATTTTTACCTAAAGAAATGCGTTCGGTATCTAGGACGTTCCAGAATACTTCAGCGCTAAGCAACATATCAATATCAGAAGGTGAGTTAAAGGTTGGATCGGCTAACCTTATATTGGTAGGTATATTTAATGATTGTATATTAAAGTGTGTAGTGGGTAACATTTGAGTAATCTGTGGTATGACGAAGCAACTAATGCTTGTCTTGAAATTTTCAGTTCGTGAAAATAATGTAACAGACGAACGTAAATTAATGCGAATTGGATCACGACTTAACCCTTCGACCGCTGTCGAAGTAGAATAAATCGGCAATTTTAATTTCTTTCGTAAAGTTTGGTAATAAAGTTAGATGTACTGCCGTTATCAAGTAAGGCACGGATAGTGTGACGTATGCCATCAATGTCAACCACGTCAACAAGCACTGTGGACAGGAGGACGCAACCGTGATGGGTAGACGACAAGACCACCTCAGTTTGGTGTGCCGTGTCACAGTCACCTGCTGCAGAGTGTGAGTCATCGCATGGCTCTGAGTCAGTAACGGCTTGTGTGGCTAACATGGTGCATTTGTCCATTTTAGAAATAGGAGCACACTCCTTAGATTCAGACAGCAGCCTGTCCTCAGTGTGCAACATCGTGTTGTGCCACTTAGAACAAATCCTACACGGACCAAATCTGCATTTATTTACCTCATGTCCTTGGCGCAAACAATTAAGACAAAGTTTTAATTGTTTTGCCTTATTAATTTTAGCATAAACAGATAACGATTTAAATTTTAAGCATTGATAAATAGCATGATTTTGTTTACAAAAAGGACAGGTGTAAGAAGTAGTTTGTTGCGTTTGCGTATTGTTTACGTTTGCAACAAAGGAGCGTGACCTTGAAGCGGCCGGCTCGCTATGCCTCCGTTTATTATGGGTCAAGTTTAATGTCTCAAGCAAACTTGCACGATCTTTAATGAATTTAACAAATTTTTCTAAGTCGGGATATTTTTCAAAATTATTAGAGTATTCTTTCCATTTTCTATTTGTTACGTTATCCAGTTTGCTTGAGGCCATATGTATCAACAACATGTCCCAATTATGAATACTAATGTTTAGATTTTCAAGTGCCCTAAGATTTTTATTTAAACTGTCGACTAATTTTCTTAACGAAACAGATGATTCCTTTGTAATTATTTATATGTCAAATAACGCCTGAATATGGTTATATATTAAAACTTTATTATTATGATAACGCTCGCATAACAATTTCCACGCGATATCGTAATTATTGGCAGAAAAATCTAATGAGCCTATAACGTCTGCGGCTTTGTCCTTTAATGACGACTGCAAGTAATGAAACTTGCTTATTGTGGGAATGCTATCATTGGAATGTATTAGTGACGTAAACGTATCGTGAAATCGTAACCAATCCTCAAAATGTCCAGAAAAGTTAGGCAACTGAATAGTGGGCAAAGTTAAAGTCGGTGTGTTAGCTGTGAGGACAGTACCTGCCGCGGATGAGGCTGATGCGCCGCCATCCTTACCGTGCTGCACAGAAGCGAACCTGCTTACCAGCTCGCGCGCAGCGCCAACTACTGCGAAGTACTCGCTCTCGAACTGCTCACGATATTGGTACTCTTTTTCGCAATCGGTTTCTGAAATTTCCAAACAACTTTCGATTTCAATTTGTAACACGTCAAATTCACCGTACCACTCTTCGATTTTTAGCAATCTTAAGTTTAAATCACTAATTTGCGCTGCACTAGGCTTTTCTGAAGAGGATAGGAGTGCAAGATAAGATTTAAATTGTGTAAGCTTAGAGTAAATATGAACTGCGTTTTCTTTTTAATTCGGCAAGCTTAGCCATAATAAAATTAGAGTGGGTAGGTAGGTGACGGAAAGAAAATGAATTAGCTAGAAAGAAAGCACAAATTAATTAACTTTTAAATTAATAATATTCGCAATCATGATGTCAGCGTACGCGGTCTAAGCGTATGTAGATATGCACAGGTAGCTATAGCGGGTAAGCGGGCGATATTATTTGCTGCGCGCTGCGCCGCGTTTACCGTTTTCTGCAAATGGAAAATAAAACCATATGATATATTTTATCGTTAAATTCAATATTACACGTAATTAAGGTCCGTGTAATAATTGCATGAGTGGGTGAATAAAGGAGGACAAAGGATTGAAATGTTGTAAATTTTAATGCAATTAATTTACTAATTTCAAATGGAAACCTGTAATCCACGTAATTAAAGTCCGTGGATGCAGATATTTTAATGAAATAATTCAAATTTAACGAAAATAGTCAACGGGAAAAGAATATCGCACTTATGTAGATAGGTACGACAAAATTGTGCACGTAATTAAAGTCCGTGCAAATTACGAAATTACTTGTAAACAAATAAAGGATAAATAGGTAAAGGATATCGGATTTGCACTGTCACTTAGTTGCAACTTGATGACTGCGCCTCTTTCTTGTCCTGGAGCTAGGTCGTCGGTCGCCGCGCCGTCGAGTAACTTTCCCGAAGTCCAAAGGTCGCTCAGCTGCTGAATCCGGTCGGAAGGAACAAATTGTGCGGGAATCTTCTTCGGCTTTGCTTCCAGGAGAGTAGAAAATGATAACAGTTTTGATTGTTAACAATATAATGTGAAATTCTGAACTTTACAAAAAAACTGTCTGTTGGTAATAATTTTAAAAAATATGGAATGCGTGCGTGCGTCTGTTGCGGTATCGATGAGGCGAGTAGAGGGGGGTCCGGGGGGCGTCCTTGTGCAGCCAGCGTAGCGTACGTTTATGAAACCGGTTTTGGGCGTAGACGCATTTCTTGCGTTAACAATAGACTAAAACCATATTCTTATTCTCTAATAAATGTGATCAGATCTTGGAAAGCGGTTGGGGTGCCGGCTGCAGCGGCAACTGCTCGAGCGGCAGCGGGAACAGCGGCGGCTCGCACCGCGACTGCAAGAGCCACCAGAGCCCCAGCTACAAAGGGTGAGTTCTATGACATACATATAATCACGACTTTTATCCCCGGAGCGTTAGTCAGAGACTAGGCAGTGAGGACAGCAAAAGCAGTCCTCTACCATAATCCACTTTTCACCAAATACAGGTGGTAAGCCCATCCCCGCTTTATGCTGTTGGATGTATGTGCAGTCTTTAGTCCGTCAGTCGCCTTTTACGACACTCGAGGGAAGAGAGGGGGTGGTAGTATTCTTTCACCGCTACGCGACACTGTAAGGTCGGTGAGTTCTATGACAATCTTAAAGATCAGCGTCGGGGTGCCAATTTAGTGGCATGACATTATGTTGAGTGGGGGACCATTTCAATATCACTGTAAATGAGTTATTGGACATCTATTGTAAATTTCTTCTTTCTTCTTAAAAATTCTTAAAATATTCCAAGGTAACATAGACTCTGCCGAACTACTCAGTAAAATTTATATTAATACACCCAGGAAAACAACGCGACACACAAATTTACTGCATATACCTTTATCGAGAACAAATTATCAATCTAACGCGTTTATTAACAGGGCGCCCGAGCTTTTCAACTCCGTATGTCGAATTATAGACTTAGACTTATTCAACACCAACGTATCTAGGTTCAAAAAATTATACAATGATACCTTTTTTGTCTGTTAGCTCATGAAAGGTAATGATCTGTTAAACATCACGCACGGCTCTTAATAATAATATATTATTGTTAAAAACCACTTGCTAAATGTATCAACATACTTTATTTATAGGTGAAAACTTGTAATTGGCCATATTGTGTTCATACATTAATTTATATTTAACATATAGCTGTAAGTTTTCCAAAAAATTGTAAAATAAAAAAATAAAATAAAAATTATTTTTGAGTAGTATTGAATTATTATTTTTTTATTTATTTATATTTGCTGTTGATTGAGTAAGGCCTTTACGGTGTAATCTGGCGGCAAGATTCACGTTTTCTACATAGCGGTAAAGAGCGAAAATCCCCGGAGTATTTCAAACTGGCAAACACGAGCGTGCCCATACCTTACTAAATTCTCCGTCGCGTTCGAGTAGGAGAAGAGGTCATAATTATTGGCTACTTGACAGTTCCCGGAAAAGTATTTTAAAAATTACAAACGCTTATTATAAACCTCTTACAAGTTTTATTTTCTCGAAAAAGCTTTATTTTATAGAAAAAAACATATTTTTCATATTAATTTCAAATTTCGCACGATAACGGTTGGTCACGTGACATTTTGCCCTGTGACGTCACACTTCAATAAACAAACAAATTTTATCTTGAAACCTGACATAGTTTTTGTTTATTTTATGAAATGTGTGGTAACACGAATCTCAATCATGGCCGCCCGTGGTTCGGGTCTTGTAATCCACAGATAAAAAAATCGCTAATTTATTTTGTAAAAATAAAATATTTACAATTTCATCTTAATAAAAAAAACTGTTGGATAATTATTGTTAAATTATAAACTACCATGTCCGACACATTACATATATTATTGTTACAACTGTCAAATAGCCAATTATCATAGCAATGCCACCGTTCGAGGCGTTCAAGTAAGAGACGAGGTTATAACAACGCCACTATTTCCCGCCAGCTCGGCCGGCGGCGGCGGCGGCGGCAAGCGCGGCGTGGGCTCCAGCGGCTGCGCGACCGCCTGCAACTGCGGCGGCGGCGGCAACGTGCGGCTGGCCAACGAGCCGCTGCTGTCGCTAGTGCTGACTTGTCTGCGGCACCAGGACGACCAGAAGGTAGGCACATTGTCACCAACTGCCTATCATGTTCCAGTATACTCCATACTATAGTCGGTGCCAGATAAACGTGCATAAACGGTCATCGCTACCCCTGTACCACTGCACGCCGAAACAGGGGGGTTACTCTCGAACGCAAAGTCAATCTTAATACAATTCCAATGCGATTAATATGTATCGATATTGGGATAAGTAAAGATAATTACGGAACGCCATCTCGATAATAATTTGTTCAATCAATTTCCACGCAATTTAATTCCAATGTGGCGCTATTGTCGCTTACAATAGTACCATTTGACATATTTTAGATTTGTGATTGTAAATTGATTAATGCAATTGTGTTTCAAGAGTAACCCCCCAGGATCGCTTCGAACCGAAATATAAGCCATAGCGATAGAATTCTGTGTAAACAAACATATCTTGGTACGAGACGTCCTTGATCCGGAGACTTAGCATGTTAGCATATATCACGAATATTTTTTTAAATCTATACAAGGGCTAACCTTTTGACTTTTAATACGTACATAAAAAATAATAGTTTTTATATTTTATTGAATGTTGTTAATTGTAATATTGAAATGATAATAAAACGGTTCGCAACCCTTCGCCGAATCCGTGGTTATCCCTTATAACCACCACGAAAATTTCATGTAAACCTTTATTTTAGCTATCATACATTTACATAAAGGTACAAAAATGCCACCAAATATATCGGCATCTCCCACGTCAATCATCATGGTAACCGTTCGTCCGCAGCAAGAGAGCCTCCTCAGCTCCATCCACGCGCAGCTGCAGCACTACTTAACTCACGCGCGCGACCACGAGCGCTCCGCCTGTAGCGACACGTGGCAGGACGACGCGGCGCCCGAGGCGTTGCAACTGCGCTTCTCTTTAGCCGGCGGCATGTTTGACACCATACGGCGATCGTACCAGCTCATATCCGACTGGGCGATGTTGCTAACGCAACTGGTGGCGCATCAAGTGGTCGACGCGTACAACAATAGGTAACTAGCTGGAGACATTGTCGTGGGATCTTGGTTTGTGGTTTGGTTTCGATTCGGGTGGCACGTTTGACACCGTACGGCGCTCTTACCAGCTCATATCTGACTGGGCTATGTTTTTAACTCAAGTAATACGTCGACGCGTATGTAACATTAGGTAACTAGCTGGAGACATTGTCATGGGATATTGGTTTGTGGTTTTATGTGTCTTGCTGTTTTTTGCTGTGTCGATTCGGGTAGCACGTTAGACACCATACGACGCTCCTACCAGCTCATATCCGACTGGGTGATGTTGCTAACACAACTAGTGGCCCACCAGGTCGTCGACGCGTACAATAGGTAACTAGCTGGAGACATTGTCATGGGATATTGGTTTGTGGTTTTATGTATTTTGCTGTGTCGATTCAAGTGGCACGTTTAAAATATCATACGGCGCTCCTACCAACTGATATCCGACTGGGCTATGTTTTTAACCAAAGTCGTCGACGCGTATAACAATTGGTAACTAGCGGGTGAATAGGTGGTTTGATGTGTCTCGCCGTATCGACACTTCTGTTTTCTACGTTCTAGAAAGTAACACCAAGTGCCCAGCACCTTGGATAACTCACTCGGTTTGAGGTTCGGTGATCGATACCATACTAAGCTGTTGTCAATGACAAATAATCGCTAGAGACATAAGCATCTAACATTACCGCCAAATAATTGGCATCTCGTGTCGAATTATTATTGCAAGTTTCATATTTTGTTCTCTAGACAAATGTATGTAAAGTATGTACGGTCTGTTGGATATAAAGGTGTCGGTGTTGCACTACCATGGTGTAGCATAGACTATAAACTATTTGCACGTGGGAACACAAATCTAAATTGTGGTGGTAAATGGTAATGTGTGTGTTCGTGTGTGCATACCATTCGCATTTCACAGGAGGACGGGGCATATCGCTTGCCACATTACATCGTAACCTACACACCAAGTCGTTAATTGCAGCGCCATTGGATAATACGGCATAATTTCAAAGTAACTACCATACCTGAATAGATATTTTCTCGGTTTTGTATAAGATTGACTTATACTGATTTATTATTAAAGACACTTCATTGTTAATTATAAATAATTAAAATAAAAAAAATACTAAAACAAACAAACAAATATTAAATGAAATTATAGGCCTAGGATTTCTAGCGTCTTGTTAATTTTTTGAAGTCCCATAAAAATTTCCATTTCATCATGTTTTTTTTTATATAGTCAAGCTAATGACTGATAATAAGGAATATGTGGCCCAGCATGGTAAATGTTGGCTATAGAAGTACATATTCAAAATGCATTCATGCATGCAAAATTGTCGATGTTTAAAACAGCGAATGTTTAAAATCGAGGATAAATCTAATAATCGACAACTATGTAACATTTCAATACCATACCGTATACATACAAATTACATACCATTTTAAAAGGATTACTTCATTCAGCACATATCTTATTTCTTATATAGTTATATATGTAATACAAAACCGAAAAATCGCTCAGCCATATTATCCATCGTGCGCGATCACGCCTCCATTCGCTTCAAGTGTGCGTTTGACGACTTGCTGTGTATCCTGGCTTCCGGGGCGGTGTATCTACAATACGTTAATATAGTTTGTGTCGCAGCAACCTGTTCACGACATTGATCGACATGCTCGCCACGCTGATACACTCGACACTGGCTGATGGGGGTGACGACAACAACAGGAAACATTACCAGAACCTGATGAAGAAATTGAAGAAAGAGCTTGGAGATAGGCACGGGCCGTCCGTGCAAGCGGTGCGACAGTTGCTGCCGTTGTCGAAGAATACCATTATAGAGGTAAATGGAATAGATTGATTAGATTTTCTTTCAGAAATGTGCGTATATTTATTTATTTGATGAAGCACACTGTCAGATTATAGTACCGTATAGCATTGGTTTTGTCCCTCACGATTGGCTTGTTTTTTTTTTCATTAATAGCCTATTAACATTTCACTGTTAGGCACAAAGCTTTCCATAGACAACAGCACATGGAGAGATTCCGCCACAGCCACCCTTACTCATGAGGGTTGTTGTGTTTTAAGGGGGGCTAGGCGGTGAAAAAAAAAATTGGCTGTTTTCTATTAGCTGTTTTTCAAAATATTTTAGATATTTCGCACTGAAATTTACAATATGTATTACAGAACGTATGTGTGAGGTAATGACTGTTTCCAAAATAAGATTGGAAACATTTTGCTCGATTGAAAAAAATCCTGAAGTTACCTCTAAAATTTCATATAAATGCACATTACGACCGTTTTTTACAATAATAATTCCTATAAAATCGTAAACACATAGGCATAGGCATATTACCTTTTCGATTTCTTGACTGATTTAGATTTCCATAAAACGACATTTTTATGAACTTTTTTATAAAAATCTGAATGGCGCTTACGAATTACCGTGGACCCCGCGCGCAACACCTGCGAGTGCCCGGAATTTTCGCTGACCGGCTAACCCCTCTTAACGACTGCCATCAAATGATAACGCCCGGGACCAACTGCTTTCGTGATTTGGCATTGCGATCTTATAAATATTTGCGTCTCGGGCGCAGACGTACGGTCGGGGTCACCGTCGCTTTACCACTTTGCAGCGATTTTCGTATGGAGCGCACCACCCGCCCGGGTACGTGCCCGTACCAAATAGACGACGCTGTGTGCAAGGGATTTTGACCTTTAGACTGGTAAAGCGACGGAGTCCGCCATTGTATGTACGTGCGCCTAACGCATTTTCTCCTGTATAGGCTAAATCTCACATGTGAATGTGTAAAATCCGTGCTGTGTAGCCTCAGTCCACGTTTATAACCTTATGCTGATTATACTGGAAGAACGGAAGAAAGAAAAAAATAAAGATGTAAGTACACCCCTGGTTATGTGATACTCATATTTGAACTTTTGTTTGAAGGTGATAGCTTGCGAACCCCTCGGATGCTTAGTGGACCAGAAAGGAAATAAGATAACGGGATTTGACAGCGACAAGAAACAGGTATGTTGATTCTTGTTCGTGTTTTAATTTATTATTCTCTGAATTAAGTAAATAGTTCCACACCATTTCCCTTCGGAGCATAATGTACAAAACGTAAAATGTGCACTACACTCAAAATGTTCAAATCGCAAAATGTACAATACTCAGAATGTGCAAAACGCAAAATGTGCACTACACGCAAAATGTACAAAGCGCAAAATTAACAAAGTAAGCCTAAGGCTTCATTCACGGCAACGCCCCTGCTAATGCCGTTTATCCTTCAGGACCAATAAGTTGAACTCCCGTTATGTTGATTTTTATAAAAGTTGGATTCCCATTAAGTCGGGTTGAATTCTCTAAAAGTTGGATTTTTTTTTGTAAAAGAAGGAGGCAAACGAGCAGGCGGGTCACCTGATAGAGAGTAACCACTGCGGCCCATAGACACCTGCAAAACCAGTGGAATCGCAGATGCGTTGCCGGCCTTTAAGGAAGGAATAGGAATTGGCTACTTGACAGTTTTCGAAAAAGTATTTAAAAAGTTACAAACGCTTATTTTATACCCCGTACAATATTTTATTTCTCGAAAAACCTTTATTTAACAGAAAAAAACATATTTTTCTTTGTTGATTTCAAACTTCGTGCGAAAACGGTTGGTCACGTGACATTTTGCTCGGTGACGTCACATTTCAATAAATATAGAAACTTAACTCGAAACCTGACAGATAGTTTCTGTATACTTTGTGAAATGTGACGTCACAATCCATCACATGAAGCTCAATCATGGCCGCCCGTGTTTCGGGTCTTGTAATCCACAGATAAAAAAACGCAAATTTATTTTGTAAAAATAAAATATTTACTGTTTACGCCTTCTTGGCGCAATGGAATTTACTTTTTAGAAAATAAACTCTGTTTCTTCTTTTGATAGTTTAATTTGAAACTGGATTACAATATTTAGATGCAACTTGAATGACGTTTGGACGGCAAGTAAGTCTATGACATTTTTTACTGACAAACAAGAGTAGCGCGCAGTTGACAAATATTGATTTTGCGGTGACAATTTTCGTAGGCGTTACCATACTCCCCCCCGTTGAAGACTTCAGTTCTTCAACTCCAGTGTTCTTCATCGCTTAAAAGAGGGCAGAGTCGTACTAGGGGACGTCGATAGCATCCAGTGGTTGTCTTCACGTCTGCGACGCGGGATATTCCGTCAGCTCCTGGGTACAATTTGGTAACTCTACCGGTACGCCAACATAGTGGTGGAAGACAGTCTTCAGAAAGGAGAACCAAGTCTCCGACCTTCAGTGTTGAGGTATTTTGTCTCCATTTTGTTCGGATTTGCAGCTCTGAGAGATATTCCTTCTGCCACCTTCTCCAAAAATGTTGTCGCAGCTTCTCCAGGCGAGCATATCGGCTTAGCCGAGTTTCGTTCTCAGCTTCCAGAGCACGGGATGGTACAGCGTTGAGTGGCCTTCCGATTAGAAAGTGCCCTGGGGAGAGGAATTGAGGATCGTCGGGAGAAGAGGACAAGGGACACAAAGGTCGACTATTTAATATTGATTCAACCTGTGCGAAAAGAGTTGAAATCTCCTCAAACGTCAAGTGGGCCGTACCCATTACACGCCTTAAAATTCGTTTGGAACATTTAATTAAAGATTCCCAAGTACCACCGAAATGGGGAGCGTAAGATGGCGTAAATGTAAATTTTATGCCTTCATGAGCGGCAAACTCGGAAAAAAGTTCATTTTGTTGAGTTTGGAATAAATCGAGCTCTTTAGCGGCTCCTACAAAATTACGACCGTTATCGGAAAATATGTTCGCTGGTCGCCCACGTCGTGATACAAATCGACGTAACGCTAACATAAAGGCATCTTTGGACAAATCGCTGACCGCTTCTAAGTGAACGCATTTATATCGGAAGTATACGAACAAGCACAAGTAGCATTTTGTCAACCTTGCTCCGCGTCCCTTACGATTCGTGATGTAGAAAGGCCCTGCCATGTCTATACCTACAGACTTGAATGGGAAATCAGGATTGACGCGATGTGAAGGAAGGTCACCCATTTTTGGTTCCAGAGTTTCTCCCTGCACTCGTCGACAGCGCACGCAACTTCGCACAGTGCTTCGAGCAATAAATCTGCCCTTTATAGGCCAAAAGCTCTGTCGAACCGTAGCAAGGAGTAACTGTGGTCCGGCGTGTAAATTACGAATGTGTTCATAAATGAAAATCAATTTACATAAATGATGCGACGGACTTAACAGAATGGGGTGCCTTTGGTCATAGCTGCAATTAGATTTATCGATGCGACCCCCCACGCGAATTACGTTGTCTTTATCTATTAATGGGGATAAAGACAAGATATGGCATTTAGAACTTAGTTGTTTTTTGTCTTTTAGTATTTTGTATTCATTCGGAAAAGTTTGTTGTTGAGCTATAGCGCATAATAAAATAGTAGAATCATTAAGTTCATTTGCTGTTAAATTTCCGGTAATTTTTTTATTAGAATATTTAATATTATTTATAAAACGTTTAACATAGGCCATTGTCCGTTGTAGTCTACTGAAATTAGAAAATCGTTCAAATTGAATGATTGGCTCTGAAATGATTGTTGTGGCAACTATTTTGACTTCAGGTAAGTTACAAGACTTTTCTATATTCAAGACAGGCCAATCACCTTCACTCTTAAGTAAAAACTCCGGACCATGCCACCATAAACTTGAATTTTGCAATTGATCACAGTTAACACCCCGAGAAATGAGATCAGCTGGGTTGTCAGCTGTAGGTACATAGCGCCACGCAAAAGACTGCGAGGTCTCTTGTATTTCGCCGATCCTATTTGCGACAAAGGTTTTGAGTCTCGAAGCATCACCCTTTAACCAACCCAGAACAACACTAGAGTCACACCAGTGAATTATACGGTTCGGAGCAAGCCTTAAAGATTCAACCACCGTTCCACACAAGCGAGCTGCAAGAAGAGCACCACAGAGTTCCAAACGTGGCACGGTAGTAGGCTTCAACGGCGCGACCTTTGATTTGGAACATAAAAGTCGCACAGTAGTCTCATTATTTAAGGTCTTAGACAGTATGTAAATGCAAGCACCATACCCTACTTGTGAAGCGTCACTAAAGGTGTGTATTTCGATAGAGATGGGATTGTTACAAAGTACATGGCGAGGAATTTGCAATGTTAATAGAACAGATAAGCCTTTAGAAAATTGTGCCCATGCTGTTTCTATATCATGAGGCACAGGTTGGTCCCAGTCTATTTTTAAATGCCAAAGCTTTTGGAGCATTAATTTTGCTTGCATGATATATATGATATATAAGGCCCAACGGATCAAAAATTTTGAACGCATTTGACATTATGTATCTTTTGGTTACAATGGTATCATCTTGGGTGGCTATTAAATAAACAGGAAAATTAAGAGAATCACTGTTAGGATTCCAGCCCAAACCAAGAGTGCTTGAAGATTCACTTATCGTTAAGTTATCTTGCAAAGCTGTAGTTGCAGAATCTTCAAAAATCGAAGGTAAGTTAGTTTTATATTTACGTAATTTGAAACAACCTTTACTAAGTTGGGAAGCTACTGAATTTTTTATGTATTTCAGTTCTTCTTTGTCATCTGAGCCCGTTATCAGGTCGTCAACGTAAAAGTCCTTTTGAATGATGGTTTTGATCAGATGGTCATCACATTCCTCCCCAAGCTGCCATAAGCAGCGTGTACTTAAATAACTGGCACTTGCTGTCCCGTAAGTGACAGTATTTAGTTGTAGTGTTCTGATAGGCAAGGACTCATCTTCTCTCCATAAAATTAATTGTAGATGTCTGTCGTCTGAATGAACTGCAACTTCGCGAAAAAAATTTTTAATGTCACCGGTAAGCAAGTATCGGTACATTCGTGCTCGTATCAATATCGAGAAAAGAGAGTCCTGTACATTTGGGCCTATCATCTGCAAGTCGTTGACCGAAAACCCGGAGGAGGAAGGTGCTGAGCCGTCGAAAACGACCCTGAGTTTTGTTGACTCACTGTGCATTTTAATTACGGCATGATGACAAAGAAAGTAGCTAGGATTTGGCATTACTATAAGGGACTCTGAAAGATGTCCAAGAGTTTCATATTCTTTTATAAAATTTGAATATTCTTCCTTTAGGGGAAGATTAGTCCTAAAGCGCTTTTCTAAAGTTAAAAATCTCTTTTTAGCAAGAGTGTAGGAATCGCCTAAGCAATCTGGTGAGTCCTTTAGTGGTAGCTTCACACAAAATTGCCCATTAGCTAAACGCGTGGTGTTTGCTAAAAACTGGCTTTCGCAAGCCATTTCAGTTTCACTTAATTTTGATTTACGTGGGACCTCTTCTAACTCCCAAAATTTGGTAAGTAACTTATCGACATTAGTTTCAGTGGAAGAGTCTTCGTGAACTATCAAATTGTTGCAATGAATTTTGTTAAATTGAGATATATTTACAGGACCAACAATAAGCCAACCAAACTTCGAATTTTGAAGAATTGGTTTGTTTTTGCCCAACATCCTCTGTTCACCTAGTAAAGTATTCCAAAAAAGATCTGCACCTATTAACATGTCTATAGGGCAGTGTTCGTTAAAATTGGGGTCCGCTAATTTTATATTAAAAGGTATATTTAAGTCATGCAGACTAATTGGAGCCTTTGGTAGGTCTCCTGTAAGTTTATCTAATATAAAACAATGCAAGTCCTTTTGAAAAATATGATTTTTAGATTTTAATTGAATAATGCAACTTTCGTTAACTTTATTTACTGAATTGTTGCCAATGCCGACAACGTTAAAATATATGGGTTTTGTATTTAGAGACAATTTTTGTTGTAATGATTTTGTAATGAAAGAGGATTGGCTTCCTGAATCCAATAAGGCACGAACTGTAATTGCCTCTTTAGTAATTGGATTTAGTACCTCTATTAAAGCTGTAGACAAGATAACATGTTTGGAGTTATTTTCTTTAGAGAAAGTAACTATGGAATCGCATTCCTGAATTTGGGCATTGTTGGCTTTAGTAGCTTCAACTGAATGCAGTAAAGTATTATGGCGCTTATTGCACTGCCTACAGGGACCCATGTGGCAATTGTTAGCTGAGTGACCTTGACGTAAACAGTTTGAACATAATTTGTACTTAGAAACATCGGCTAGTTCTTCGTCTATAGACTTAGATTTAAAACTAGGGCAATCATATATTTTATGATTTTTGTCGCAAATAATGCACTGAAATTTTGTTTGATAGTTATTTTGTTTCACTGTGGCATAAGATTTTGTTTGGAATGGTTGCCTATTATGACTGGGTTGCGAATGTGCTTGCGAATGCTGAAATGATTTTACATTATTATTTTTTGTACTAGAATTTATATATTTATTACTACTAGTGGATTCTAAAACGTGAGCCCTATCAATTAAAAATGAATTAAACTGTTCTAAGCTAGGAAAATCACCTAAGTGCTTTCTTTGTTCCTCCCACTTGACAAGTGTCTGATTCTCTAACTTAGCAGAAACCAAAAAAATAATAAGGGTGTCCCAGTGTTCAGTGGGTTGGCCGAGATTAGCTAAGGCACGTAAATTTTTGCTGATATGGTCCACTAGAAATCGTAAAGAACCTTCAGTTTCGCGTTGCAATGGTTGTATGTTAAAAATAGATTTTAAATGATGATTTATAAGCAACCTTTTGTTTTTATAACGGTCATATAGAAGCTGCCAAGCGTTATTGTAGTTCGCGGATGACACCTCAATGTTAGAAACGACACGAGCTGCATCGCCTTCCAAATACGATAACAAGTAATGAAATTTTTGTATGGTAGAAATTCGCTCATTGTTTTGGATTAAATTAGTAAAAGTATCGCGAAATTCTGACCAGCGAAAAAATGATCCGTCAAATTTTGCAATTTGTATTTGAGGTAACCGAACATGAGACTCACTATGATCGAGACTGCATTGAGCTTCATGAAACATGGACTCACGCCTTTTTATTTCTTGGTCGATAGCTTTTATTTCACTTTGTTGGTCTAAGAGAGTTTTGGCCATAGCAATACAGACAATGAAATCTTGTTCAATGCGTTCACGCTCATCAAACACCAATTCCAAATTATCGGAGTTAATTAACTCAATCCGAGTCTGCAGCTCATCATATTTAACAGACTGACTTTCGAACCTGCTAAGCTTTAAAGACAGTTCAGCAACCTCGATAGTCGCCAGGGTAGCTTGACTTGTAATTTTATCTAAATAGGTTTTAAACCTGGTAATTTGCCCTTTAACTGAACTGCGTTTTGTAAACAAATCCTTTAATGTTTGATTAGTTGGTTGTGAAAGAGATGATGAACCTGGTGTGGTCATTTTTAAAAACAAATAAAAGAACTTAATTTAAATTATATAAGTGAATTATTAAGTAACGCCGTTAATTTCGCTATATGAACTTTGACCTTTATATTTTAATCGTATGAAATTGTAAATTACAAGGCACGCTTTATATAGAAGGCAACCAATTTATCTTAGATATGGATAGTATACGTATCTCACACTCCTCACTGCGAAGACAATCTGGCGCCGCGCCGGCAACAGACGGGCAGAATCAGCTGTTGTCCCGTTAACCGAAGCGATGTACGGCCCGCGAGTATGTACCGGCCGGTACCAGCGCAGTAACAGCTGAAATAGTCGGCAATTTTCGCTAAATAACCGAAAAAACCTGGTGCGAAGTAGATAAGGGAGATACTATTTACGTATATTTATTGAATTTAAGCTGATTTTGACTATATTTAAATGAATTTAGAAAACTTTATTTTTTATTTTTAGTATAGGGTAGATAATTTTTGCACAAGTAAAAACATATTGAAATGGGAAATAATTGTGGGATATTAATGTATGGGTATCTTTCGTGGACAGAGGAATGAATTGGAAAAGGATTTAACAGGGCACTTATCTGTATTTTGGCTTCGAAGTGTTCTTTCGCTGAAACACTGTTCGATGTCCTTTGATAGGTGATATCGTTCCCGTATTTCCTGGTTTGTGTCCTGTCCAGGGACTGAATAACCCAAAAATTAAGGTACCTTTATATAGCGGTATGGCGTCATACCGAAAAATAGCGGTTACCGGAATATTCCGATATCCAAATTTATATCGGTACCGTAATTTTGAGTTTTTAAATAATAAAGGTTTATTTCGGTATGAAAGAGACGGCTAACAACCGTTTCAAGCATAAGCGACTACTGGCTTTCTTATAAAGCTTTAGGTTGGATTGTTCTCGTTGTCAAAACACGTGCGCCGCGCATAGGTTTGAATTTTTTACTAAAAGACAGGATATACCCACAAAATATTCTTTTCGGCCAAAAACACAAACAAGATTAATTTTGCCAACCTCTAAACTTCACTTACACTCTAAAAGTCCGTTAGTTATGTGTGTGAAAATATATAATAAATTACCTACTTCTTTAAAAAATATACCCACATAAAAATAATTCTTTAAAAAACTGAAAGACCTACTTATTGCAAAATGCTACTACACGCTGGAAGATTACCTAAAAGATCGCCTATAAAAATATAATAATGTATAATAATAAAATAATTATATTGATAAATAAATAAAATAATATGTAGATAATATTTTGTATATGTATATATATGTATGTAAATATATGTGCATATGTATATATATATATATATAGAACAATACCTGTACCAGATTGGATGCAATTTTATTCCTATGTACAATAAGTCCTACTCTCGCCTTACGTAATTATATTTATTTAAGTAGAATCACAGAATAATATTGTAGAACAATGCAACTGCCGTGCACACGGAATTTTAAAAGTACGCTTGCCGGTAGGTATATTAACGCCAACTCAAGCTAGTGTCTGCTAATAAGCGGACGGACTTTTACTTAACCCTTAACCGATTCATTGCGTATCCCTCTTTTAATGACTTTTGTGCATGGCGGCTAACAAATATTCTGTGACGCCTCCGTGCATCAGCCGCCACCCATTAAAGTGACGCGCTTGCGCGTCTTCAGCCATGAGTGACCATATTTTGCTTTTTGTTATGATTTTGGCTTGTTTACACGTGATTGCATTCAGTCGGAATCGGATGTCAAACGTAAAGGGTTTGCTAATTCGTTTAGTGTATTGTAAAGTGACTTATCTACGCGATTTTGCTGGAATGGCTGCTAAGTGATTTATTTGGATCAGTGGTTGTAAACCTTTTGTGTATTGTTAGTAGAAGTTTACAAAAGGGTGTGAAAGGAGTACCTTTATTTAGGTTCTATACCGCAGTGTTGCGATGCAGCCACTATAACGAGTCAAATTATAAAAATAAAAAAAAAATAAAAAATACGCATGAGTAGGTGTCGGAACTCTTGTTCTCATTGTTAATGAGCAATGTAGTCCAATGAAATGGAAAATAGGTCGGGTGGTTCAACTTCATATTGAATAATCGCTTGAATTTGCGAATAATCGAACTTACTTATAAAATCAGTTTTCAATCTAGCCGTTTTTAATAGTAGATTGATACACAAGTTGCTAAAATGACATATTAAAACGAGGTATTTTAACTCCCGAGCTTAATTCGATTGCAAGAAAATAAAATAATCCAATACAATATTTAAAATAAATAATGTACAGCCACTCAGGGCTTGTTTATTTGGTTAATTTTCAAACCTAGTCAGCAGCCAGTACATAGGAACCGTTTTATTAAGGGTTTTTTCTTTTAAACAAGGAGAAATCCTATTTTCGGATACACAGCGGGCCTGAGGAAGCCCGCTGGTTATGTGGCGACTCTCCCCCCTACGCCCGCTTCCCTGTCCAGGTCCGAAGGCCTCGACAGGGACTCGGGTGAAGAGGGGCCTTACCCACTAAAACTCCTTATACCATCCCATCACTTGTCGTCAGGGTGGTTCGGGACCACGGACAGCAGACTCCGAATTCCACCCTACGACGGCCCGCCAGTGGGGAGGACGCCCGGGATAGTTTGGGCGCCCTGCAGATTCCCATGAGTTTCATGCAATGCGGCTATGGGGTCTCCCACCCCACAGTCACGCAAGCCTCACTGCGGTGGAAGGAGGTGGGCAAAATGCCGCCTTCTCCTACCGACTCGCCTGCGTCGGATCGGGTCCGCATGGAGTTGCTCCTCGCGGACCCTCTCCGCGGCCTCCTTCTGTGAAACAACCGCTTCACTGATCAAGGCCATGGCCCTCCATGATCTGTCGCTGTCTAGCATGGCTTTTACCACGCTAGGCAGCGAGAGTGTCTCCCCCAACGACCGACATCAGACTGTGGCGCTGCGCAGCCCACGACCCGCACTCCTCAAGGGTGTGCGTTTCTGTGTCCTGCGCAGCTCCACAGCTGTGGCATTCTGACGTCGCTCTACGACTCCCCTCGGTGCAGGTAGTGTCCAAAGCATCCATGCCCAGACAGCATCTGCTCCAAGTGGAAAGATAGAGTCCCATGTCGCCGCTGTAGCCATCCACCCCAATTCTGGTTGGATGACTCGGCACAACCGGGAGCCGTAAGTCGATGACCGCAAATCATCGGCCCATTTGGCCAGCAGTTCTTGGTCAGCCAAATCTCGAGTCTGTTTAAGCTCTTCTTAAATATGGTTTCTACCCTGTTCTTTAGCCTCTGCCCGCTGTCGGTACAGTTCCGCCAGCTTCACTGCCTCCAACCCCCATGGCGGGATGCCAGCCAGCGCACAAGCTGCAGCATGAGACACTGTCCTGTACCCTCTGATGGCCCTCAACGCTATTATCCGCTGTGCGGCACGAAGATGTTGTTTGTTGGTAGCGTTGAGGGCAGTCGCCCATATAGGGGCTCCATAAAGGGCCATCGAGCCCACTACTCTAGCATAAAGCCGGCGAGTCAAAGCGTTCGGCCCACCAACATTCGGCATGTTGCGTCCCAAAGCGGATGCCGCACTGACGAGAAGAGGGGAGAGTTTGCGAAAGTGCTCCTCGAAGCGCCAACGCCCGTCCAGAATGAGACCCAGATACTTCATCCGGACCCCAACCCGGATCCTATGCTCGTCTATATCTAGGTGGGTTCCAGGCGGCGGTCCTCGTCGAGGCCCATGGAAAAGAATATGGACATATGGATTCTGTCCACCACCAGAGATGTTATGACGGTGACCAGTCTCCCTGCCTCTGCGCAATTTCCGCCCCGGGCCGTGATCAGAGTATCATCTGCATAACAGATTACATCGGCTCGTGGGCCTACCCAAACATTAAAAAAACCTGTTTCTAAAAAAACAATAAAATGGGTATTGAATCAATTAAACGGTTTATAGAGGTTTTTTCTTCTTTTTATAAGTACCTAAACACACCGGGACAACGCGAGCGCGCGAGTGGCAAAGCGAAAAGCGACCTTCCATACGTAGACATGAATTCTATTTGCCTGAAATACCGCTCTCCCAAAGTGAGCGCGCGAGTTTTAAATCGACTTGCGAGCTAATGTCTACACACGGAAGGTCGCCATTAGCCTAATCGCCTCGCCAGCAGTAGGTACATTTCGCAGCTTTGGATTAAACTGGTTTATTTAGGTTTTTGAAGCCCTCTCATTTACATTGGAAGCGGTTTTTGTAAAAACCTTATTCAATAACCGGGATTTTTTAAACCGGTTCGAAGCCCTATCGTCACTAATTCAATTTATAATTAGAAAATATTAATAAAGGAAAGATGGCGAGCCAGTTTAAACCTTTACATCGTTGTTCCATAATAAGTCTTAACGCGTCAAAAACGTATGCCGCATAATCGCGTTTATCGTCCGGCATAGAAAATCGCGTAGCGAATTATTTATTACATCAAGCAAATCCTCAATATAATGAAAGTTCTGCTAATTAGCACTCCCTAAAAAGTAATTCTACAAAGTTTCAGTGGAATTTTCTTTATGACGCTATGTGGCGTCATACGCCATACACAAAAGAAGTAAAATTAGGGAACAAAAAGTTTGCAACCACTGAAGTTTTTTAACCGGCGCTATCTCCTAAAACGATCAATACAGGCATAATCTACGTGTCAAATAATATAAGTTCTGTTAATTAGAACTCTCTAAATAGTCATTCTATAGAATTTCAGAGGAATTATTTATGACGCCATTTGGCGTCAAACGCCATACGTAAAAGATATCAATGAAGCTCCATGGCGTCATACGCAATGAATCGGTATGCATGGCAAATGGCAACACGTAATGATGGACTTGCAGTAAGTTGGTTTTCACAGACGAGTAGACTAATGTAAGGCTTACTATTGACATGAGTTTGTAAATACCAATTTCCGCACTAGTGTAAAATGATGTTTACACGCGCACATTTTTTACACATTTTTGCGCGCGACACGCAACAAAAACTGGTTTTTACTCGTCGCCTCGCAAGCAAAAGCAAGTCTCACCCCTCACCCTGCGCCCCGCAACTGTCAATGCAACGTTTTTCGGTACCGATATCGCATAAAGGTTAAATAACGGTAAAGCCTTACCTTTATTTTATTAAGGTACACTTATTTTTTACCGGTAACGTAACCTTATACCGTAACCGCTTTCAGTCCCTGGTCCTGTCACGGTCGCCAATGTTTACGCCTTCTTGGCGCAATGGAATTTACTTTTTAGAAAATAAACTCTGTTTCTTCTTTTGATAGTTTAATTTGAAACTGGATTACAATATTTAGATGCAACTTGAATGACGTTTGGACGGCAAGTAAGTCTATGACATTTTTTACTGACAAACAAGAGTAGCGCGCAGTTGACAAATATTGATTTTGCGGTGACAATTTTCGTAGGCGTTACCATTTACAATATATCTTAATAAAAAAAACTATTGAATAATTATCGTTTAATCATAACCTACCATTTCCGACATATTTTATATTTTATTGTTACAACTGTCAAATAGCCAATTGTGTGAGGTGGGGGGAAGGGCCTCCGGAACCCTCATTGGCCGGACGAAAGACAACAGCACCAAGTGCCATTATTTCACGCCGAATAGTTGTGAGACCCCCGGGCGAGCGGTCCAATGCGTGCTGCAACGCAGCGTGGCTCTACCACTCAGTCAGTGTCACTCATTTAGCACCACCCAGGGGTCACGTGTAGGGTTTCAAGGGTAAACCTACGGACGCGAGTAACTTTAACCCCCAAAACCATAATGTTGGATTCCCATTAAGTTGGACTCCCATTATGTTGAATTCTCCTTCAGGACCATTAAGTTGAACTCTCGTTGTGTTGAATTTTCTGAATGATGGATTCAGAGTCTCATTCATTTTGAATTCTCTGAATGTACCACTGAGCCCTTTCGACGCATAGTTCCAGATTCGCACTTGACATGCCACGCGAATGACCATGATACCTAAAGAGAATCGTTTCCGTTCCCGTGGTAAGTTCCCCTCCGGACCATCGTGTAAAACAAAAGACGATCTGGAAAAACAAAAGAAAGTCTGGAAATGATCTGTCAATTACTACTAGTTAAAAAAATGTATTCATGCTATTTTCGACCTTATTGACATTATTTTCTTTGCCGGTTTTTTGGTATATTTATTTAGTGCTCTTTGTGGAGTCTAAAATTATTGTTCTCTGAAAAATGTTAATAAGGTCGAAAATAGCCTGAACACATCTTTTCAACTAGTACTCATTGATAGATCATTTCCAGACTTTCTTTTGTTTTTCCAGATCGGGAACGGGAGTTCAACTTAGTGGCCAATTCAACATAGGTATTGGGATATAAAAGTCAACGGGCCTTTTTTATCTACGTATCTCTAATATGCAGTGATACTTAGGTCACGTCCTAAATAATATCAACTAAGAAGTAATAAAATAAGTTTGTGTGTTTATATTTCAATTTTAAAAGCCACTTTTTATAAAGTTGACTGGAATGACTGTCAGTCATCAATAGTCATTATGATTAGAAAATGTTGCTCAAAACCTTTTACCTATAAACGTGCGCTTACTTGTTCATTTTGCTATTTGTACATTATGCGTGTAGTGCACATTTTGCGTTTTGCAAATTCTGAGTGTTGTACATTTTGCGATTTGTACGTTTTGCGTGTAGTGTACATTTTGCGTTTTGTACATTATGCTCCGAAGGGACCAATTTTACTAGTAGTTGATAGTGAGTGATATGATAATATGAAAAATTATATCCCTTGACTTTCAGTAAAGATGTGGGACTTTACTCAGTTTGCACACAAACTTCGCGAATTTTAAAAGTGGTATTGAAAGTTTTTGCCTTATTTGCCAACACTCATGCTCGTTCACGGACACTTCACGGTTAATTATCCACCATTATTTCTTATTAATATTAAACAAAACACAAATTATAGAAAAAAATACAAAACTGCACACATGACGCTTCACTTTTCCGCCAGAAGTCCTTACTGTGATGGCACAGCGATCCAAAGGCCTCCGACAATAAGTCCTAGTTAGTGTTATTTGTTAATTTCCATTCAGGGTCTTCGGCTAACGGACAAGCAGCGCGTGTCGTCGTGGGAGCTGGTGGAGGGCGGGCGCAACCCCGCGCCGCTGTCGTGGGCGTGGTTCGCCGCCACCAAGATCGAGAGGAAACCGCTCACCTACGAGACGGCGCATAGGTAATACGAAGACCCCTGATGAAGGCACGAGTTCTCGCTAAAAAAATCTTATAGGTAGACAGGTCGGTCTAATAGAAAACCATGATGAATCTACGAGTAAAGACTGATAAAAGGTAGTCTCATTTTTAGTTATCTTGGTTACAAATGATCGGAAGTGTGAAATAAACAGTGAAGTCAACTTACCTATTTAAAAAACTACACACGACATACGCAAACTTAAGAAACTTATAACAAACATCTTTTTGAATCAATCAGCGCAATCTGGGCGAAAGTTGTTTTAACTGAACTACTGAGACTTTGTAATCCCCGTTAGATTAAATAATAATAATCAGCGAGGGAGTAAATAGAAATCGACTTTTAATGGGTTTTTAGCGCCGTGTGTTACACTCTGCTTTTCACTACGAATGCGAGAAAATAAAACAATCCAATACAATATGAATTGGTTTGTTTTATTAAAAATTAACCTGTTGCTTTAACGACACCCAAGGGAAGAGAAGGGTTGGTAGTATTATTTTGATGAGCCCATCGCCGCTCTATGCTGTTGGATAGTAGGTATGTGCAGTCTTTCCATCTCTTCCCTTGGGTGTCGTAAAAGGCGACTAACGGACTAATGAATGCACATACATCCTACAGCATAGAGCGGCGATGGGCTCATCAAAATAATACTACCAACCCCTCTGTTCCCTTCGGTGTCGTAAAAGACGACTAACGGACTAAAGACTGCGCATACATCCAACAACATAGAGCGGCGATGGGCTCATCTAAATAATACTACCAACCCTTTTCTTCCCTTGGGTGTCGTAAAAGGCGACTAACGGACTAAAGACTGCACATACATCCAACAGCATAGAGCAGCGATGGGCTCATCAAAATAATACTACCAACCCTTCTCTTCTCTTAGGTGTCGTAAAAGGCGACTAACAGACTAAAGACTGCACATACATCCAACAGCATAGAGCAACGATGGGCTCATCAAAATAATATTACCAACCCTTCACTTTTCTTCGATGTCGTAAAAGCGTACTATCGGACTAAAGACTGCACATACATACAACAGCATAGAGCGGCGATGGGCTCATCAAAATAATACTACCAACCCCTCTCTTCCCTTGGGTGTCGTAAAAGCGACTAACGGGCTAAAAGCTCACTACCGAAGCACATGTGCAGACTGTGCAGTTGTTTCTTGCTGAAGCGTGGACTGTGTGGGTGTGGTCTGTGTTGTCCATAGATTCAAATGATTACTAATAAGAATATTTATAGTTACTTATATATGTAAATATTTATGTAACTATAATAATAACTATCTCAAAAAAGTTGTTGATCTAAGTAAACACTAATAAGTCGAGTCTTTATTCATGATTATTCTATTTATGACTAAACACTTTTTCGTTTTTGTAGACTCATTGTCATGTGACAGATAAAAATTTTATAAAAAATTACTTTTTCCCCTAGGCCATGAAAAGCTATTTTAGCCTGGCTCTCTGGCTGGTGAAAAGATTATTTTGATTATTTTTTTTTAGGTTACTCAAGTATCACACCCACAGTCTTGTGAAACCTTTGAGCTACTATTTGGAGCCACTGCCGTTGCCGCCTGAGGACTTGGAGACGAACGACAGCAAACAGGTGAGTGTATGACTAAATATGTGGCGGTTGTCAATTTCGTGATAAAGTGAAATGATATGAATTTCATGGTATCAACACGTCCATCCGAGTAATTTTAAAACCACGGAACTTTATGTTTCTTTTAATCTTAACTAACAATTATTTAATTAGTGTCGCCAGCGTAGTGGCTGCATGCATGGTTTATCCCCGCCCATCGTGATGACGTCAGATCAGGACACAGTTTGCTCAGAAAATCGCCACAGTGGTTGCTTAAGCTCCCACCTCTTTATATGCTCCGTGATGCATACCAAACCCAGGCTGGTATGATATGTATGAGCTTATCTTAAGAGATACACAAAAGGACTTAGGGGAGGTCTCAGCAGCGGGACAGCATAGGCTAAGAAACGAACGAATTTTTTTTAATACTTACCGGTACTCGATTCAACGTTACCTTAAAGCCCTTGTCAAACAGACAGCGAACCGAAAGCGTGGAGAAGCGATTTCATTTTGTAATATATGGAATCGTTTTGTTCTGGTCACATAGAAAAGCGAAAGCGAACCAATCCATGCCGATACCGTGGCGAACCGAAAGGCGTGTGACGCCATGACAAACACAAGGCGAGCGCGTGAAGCGAGGCGTGAGCGAGATAGTTGTATTAACTGACTTTGTATGCACGACGTCAAACAAAAAGCGAATGCTAGACGCGAAGCGAAGGCAATGCGTGATGGTTGTGTTTATTTACAAAAAAAATCAAAGTATTCCGACACGTGGCCATAATAGATACCGAAAAGTTTATAGTATACCCAATAATGTATAAAACACGTCAAAATGACTATAAAAATACATGTTTGCCATCGATACAATCGCGTCATGGAGAGAATGCAGACCGAAGCTTCGGTTCGCATTCTCCACGAGTTCGGTTCGCTGCGCCTGGTTTGACCTCTCCGCTTCGGTTCGCATTCTCCACGTTTTCGGTTCGGCTCGGTTCGCTTGTATGTTTGACAAGGGCTTTAATATCTATGAATTATCGTAGGACTCACATAAGGCTATTTAGATGTTAAGTGGTTTTTGTTTTCTTTTGTTTTTTATGTCATTCTTTGTTCACAGTTAAACTGTTGTGTTTTTGTGGCCAATACTTAAATGTTTCATTAATTATTTTTGATTTTACATAATGGTTTTTTTTATATACAGGACAATGGCAGCTTAGATTCGAGCCCGACTGGAGCGGGCAAGGGTAGATCACGGTCGGCGCCGTGCAAGAAAATCAAGAAGCAAAAAGTCACTACTCCAGTACGTATTTCCTACATGTACCTCATTTATTGAATGTAACATTACTCATAAGATAGAATAGTATTTCTTCAGCTCAGCTCTTACTTTTAAAGCCAATGACGCCTTTATTCGATGTCAATTGTCAACGACTACGTCATCATCATCGGACCCTTAATTTGTACAAGTTACGGTCATAGATGTATACGTTACACTAGATAGGGCATTCCGAACACGCACTATGTTGGACTCATCTGCGGAGTCGACTCGGCACCTTGCTTTAGTGTAGCTTCGACATTCACACAGCATAGGCGCGTGCGCAGCGGCAAAAATAATTATTTCTTATCAAAGTGTACACCTAGACGTTTACTACAATTCAGTTGTTAAGTAAGTGAAATTAATTGTTATTCAAGTCATTATGAGGTAGTTGTATCGTAAGAATAGAATAGAAAATATATTTTTTCATTGCTGTGCCACGGCTTCTACAGTCATAGACGCCATCTTGATACACACTATGTTGTCTTTGACCGATCGGCGATCTTGCGCTGCGATGTCTGTCTCAGTTCGCTGCGGGCAACCGCGCAATGTTGTAACGTTATTACCAGTTCTATCGTAACAGGAACCTTTTGTTTTGTTAGGTTGCGTCAATATTCGTTATGATTGTTTATTGTTGCCAGTTTGTGAGCGTGAAGTATGAATTTATGAATGACAGGATAGATACAAACTATTGACTTAGTTACTAAATGCGGATTTTATTAGGAGGAATAAAATCCTTGGTGACGCGAGGGGGTAATGTAACGTTATAAACGTATAGCTATTAAATACTTATATAAAATTTTAATTTATAAATAAACAAACATAGATTATCTTATCCTAATTAATTTAATTCTAAATATTACTTTAAACCAAATTACTTAACTAATAACTACAAAGGAAATGAAGCCTTAATAGTTTCGATAACTGCAAAACAAACGTATTTTGTTTCTTTGGTTTTATCATTGCGCGCACGGTACCCTAACATGCCTTTCGAATATTTTTTTATTTGATGAAAGTAGGTAGGTTAATTTACCTGCGCGGTGGGATTGGCGTCGTCTCACACGCTCGAGAGACAGCCATACTAAACAGACGTTGCTTTTGTAAATTAGTGCATTTTCAATACGTCTTTTTTATAAATATTTAATAGGTCACGTATTTGACCAAAGCTATTATTTTTATAAAGTATTCAGCTTTATCGTCATTCTACGATAATTGTGCTACTTAATCCCCGTTAGGGGTTCCACGCTCGGATTTCCACGTTTGGAGTTCAACGCTTGGATTGGAGTCCTACATTCCTACGTCCACGTTCTACGTTTGGAGTTCTACGCGACCGTCTTCGCATTTCGACGCGGCCGCCATTTTGTGGACACACCACGCAGCTCGCAGCTCCTGTACAGCGACGCGCCTCCCAACACCTCGGCGTTCCCCAAGCTAAGTCAGGGACGAGAGCAAACTACCCAGCTAGGCCCTTATGTACTCCACGCCCTGAGACCAAGTTTAAATAAATTTGTTTGATCGTAAGGGTTGTATCATTTAAAAGTACCCCTACGTCACAATGTACACACGTCCACGTAGCGAGATATCTAAGTTTTTTTTTTCCGAATACCCGCGTTATAAAATATGTTAAAATGAGTGAGGACGATATGAACGACTCAGATTTTATTAGAAATAGCGAAATAGATTGCTGTATACAAAATGAAATAGAAAAAATCGTTGAGAAAAGAAAGACAAGGGAAGACGAACATAGTGAAGAAGATGGTTTTAGTACAGTCACCAGGAGAAAACCTAAGCGTTTGGTGAGAAGTGAATCAGATGATGTTGATAAAAATAAGGATAAATCGATGCCGACAAACACTGAAAGCTCATTACATTATTTTACAAAGGATTACAAAGTAAGCATTACGTCATTAGATAATTTACCGAAACAAATAGCAATGGCTAAATTACTAAGAACGGAAAATATTAAGAACATTACAAAAATAAAATATAAAAGTCTAAATAAGGTTCTAATTCAATTTAGTAACAAAGATGAAGCTATAAAATTAGTTGAATGTGAGAAACTGAAAGAAAAAGGATTTAGATGTCAAATGACATACGAACTATCAATTTCATATGGCGTGATGAAGGGAGTAGACTTGGACTTAAAGGAAGAAGAACTTAATAAAATCATTGAATCTGACACTGAAATAGTGTCCGTGAAAAGACTAAAACGACTAAACTTTGATGGAAAATGGGTCGACAGTGAATCAATAAGAATAACTTTTAACAACAAAAAGCTTCCTGGATATGTGTATGTATATGGTTGCCGTTTCATAGTTGAACCCTATATATTTCCAGTGACTCAGTGTTCAGGGTGCTGGGAATTTGGCCATATTATTAAATACTGTCCTTCAAAGAAAATACTATGCCCGAAATGCGGAGGCAATCATGAAAATTGCGAAACAAAAACATTAAGATGTTTGAACTGTAAAGGAAACCACTTTGTTTTGGATAAAAAATGCCCGTTCTTCCTGAAAGAAAAGGAAATAAGGAAAATTATGAGTAGTAAGCAAGTTACATATAGGAAAGCTATACAGTTACTCGACGAGAAAAAAGAGAAACAACAGGTTCATTCAAATGAAATCATAAGCAATACCTACAACGCCTCGCTTCCTGCATTGGCTAATAATGAAGTGACTTATAGCAGTGTAGTTACTCGAGCTTTGATACATCATCAGGACACAGAAGTTGAGGAACAAATAGAAGAAAGCCAGGCAACAGAAGATGAAACGACAGCGGAACAGCAGGGAAGAAAAAAAACTAACAAGAAAACCCAACAAAAAAAGAAGAAAACTCAATACCAAGCACAATACGAAACAAAAGAAAAGGAAAATGCACATTATGAAGAAAAGAATAAGCGTGAAAAAGGATTAATATATAAGTTTGAATTTGAAAAATTATGGTTTAAACTTAAACAGGTATTTATGGCACAATGTAATTTTGATGAAAAATTCTAATTAGTTCTAAGAGCAATATGTGAAGAAATAAGAGCGTTTATAGTTGCTAAGTTTTGGGGAAAAGAGTTGTTTGAAAATCTAGTAGCATTTATCAATGGCTAATACGGATAACAATATTTGTATAAATATATTTCAGTGGAATTCACAAAGTCTAAAGCCTAAAATTACAGAATTTTTAGATTTAATGCACAGAGAACATGTTCATATTTGTATTATTAGTGAAACATGGCTAAATTCTGAAACTGATACGGATTTCGGGGTGAGTGGTTATAATGTTTATAGATCTGATAGATATGACTCTTTTGGGGGTGTATCATTGCTGGTGCATCATTCTATTCAGGCTCATTGCGTTCCCGTTAATGTAACGAATGGCGGCATAGAGGTTATTTGCATTAAACTACTTAATTGCGTTGATCTAGAGTATGTTGTATCCATTTACTGTCCATCTTCCGTACGAACGGTTGCAGCTGACTGGGACGATATTTTCTCGTTTTCTTCCAAAAAAATATTAGTGGCTGGAGATTTTAATGGAAATCACACAAATTGGTCCACCAAAACAGAAACAAGAGGAGTTCAAATTTTGACTTCAAGTCTTGAAAATGTCTTAATCTCTCTTAACAATGGGCAACCTACACGAGTAAAGTTAGTAAATGGAAATTTACAGAAAACTGCTCCTGATATTTCCTTTGGTTCTCCTGATATCGCGGTCAAATTTGACTGGATGGTTACCAACGAAAATCTCGGCAGCGATCACTTAATTATAAAAATGCGTATTAATATACCTAATGAATTTATCGATTTTAAAAAACGTAATTTCAAAAACGTGAATTGGCCGGAATACCGAAAATCTCTTTCTGAATTTTTTGAGCATTCAGAGGACTGTGCTGATAGCGTTCAAGATATGTACGACTTTTTTGTTTCTTAAGTCTTTAAAGCAACCGATAAACACATTCCTTATTACAAGATATGTCAAAAACCTAATTGTAAATTTACGCCAAAAGAGTACTGGACACCTGAAATATCTAAAGCAGTAGCGCAGCGTCGGTTAGCCTTATCCAAGTTTCGCCGAAATCCTTCCCCTAGTAATCTAAGTACTTTAGAAGACAAAACACACGAAGCTAAGAAAATGATAAGAAAGGCAAAATCTCTTCATTGGCAAAAATTTTGTGATTCAATTGAAGGAAGGATGTCGGCCTCTGAAATGTGGCAACGTACAAGATGGATGAAAGGTTATAGACGAACAAAGTCTTACCCATCAATTGAAAAACAAAAAAACTTAATTATTTCACTAGCTCCGTACTGTGCAGTAAACTCTATGCCTTTATTCGAATCAAAGAATGAACAGTTAGAAGTCGACTTTAGGCTATCAGAACTTGATAGTTGTCTTAAAACTAAAAATACAGCACCGGGTGAAGACGGTATTTCATACTCTATGATTTGTTACATGCCCGGTATAGCCAAAGATTTTTTATTGAAAATATTTAATAATATATTTAAATCTGGAACCGTCCCGTATCAGTGGCGAAATATAAAAATTATTGCGATACCTAAAGCAAATAGCGATCCAAACAGTGACTGACCCAAAGTTAAGGCCAATTTCTCTATTATCATGTTTATGTAAAACATTCCACCTAATGATACTAAAACGATTAGAATGGTACACCGAAAAAAATAAACTTCTTTCTCCTCATACAGTTGGATTTAGGAAATCTCAATCCGCATTAGACTCACTCGCAAGGTTAATTACTTACATTCAAATAGGATTTTCAAAAATCTTTTCCACAGTAGCCTTTTTTTTAGACATTGAAAATGCTTATAATAATGTTTCCATTGAAGTAGCAATGCAAATTCTAGATAGTCTCTCAATTAGGGCACAATTTTGTGTTTACCTTTCGTCATTTCTTAGTCAAAGACATTTAAAAATTATCTTGGATAGTAAAGGTACCACTTTTACTAGATGGATTCATAAAGGCCTAGCACAGGGTGACCCTCTCTCACCATTGATATTTAACTTGATAACTCATGAGATTTGAAAAATGTTCAAACTGCATTGATTTCGCAATATGCAGATGATTACGTAATATATATCAGTGACAAAGATATTAAAAACAGGGAAAACTATATCCAAATCGCTCTAAATTCTGTAACTAAGATGCTAGATAAACTTGGGTTGTCATTATCTGCAAGCAAGTCAAATTACTGTGTTTTTAGTAGGGGCCGACGTAGAATTTTACCTAGTTTAAAAATAAATGAACAGCCATTGTCTTTAGTCGAAAATGTTAAATATCTTGGTATGTGGCTAGATAGAGGCTTGCTGTGGGGGAAGCATATTAACGAAACAATTTATAAATGCGCAAAAATTTTGAATTTATTGAAAATGTTATCAGGTAGCTCTTGGGGAGTGCATACAAAACATTTAAGAAGGCTGTATATTTCCTTAATAAGAAGTCGTCTTGACTACGGATGTTTTATTTACGATTGTAGCGCGGAGAGCCATGTCTCTAAACTAGATAGGTTACAAAATCAAGCACTAAGAGTTATAGGAGGTTACATAAAAAGTACTCCAATACATGTTATGGAAAGTGATTTGCATATAGCGCCTCTCTTTGTAAGAAGAAAATATCTTGCGTATAAGTATAGCCTCAAAGCTCTATCCTGCACTAACAATGTGACCACTGACCTAATGTCTCAAATATCTGAGCTCAGTCAAATCCGTTATTGGGAGAAGAAGAAAAAGCCTCTTCTTGCTAAAACCTATATTGATGTTCGCGGGATAAATTGCTCTTCTTCAGATATTAATTTAATGTTTGCGGATGATATTTGGTTATTACTTATTGACATCAATGCAATTGTAATTATTGATCTTGAAACCGTTCTACACTCTAAAAAATCTTACGAGCCTAATTGTCTTCTTAATAATGTAGTCAAAGAGTTAAGTGTTAAGTATAACGGTTGGTATAAGATTTACACAGATGGTTCAAAGAGCGATATGGGTTTAGGGGTGGGGATATATGATCAAAACGCAAGGCATAGAATAAGTCATAGGATTCATTCTGTTGTGTCCATAATGACACTGGAACTCATTGCAATTTCTGAAGCGTTATCTTATGCACTAACTTACAACTTGCAGAAAATTGTGATATTCACTGACAGCAAAAGTTCTTTGCAACACTTGGCTCGATGCGCCTCTGGTAGCAGAGGTACATTGATAGCCTACCAAATTATAGAAAAGCTCATTGTATTTACGAAAAGGCATACTAACTTGAAATTGCAGTGGGTTCCATGACATATCGGGCTAAAGGGTAATGAGGAGGCTGACCGTATATCAAAGTTAGCATCAATCGATGGAACTGAACTTAGCTTTGTACCAGATCATTCGGAATATATATCTAAATTCAAAATCAAATGTTTTTTAGACTGGCAAAATCATTTTGATAAAAAATCTAAGGATCTTCTTCGTGGGCCTTGGTTTGATAATACTAAATTAAGTAGAATCTATATTAAGTTAGCTTTAAGACTTCGTTCTGGGCACTATCCATCAGCAAAATTCGCATTCCTGATGAAAAAAGTACAATCTGACAAATGTCCAACATGTCAAAAAGTCGAAGATGTGCAGCATCTGTTGATGGAATGTGTCAGGAACAACAGTGAGAGGCAGTTATTATTAAAGGAATTTAATTTAAATATTCTTGACGTTGGTCTTGTTCAGAGTATTCTGTCAGAACCAAAATCAGATGTCGCACAAAAACTATGTCACCTGGTTACGATTTTGCAATAGTTGTCTCTCAATTGTTCGGAATAGCATAAGGTTACGATGGAGTTGGCATGTCTATCAAGACAAAAACCCCGGTCACATATACATATAGAATTTTAAAAAAAAATGTATGTCTGTTGATTAGACGACATAAAATATTTAAGCGCTGCAGCGAACTCAAGGTCTCTCATTCCAGAATTTGAACAAATGGTTTGTATGAACGTTCTTGTCTATCCTTCTAGGTCAATGGTTACGGTTCGGATTTTTCGATACATAGCCCGGGTTTGTGATCACCAACTCGCATTTGGCAAGCGCGGTGATTAAGCCAATACCCATCTATTGTAGCGAATACTTGATTTTAATTATGCCTTTGCCCAGCAGTAGGACCTAACTGGAAAGGAGATATCCCATTTCTGCCCTAGAGACGTTTCTTGTTCCGACAGTGAAAAATAGCGTGCCACCAGATAAACTTAATTTCAAGAAATTGCATTCTAATTTATAGTAAACGTATATAATTATATACTTATAGATATTTCGTACCTAGTCGTGTTTTATGATATGTTGAAAAAAACGTTTAAAAGGGAATTAAAGTTAGACATACGTCATTTCCTATAGATCTACCACATCTGCCATTTTGTAATAATTTACGGCACTGGCATCAAGGATTTTTGAGCCTATCCTTATGATTAAATAAATAAATAAATCTAATCAATATATATTTTATTCTCTGAAAGTTAAGAAAAAAGGTAAAGTTTGCAAGTAAAGAATTAAGTTGTCACTACTAGACAACATTTATTTAAAAACTTATGCTAATTGTGCTAAGCACAAATTACGTATCACGTTATATTGAGTCTGTACGAGATTAATCCCTTTGCTTTTCCCATGTTTAAAAATATGAATTGTAATAAAATCTTTAGCGGCAATGTCAAATGTTACAAGAAATTAATATCAAATATTTATCTTTAAAACCTCTCTATTTACAATAATAACTACTGTTGATTCTGAGAACAGTATGAAGAACCGATACAGAAATTTAATTTTGATCAAGTAACATTATTCATTTTTTGTGGGGCGGACAATGTATGGGGAATGGGACATCTCCTTTCAATGTATCAATTTGAATATCTGCTGTGCTAGTAGCGCTCGTTAGCTCAATAGCTCATTAATAGAATACTACCGTCCCATCTCTTCCTTTAGGTGTCGTAAAAGGCGACCAACGTACCAAATACTGCACATACATCCAACAGCATAGAGCGGCGATGTGCTCACCACATGTCACGCTGAGCACATGTAAGATAAGATAAGATAAGATAAGATAATTTATTGCTGTATAAAAACTTAGCCTAGATACAAAAGACTTATGTTAAGAAATTAGGGTTAGTGTATATTATAATAATATGTAATACCTAAGCTAAGCAAACAATATTGCCTGTGTATTAGGTATCTATGCATAAAAGTAGGTTAGTGCTTTTTAGACAATAAATCATTTACACAATAGCTATACTATAAAATATACGGAAATAGAAAGTACAATTATAATATTAAATATTGCTCTACTTAATCAACATTTTTCTCACTCGGTGTTCACGATTACGTAATAACTAATAGTAAGTTCTCTGTGTCATCATATGTTTTACCTTTTAACCACTCTTGTACGGTTTTTTTACATTTTACTTTGGTCATGGAGTAAATACATAGAGACAAGTTTATTCTGTTATACAAAAAATTACCCAGGTGACAGAAGAATCTGTGAGAGTTTGATCTTCTAAATGGTTCAGTAGAGCATACAATATCTGCACGTCTTCGGCTGGTTTCGAGCGCAGGGTCATAGAGCATTATTGAGTGCTTTTTAGTAATTGTTAGTAAAATAAACAGCTGGCGTACAGATAGGACATCGCATGTAGTAAGGAGCTCTGCCGTCGGGAAGCGTATTGGTAGGAAAGTGCTGACTTTTAGAACTGCTCTCTGTGCTCTTTCTAAGTTTATCATAATAGTTTTGTGTGCACCGCCCCATGATGTAATACAGTATACAAATAATGACTGACAAAGTGTTAGATATATTGATTTTAGTAGACTAGCACATGCAATGTGACGAAGATTTTTAAAGACATAGATTAACTTTCTAACTCTAGATGTAAGTGCTTCAATATGTGGTTTAAATTTTAAATACTTATCAATTATTACCCCTAGGTATTTAATATTGTCAGTGCTGCTGAGCTTAGGGCAGAAGCAAGTGTCAGGCGAGTCCTTGCACAGATGGGCTGTTATTGAATGTGAGTTTGGGATAGGTTGGGATAGTGAATTATAGGAAAAAGTCATATATTTTGTTTTATCTATGTTAAGTGTCAGTAAGTTACTTCTAAGCCACTGAGTGACTGTATTAAATCCAGATTGAGCTAGTTCGTACGCCTCACTCCAAGTGTCCGCGCTGAAGAGCAGAGCTGTGTCGTCGGCGTAAGATATTATTTTTCCGCTTTTAGAAAGGGGAAGGAGGCATAAGTCGTTAATGTATGCGAGAAATAGCAAGGGTCCTATTATGCTCCCTTGAGGAACACCATATTCAACAGTCAATTCGTCATTCATAGTGTCATCTATTATTACACGTTGTGTCCGATTAGAAAGATAATCTTTGATGAGGTTATGTGGAACACCCCTTATACCAAGTTCATATAACTTCTCTAGAAGTATAGATATTGAAATCGTGTCAAATGCTTTTGCGAGATCAAGGAATATGACTAAGCACTTTTTTTGTGAGTCCAGTCGCCTTACAATGTAGTCAGTTAGCTGATGTACTGCATCGTCAGTCGATCTGTCTGCTCTAAAGCCGAATTGAGTAGCTGCTAAGAGTTTGGTATTTTACAAGTCTGTTATAAATAAGTCTTTCTAGGATCTTGGATATTGATGGCAGTATGGCTATGGGACGATAGTTATTCATACAACTAGTATCTCCATTTTTATAAATAGGGCGAATGAGGGCCTTCTTTAATACATTAGGAAAAATTCCTTTCGCAAAGCATAAATTAAAAAGACGTGTAAGCGGGGGAGTAAGTTTATCTTTAAATGTTTTTATGAAAGCACAAGATATTTTATCAATTCCCGTGGCACAGTCATTTCTTAAAGTCATAATAATTTGTTCAATTTCGGTTTCGTCAGTGTCGAATAAGGCAAAAGAGTTTAAAACTGGTAATTTGGAAGGGGGTGCAATACAGGAAGACGGCTGCATGTGACTGAATTTCGCTTTTGCAGCTAGGTTTTTTCCGATGTTTACAAAGAAATTGTTTAATCTGTTTAGGGAATGTGCAGGCGTAGCGGAATTTGCAATGAGTTTATGAACAGGCGGTTCGGTTTTAGTTGTGTAAGTAATGTTTTTAATGACTTTCCATAATTTCTTCTTGTCGTGACCCGCATTTTGAATTTGATTCCTTTCATATTGTCGCTTTAATTTTTTTAACAAATTATTACAATAATTCCGATATCTGTAATAGGTTACTTTATTAATTTCACTGTCTGGGTTTTTATTGAGTGTTCTGTGAAGTTTATCACGATGCTTGATGCAGCGTAGAAGTCCAGGAGTTATCCAAGGTTTCATGATTTTATTACGGCGGGTTAACAAAACAGTGCGTGTATTAAATTCAATAATTTTAGTTAAGGATGATAAAAGGTATTCGGTTGATTTATTAACGTCATCCGAGTTGTAAATAGTAGACAAGTCTAGGTTGTCTAGGTCATGTGTCACTGACTCATATTGCAGCGTCGTACGTTTTACTTTTGCGTAAGACTTATCGTAGCGCTGTTGCAAACACAACAATAAGGAATTATGATCTGTCAAGGTGGATGTTAGTATAAAAGTTTTTAAAGGGATGTTAGTCTTGGCTAAAATGTGATCTAAGCAGTTACCTTTTCTAGTAGGATGCAAATGAGTGGGTAAGTAACCTAAACAGGCTGTCTGAGTTAAATATTCCGGTGAATTACGATCTATATTTCCGGGTTTTATATCGATGTTTAAATCGCCCATGACAAAAACATTCTTAAATGATGTTAATTGTTCTAAAAGTACACAAAGATTGTAGAAAGTTGGAAATATTATGATAAGAGGGCGAACGATATATAGCAACAATAGCGGTGTCATTGTTTATTTTTGCAATTAGACAGTTTGCATCTACTAGGTCAGGTTCGTCAACAGTTACCTTGCTCATATTACTTTTAATGTACAATGTCACACCATCACTTTTTAAAATATTAGTTTTGTTAGTAGTGTATGAGACATATCCAGATAATTGAGGAATACAAGAAGCAGTGGACAACCAGCACTCAGTCAGTACCATTATGTCAATTTCTACATTGATTTGACTAAGCAACGCTAACATACCATCAAAGTTACAATTAATGCTACGTATGTTTTGTATAAAAATATTATGACTATGCTTAATATTACATAAAAACGACGAACACGTATGTGGCTCACAAACCAAAGAGTTTATTCATATGAAGAGTCTAATTCTTTAATAATATCATGAGTTACATTACCCATCCTTGTGCAGCGATTAAACTGTATGTGCGGCGCTCTAGGCGCCCTCATAGTCAATTGAACTCATGTATCGTGCCTTGGCCATTTTTCTTGCTGGACACTGTTCATCTCCGGTTTTGTGGTGGCTGGGCTTGTTAAAGCGCTGGCACGTAGCACAGTTTGCGGGTTCTTGTTGTTTAGAGCATTCTTTTATTGAGTGGCCGACGCCGCCGCAGTGCCCACACGTACATTCGGTCTCACGGCAATATTTCGCCGAATGCCCATGTTGCTGGCACTTGTAACATCTAGTCACAAATGTGTAATCCCTTACTGGGCAGGAAGTCCAATTGATGAAAACTCTTTCCTGATCAATGATAATTTTTCGAAGGTCAGAAGTTAGCTCCAGTACAAAGTTACAATAGGCCGCGTCTTTTTTACCTGATTTGTGGCTCAGTTTTATCGAGTTAAGGAACTTTTCGCGTCCCATGTGCTGATGCTTGTCCGAGATGTTTTGTTCATATAAACATTCAAATAGGTCCTTCTCAGTAGTAGTGGCGGGTACTCCTAACAATATAATTTTAGGCCTACGTTTTGTAGTCTCTTCCACTTGCAAACCTGAACTCTTAAGCTTTTCAAAACGCTTTAACTTCTCGAGGTCGTCTTTTCCTTCGGCGCTAATTATTACACCTCCACCTTTGATGTTCCTCATCCCTCGGATATGCAATTTAAGTTCTTCTGGTTTGATAATGGTCTGAATGAGCTTCTTAGTCTCTTCGCTCGACTTATCTTTGCTCGCTGGATAAATAGCAATAGTACTGGTGCTGGGGGGTCGGATTAAAGAACTATTTCTAGTTCTAACCACATCTGCGAAAGATATGCTGGGTGTCTGGGCCTTTGGAGCAGAGCGAATGCATTCTTTTATCACTTCGAGCTGATCGTCAAGTTGGGTAGAGGTCTCCTTCTGATCGGTTAAGGTCTTAATTGTCATTTGGGCTGTAATATATTTTTGTTTCAGCGATTGATACTGAACGGCCAGCTGAGACACACCTCCCATCACATTTCTGCTGACGGTGCTTATTTTCAGTTTTTGTTCTGTATTCATTTTACTCTCGCCTGAAATTGTGCATATTTCATTCAAGCACTGTTCAATGGAGGAGAGCCATTGCTGAATTTCGTGGGTCGATACAGCTTCGATCTTTGTTGGTCCGTCAGCTCCTTCAGTTGGTCTTTTCTGCGGTAGTGGTGGTGGGCTCCTGCCGGTCCTCGAACTCCGGTTGAAGGGACTATCCATTATTGAAATTAATATTCAATAAAACAACAAAACAACACAAAGTATATTGTTTTCTGAGGTTTAAGCGAGCACTACACATTGAAATGAAACACTTTTTACAGGTCTCCCTGTGACCACGGACCCTGTAAAGGGTTCGAAACGTCAGGATAATATAAAAACTATGTAAATAGTAAATTAAACGCGAGTTAATCCGTAAAAAGTGTTTCAACACAAAGTATTCTCAATATCTGCATGACTAACATGCGCTGGCCTAGTTTAACGCGGACGTTACTTGGCACAGATTTAAATTAATATTATTGTGTAAATAAAAATTAAATTGCAGATGGCACGTCCATCTGCAAGCGGTGCACAATATCGCAATGTGCAGTTATATTATTTTGGTATAACGTGGACCATGGTAGTGGACTGCTTTTACCTCATTCCCTACTTGCCTAGTCTCTGACTAAGCCTTCGGGAATAAAAGTCGTGAATATGCAGGGTTAATTTTGGACCGCCCGCCAAATTATTTTACGTGATCATATAGCAGCAGTACAACCAAAAAATTAATTTAAAAAAATATATTTTTTTTACATTTTTGTCTCAACTTTTCCATAAGAAAATTTAAATTATTTTCACCCATCGCGGTTATCAAAGCGCATGTGCGTGATCGCTATTATTCACCCTGTGTCCCAATGACAGCGCGCCGTCGCTTTGACCGCAAGGGTGAGCGCACGCACCTAAAACTATATAGCATATAAAAAGCGGGCAAAAAATTGTATTTAAAAAAAGAAAACATTCATTATTTTTACTTCAAATATTTTATGGAAGTGTCTAGCATGCCACTAGTGGTTATATAATAAAAAATAATGTACTGCCACTAGTGGTAAGTTAAGAAATAATGTTATTCTGCCGTAAGTTATTAGGTATTCCAATTTGTTCCTTAACGCAAGCTAATAAAGTTTAATTTAAAATATACATTATGGTAGCGTAGTGAAATAGTTCATTAGCGGCAGACTAACATAAAAAGCTATTCTGTCACAACTTGTCACAGTCATTGGAATATGTATTTTGTAATTTCGAGGTTATTTTTTTATTATACAACAATAACAATACATATGACCTACAGGAGTAGGGTGTTGTCTAATAAAAAAAAATAACCTCGAAATTCAAGACAACGCTACGCTGCGCTTCGCGATTGTCTTCAATTTCTAACCTATCACGTGACCTACGGCGGTACATTAATTTTTATTAAATAACCACTGGTGGCCGGCTAGACACTTTGATATTTTATTAATACTTTTTTTACCCCATATTTACTTTTGGCGGGAAGTTCAAAATAAATCCTGTGTGCTTGTGTGTATGTATGTTAACTGGATATTTCAATGTATCAATGTCGTGTTAAATTTGCTACTGGTTACCGCAGACGAGCAGCTCCACCGGCGGCGGCGGCGGCGGCGGCAACGGCGGCGGCATGACGGCGGCGCCCGCGCAGCAGCCGCAGTTCATGCAGCAGCAGCAGCAGCAGTGGTTCCCACCGCCCGGGCAGACCTACTACAACCCGCCCGGTGAGTCGCCACGAAACCGTGTCGCGTAGCGGTGAAACAATACTACCACCCCCTCTTCCATTGGGTGTCGTAAAAGGCGACTAACGGACTAAAGACTGCACATACATCCAACAGCCTAAGCTGCTGCTGTTGTAAGCCTAAGCAAGAGCGGCGATGGGCTCACCATCTGACACGCTGAGCACATGTGCAGTCGCTATTTGGTGAAAAGTGGACTGTGGCAGAGGACTACATTTGCGGTCCTCATTGCCTACTGACTAACCCTTCGGGGATAATAGTCGTTATTATCGTTTAGTCGCATAATGCCTAATTCGCATAATGCCCACCGAGTCTCGAAAAGACTACTTCGCGTTATACCTAATTCGTTAAAGGACCAATTCGCAGAATGACTATTTAGCCAAAGGACTAATTCGCGAAAGGACTGCTTCGCAAAATAGCCAATGTTTACCATAGTTCTTCAAAGGCTGACTTTACTGAGTGGTAGAGCCACGCTGAATTGCAGCACGCATTGGGCCGGCTCGCCCGGGGTAATACCACCCTCTCACGAATATCCGGCTTGAAATAATGGTACTTGGTGCTGTTGTGTTTCGTCCGGCCAGTGAGAGTTCCGGAGGCCCTTCCCCCCCCCCCCCACACAATTCCTATTCCTTCTTTAACCCTATTCCTTTCTTAAAGGTCGGCAACGCAACTGCGACGCCTTTGGTTGTGCGGGTGTCTATGGGCGGCGGCGGTTGCTCTCCATCAGGTGACCCGCCTGCTCGTTTGCCTCCTTCTTTTATATAAAAAAGGCCAATATTAACCAAATTACATCAAAACGATGTACATAACTAATAACCCGTTATAATAAGTAGGTAATTTAATGTGAGACCCGATGCCATAGATATAAGCTAAAGAGCAATACACTTTACCTGCGTACCGCGCGCGTTCCTTGCAAATTGAGTACAATGTATCGAATACCTTGACTGAATGTCATTTTGTCGCGCGTCATCATCGTCGTAAAAATTAGCGAAGATGGCGAACCCGTTCGCCTAGCGTTGTATGTAATTCATCGCTCTGTCTCGCTCGCTCGATTGACACTAGCTGTCGCGTATATAGTAGTATAGTAATACGTATGTAGTTGAGTAGGACGGCATACCGTAATTCGTCTTTTGCTTATGCCCGATGCACTCCATGTCTCTCTAATAATAACTGTTTACCCATTAACGGTAACTGAAAAACTTAGAACTACCCTTTCCTATAGTATTGGCGTAGGCGGGATTCCCAACCGCAAAAGTATAAAACAGACGTATAAAATAGATATTGTATGAGGAATGTAGCACGTGAGGTAAAAATGCGATAAATTGTATTAAAGTGTCATAAAACAGAATCCGATCATAATGAGGTGAATAAAAAAACACTCATCACTGTTTCAATGAGACTCGTTACACTATCTTAATTCCGACTATGTATTTTTTCAGTTCATTCGTGCAGCAGAAGGCAAGCAAGGCAAGACAGGACAATGGTCCCATTTCTTGTCGCTAGATGGCTTTAAACCTCTCAACCTTCATTGAGCCAGCTTGTTAATGGCCCGATGCCACTTTGTCATTTGGGGGGGCCTTGAGCCCAGTCTAGGTCAAAAGTCAAAGTTAAAAAAACATTATTTAAAAGAGTTCAAACATTGTTTTGCCTACTACCCCCATACAGGACGTTCTTTTGCTGTAGGCGCAAAAAAGTAAGCAGCTTCATATAAAAGGAAACGACATTTAAAAAAGATTATGTCGTTACCAAATCACACAATGAACATGCAAACTTGCATCTAAGTTAATAAACAGAACTTATTAAACAGTAGAGGGACTTTTCTAATGCTCGTGTTCTAAAATCAACCTCAAAAACAAATCCATGCTCGAATACAGTAAGAAAGGGATGGCGATATATACGACGAATAGCACCATCCCTTTCTAACTGTACTCAAGCAGAGGTTTGAGTTTGGTTTTAGAATACGAGTCTAAGTTAACGACATAATGAATAACCATTGTGTTTGCTTTCAGCTGGCGTGAGTCCGCGGGGCGTGGCGCCGCCGGCCAACACGCAGTCGAAGCAAGCGCTCAGCAACATGCTGCGGCAGAGGGTGCCGCCCTTCAACCAGATGACTCAGATGCAGGTGATTGATACTCAATTAAAGTGAACACGCCAGCAGTCAAGTCGGATATATGTGCAGTCTTTAGTCCGGTAGTCGCCTTACGACGGGTGCGTATCATTTCATATAATGACAAATGAACTAATTTCAAAGAACATAACGTTCATTGGATATAATTTTTACTTGCTCTAAATACACTTCGTATAACAACATTACGTATATTATTCATTTGATATAATACTCATATTCTCTAACAACTTATTCTATAAAGCTATATTGGTAGAATAATCATATTCTATAACTTCATTTGATATTTTAGATTATTCAAAGTTATTAATTATTCAAAGTTACTCAAAAGAGTATGTCGATTAGCCAAGGCAAACTATCTGAGTTCTAAGATTAAAAATAGTAATGACAAAATAAAAATGACATGGAATATTATAAATAGTGAAACAGGAAAGGTCAAAAGTCGTAATAATGAGTACAATTTAAATTGTGATAATAAAACCTTGACTTCTGATGCTGATGTTGCTGCAGCATTTGAGAGGTTTTTTACTGGCATTCCAGTTTCAACTACAAAAGCCTTGATTTCCTCCCCCACTGTAGCTGAATCTGTTTTGAAGGAGAATGTTAAAGATTGTGAAAGTAATTTCAGTTTTCAAAAAAATTGTGTTATAGATATAATAAAAACATTTAACACTCTCAATAAAAAGAAAACTGCTGATCTGTGGGGTAATTCCGTGGACGTCGCTAAATCTGTAATTATGACAATAGCTCCAGTTTTAGCTTGCATATTTAATGAATGCATTGACTGTGGTGTTTTTCCTGACCTCATGAAATATAGTAAAATAATTCCATTATTTAAATCAGGTAGCACTTCTGACCCCTCTAATTTTAGACCTATTTCTGTGCTACCCACATTTAGTAAAATTTTTGAAAAGTTAATGCTAGATCAAATGCAAATTCATTTTTATAAAAATAAACTTTTACATTGTAAACAATATGTTTTTACTAGGGGTCGCTCTACAACTGACGCCGGTGTTGAGCTTTTAATCCAAATATTTGATACCTGGGAGGAATCACAGGATGCCCTAGGGGTATTTTGTGATTTATCCAAGGCTTTTGATTGTGTTTTACATGAAACTTTGGTCAGGAAGCTTAACCACTATGGAATTAGGGATGCTTCTTTGAGCCTTCTAATCTCATACTTGAGTAACAGGATTCAAAAGGTCGACATTAACGGTAAAAGATCTCCGGGATCAGTGGTTAAAATGGGAGTTACGCAGGGTTCAATACTTGGTCCATTCTTGTTTTTGGTTTATATTAATGACTTACCTTATTTTGTAAAAGACAGTCATGAGATAGTATTGTTTGCTGATGATACTTCACTTTTATTCAAAGTGAAACGACGACACCCAAATTATGACGATGTGAATAATGCGGTCTCAAAGATTGTTCACTGGTTTAGTGTTAATAACTTGCTATTAAACGAGGGAAAAACCAAATGTGTAAGATTTGTATTGCCTAATGTTAAGCAGGTAATAACTAGTGTACAAATTAAAGATAAGAATGTGAATCCTGTGGACACCACTGTGTTTCTAGGCATCACGTTGGATGCCAAGCTTCACTGGGGCCCACATATAGCTAAATTGTCGAATAGACTTAGCTCTGCGGCTTATGCAGTAATGAAGATCCGTCAGTTAACTGACGTTGATACAGCTAGATTAGTTTATTTCAGTTACTTTCATAGTGTAATGTCGTACGCCATTTTACTGTGGGGAAATGCTGCCGACATTCAAACTATCTTTGTCCTGCAGAAGAGGGCTATTCGAGCAATATATAACCTACAGGCTGGTGACTCTCTCAGAGAGAGATTTAAGGATCAGTTGCATCACAATATATTTATGAAAATCTTGTGTATGTTCATAAAAATATTGAAAGGTTTTCAAAAAACAGTGATATTCACAAATTAAATACTAGAAGTAAGAACAAATTACCAGTGCCTTATACTAGGCTCCATAAAATAAATAATTCTTTTAAGGGTCTGTGTGTACGATTATACAACAAAATACCAAATGATATTCAGAAATTAGATCTTGATAAATTTAAAATCAAAATCAAAGAAAAGCTTTATAAAAAAGCTTATATTAAAGTGTCGGATTATACAGAAGACAAAACAGCTTGGGTCTGAAATGCTCCAAGTACCTACTCCAACAGCTATTTCTAATTGCCTATAATTAATTTATATAGAGCACCATATTTAATTAAACTATTTACATTCAAATTCATATTTTGTATTTTGTGACCTGGTAACGACATATATTATATATATTTTTTGTAAATGTCGTTGCTTCTGTGCGCTGTGGTTTCTTGCGCCCGTTCTTTGCCACAGTTAAAAATTATGTCCTGAATGGGTGGTAGGTTAAAAAATATTTGGACGTTTCAAAGTACTTATTAATTGAGTTTATTGAATAAATATATTTTGACTATTGACTATTGATATAATTTTTGCTTAAAAATAAGAATAACATTTTAACCCTAAATTGATTTCAAATATTGTCTTAAAAAGTTAATGCGTTGTGTTTTCGATTATGGTTGTGCTAAAAAAGTCAGTGACAGAAACGAATCGCGGCAAAACCGACTCCACGTAGAATTGTCTGCCCTACGCTAGAGTGTAATTCAATCCCGCGTAGGCGCGGAGGGGCGAGGCGGCCCACGAGCTGAGGAGCAGGTGGGTTTAAAGCTCGCCGCCGCGGCTGAGGCTGGCCGAAGCTGCGGTGGTGAGCGAAAGCCATCTGCGACGATAAGCTCGCGTGGGACCGCCGGAGTCCCGCAGCGCCGGAGCCGTGACAGAAAAAATGCCTGCTTGCATGCTGCATGCCTGTTTGCATGCTGCATGCCTGCTTGCATGTTTTATGCCTGCCTGCATGCTGCATGCCTGCCTGCATGCTGCATGCCTGCTTGCATGATGCTTGCATGCTGCATGCTTGCTTGCATGCTGCTTGCTTGCTTGCATGCTGCTTGCTTATTACATGAGTAATGTTTTATATCATTTGATTATTATATCAAATGTACATTATACCAAAGGTACATTATATCAAAAGTATATTATGTCAAATGAAATCTAAAATTATATTAAATGTTTATTATATTAAGGTAGTTGTTATATCAAATGAAATTATATGAAATGAAATTATATTATCTGAACGTTAGATCATAAGTAATTATATCAAACATTACACACCCCCTTACGACACCCAATTTATAAGAGAGAGGTTGGTAGTATTCTTTTTGTGAGCCGCAATACCACTCGGCTCCTTTGATCGATATTGATCCTTATACCCAGATGATAATGTTTAAAATTTATTGTAGAAATTTGACATTTTGGGGTAGGTTGACGTCCAGCAATGGACAGGTACCATGTTAAAAGGAAAGAGGAAATAAAGATGTAGTGCTGTAACTGACTAGAAATGTTCTTAGAATGACGTCATTTTAATACATACATAATAATTAATTACGACTTTTATCCCCGAAGGGTTAGTCAGAGACTAGACAATGAGGACAGCAAAAGCTGTCCTCTACCATAGTCCACTTTTCCCCAAATAGCGACTGCACATGTGCTCAGCGTGATAGGTGGTAAGCCCATCGCCGCTCTAAGCTGTTACATGTATGTGCAGTCTTTAGTCAGTTAGTCGCCTTTTACGACACCCAAGGGAAGAGAAGCCGTGTCGCATAGGGCTGCGTTCCGTCGCTTCACTCGAGCGCACTCTGGCGCGCGCTCTAACCGTTCCGTGGCTTGGTGAAATTTTACTCTGATGGCTGTCATAGCGTAGTTTCATCCATTCTGTGGCTCAGAGAGCGCAGCAACTAAACAACCATCAAATCGGATGGTTTTTTTTTACTCTGACAGCTATTTGACGTTTATATCATTGTTATAAATTGTCAAAGTTTGCAATTTATGTCAATTAATCAAGTAATAATTAATTCAATTAATAATTTTGTTAAATATGGTATAAAAGTAGAAAAAATGGAGACAGAAGAAGAATTTTCTCTCGTTTTGGATAGGAATACTTCAGAACAGGTTATAAAAACAACTCGATCGTTCCGTGGCTCGGTTGCATCTCAAACGGGTTAAACTTTAACCAAACACGACTCAAAACGACGGAACGCACTCTAGCGGTGAAAGAATACTGTCACCCCTTCTCTTCCCTTGGGTCATTGTAATGTCTCCAAATATTACGTATGCGAATAAAATACAGGGTGGTGGCAGCTACCCCGGCGCTCCGCACGCACGGGGCCCGTTCCCCCGGCAAGCTATCAGGCAGATGCAGCCCAACCAGATGGGGCAAATGCAACCGGCGTGAGTTACTAATACTAGAGCGAAAGTTCTGATTTACGTACATTTGTAAGCTATAATCGGGCTACTAATCGGTTTGCTTTGTGACATTTAATAAATGAAATTGCTAGAACTTTGTCAGATCGTGGTATTCGCCTGAAACCCACGATCTGTCAAGAATCTCTGACTAAATTTGCTAATTAATCGTAGACATTGTACAATTGCCTATTTAACTGAAACAAGTTTTTTTATTATTAACGGGATTATTACTATTATTTGTGATGTTTTTGAGTATCAGTAATACATACATACATCTCGCCCGTTTTCCGCAGGATTGGCAGAGAATACAGTTTTCCATTTGCCATTGTTAGTAATGATCACGTTAATAATTATTTTAATGAATAACTGTGTTAGTTTAATAGTTATGCCAAATAATTAATGTCCATAACACACTTCTCCGTAGCCAAATGAACCCAATGGGCGGTATGGGCGGCATGGGTCCAATGAGTCAGATGGGCGGCGTGCAGATGCCCGGCCAGATAGGCGCGGGGCAAATGGCCGCGGGGCAGATGGGCGCGGGTCAAATGGGCACGGGGCAAATGGGTGCGGGGCAGATGGGCGGCATGGGCGGACAGATGTTCAGCGGCCAGTACGGCGGCATGCAGCAGGGCTACGGTTACCAACAGCAGATGATGCAGGGCTCGCAGCAGCAGATGATGAACCAGGTGATGATACAAATACACATACATACCGACATCACGCCTGTTTCTCGGAAAGGTAAAGAGAGACCACAGTTTCCCATTTGCTACGATCCGACATTCGATCTTATTTTATAGTACATTACGTATTTTTTATTATAGGACTACTTTTTAGACGGTAAGCTCAATCCATAGATCCAGAGAAATTATCTTAGGATCTATTAGCTTTTTTTTTTAAACACAGTTAAGGAAATTGTTGCTTGTTTTACATTATTTACATTATGTAATTCTTTTCTATCGTCTTCGCAGGGCATGGGCCAAGGTGTGAACCAAATGGGTCAACAGGTCAATCCGATGAATCAGGGCGTGAACACGATAGGTCAGAACGTGGCCCAGATGAACCAGGGCGTCGGACAGTCCGCCCAGATACCGCAGGGCATGGGGCAAATGGGCCAAGGCATGGGGCAAATGAGCCAGTCCATGGGGCAAATGGGTCAGATGGGCCAGAGCGGTGGAATGGGAGCGATGAGCAATCAGGGCGCCGCTATGGGACCCCAAGGGAGCAACGCCATGGGAGGATTCCCGGGGCAACAGTCATTCCAACAGGTATGTATACCTTGTCAAAATATGTTTGCTTTACAAAAAGTTTTTAACTATGTAGTTGTCTACTTTTATGTATAATGTTATGCAAAATTTCATCCAAATATACTGTGTGTTTGGTAATAGGAATGTATACCGGCACCGGGCCATCTTATTTGTAAACGTCAAAATGAAATTACGAGACAAAAAAGTCAGCTGCTCCATACATTTACGTCGAACAGTGTTGTACTCATTATTTAGTTTTGAGTGGAACAGCTGATTTTTTTTTTAGCTATTTCAGAGTTGCTCCCATACAAATAGTAGTGGCTTCCTCACCATGGAATTCTGTTATTACAAGAATGCCAAAAAACTGTACCCAAATAGTATTAAATAGTGCCCAAAGAAAATAAATAGTAGCCTTATAGTTAAAAATTTATAGACATAGTTTATTGAGGAAGCCAGGCGTAGGTTACGCCTGGCTTCCTCACCTCAGTTTGGGAAATCTGAGTAGGCTACAACTATAACTAGTATGTCAAAAAACTGTACCCAAATAGTACCAAATAGTGCCCAAAGGAAATAAATAGTACATTTACTTATAGTTAAAAAGTTATAGACATAGTTTGGTGAGGAAGCCAGGCGTAGGTTCTACGCCTGGCGTACTCACCTCGTTGCGCGAAAACAGAACCATTGCTGGTTCTGGTTCTCATTCTCTCATTTCTATCTCAATAAATACTACCGGAAATAGTACATTCTGAGTGTAATTGTTATTTGTTAGCAAACTTCTACATACATTGACATGCGGTACAGTCGAACTCATAATAATTTTAATATTATTACATATTATGTAGGTACCTACTACATATTACTTTTAGTTTTGTTCAAATTAATAGGTGTATATGGGTAACGAGGAAATTTAATATCAGTTATGTAATTAATTATAATTATTTTTCTTATAAATATCCATGTTTTCCAAAATATTGACTATCGTATTTTTTGCCGGATTTCATAAAGTAACAGCACCTTCTATTTATGGAACTATTTATCTTATGTCTGAATCTGAAAGTTCTATATTGTGCGACTACAATATGTTACTTTTGCTGGTCACAGTGCAACTTATCGAGCGCGACAGCGACGCATTTTAGTATGAACAAGTTACAATAGATGGAGCTTAACTCTTACTTTAATTACTTACAAACTGACCTGTTTTATGAAAGTGCTAAAGAACAATATTACAATACACAACAATTTGCTAGACGCCGCGGTGGGAACGCATTGTTTTCGCGAATAGATTTTTTTAGTTGTTTACTTTGCCTTGCCACCGCAAAAGTTTGCGAAAAGTTAATTTGTGTATTTTTGTTTCGTTGTGATGTGAAAGTGATCTTTAAATAAGTAAGTATGTATATTTCATCTGTAATAGCATTTTATGTTCATGTCGATTTGCAGTTGAACTTTTATTAGGTAGGTACCTACTTAGTTTGAATATATTATGTGTACAGAAATACGTTATTGTTTTTTATTAATCGTGGAATATCCCCACGTTTTATTGTCCACGTGGAAGGCCTGTGCGCAGCAGTGGGACGTTAATAGGCTGATGATGGATGATGATGAATCGTGGAATAACAAATTAAATCATATTGTTAGTTTTCTGGACTGTATAAAGTGTTTAACTGTGCCGCGTACCGGTGAAAGAATACTACCACTTCTCTAGGGTGTCGTAATAGGCGACTAACGGATTAAAGATGGCACGGCACATACATCCAACAGCGTAGAGTGGCGATGGGCTCACCACCTGTCACGCTGATCACATGTGCAGTCGCTATTTGGTGAAAAGTGGACTATGGTAGAGGACTGCTTTTGCTGTCCTCATTGCCTAGTCTCTGACTAACCCTTCGGGGATATTAGTTGTGATTATATGTATTTATGTATGTATGTATATTAGTTAACATCAATTCCCAAAGTTAAGCAATGCTTGATACATATATATTAGTTGGAGTGGGTCTCATTCACCCTCGACTACAAATCTAGTGATACTAGATTAAATCTAGTGATAACTGTTAGAATAGTCGAAGTAAGAATCACCGCTAAAAAACCAGCCTACATATAAAATAATCCGCATCCAAATTGGATCACCCGTTTATGAGCTACGGTGCCAAAGACAGACACACCAACCTCAGGACCCCCCTTTTTGGCCACCCTTGGTTTACTGTTATTAAATAATATGTATTTTATTTTAGGTCGTCGTCAATTCGTTAGTCAATTCCATAGTTATTCCAATCTCAATTCCTTTGGTTAAAAAAAAGTAGTTTACCATTCACTGTGCTTGACTGTACTACACGTAATTTTTGTATGTAAAAGTTTGCTATCAAATTTAATGACTTTCTAGTGTAAAAGTCAAATCAATTACACTCTTATTAGTGCCTTACAAATAAACAGAGAATAAGGTCGGAATAGATATTCCGTGTTTTGTCTTTTTTAGGGTGGATTCGACCAAACTGGAATAAGGTCTTATACCTAGATTAAACGCCGAATTTGTAAAGACTAATCTCGGAGTAAGTCTTAATCCAGTTTGGTCGAATCCAGCCTTAGTCTAATTTGAAATTACGTTTACATGACAGGAACAAAACACGGAATAACTATTCGTAGCAAATTCTTTTTCGGAGTTTATTTGTGAGGCACTTATTAGAGGGTACTATTTCCGGTAGTATTCAATGAGATAGAAATGAGAGCCATTGCTGGTTCTGTTTTCGCGCAACGAGATGAGTACGCCAGGCGTAGAAACTACGCCTGGCTTCCTCACCAAACTATGTCTATAACTTTTTAACTATAAAGGTACTATTTATTTCCTTTGGGCACTATTTGGTACTATTTGGGTACAGTTTTTTGACATACTAGTTATAGTTGTACCCTACTCAGATTTCCCAAACTGAGGTGAGGAAGCCAGGCGTAACCTTCGCCTGGCTTCCTTATTAAACTATGTCTATAACTTTTTAACTATAAGGGTACTATTTATTTCTTTTGGGCACTATTTGGGTACAGTTTTTTGGCATTCTTGAAATAACAGAATTCCATGGTGAGGAAGCTAGGCGTAGGTACACAAATAGTTGCTCTTTGCTCTTAACAGGATGGCCCAGATCCTTCATTATCGTGATCGGAGTAGGTAGATTGATTAAGAGTCAATGATCTGAAACGTAATATTAATATGGACACGACATTTCCCCCAAACTTCGTAATATAAAAATTAATAAGATTTTTTAGTGGGAATTTTAAAATTATTTAATGTGAAATACGAGGGGCGTTCAAAATATTCTCGGTATGTGGATAAAAACAAACAAGTACGAAAAGTTTGATATTTTTATTTTTCAATGTACTCCCCCCCTATGTTCATACACTTATAAGATCGATCAATTATTTTTTTTAATCCCTCATAAAAATATTTTTTATCTTTGGTGTAAAAATGCTCCTCCACGGCCGTCTTCAACGCTTCATCGTCAGAAAATTTATTTCCACGCAGATCCTTTTTAAGATTGGGGAACAAAAAGAAGTCGCTTGGGGCTAAGTCCGGACTATAGGGTGGATGAGTAACAGTTTCAAACCCACATTCAACAATAGCTGCCTTGGCAATATGAGCAGTATGGACAGGGGCGTTGTCATGCAGAAGCAGAACACCTTTGGTTAACTTTCCTCGCCTCTTTTCTTTGATCGCATCTCTTAATTGACGTATAACGTTAGCGTAGTACTGCCCTGTGATATTTACACCTTTTTCTTTATAATCGATAAGCAAAACTCCTTCACAATCCCAAAATATTGTGGCCATGACCTTGCCAGCTGACGGGATTACCTTGAACTTCTTGGGATGAGCTGAACCCTTAATGTGCCACTGCATGGACTCCTGTTTGCTCTCTGGGTCATAATGATGAACCCAGGTTTCATCTCCAGTAACTATTTTTTGCAGCACCTCATCGGGATTTTCACCACACAGGTCGATAAAATCTGAACAGCAAGCCACACGCATATCCTTTTGAAGAAGCGTCAGCATTCGCGGAACCCATCTTGCACTTACTTTTGACATATTAAGATGGTCATGTATAATGTCATGTACGGTACCAATAGAGAGATTGGTTACTTGAGCTATAGATTTTACCTTCACTCGGCCGTCTTCCAATATAAGTTTTTCCACTTTATCAATATTTTCTTGTGAGGTAGCCACTACAGGCCGGCCAGGTCTAGGGTCATCTTCAATACTCTCCCTTCCACGCTTAAATTCGCTTGACCATTTTTGAATAGTAGATAAAGAAGGAGCAGACTCACGGTAAACACAATCCATTTCCTCTTTTATGGTTTTTTGATTTTTACCCTGTTTTGTCAAGAATTTTATGACGGATCGGTGCTCTAATTTCGTTAAAATTGTTAATTCGCTCATGGTGTTCATGTTTGTTCGGCAATTGCAGAAAAACAAAAGAACATCTCGGTTCCAATTTTACTTTTTTTTAATGTCAATGGATGAATCTTAGCGGCCAGTAACAAATATATATATAAAAGAGGTTGTAACGTATCAATACCGAGAATATTTTGAACGCCCCTCGTATATCAAAATGAACATTATTATTTTCTTAACACTTTCTACGCTATGCCAAGCCGTAAGTGACTGGCTTTTATATTAAAAACAATCGTATTTAAAGACCTAAAGTAAAAGCTTTACAAAGTATAAAATTAAATACTTACATTAAGTATTAGATATATTTTATTGAATCCCGAAATACCGAAGAGACTTCGGAAAAATGGCTTATCCTATCCATGTTACGCTGTCTATTAACACTTCTGATGCAAGTACGAAAATTTAATCTACCTGCTCCGATCACTGGTCATTATACACCTACTAGAGTCTGGCTAATGAAAGCTGTCCCTGAGAAACGGCGGCAATTGCAAAAAATCTGCGGCTGGTATTACTGGCTATTCACTGAATACACGAAGTTGATACTATTATTTTTACATGTGAAATCGAAATTATAGCAATTTAATTTTTAAAAAGTTGCGAGTTTTATCTATTATAGGTTAAGACGCAATAATATTTCAATAATTGTCGCATTAATAATGTTCGGTTTCTTGTGTTCGTAATCTGTGAAGACAAAGTTTGTTATGAAAATAATTATAATCGAATCGCCGGTATACTATAATCAGCCAGAGCACATGTGCGAAAATGAGATAAAAACTACTTTTTTTAATTATTATCATTTACTAATATTAAATTGATTCTAACACCTGTTATCTTATATGTTAGGAATTAAGTAAGAATAGTTAAAGAAAAAAACTATATTCTTTAATATATTTTTTATTCACTATAGTCAAAATTTTAATAATAACCAAGTAACAAAAGAAATGCGTCATACTACATAAGAAATCAATCACCACACGTAAACAATCTTGTTTTTGATGGAATTTGGCGTCTTTCTCCTGTTGTTTTTCTTGAAACTTTGAAATCATGCAAAACAACATCTGCGCTCCGCTTTTATTAGTTTTATTTATTTTTACACCCGTAAATCGACAAAACAAGATCACGTAAAACTATTGACAACCAACTGACAACTTGGGAAATTGATGTTGACATTTGCATTTAGCATTACCATGTAAAAAGTTTGCCAAAATATCCAGGGACTACTTTTAAGAGCCAGACTAAGCATACCAAACAACCTGTATTAATATTTTTTGTTGAAACTTTTTTAGTATGTCCACTAAACAAGTTTCAACTTTCACTCTTCACACTTTTTGTTGTTATAGAATATGATGGGCGGCAGAGCCAGTCAAGAAGCGTACCTAGCTCAACAGAGGCAAAACGCTCGTCCTCAATACATGCAGGTACGTAATTCAATCGCTGTCGAAATCAGTAGTGATCCTTAAAAAGTTCAGAGTAGTAAAAAGATGACGAATGAGCTATCGATTCAGCTGATGGCAAGTAGTCATCGCCGTTCATGAACATAATATGCAGCATCCAGGGTTTTATTATTTATATTATTATATACTAATTCTATGTACATATTATGCTTTTTTGCTAATTAGAAACATTGGTAATTCGGTCGAGAGTTATGTAAAGGAGACGGGATAAAAATCCCCTAAGAAGCAGCCGGCATAATGAGACTTGTAATCGAAGCCTTTAAAACGCAATGTCCTTACATTATTATTAAAATTCTTAAGCTAGCCGATTTTATTATATTTAATTTACAAAATACTCCTAATTGCGTTAGAGAACGAAGCTATTCTTGGCTTGAAGATGAGAACATACCAAATTTAAAAAAAGTATATGACTGTCAATTGTCTTTATTATATGTCCGTGACCACAGCGGGATAACCCCTTCAGATCGGCTTCAAATTACGCACCGATTTAGATGATAATATGTTTAAATTTGTTAGCAAATACCAAAATTTGTTGATCAATAGTTATCGAGATATCCCAAGTTAAAGGGTATCCCGCTGGAGTCACGCCCGTCAAAGTTATTTGACCTAAAACGAGCAGGAACGAGACACGCTACTGATACAGTTATTGTGCTAAGTTTTTGTTGATTCAATTACGAATCCATCAGTGAAAATTCCAGGATTCTACCTTCTGTAGTTACCGAGTAATCAAATATCTACTTTTCCTTAAAATTCCTCCGAAAAGTAAGTTCTAGTTGAGGTTTAAAAAAACAGACTACATTCATGAAATTTGGGGAAAATTTTGTTGACTCTGAGTGGAAATTAGTTAGACAAAAACGAGAACTCTAGCTACAGTACATCCTGAGATATAACGCTAATTATGGTTATCCCGCTGTGGTCACGGTGTTGATACCTAAACATGGTTTTTCCACAGGAATGGAGCAAGTAGAGAGTTTGTGACTGTAGCCAAGATTATGTTGATGTAAAAATCTAACCAGTTCCTACTTTTCAGTTTCCTAGGTACAGTATTTTAGGAAAAATTAAAGTTTATAACTTTTTCATACTAAAAGTACGCGTATAAGCCGACCAAATTAAGTTGATTTCTTATAAAGATCAAGATGGCGGCCAATTCTTTTAAGGGCCGATTCCGATAAGGTTTGGTTGGACAGTATATTCAAATATTGGTACACCATAATGTAATACACCTAATGTAATGTATTGTGGGGGCTTCGTCGATTGTAGTGAAAGGCAGAATGATTGCAATAGACATTTAATACCGGACACCACTTTCTTATATATAATTTACACAAAACAGAACGGAACAACACATATATTTTATCCTACTCGCACACTATAAATATATTCTAAGGGCACCACCGGAGACTCCACAATCTGTCCAGAACCATGGTGCCGTACGTTGTTCTACCTTCAGATGTCTTCAATAAGTAAGAAGGAACGAGACAGCATATTCATGTGTCCTTTAACATTTTCGTTATGCTGTCCTGCTCGCACACTATATATATTGTGCGGCGCTCGGCCTCGGCTGGCTCAGTAGTCTCGTGATGCGCCGGCGAGCTGTCGTATGCCTCCATATCACTCCCTCTCAAGCAAAGCGTACGGTCGGCTTCGACACACGACCCGATCTTGTAATGTAGGATGTTTTTGATTCGCCAGTGTCTTCATGAGAGGTTGTGATCGTCTTAGGTGTGTTGCAGTCTTCGTGAAGTGAAAATGCAGGTTTCAACCTTTCAACGGTTACCACGGCAGTGCGATTCGGTAGTTGTATCTTGTAGAATTTTTCGTATCGTTTTACAACTTCATACGGACCATCGTAAGGCGGTATAAGTGGCTTCCGGACGGTATCGTTTCTCACATAGACGTGCGTGCAGGTTGCGAGGTCCTTAAAAATGAACGGCTTCAATTGCGATGTGCATTTTCTAGTGCTCGGTGTTAGTGACGTCATAGTCGTAGTTAGGTGACGTACGTAGTCCGCGTCATCGACGTTTGGCTGCGTAGGCACGAAGAAGTCAGATGGGATGCGGAGCGTAGAACCATACGTCATCATAGCGGGACTCACATCATTGTGACGTAATGTAGTGCGTAGCCCGAGCAACACAGTAGGTAGTTCGTCTGCCCATGTTGTTGTTGTTCCTCTTGCCATTAATGCCGCTTTCAGCGTTCGGTGCCATCTTTCAACTTGGCCGTTGGACTGTGGGTGAAATGCGGTGGTTCTTATTCGAGTTATTCCGAATCTTTTTAGCAGCGCGTTGAACAACGAAGACTCGAACTGTCTCCCCTGATCAGTGGTTATGCGTATTGGACAGCCAAATCTCGATATCCAGATTTCATACAGAGCCTTTGCCACGGTTTCGGCAGTGATATCACGTACAGGCACAGCTTCCGGCCACTTGGTACATCTGTCGATCATTGTTACGCAATAGCGATATTCGTTTGATATGTGGAGGGCGCCTATTATATCTATATGTACATGGTCGAATCTTTGTGACGTAGGAAGCTCGCCGATAGCTGTAGTAACATGTTTATGTATCTTAGCACGCTGACAGCCATTGCATGCTTTAGTCCATTCGCCGACTTGCTTATTCATTGCGGGCCAAAAGTATTTTGAGGCTACTTGTTTTCTTGTAGTTTTCACGCCTGGGTGACACATATCGTGTTGTGCTTTATACGCTTCATAACGATACGTTGTCGGTAGGTATGGCCTTGGTGTGCCGGTGGACATCTCGCAGGTGATCGGCCGGGGTAGTCCGGGCAGTGTAACGTTGCTGAATTTCAAATGTGGTTGTTGCTTTAATGTTCGTAGTTCGTCGTCGCTTTCTTGTCTCGCCGCAAGCTTCGCGTAGTCAATATACGTAGGACACTGTATCTCTTCGATTCGTGATAAAGCGTCGGCGACCGAGTTCTCATCTCCTTGTATGTATTTAATTGCTGTGCAGAACTGGCTTATGAAGTGTAGCTGCCGCTCTCGCCGTGGTGTATCGGTGCTGTTTTGTAACCTTGTTAAAGCGTGGGTTAGCGGCTTGTGGTCGGTGAACGCGATGACGTCATTGCCTTCTATTAAGCGGCGAAAGTGCTTTACAGCCATGTATATCGCTAGGAGCTCGCGATCATACACGCTATAACGGCGCTGCGTTGGACTCATGGCTTTAGAGAAGAAAGACAGGGGCTTCCAAGTGCCTTCTACGAGTTGATGAAGTGCAGCTCCGACGCTATGGTCAGACGCATCGCTCATGATGCTCAGTTGCGTGCCAGGAACGGGGTGCGTTAGCATGGTGGCTTCTAATATGCTTTGTCTGCATTTTTCAAAAGCTTGGTCTGCTTCACTTGTCCACTTGATTGGCGTTTTGTCATTCTTCTTTGTATTATGTAAGTAGGCATTCAGATGCGTTTGGAAGGTGGCTTGATGAGGCAGGCAGTCACGATAAAAATTGAGCATTCCCAAAAACCGTCGCAGCTCAGCGACAGTCGTTGGCTTTGGATATTTGGAAATGGTTTCGATTCTCTCTCTTGTGGGAGTTATTCCTTCGCCCGTTACTTGATAGCCCAGAAAGTTGATATTGTTCTTGCCGAATTCGCATTTGTCGACATTTAAGGTGACTCCATACTTGTCAAGTCGCTGTAGGACTTCTTGAAGTAGGGCCTTATGACTCTTCTCGTCTCTTGTATACAGAAGAATATCGTCCACGAAGCAGTAGCAGCCTTTAATGCCTCTTAATACTTCGTGCATGAACCTTTGAAATGTCTGGCTTGCGTTACGTAGGCCAATGGTCATGCACTTAAATTCAAAAAGGCCAAACGGCGTGATGATGGCGGTTTTCTGTGCGTCTGCTTTTGCCATTGGAATAAAAAAATACGCCATTTTTAAATCGAGCTTTGAGAAGATCTTCATGCCATTTAGTTGGTATGTGAAGTCTTGGACGCGTGGAATGGGATATCTGTCTGGTTGCGTGACTGCATTTAGTCGTCGGTAGTCTCCACAAACACGTAGGCCGCCATCCTTCTTCTTAACAACATGCATCGGGCTCGCCCAGGGGCTATTCGAGGGTTGACAAATTCCCATTTGCATCATTCGTTCGAACTCCTCTTTTGCTGCTTTGTGTTTGTCTGGCGGTAGTGGGCGGGGCGTAGCGAAAAGGGGCGGGCCGTTGGTCTCGATGTGATGAGTTACATTATGCTTTGTAGGGCTCTTCAATGACATGGGGCGAAAAACTTGTGGAAACTTCTTCAAGATGTCGTAGTAGGTTTGGTCGGTGCTGATGATATTTACAGTTTCCATTTTGCAGGTAACATCTACGGAGTTTATTGATAGGTTGGTTATTCCGTCTCTTAGCTTCTTCTGGTGCAAGTCTACCAATAGGTTGTGGTAACGTAAGAAGTCTGCGCCCAATATTGAATACGTCCGCTACCACGAATGTCCACGCGAAGCTGCGCCGCAGTCCTAAGTTGAGACGTATGTTCCGCTCGCCGTATGTTCGAATCGGTGTATTGTTCGCTGCGTATAACTTGTAGTTGCTTGGCGTTAACTTTTGTTTATTTCTTGCCGCTAAAACAGATATCTCTGCGCCAGTGTCTACAAGGAAACGCTCTCTAGTTTCTAAGTCGTATATGCATAGGCGGTTATAAGATGTAGGTACACCGATGCCCGCCACTAACGGTGTATGTGTTAGTTTTCCTGCTTCCGCTTTCTAGCGCATGGTGACTCACAGCGTCTTGCTTTGTCACCGAACTTGTAGTGGTAGCGACATTCCCAATCAGTATCTCCGGGTTTCTTTGGTCTTGCCGATGTCGACTTTGAACGAGAACGTGATCGTTGGTATGGGCGAAAGGGGCGGCGATCTCTCTGTCTTCCTCGACGTAACTCGGCGATCTCCAAGGACATCTTCTCTATTTGTTTCGATAATAAATCGAGCTGGCGGTTGGTAATGGCGGTGGTGTCGCTGGAGTGCATGGGTTGAGTTGCCGAGGTACTGGCGATTGATGCGACGGCAGCGGGCTCATGTTGATCCATCATCTGATCGGCCATGGCGGCCAACGTTGACAGTGTCGCTTCGTTGTTGATAGAGAGGACTGTTCTCACGTATGTAGGTAGTTGGTTCATCCACATAACTTTCATAGCGTCATCAGGGACCATACTGCCGCCAAGTTCTCTCATCCGACGAAGGAGCTGAGTCGGTTTCTGATCGCCCAGCTCCAAACCGCTGATCAACTTTTGAAATTGCTTGGTTTCTGATTCTTGGTACACGGAGAGTAGGCGCTCTTTGAGGGCGTCGTATTTCCCTCTTTCCGGTGGGTTTAAAAGTATGTCGCTTATTTGTTGTATTTCCGACGTTTGTAGGACTCCGAGGACGTATCTAAACTTCTGTTCATCTCCAATCTTGAGAGGGTTGATGAGAGTTTCGTACTGGGCAAACCATAAACGTGGATGATCACGCCAGAATGGTAGTATCTTCGACTGTATAGAAATGCCGGCCAGGTCGAACTTGACTTCTGCGCTTTTGACTTCGTCGCCGGCGTTATCTTGTTTCGCGTCTTCAAACATGTCGGTTGGTCACCAGATGTAGGGGCTTCGTCGATTGTAGTGAAAGGCAGAATGATTGCAATAGACATTTAATACCGGACACCACTTTCTTATATATAATTTACACAAAACAGAACGGAACAACACATATATTTTATCCTACTCGCACACTATAAATATATTCTAAGGGCACCACCGGAGACTCCACAATCTGTCCAGAACCATGGTGCCGTACGTTGTTCTACCTTCAGATGTCTTCAATAAGTAAGAAGGAACGAGACAGCATATTCATGTGTCCTTTAACATTTTCGTTATGCTGTCCTGCTCGCACACTATATATATTGTGCGGCGCTCGGCCTCGGCTGGCTCAGTAGTCTCGTGATGCGCCGGCGAGCTGTCGTATGCCTCCATAGTATGAATAACTATTCATATCAATACCTATACTAATGTAGATAGATAGATTTACCCTTTTATGATTTACTATCTAGTTTAAGACATGTTGAAATAAAATGATCAAAATTTAGCAAAGTATTTACTTATTTGTATTGTAATTATAGAAAAAAACACAGTTTGCAATCATAGGTACTTATAGTACTTTTTTACATTGATCGGTTCACGTACAACATAAAAATAAACCAACGAGCATTTTGGTGTAACGTATCATCGCGCAAAGGCACGAGCGCGGTTAACAGGGGGACATTAATTATTTATTATCCAACGTTGATTGGAAACCGCTAAAAATTTGTCTTTGTATATGTTCATTTGCCACCATCTTCTATTTCTATTTTTCTTTTTTTTCGATATTTCGACCAAGAGTGTTCGTAAGGTTAAAAAAGTGAGACAGGCTCACTCGCCGTGAGCCTTACGTCGAACACAGCGTCGAGCATTCCCAAGAACGTTACACTACATGGAAATGATACATGGAAACTGAGCATTTTCCTGTATTGTACCATTCGTAAGAATGTTACATTACACCGTAATGCTCGAGCAAATGCTTTTGTCTATACTCACCATAATAATATAAATCTATGACGAACTGTTTCTGTGATTATAAATAATATTATCTTTATTATTGAAATTTTGCATTCACAATGCTATATAAATATAGGATAAAATGTTTACTAGAAAAAAATCAACCAGTCCTAGGAAGCTCGAATGGGATTCGAACCCACGACCTTTGGATTGCCGGTCCAATGCTCTAACCGCTGACCTACCGAGACCCCAGAAAACTCGCTGAATTTTTCCTAGTAGTTTGATTTACGCTGCAAGCCAACGGTATTACGTCACTGGGAAGTCTACCCTCACAGTCGAAAGAAATACTATTGCAAGTATTTAACAATCGATAAAGACGTAATTGCTTATAAATATCTTTATTATTGAAATTTTGCATTTACAATGCTATATAAATATAGGATAAAATGTTTAGTAGAAAAAAATCAACCAGTCTCAGGAAGCTCGAATGGGATTCGAACCCATGACCCACGATTCCAAACCGGACCGGTAATCCAAAGGTCGTTGGTTCGAATCCCATTCGAGCTTCCTGAGACTGGTTGATTTTTTTTCTAGTAAACATTTTATCAGGTAATATTATGTTAAGAGACTGTCGACAAAACAAGTTTATTTTTTTTATTTTGTACACGTGTGAGGTTAATACGGCGTGAACCGATCAATGTAAAAAAGTACTACCTATGATTGCCAAATGTGATTTTTTTCTAAAATTACAATAAAAATAAATACTTCGCTAAATATTTATCATTTTATTTCAACATGCCTTAGATTAGATAGTAAATCATAAAAGGGTAAATCTATCTATCTACATTAGTATAAGTATTGATATGAATAGTTATTCATACATTACATTAGGTATATGGCGATATTAGGTGTATTACATTATGGTGTAGGTACCAATATTTGAAAATAATGTCCAACCACATCTTATCGGAATCGGCACGCAAAAGAATTGGCCGCCATCTTGGTCTTTATAATGAATCAACTTAATTTGGTCGGCTTATTCGCGTTCTTTTTGTATGAAAAAGTTATGAACTTTAATTTCTCCTAAAATATTGTACCTAGGAAACTGAAAAGTAGGAACTGGTTACATTTTTACATCAACAAAATCTTGGCTATAGTCATAAACTCGCTACTTGCTCCATTCCTGTGGAAAAATCATGTTTAGGTATCAACACCGTGACCAAAGCGGAATAACCATAATTAGCGTTATACTCGTATCTCAGGATGTACTGTAGCTAGAGTTCTTGATTTTGTCTAACAAATTTTCTCTCAGAGTCAACAAAATCTTCCACGATTCCAAACCGGACCGGTAATCCAAAGGTCGTTGGTTCGAATCCCATTCGAGCTTCCTGAGACTGGTTGATTTTTTTTCTAGTAAACATTTTATCAGGTAATATTATGTTAAGAGACTGTCGACAAAACAAGTTTATTTTTTTTATTTTGTACACGTGTGAGGTTAATACGGCGTGAACCGATCAATGTAAATAATAAAAGGGTAAATCTATCTATCTACATTAGTATAAGTATTGATATGAATAGTTATTCATACATTACATTAGGTATATGGCGATATTAGGTGTATTACATTATGGTGTAGGTACCAATATTTGAAAATAATGTCCAACCACATCTTATCGGAATCGGCACGCAAAAGAATTGGCCGCCATCTTGGTCTTTATAATGAATCAACTTAATTTGGTCGGCTTATTCGCGTTCTTTTTGTATGAAAAAGTTATGAACTTTAATTTCTCCTAAAATATTGTACCTAGGAAACTGAAAAGTAGGAACTGGTTACATTTTTACATCAACAAAATCTTGGCTATAGTCATAAACTCGCTACTTGCTCCATTCCTGTGGAAAAATCATGTTTAGGTATCAACACCGTGACCAAAGCGGAATAACCATAATTAGCGTTATACTCGTATCTCAGGATGTACTGTAGCTAGAGTTCTTGATTTTGTCTAACAAATTTTCTCTCAGAGTCAACAAAATCTTCCACGATTCCAAACCGGACCGGTAATCCAAAGGTCGTTGGTTCGAATCCCATTCGAGCTTCCTGAGACTGGTTGATTTTTTTTCTAGTAAACATTTTATCAGGTAATATTATGTTAAGAGACTGTCGACAAAACAAGTTTATTTTTTTTATTTTGTACACGTGTGAGGTTAATACGGCGTGAACCGATCAATGTAAATAATAAAAGGGTAAATCTATCTATCTACATTAGTATAAGTATTGATATGAATAGTTATTCATACATTACATTAGGTATATGGCGATATTAGGTGTATTACATTATGGTGTAGGTACCAATATTTGAAAATAATGTCCAACCACATCTTATCGGAATCGGCACGCAAAAGAATTGGCCGCCATCTTGGTCTTTATAATGAATCAACTTAATTTGGTCGGCTTATTCGCGTTCTTTTTGTATGAAAAAGTTATGAACTTTAATTTCTCCTAAAATATTGTACCTAGGAAACTGAAAAGTAGGAACTGGTTACATTTTTACATCAACAAAATCTTGGCTATAGTCATAAACTCGCTACTTGCTCCATTCCTGTGGAAAAATCATGTTTAGGTATCAACACCGTGACCAAAGCGGAATAACCATAATTAGCGTTATACTCGTATCTCAGGATGTACTGTAGCTAGAGTTCTTGATTTTGTCTAACAAATTTTCTCTCAGAGTCAACAAAATCTTCCTTAAATTTCATGAATGTAGCCTTTTTTCTTATACCTCAACTAGAACTGACTTTTCGGAGGAATTTTGACGAAAAGTAGGTATTTGATTACTCGGTAACTACAGAAGGTAGAATCCTGGAATTTTCACTGATGGATTCGTAATTGAATCAACAAAAACTTAGCACAATAACTATATCACTAGCCTTTAACTTGGGATATCTTGATAAGTATTGATCACAAACTTTGTTATTTGCTAACAAATTTAAACATATTATTAACTAAATCGGTGCGTAATTTGAAGCCAATCTGAAGGGGTTATCTCGCTGGGGTCACGGACATCTATAATATTGAAATTTTGCATTCACAATGCTATATGTATGTAAGTACAATACTCAGGTGCGATCGAGTATGAAGTATTGTTCCCATCTACGCGACGGCTCCGCTATATAATATCTGCTCGATGCACTTGATAGACTGCAAAGGCGAGCCGTACGCATTATTGGAGATGCTGAGGTTACAGCTTTGCTTGAGGACCTCCAGCTGCGTAGAGTCATTGCTTCTCTCAGTGTCTTCTACCGAAATTACTACGGAGAGTGTTCCGAAGAACTTTTTGATCTAATCCCGCCCTGTCCTTACCTGTCCCGGACTACACGTGCTGGTCTTAGGAACCACCATCACACTGTGCAGCATATCAGCACTCGTATCAAAAAATTTGGCAAATCGTTCCTGTGTAAGACCATTCGGCTTTGGAATTATCTGCCGGCGCATGTGTTTCCCAGCTCCTATAATCCCGGGCCTTTTAAACGGGGCGTGAAACGGCATTTATGCAGGCCGTCATGAATGGGTGCGCTTGTCACCTTGCTTGTTCCACGGTGAGGACGAGCGCTCTCATTATTTTGGACTGCATCGGCTGCTTACCATCAAATAGGATGTAGTCAATATGACGTGTCACATTTAAAAAAATATAGATATAGGATAAAATGTTTACTAGAAAAAAATCAACCAGTCTCAGGAAGCTCGAATGGGATTCGAACCCACGACCTTTGGATTGCCGATCCACTGCTCTAACCGATGAGCTACCGATCAAACTACTAGGAAAAATTCAGCGAGTCTTCTGGAGTATCGGTAGGCGTTGTTTTTAATCTTGTAACGAAATGTCGTATGAATTATGTACATAACTGTTGCAAAATATCTAAATTCGTTATAATTGCCCGCGAAACCTATCGATACTGTACAACAACTCGACACACTGTTACTGATTGACTCTTATCTCTTCTCTATGGCTTATGCTAGTGCTGCCATAAAACTTTAACAACATGGCCGGGTTAAGAAATCAAAAAAACTCATTTAATTTTCAAGAATTAATTGTGAAAAATTGGCTAGACTAACATTTTTTTTCAATTCATACGAGTTCTGCATATTGCATTCTCTCGATTTTTATTCATTTTGGTCCAGCTGCATTTTAGTGAAGACTTTTTATGGAAATCTACACCGTCTCCTTTTAAAAACGGTGTAGGTAAAATATTTTTTTCTAAATAGTGACCCATATTTTTAATTAGACGTCATATTTTTTCTTTTGAGCAATTTTATTACAGTTCTACACACGCCTGCAGACCTATCCAAAGCTGTCTATTTTCTCCAATTGATATTGATAATAAATTTGACATTGTTTGATAGGTGGAAGTGCTGGCGTCTGCACTAAGTTTTACAATACAACTATCAATTTTCTTATACTCCACTCCGTTTACCCAGGCACCGAACGTACCAATGGGCGGCATGGGCGGGCCGGCCCCTCCCTACCCACGGGGCATGCAGCCGCAGCAGACCGCCCAATACCAGCAGCAGATGAACCAGCAGCGCATGCGGCAGCAGATGCTGGCCATGCAGCAGCAGCAGCAGCAACAGCAACAACAGGGGCCGCTTGTGCAGCACTTGCAGCGGCAACCGTACCAACCGCCTTACTAGCCTTACTAACAGTGATTAAGAACTATAGTAGTAACAGCTGGAACACCTACGCAGCTGAAGTGGGGGGAAAAGAGTTGACAGAAATCGCAGCAGACCGCCCAATACCAGCAGCAGATGCTGGCCATGCAGCAGCAGCGGCCACTTGTGCAGCACTTGCAACCGCAGCCGTACCAATCGCCTTACTAACATTACTAACAGTGACTACGAACTGAAGTACAGTTACAGCTGGAACACCTACGCAGCTGAAGTGGGGGAAAAGCGTTGAAAGCAGCCGCAGCAGACCGCCCAATATCAGCAGCAGATGAACCAGCAGCGCATGCCGCTCGTGCAGCACTTGCAGCAGCAGCCGTACCAACCGCCTTACTAGCCTTACTAACAGTGACTAGGAACTATAGTAGTAACAGCTGGATCACCTACGCAGCTGAAATGGGGGAAAAGTGTTGACAGCAGCCGCAGCAGACCGCCTAATACCAGCAGCAGATGCTGGCCATGCAGCAACAACAGGGGCCGCTCGTGCAGCACTTGCAGCGGCAGCCGTACCAACCGCCTTAGTAGCTTTACTAACAGTGACTACGAACTGAAGTAGTAACAGCTGGAACACCTACGCAGCTGAAGTGGGGGGAAAGTGTTGACAGCAGCCGCAGCACCGCCGAATACCAGCAGCAGATGAACCAGCAGATGCTGGCCATGCAGCAGCAGCCGTACCAACCGCCTTACTAACATTACTGATAGTGACAAAGAACTGTACAGCTGAAAGGTGTTTCAGCAGTTTAAGTGAAGGGAAAGTGATAAAAGCAGCAGCAGCAGGGGCCAATAGTGCAGCACTTGCAGTGGCAGCCGTACCAATCGCCTTGCTAACATTACTGACTGACAACGAACTATACAGCTGGAACATTCACTCAGCCAAAGTGGGGGGAAATTGTTTAAAGAGATGCCACTAGCAAGATTCGAAGAGGCAGCCTTACCAACCGCCTTACTAACAGTGACAACTAATTATACAGCTGGAACACCTAAGTAACTGACAGGTAAAACACCTACTCAACAGTAAAAGTGGGGGGAAAGTGTTGAAAGAAGTACCACTAGCAGCCGGATTCGAAGAGGTGCAGCCTTGCACTGTGACAATGAACTATAAAGCTGGAACACCTACACAGTTGAAATGGGGGAAAAGTTATGACAGCAGCAGGGTAACCTACACCGCACAAGGAACTATACAGATGAAACACTACCTACTCAACAGTTAAAGTGCGGGAAAAGGGTTAAAAGTAATGCTATTATATTGGATTTAATTGTTGTTGATGACTTCTTTATCACGAGTTATGAGACTCCATTATTAATTCAATGACAACTAACAATCCTACGATACTACCCCTTTGTCATGATCATCTGTCTGAAAAGTGCCACTTCTGGGCACTAACAAGGTTCGTAAAGGCAGCCTTACCATTCGCCTTACTAACTTACACCGCATTGTGATAGTGAACTATACAGCTGAAATACGTACTTAGATAAGAAGGCTAATGTACTTCCAAAAAGTATTTAAAAAAAACAAGTACAGCAGAAACAACTACTTAACCCGTGCAAGTCGATCAGCACTATCGACTTACTTTGTAATAATAATTCACAATATTTCTCACCACTTTTCTCAAATCGTAATGACGTAAAGTTTGATATATTTATAGTGGCTGTTTGAAATATTATAATAAATAATGAGGACGTCCACTAAAACTCGCATAAGTGCTCGCGCGCGTGTCTGTTTCGAAAACTAGTATGAGCAGCGCTAAAAGAAATAAACATCGAGACATTTTTTACATTATACAAATTTTAACTGATGAAAAACTCAAACACCCAAAACACTAAGTATTCAAAATATCATCTTATCTTCATACATTGAAGTCCCGATCAATGCAACTAGAATAGGTACCGCCAAATGTAAAAGGCAGCGAATTGCTTATTACAGTCCGATTCAAATAGGATGGCGTCCGTGAAGTTAGTCACAAGTCGCGGCGCAGTAGCGATATTTAGGTGTCAGCGGGGCGTTACAGCGCGGGGAGGGCAATGCGCCCCCACCCGCTAGCAGACCGCAACTCGCGGTGGCTCTCGCGCCCTGAGGGCACGCGATGTACAGTCACGCATCGGCACTCGCAGCTAAAGAACAACCGCCATCCTAATTAAATCCAACTATATTAGTAGTTCATTAACGGATTCTGCAAAAAATCCTCTTGATACAGCATTAGCGTTACTAACGTGACTGACCAATACAAGTGCGTATAATTAATTCCCACTTAATTGACTTGAATGTATAGAACAGAAGCAGCCATTTTTATTATTAGCGAAAAATAAACAATTTACTAATAGGCTGGCAAATTCATACTTGACAGTCTCTAGGTTTGCGGAATGAGGGACAAAGGTTGCGGGGCGGGAAAGAAGAGCACGGGCGGCGGGGCCGCGTAGTAGGAACGTCAGTTGTGTAAGGATGTCGGCCCTCCCCCGTTGCCCGCAGACAGACTGTTACTTACGAAATTGCCAGCCTTTATTGCTATGTTTTGTCAAGTTAACATTACACATTTTACATAACGGAAAAGATAAATCACTTTATTGGTTTTTGAACATTGGACATTTTATTTCCTAACCATAACATTAAGAATTATTGTAGTTTTATATATCTATCACCACCATATCAATATATTTTTACACGGTTAGGAAGATAATAATATGTCTGTTGCTAAGTAATGCCACCATGTTAAAAACGCCTTAAAAATAACAATAATAGAAGTCAAATTAATTAGAGCATTTAAAATGATAACCATAGAATATATTGTAACCCCTCAACATTAACAAATAGAATGAAATCTCGGAGTTATTAATTTTGAGTGAATGCTCTTCTGTAATAAGTTTAATAAATAGATATTTAATTGACGTTTTAGTTTATAAGTGAATAGTGAGTTTCACATAGTAGTACATGACGTATTATTGGTGTATCGAGCCTCTAAGAAGTTTGCTGTGTTCTCTTTTTAGTATAATTTACATTTTGTACATGATTATGTTACTTTTGGATCTTCGGAATCGCCAACTTCGATTTCTTTATTTATAAAATGGTAAATACATTATGGCTAAGTATAAAAATGGAGAAATGGAGAAGTGATGTAAATATTGTTATACATAATATTATACAATGACATAGAAACATTTTACTGTCTTGTTTCATTACCACTTAAACCCATTTATTTGTATGCGCAAAGTCGGTATTTGCGTTGTAAATTGTTAAAGTAGCTAGTAAGTATCAAGAGGTAGGTGTTGAAAAATGTAACTTCACCGTCAAATTGCACAAATGCGAAACTACTAAACCCTCAAACATAAAGAGAAAACCCTATCCTAAACCATAGAATACATAATAATACAAGTATAGAAGATTCAATAAATAGCGACTCTTGCTAAGACAATAAATTGCAATTCAGGACGCACACCGCTCACATACCTACAGTTAAATTCACCTAGAAGTTGCCTCTCTTTCTATCGTGTACTCTTATCTCTTCCAACGATTTTAGGGTTGTCTTCTTTTAAATAATAATTATTCTGAATACTTCATTTATTACAAGTTATTGTGTTTATATTGTGTACTTGAATGTAAACAAATTAATTACCTACTTTTAAAATAAACCTAGGCTAGGTATGTAAGTACAGTCAACGCCACATCAGACTACATACACATGTTGACTTTGAGGCCGTCTTTATGCCGCCGGCCGTGCCGTCGCCGTTAAAAGAGCTGTTTTCGTAGAGTTCAACTGTTTCACTTACCGAGCTGTCGTGCGTAGTATAGTACCTATGTACTCGTAGATTAGAAAATATTCTGCATAAGTAGGTAAGTACTTAACTTACGGTATAATTAAAGGCGGTCAAGGTCGACAAGTATAGTATATACATCATGTGCCGTCGACTATACCTACCTAAAACAGAAATAGATACCTAGGTACCAACCTACCTATAAGTACTTATCGAAGCTAAACTTGATCTTGTAAACAGAACTTGTAAGTAGGTAAGTACCTACATATCAAACTAACTATAAGTAAGTACTTACTACAATTTTTAATAATCTAACTAGGTACGTAAATGCAGGAGACATAAAGATAACAAAGTCAACTTTTGGTTTTGGTAGTTGGGTAGGAGGAAGGTAAGTACATACCTATCCAGATACGGTAAGTACTTAGTTGTTTATCCTTACTTGTCCTTCTTAGTTATTTAATAAACAGTTTCGAAAGTAGGTAAGTAAGTACCTACCAAATTATTATTTAATTAAATAAATGGGTGAAGATTGTTTAGCAAATAAGACTAGAACCTAAGAATAAACGGCTACTAAATACTCACTAGCAACTAGGAGGTACCTACCTTTAAGTAGACAAATAATAAACGGACTACTAAATACTAACTAGCAACTAGGTAGCTAGTACCTATTTGGTCCGTTCGGACGGACGCGTCGGCTACTTGTAGTTTCATACTTAGAGCGCGGAGTGCGCCTGGCCTGCCTAAACTACAGATCCATCACTAAAGGATCAAGGACTTTAACATAATATTAAACGTTTTTTGTGTTTTGCTTGGTGGTAAGTAGTAGGGACAGATAAAACTCCGGCTCGTTAGGTACCTATCACAATATCAACAGCATTGTCGTGCTCCAACAGTTAAGAGCCCAGAACAGAAGTTAAGAAGTAGTGTAACATTAGTGGATTTACAAGAGTTCGCATGAAACAGAGCAGTCACTTTCCAAATCCGCGTGTGTCCTACTATACCTATCATAACATAACTAATATCGTAAAAGGGAAAGTGAATACCTATGTTTGTTTTTAAACCGCTAAGCCAATTTTGATGACAGTATAGCTATATGTGACCCTAAAGACTATTTATAAGCTACCTTTTCCACGAAAAATTACTGAGAGCGCAGCCGCGGGCAAAAGTTAGCATAATAAATGCATTATATCCCATTACAATAATCCAAAGCTTATTTTCTAAAAACTAGGCTGTGCGAGCATTAGGTACGCTTTTCCTTTAAGCAGCGAACAAAAGAAAATGTCATCAATCTGTCAATGTCAATCAATTATTTTTAAGGTTAGGTAGGTTTACATTGTTTACATTTTTTGCCACAATTTAAATCTTAATAATGCTTGATTTAGGGAATGTTTTAGAATTATAAGTTAAAAATGTATTACTTTCTAAGAATAACAAAAGGTCGTGCCATTACCTCCCTTTTTAATGTGCATAGTTGTGCATGTATTCGAAAGAACATACACAATATGGGCCTCAGTGATATACCTAAAATTACTGTTACCGATATTCGTAAACTATTGCGACAAAAAGGTTTCGCTGTACAAGACGGATTTACTTCACTAACTACAAAATGCTCATTGTGTTCTAACGAAGCAAAGTCAAAGGATAGTAAACTTTATATAAACAAAACCACAGGTTAGTAGTTGTTAGAAATACAATAGCAATACAACAACTATAATGAATTTTGGTTGCTCACTTATTATAGGTATACACAATATTAATTGTAAATTACACACAATATTATGTCTTATTATTTTTTGTTTATATTTTAGGTTATTTTTTATGTCCAAAATGCAATGTTCACGGCGATTGGAACATCATGGAAAGACTACTGAAGAAGACCAAAATGGATGCATCCCTAAAAGAGTTCATTGAAAAGTGCCAAATCGGCTCGGAACAATTCCAGAATGGTTGGCAGGCACTATCAAGCAACACAACTATATTAACTGAACTGAATGAAGGAGAACTGTTAGATCTCTTTAGATTATTTGAATTTCCTGTGAGTATCAAATTATTCAGAAGAAAAAAAAGTCATGAAAACTGCTGAATACTTTAAATTATTTTATCAGATGGCTACTGTATTTTTAGTAAAATGAACAAACATTTGTATTAAGTGGTTAATTAGTAGCTTTTACTTCCAGTATCACTATGAGGCTAGTAAAACGTTATCTGATGTCAGAGTATCTTCAGACCGTACAGTATTATACTTTCCATTAAAAAACTCTTTAGACAACATAGTGGGGTATCGTAAAATCCAAGCAGGCAAAGAAGATGAAGCAGAGACTCATGGTTTTCATGCAGCGGGCTTGTTCTATTGTAGAGCTCCAAAAGTAAACCGCACGGATCAGGCTGTTCTAGTGCCAAGTATACAGGACCTTCTACATTTGGCTGCTCATAAAACGCCTGGTAAGTGTATTGCCTGATAGTGTTAAGTGAAGTGTGTGTAAACACCTGTATAAGCTAATTTAAAAAAAAATCGAAATTTGATTTTATTACACAAAATTAGCAGCCAGCCCGTGACTTCGTCTTTGTGAACAAACTGTATCCCGTGATGTATTTCCAAATATATATAAAAAAGACAACAAACAAGGTATATTTTTTCAGGTACCCTCATATGGCTTAGTAATTGTAGCCTACCACCAATAGTCTTGCCAACTCTGGAAAATTACCAAAAGCTGTGCTTGTGGGGTGATTGGGATGACATGCGATCAGTTGCCGAAAAGTTGGGCGAGGATCGCTGTCGATTTGTCAGGTGACGTAAGCATTGGCTGTTTTACAAAAAAAAAGTGAAAAGTCCCTAATAGATCAACAATGTCATTTACAAGCTGGCCTGACTCCTTCTAATTGAAATCACCTATAAAAGTTAAGAGTTTCACATTTAACCGCCTCTGTGGTTTAGTGACTAAGCCACCGGTCTTAGACCCAGAGGTCCTGGGTTCGATTCCCAGCGGGGGGGTACATCTTTGTGTACTTGGTTTGGTTGTTGATAGTGCTTGTTAAGTCCACTTAACTATCTTAGCTACTACCATCTTATCTTAACTAATATGTCCAGAACACTAATTAAACACGTAATTATGAAGAGCATAGTTTATTCAGTTATAGCTTGACCGCAACCGCTATACCGCTGCTGCTATACTAACTTGTATGGCAGCAGCGGTATAGCGGTCGCGGTTAATCTATAGGTAGCCTGACATAAAGTAATCTGTCATACTTACAATTAACTACCCCCAACATTGTAAACTTTGTTATGATAATAAAGTAACAAGTATAGTTCGTGCCAAACTTCTAGCTCGCTCTGAAGTTGCGACGCGCAGGTGTACAGTTAGCAACATTATCATTAGAGCGTTATAATTATAAAGTAACATAACATGACAATTTATAAATTAAGCGTTTTATTTATCTTTTAATACCCAAAATTAAGCAGGATAAATTATAATAACAACAATTAAATTATAAGCATACATATATTTAAAAACAATTATAATTTTTATGAAGCTGTGGAAACATTAAATTACATTACAGTGGTTTTACACCTTTTATATAGTCTGTTAATGATTTGCTTGAGCACGGCAAGACCTCGCTTTCATCGTCGTCAGATTACAGATACCTTTCTCTGCTTTTTTCTTCATAAACTCCGATATGTTGTAAATAATTTTTCTTGCTTGCCGACGTAAAACTGTATTACGTCTAGGCATTTTAACAGCCTTTCAAAACAGTACTTACTCCTAATACAATAACAGTATGTAACAAAAAAATAAATCAACAATTTAAAACAGTAACGTAATAACAACAAACAATAAATACCTAATATCGCGACGCGATCAAATAAAATATACACGTGACTGTACTTTCCACTGCTAAACCAAAAACAAACGAATACACATGGCGAGCGTGCATGCGCAGGGGTGCGCGGGGGTGTGCCCCGCCCCCCTAACCGCTTACGTCCCGCCGATACCTATATTGTGCTATTGCGACGCCACTCGCCTCGTGTTCACAGCGAGCTAGATGATTGGCGCGGGCTATACCTTCTCACCCTACAAACTATTCCTGTATATGACATTAACCCTTTAACAGAAACAGCAAGTCAAAATTTTTCACCTTATCTCAATTGTATAAAGTTCAAAATATGGTGGGATATAATATATCCCTCTGCCTTAAAAAGGTTTAAGTATGGTGCCATAACAACAATATTAATAGCATTGTTGTGTTTCGACAGTTTAGAGATAAGATAGCCTCAGTGGTTGAGGATTCCGGGTGAAGTGCGATTACACCTTCAGCCTTACCGTCTCTTACCATCAGGTGAGATGAAGGCCAAGTGCTTACCCGTAGTAGAAAAAAAAATGTTTTCTATTTGTAACAACATGTGTTGTAATCCTCCATAGTTAATAGCTAAATATATATTTTAATTCAGGCCTACAGATGGTTTGGTAACCGCCTCCGAGGCTGCCAATGCGCAACTGTCATTGAAGACTCTCGTTGCCGAAGCGAAACCGGCGGCGCATCGCTCTATCACAACGTTCTCTGCGCTACGAGATGACGTCTATGCTGAGCTAACTAATCTCGACAAAGTAGGTTTTATTTTCATTAAAAAAATTGCTCGGTTTAATCTTATCTAAATATATCGCCATAACATCAATGTTACTAGCATTGTGATGTTCCAAAAGTTAGAGATAAGATAGCCATTTCCTTAAAAGTTGAGGCATCCGGGTGAAGTGCTCTTCTACCATCTGATTCTTCAAAAAGGGTGTGAAAGGTTTTTACAGGGCATGCCTGGGGGGTTACTCTTGAACGCAAACTCAATATCAATACAATTCCAATGCGATATGTATCGATATTGGGATAAGTAAAGATAATTCCGGAATGCTTTCTCGATAATAATTTGTTAAATCAATTTCCACGCAATTTAATTCCAATGTGGCGCTATTGTCGCTTACAAAAGTGCCATTAGGCATTTTTTAGATTTGTGATTGGAAATTGACTAATGCAATTGTGTTTCAAGAGTAAGCCTACTGAGTGTTGTAGGCAACTTCCCTAGGCTACACTAACCGGTTACCATCAGATGGGCTGCATGACTGATTGCCCAAACTAAAAGATAGATGTTCTCTTCGATATCACAAAAACGTGCCTTTAATATGTGTAAATCTTTAAAAGATTTTTCTACTAGGTTCGCGGTATAAAATCTCATCGCTTTCCCGCGCTAATCCGCCTGCTGGGCGGGCACATCCGTAGCGATTTGACAATGCTCTAGTATGTGATTAGTTTGTAAGCCTTACCCAAATAAATTAACAAAAGGTTGACTTGTGTCAGTAGAAGATCAAACATTTTAAATGGTCCTTCTACCAGGTCCGCGGTATAAAATGGCGTCGTTTTCCCGCGCTAACCCGCTTGCTGGGCGGGCACCGGCGCGGCGAGCTGAGCGTGCTCACCGGGCCCACCGGCTGCGGGAAGACCACGCTGTGCGCGGAGATGTCGCTGGATCTAGCGCAACAGGGGGTTAGTACCACGGAGCAAAAACAAAGAGGAGGTGTTGTAACAACTTTTTTCATATAATAATAGTGTCTCAGCTGCGCGGGTTGCGGGGGGAGTCCAAATAGGAAAAAACCATCTAGTGGCCAGTAGCCAAAGCAAGTACCTACCTAATTTACGAGATTAGCAGAGTTGTCATAAAAGTTCTGCTATATTTCACTAGATGTCGTGTATGTCGTAACTTTATTTGATGAAGTATAAATTTAATTTAAACTTTACTTACGAGTGGAAAGATATGTTTATTCCGTTTAATCTCGTTTTATCCGTGTAACTACTACACGATACAACACAGCACTTTATGCTAACAAAAAGTTCGGGTCGAGAATTTTTTATAATTCTTTAAAAGACTGAATAAGCCACGAACAACCTATTCGCCAGCCAACGATAGTTGTACTGACGAAAGCGACACCTGGTCGTAAGTAGTTCAACTACGGTGTGACATTGATAGTTGCTGGACTACATTGATTGCAACACCTCCTCTTTGTTTTTGCTCCGTGGTTAGTACATCCATTATATTCACGACTATTATCCCCGAAGGGTTAGTCAGAGACCAGGCAATGAGGACCGCAGAAGCAGTCCACTGCCACAGTCCACGGCACACCATAACCACAGTATATATATAAGCTAAAGCAGTACGGAAGCTCGGCCTTTTTCTTGTTTTATATACCTACGCGCCAATTGAGCGTTAGGGTTGTCCTCTTATTTTTGTAAAATTGAAAAAGTTTTTGTTTAGTTATCTGGATCTCAACTAGTTAGCGCTTTTTTTGAGATAACTAGCAAAGCATAAGGGTTGTCACACTTAATTTAAAAAAAATTTAAAGCTAATAAGTTAAAAATGGCGGCTTCTTTGCTCATTCTATTATCGGATTCATTGTCGGAAACCACACAGATCTCTTGATATTGATTTTTAAAGCAATCGGTCAAATAACTAAAAAGTTCAAGATTAAGGCTATTTTGTCTCATACTAATAACGAAGTCGTTGTCAGAAACCAAAAATTAAAAACTAATAAGTTAAAAATGGCGGCTACTTTCCTCATTCTATTATCGGATTCATTGTCGGAAACCACACAGATCCCTTGATATTGATTTTTAAAGCAATCGGTCGAATACCTAAAAAGTTCAAGATGGAGGCTATTTTGTCTCATACTAATAACGGAGTCGTTGTCAGAAACCACAACGATCCCTAGATATCGATTTTCAAAGCAATCGGTTGAATAACTAATAAGTTAAAGATGGCGCCTACTTTCCTCATTCTATTATTGGATTCATTGTCGGAAACCACACTGATCCCCCGATATCGATTTTTAAAGCAATCGGTTAAATAACTAAAAAGTTCAAAATGGAGGCTATTTTGTCTCATACTAATAACGGAGTCGTTGTCAGAAACCACACAGATCCCCAGATATCGATTTTCAAAGCAATCGGTTAAATAACTAAAATGTTCAATATGGCGGCTACTTTTTCTCATTCTAATAACGGATTCATTGTCAGAAACCACAGAGATCCTCAGATATCGATTTTCAAAGCAAAGTTTATTAACGATAAAGTTTCGTAGTATCGATTCTTATCATTTATCTCCATTAAAATAACGCGCGCTCAAAAAATATACCTATGTAAGTACGGCAAATATCACCTAAACAACCAAACGATTTATTGAAAAGAAAAAGCTTTTTATTTAGTAATAATAAATCATTCTTACCTTTCAACATCAGCAGGAAGTTTAAAAAACGAAAGCTCCGGTTTTAAAGAAGCCGAGTTCAAGCAGCCGTATACAACGCAATACAGTCGCGGCATTTTTAAAAATCGCGCGCACAGCGCATGTAATACATCTCGTCTCGACGCGATACGCGTTACTGAGAGCACTGCGATGTCCGCTTAGGGGCCCGTAAAGACGTGCGTCTGTGGGCGTGCGTCGTTTCGAGCGTTTGTACGTAGCTTCCTTACTGCTTTAGCTCATATTTATACTGTGCTATAACTGCACATGTGCTCAGCGTGACAGGTGGTGAGTGTTACAGTATGGAGTAATAACTAAACGCGTACCACAGACAATGATTATTTGTCTCTGATCTGTTATGTTGAGAACCCCGCAGAATGTCTGTTGCTTCCTTGTCACTGATGTACCCAGCCGAGAGGCCATTACGTACCTACGATGTAAGTCCATACCATTAAATTCAATAAAGAAGTCTAACCTTGCTACATGTCTTTTTATACCATAAAAGACCATAGTACGAAACAGTGAGCCCATTGTCGCTCGATGCTGTTGGATGTATGTGTCTTTGATCCGTTAGTCGCCTTGTACGACACTGTTATAGTTTTAATATAAAATAGCGCAAAGACAACCAATCTTAGCAACATTGTATGTGTCAATGAGAACGAACTTTTATAGTCTTTGGTAATTTTTTTCCTTCAATGAAATCGCCCCCGCCGTACAGATGTGTTAATTTTGTTTAATAATTAGAATAATCTCAAAACCTGTGTTACTAAAAATATCGTTTGATTTTGCCACCCGGAACAGAAAACCCTCAAAAGAAGAGATGGGTTGGTATATTCTATTAATAAGCCGCTACCAGCACAGTTGTTCTACAATATCTAAAAACTAAAGTGGTTGATAGTTGGTGGTATGTTTTAGTTCCCAGCAATTGTTTCTGCCCAATGTTATTTGTATTGATGTAAACTATGCGTATGCTTTGTCTTCGTTATACCCTGTATATAAAATTTTGTATCCCAACCCAACTATATATCAGAATAGACTATATCTATACTCAGAATAGACAACATCAAGACACAAACAAGAACAAAGAATGTTATAAAAACAATAAAAAAGCTAAAGTGAAAGTGGCCAGGCCACACATTTAGAGGAAGTGGAAAATTGACAAAATTGGTAATAAATTGGTTCACAGGTGACCGGAAGAGAAAACGGGGTACACCTTTTAGACGATGGGTTGATGATATCAAAGCCGTAGCAGGTGGTATATGAACAAGAGTAGCTAACGATAGAGAGAAATAGCGGCTGTTGGAGGAGGCCTTTGTCAATCAGTGACATACAGACAGAGGGGGTCGATGCATATTGAACTAGTGTTACCGAAAAACTTAGTATAAAAATCATGTAAATTACTGTCTGAATAAAGGCAATTATTATGCTCTATATTTAAGATATTATCTTAAGTAAAAATTTTGACAATATTTTATATAAAACAAAACATATTTACAATATAAAATATAATAAAAAACTTAAACTTAACTCTAGGTTGCCACTGGCAGCGGGGATAGACCCAAGCTACCGGTGGTTAGGGCTGCAGAGTGAGGAACCTCCTGACAATACGTACCGTGTCAAGGAGTACTGCCTTCTGTATCTGACCCTTGACCCAACCTTTTAGCGAAAGCCTCTCTAGGTGTTGATCGAGGCTCTTAGCTAAAAGACCGTTTGCCGAAACGACTATCGGTACAATAATGGTTGAATCCACATCCCACATGGCGGTAACCTCGTGAGCCAAGTCAAGGTACTAATTATTATTATTATTATCCCAACCCAACAGGTGAAAACCCTATGGGGCAGCTTCGAGATCCGCAACTCTCGCCTGGCCCGCACCATGCTGCAGCAGTTCGCGGGCGTGCCTCTAGAGCTGAACCTCCAGCACTTTCACGCGTACGCGGACGACTTCCAGAAGCTGCCGATCTACTACCTGGCCTTTCACGGCCAACAACCCATCAAAGTTGTCATGGAGGTGAGTTAGGCTTTACACTGATTACTTCCTTCGATCACTTATAAAAACTAGACTGCACAATCAACGCTCTGAAAACGGTGTCTGCACAAAAAGTACAGCTGTTCGCGGGCGTGCCTCTAGAGCTGAACCTCCACCACTTCACCACGTACGCGGACCTTCAAGAGTTCGCCACGCTCATTTCTAAAATTGTTTACGATTTTAGGCGACTTGGGGAGCACGTCCCAAACAACTTCAGTGATACCGCTAATACATGTGCTTAAGAGTGACAAAAAAGAGTCGACGTAAACTGCATTGTTAGACATACTACAACAACTAAATTTCCCTATTGGCGTCCCATCGTATTCCACGCAGATTTCGAAATTGCCGTAGCAAACGCCGTAAGAATTTTTTTTCTTGATATATCGGTAAAAAAGTGTTACTATCATTATTGTCAGAGGTTACGGCGGAAAGCGAAATCAATTGGCTTGCAAAGTAAACTAAATAAAAGAATTGTGGGATTATGTACGGCAATGCCGTTAAATCCATTAGAACTGGTTCAAAAAGGGTGGAAAAAAAAACTGAATCTTTTTTTTTATTGGCAACGGGTAAGCGCTTGGCCTTCATCTCACCTGATGGTAAGTGACGATAAGGCCGAAGGTGGAAGCGCGCTTCACCCGGAATCCTCAACCACTGAGGAACTGGCTATCTATCTCAAACTGCCGGAACACAACAATGCTATAAACATCGTTGTTATGGCGACAGACTTAGATAATATGGTGGTAGCTATGCCAGGCGGACTTAACAGCCCTACCAACAACCAAACCGAGCACACAAAGATGTACACCCCGCTGGGAATCGAACCCAGGACCTCTGGGTCTCAAACCGGTAGCTTAGCCACTAGACCACAGAGGCGGTTAATCTAATGAATTGAGTGGGAAAAATATGAAACAGTTCATAGCATACATGAACCGACAATGGTTAAATAACGAACAATATATCGTCGACTCGAATGTTCAAAGGTCAAAGACACAAAACCAACAATGTTTGTGAAAGTTGGCATTCCCGATTAAATAAAAACTACGTAACCGTAACAAAATTATTAACAGTATTAAACAATCAAAAGGGAATTAATGTCCAAAAAAAGACGAGTCGACCCAACTGACAAAGATCATTTTATATAATGAAATATCATTGGGACATTTCCTTGAATCATTATGTTAAAAATAAGCAAAAATGTAATTTGAACGTTATTTTATTTAATTACTTATTAAGTAGTGTTGGTTGGACAGCACTAGTTAGTAATGACAATCATTATAGAGGATCCATAGCCAAATGTGCAAGTCGCAAAATGTGCACTAATGCAATTCGCAGAAGGTGCAGGTCGCAATATGTGCAAATCGCAGAAGGTGCAGGTCGCAATATGTGCAAATCGCAGAAGGTGCAGGTCGCAATATGTGCAAATCGTTAAATGTGCAGGTCGCAATATGAGCAAATCGTAATGGTGTGACTACGAGTTGGCAGTGGTATTAACAGATCCATTTTATGTCCCATCAAGAATTTTAGGTAATAGTCAGCCTATTCCTATCACTGATGATGAGGTATGTGTGCATGTCTATAGTACGTTAGTCGCTTTCACGACACCCATTAGAAGAGATGGGTTGGTAGTATCCTTAATAATAAGCCGCAGCTCCAAATCAAAAGCACTCTAAAATTAATATTTAACTAACTAACTAACTAAATCTAAAAGTAATAAAAAGATACACATCTTTTTTTCGCCAGGCAGTAGAGCACGCCCGCTACATGCACGACATCTCGCACGTGGTGGTAGACAATGTGCAGTTCATGTTGGGAATGGGCGAGGAGCGCGACGGTGACCGCTACCAGCGGCAGGACGCGGTGATCACCGCGTTCAGGACCTTCGCCACCGCGCGCCACTGTCACGTCACGCTGGTCATGCATCCCAGGAAGGTTGGTGGGCGGAGTCACTTATAATGATCAGCAAAATGACCGTCGGACTGCTTGGCGGAAGAGTGAACCGTCATGTCTGCAGTTTTGTTTTATTTTCTATAATTTGTGTTTTGTCGAATATTAGTGTTGTTTCACACGTACCACAACCACACCACACCATCACGACAAAAGGTGGGCAAGCTGTGGTTACATGAGTGTCGCTGCGGCTTCTTGCGGTTGCGTTGTGTTACCTACAAAATGTGGATGTTGTTCCGTTGACGCTAGTGGTTGCGTAGCGACAGACAGACAGTTCCACTCCGGTTTTTGTAGACGTAACACGTCTTGACTGAACGAACTCATGGAATTCCAAGAAGAAACATTGTTGTGGCTATCCTTGTTATCCTTGTTACCATGACAGATTGAATGAGGGGAGAGGGCGAGTGTCGTCGCGTCAACGCAAGGTTTGTTTGCGATGTGGTCGGCCGCTAGTTCGCGGTGTCGCTGGTGGTTGCCAGTGGCGGTACCTTCATACAAGCCGAAGAGCCCGGCTTGCCCTAACAAAAACTCAATATCACTACTGGTAAAACGCAATTATTAAAATCACTTAATATTTTTTACCATTGTTAATTTTCTTTCATCAGCATTCAAATTATCAATTTTATAAGTTTCTCATATTAAGAATCACCAAACAAATCGCATAAAGCTGCTTATAAATCGTTCGACGCTTTACATCTCTCTCGCACAAGTTGGCTTGCAACCGGGCTTCGGATTTAAAGTATATCCGCTCTCTTCTAACTTTAACAAAATTGCTGCTCTATAAACATAATACTGCGTAAGTATGTATAGATTCTATGAGAAATTCATACTCTTCGTCAAAGCCAGCTTGCGTTATGAAGTTCGCAAGTAAGGCCTTCTCCAAATCAGGCTTTATTTCTACCGAATCACGTGCAACTAAACGCGGGCGAACCAATCAGAGGCGACCGACGACAGCTCGAGCTCGGGCGAACCAATCAGAGGCGAGCGTTAATACGCGATTGTGCTGTGCAGCAGCCACAGGCAGCAGCCAGCCATTTTTTATTCTTTGTTAATTTGTCACACTTCACTTTGTTTGAGCGATTGTTTTTAAGTAACAAGCAGTGCTGCCATATTTACAGATTTATCTGTATTCATACAGATTTTTGAACCTTTTACAGATAACAGATTTAATACTACTTTTATACAGATTTTTGACATTTGTACTTTTTGTAGATAGATCATCGATCATCTAAACACTAGATACACAATCCGTTTGAAAAAGTGACTCCAAATGTTGTATACAATTTTGTTTTTGAAAAATCACAACTAATCATGATACTCTGCCCTGTTTTCACTATTATTATGTATTAAATTTGGACAGCAATGTCAAATGACAACTGACAGCAATTCAATGCTCCCTCTTGGTTGGAGCATTTAGTTCGAGGCGACATCGACACTTTGAGAAAGGTAATGCTGTATCTAGTCAGATTTCTAGATCGCCTTTTATCTCATCAGTCTACTCGATAATATCACGATATTACCGTGCCAGCTGTGCTGTACCCCACATTGAAAAGGAATTTATTTAGATCCTTCTATGTTGGCTTCTATGCCGCACTCTACGGCGGCTGTAAAAATTCCTTTCGTTTCTACAGATATTTTACAGATTTTTACACTAGCAGCACAGATTCATGCAGATTTTCTTTGATTCCGTTCTACAGATATTATACAGATTTTTTACACTAGCAGCACAGATTTGTTAAAGTGACATGTGGCAGCACTGGTAACAAGTGTTTTCGTAATTTGTGATTAAAAAAATGTGTTCCGAGTTCAGCTCGTCGCTTTATTGGTCTCTGTGACGAACTTAGATGTGATGTCTTGCAAACAAATGTGTACCTAAACGTGTTGATGATTGGCATACGAAAGGCAGAGGTAAATAAATTCTTTGATTGACACATAATTTATGTATTTCGCAAACTATTAAAAGTCGTCTAGGGCATTAATTATAATAGGTCTATGTAAAAAACTCTTTGGATTGTTGGTTGCTTCCATTCAAATAATTAAGTAATAATTAATAAATTAAGTGTCGAGGCCTGCATATCGACTGTAATACCCGCGCAAAATGCCCATTTTCGCATTTTGTATTTATCGTTTTTATCGAAATAGGATAATAAATGCTTAATATTACGAATCTCCACTCTGCGAGAATAAGCTGAGTTCGGACGGCCGCCGGCGCATCGCATTTTGTTGTAATTTTGTACTTAGTTGTATTTATAGTTTTCATCTAAATAGGATAATAAATTCATTATAACATTTTTATTCCTCATGAAGTAACAATTATTCTGGTATTAATTTTACTCAATAATGTTATCGTAGATAAGAGAAATTCACAGTTAACTTAACGCGATTTTCGAAGTTTTTTTGGTTTTGAATAACATTTTTTTTCTATATACGAGGGCCACACCGAAATGATCGGGAATAGAAAAAACTACAAAGATAACACAATAATATTTACTTTCATTGTTTTTCGAAGTATTCTCCGTGACAATCAATGCACTTTTGCATTCGTTCAAACCAATTATTGTAACAGTAATTCCAGTCTGAAGTAGACATAGTCGAAACGGCCGATTTATAAGCTTGGACTGCCTCTTCTGGACCTGGAAACCGTTGACCACGTAGCAAATCTTTAGTTCTTGGGAATGTAAAGTAATCGTTGGGGCTCAGGTCAGGGCTGTATGGAGGATGGTCCATCAACTCCACGTTTTCCTGATTTAAAAACGCGATCGTTTGCCGAGCGGTGTGGGAACTCGCATTATCGTGGTGAAGGATTATGCGACGGTTCGGATTACTTTTACGAAGTTCTCTTATGACTTCCGGCAAACAAACTGTTGTGTACCATTTAGCAGTAACCGTTTTCCGTTCCTGTAAAGGAATTGTAGCCACATGTCCGGTTTTCGATACAAACGAAGCGACCATTTTTTTCGACACGCTACGAGAGCGCACAACTTTTGTTGGTTTGACCTCACCTTCGTAGACCCAAACAGCCGATTGGTGTTTTCTTTCGGGCTCATATGAATAAATCCACGATTCATCACCCGAGACGATATTGTAAACAGCATTTGAGCTCCCTCTATCGAACCGTTGCAGAGAAGACCGACACCAATTAACACGAGCCGACTTTTGTTCTTCGGTCAAGCGATGGGGCACCCAGCGGGAAACTAACTTCCTGACACCCAGTTCATCATGCAATATTATTTGAATGGCTGTCATACCAATGCTAAGGGAAGCCCGTATCTGCTCGTATGTCACATGTCTATCTTCTTGTATTAATTGGCGTACAGCATCGATGTTTTCTTGTGTTACCGCTGTTTTTGGCCGACCAGTAGAAGGAACTGTGGTAAGAGATAAACGTCCTCGACGGAACTCAGAATACCAGCGATATATAGTCGTTTTACTAGGTGCTTCAAGTTCATAAATAGAAACAAGCTCGGCAAGACATTGTTCTTGAGATAAACCTCGGCGAAAGTTGTGAAAAATTATCGCACGGAAATGTTCCCGCGTAAGCTCCATTTTCTGACTGACTTCTTAATTTGAAATAGCTACCACTCTTCTTTTATTGAAAATTTTTATTTTTCAAAAATGGAATTAAGTTCGTAAGAATACTAAATTTCAAATACCAAAAAGATTTTAAGTCTAATTTATTCAAAAGTATTCCATTCCCGATCTTTTCGGTGTGGCCCTCGTAAAATCAATAATATTTAAAAAATTCCGTGGCCGCTACGCATTATACGACGAGATAACATTCACATTTTTTTATTTCATTTGTTTACAACAGTAGTTCAAAATGGAGCTCAAAAAAGTGCCCTCGCGCAATTTATGAAAATCTTTCTCTGCAATTTTGGGTTTAAATAAAAATTAAGCGAAATTTACAAAAAGCGAGGTCGCTACGTACTATGCCAATAGCTATTCTACACTATTCAATAAGTAAATACTGTTAATGTATTTTTGTTTCTGAGATAAAGAACGCCAAAATTGGGCGCAGTAATTTTTTTTTTCAAAAATTTCTCACAAAAATCACATTCAAGATGTAATAGAAGGTAATAGCCTGTTTTTTTACCAACGACAAGAACGTTTGGAATGCCACGGCCTATGACGATTTGAGTAAAAAATGTGGCTAGTGTCACAAATGGGCACCAACATTGTACCTACCTAGGTAGCAAGATTAGGAACTTCAGGTTTCGTGGCTTGCCCTTATCTGAAGCCCTAGGCACGCCACTGGTGGTTGCGTTGTGGTCGCGATGTAGTCGGTATCACACACGCGGTCGTTAGTTGACGGCAAAATGTGGTCCGTGTGAATTCAACTATTAATTTTCATACATATTAGCGCCCGCCCACGTGTTTTGCCTGTAGTGTGGTTGTCGTGGTGGTGTGGTTGTGGTACGTGCAAAACAAGCCTTTGTGAAATAATGGTGGATTGTTTACTGTTAAGTGTTTGTGAACGTGCACGTGTCCATGTCTACAGCTTCCTCATTCGACATAGAGAAATTCTAAGCATGCCATATTTTTGTGCATATCGCTTCTTTACAAGAACAACGTGACATCTCATCAAAAACGATTTTTTAATTCTTTGATATTCAAAACCGCAATGTCAAATTTTATTTTCTACAAAAACGCGACATTTTTTGAGTGAATGTTCGAGGAGTTATGAGTGAAAGAGACGACACGGCCGTGGCAAGTGGCGTTGTCACGTTGTCTCTTTCGGTGTGGCGCTCGACTTCGACAACGCGACGCGATAGTTGGCCCCGCACGCGCGACGAATGAAGTGCTCCCGCTTTTCTCAAAAAACGTGGCATCACGAGTATACCACATTTTTAGTGCAAAGGTATGTTTCTAGTTGTTATTTACTTTAACTTTTATAATGTTTTTTAATTATTTAACGCGTTTTTGTTGTAAAACTCATATGTATTGAGAATGAGACAATTAATATTGTCACATTATTGATGAAACAGTCACAAGTTTTCTTTGTGATATATTTGATTGTAACCATGTTGTTGATGAATCGTTTTAAAATACTATGGGTTATTTTATTTATTATCATTATTTTTGAAAACCTTTTAGTTTGGGCTTATAATTATGCTAAAATGTTACATTATACGTGCTAAAATAAAATCACTTTTACGAATTTGTTTTTCAGATGGGATCGCGATCTAGGAAGTTGGTTCAATTAGCTATTATTAAAAATAACTTAAGTGTACAACTAAGCGATTCAAACTCTCAGATAGATATTTCAACACAAGACGAGAATGAAAATTCTAAAAGCTCGAACTTGCAGACATCAACAGAAGGTATTTTTTTACTTGTACTGATATTATTTGTTCTAGTTATGTTCCTATAATTTCATTATTTCAATCCTCTTTGTAGACAAAGACATCGCAGCAGATTCCATCCGACCTCGTAGTAATTCGACTAATAGCAGCAGTTCCTCTAGTTCAAGTAGTTCTTCGAGTTCTAGCAGTTCTTCAAGCAGTGGTCCATCTATGTATCAAGGTAAGTTAGTTAAATGTAGAGTGTAATGGTGTGGTATTTGTTCGATCAATTACCATTTATAAAATGGCCTACGGAACTGTTTTAAATTATATTAATCGACATGAAACTGTATAATTGCTAATTTTCACTTTAGAAGCTGTTAAAAAAACAATGTGTTGGTTTTTATAAACCTCAATTTTATAATACAAGTAGCAGCCCGTCGTAGTTTTTGCACTCGAATTTTGTGAGAATAGTGGGATCTAAACTTCTACACTCCAAGAAATTGATTGCATTTTTAACGTTTCAGACAGCGACGACTCAGTAAAGGATCCTAATTATGAAGTCCAACAAACAAAACGTGCTGAATATTTTTCTGATACTGACGTGGAACAAGATGTCACTACCAACTGTAATAACATTTTGGATGATCAAAATTTGGTAACATCTAATATGGTATCAATAAACGCGGAAAATTACGAAGAACCACATTCATCTACAAACAAACCTGCTATGGTATTCAACGATCTCGGTGTGACAGAGAACAGCGACTATTCTGCGATTGAAAACGTAAGTAACGAAAATGCTGCAAGTCCAGTAGTGTACAATTCTAGTCCAACTAAAACTGGTAAAAAAAGAAGATTAAATGAAGCAAACTGGAAAGTCAATGTAGCTAAACGACTGAGAAATAGTGGAAAGCCTTATCAATCTACCAAATCAAAAAAAAACATACCAAGCCGTGAGTTGAAACCTTCTTGTAAAGACAAATGTAAATTTAAATGCGGCTCTTAATTTACAGAGGAGCAAAGACAGACCATTTTAAATGACTACTGGAGCTTAGGTGCAATAGAAAAACAATGGACGTTTATTGCTAATAGCGTAGACATAGTCATCCCAAAACAACGTTATGTTAAAGTTGATTCGGATGGAAATGTCGCAACTATTCGAAACAACAACAACGCTTTCTTTCTGACTATTTCGGGTGAAAAAACAAGAGTTTGTAAATTGTTCTTCAAAAACACTTTGGGGATTAATAATCGACCCATAGAAACAGCTTTGAAAAAGAAAAATAGCAACACTAATATTTCATCCATGAAAGATAACCGAGGTACTCATTCAAACCATTATTCAGTGGACGAAAGCATTAAAAATGACATCAAATTGTTTATTGAGTCTATACCGAAGATTGAGTCACACTACATCCGGGCTAACTCAAAACGACATTATATTGATGGTAGCAAAGCTGTCACAGATCTTCATAGAGATTATGTGGAAAAATGCAAAACTCAAAACGTCCCTTATGGAACCTACATTACGTTTTATCGTATTTTCACACAAGATTTTAACATTTCGTTTTTCACTCCTAAAAAGGATTTATGCGATGTATGCGAAGCCTATAAAAACAGCCCAGATGAAGAGAAAGAATCTAAGAAACAAAATTATGAATTACATATTAAAGAAAAGAATTGGTCTCGTATTGAAAAAGAAAAAGATAAGAACAACAAAAATATTTTAGTAGCGGTCTATGATCTTCAAGCAGTGTTCCAATGCCCCAAAGGAGACGTCTCAGTTTTTTACTACAAGTCTAAACTAAATGTACTTAATTTAACTATCTATAACTTACAAAATAATTCAGTTGAGAGTTATGTATGGGATGAGTCTAACGCCAATAGAGGTGTCAACGAAATTGGTAGCTGTGTTTACAAATACCTAGAGAAAATTTCCGCAACGGCTGAAGACCTCGATGTTGTCTTTTATTCAGACAATTGTGCCGGACAGCAAAAAAATAAGTTTATGATCTCAATGTACACTTACGCAGTCAAAACTCTGCCAAATCTCAAATCAATCACACATAAATACCTCATTAAAGGACATACGCAGAACGAGGGCGATTCAGCTCACTCTCAAATCGAGAGAGAAGTTAAAAGGCAACTGAGATCAGGACCTATGTATACACCTGACGCATTTATCGGGGCTATAAAGGCGGCACGGAAAAAAAGCGAGCCATTTCATGTTAATGAAATGTGCTTCGATGATTTTTTTGATTGAAAAAGTATATGCACTCTAATAAACTTTGCAATAACGAAAGATGAAGACAATAATAATGTAAAACTGGCTGGACTAAAGGTGATAAAAGTTCAAAGGTCTGATCCCGATGCCATATTTTTCAAAGAATCATACGCTGATGAATTATTCAAGAAAGCTATAGTGGTGAAAAAAAAGAGAAATCATAATAGCCAAAGCATTAATTTAGATTTACAAAAAGCCTATCTTCAGAAACCTGGACTAGCCGAAAGAAAAAAAGCTGACCTCATGGATTTGGTCAATAAAACCCTCATTCCTAGATACCACAAGCCATTTTACGAATCATTGTAATAAGACTGATTAAGTATAAAGATTTTTTGAATTGTATTTTTAGAAAGATATTATATTTAATTGCTACATTTAAAATGATAGTGTTTTTATTGGAGAATTGATAAAAGAATTTGTGATTCTATGTTTATGAAGGGTGATGGCAATGTTCCTATTTTGAATTTCTAATACTATAAAACTCGGTGCCATATTTGTGTTAGAAATTATTTATTACTATTATATAACTTTAAGTACAGTTCAATTTTTGATTTTTGATTTGTATGAAAGTATATTTTTAGTTATTTTATAATTTTAATTAAAGCGAGTACTTAGTACTATGTGATTGATTGTGATCTCTTGTTGATTATTGTGCCTTAAACTAATTTCATGGTGTAAGTAAGCCATTGTTTTGGTGAATTTGTATTTTTTAAAATACAATATATTTATTTTGACAGTGTGTTTTATTTAACTATCACACAGCTTTACACCTATATTTAACACCTTCAATGTGATATAACAATATGTTACAAGCATTTTGTGACATATTTTCATTAAAAACGTGACATGTGTTTCTGTGTTTTTTTAAACCCGTTTTTTTACTTATTTCATATTGAACTGGGGTTTCTTTTTCTTATTTTTAGTAAGAACATTAATAACTGCATCAATTTAATTGTTTTCCTACAGTAAAATTATCAATATTTTTGAATTTATCATTACTTAAATGTTTGAAATTGCTCTCCTGTAAAGTTGTGGTTTAAAAAATACCACGTTATTCTTGTAAAGAGGCGATATTATGTGCAATCAAACGTTTCAGTCCTAATTTTTGTGCCACCACAACTTCGTTACTATGAGTTGTTTTATGTGTGTAAGCTGAAGACACGTGTCACCAGCTCGCACACGCCCGTTAAGACAAACCAGTGAGGTTAGGGTTTTGGACTATAGCTAGAAATTTTGTGCATAATTTGTGCACTAGGAACAAAAAAAACTAACCATCACACTCAAATACTGTTGAAACTACGATCATAAAACTATGTGCGAGCTGGAGACACGGGTCTCCAGCTCGCACAGCTGTATCTTCGTAATTGTTCAAGCTACGGTTATGAATTATACCTCAAAATTTTGTGCAGAATTTGTGCATAAGGCACAAAAATTTGTAAAACTTTAACTCAAAAGGTTTTTGAGCTACGAACCGATAAGTATGTGTAAGCTGGTGACACGTAACACGGGCTAACACATGGTGAATTATTGTAACTGTATAAGATAGCGCTTCGTTTTAAATATCAAATAATACGTTATAATTTGTGCACACACGAGGCAAAATTTCAAATCTCTGGGCCTCTTACTTTATAAATTATAAGCCAAAAACTGTTTTCCCGCCAAAAAATTAAAAATAATGGCTCGGAAGCGGCTAAGCGCGCCGTTGCCGTTCCGTGCGCTACACTATTGCCACTTTTAGACTAGGAGCCGTCTGTTAAAGCGATGCGCGACGCGACTAATTTAGTTTTACTATAGGCAGGTACCTAATAACCTACCCTACTTTTTATTTTAGATATCTCACACACGAATGTCTTAGTTATTTTTTGTTGTTGAGACAATTAAATAATTAGATTTGGCATAATGATAAACATTATGGAGGAGTGCAGAACGACAAAATGGTTGAATACTTGAGCCTAATTCGATAAAGAACGGATGCTTTCCAGCAAACTAATCGCTATCGACCGTCACAGAATAAATTTTAACCATTGAAAGTAATTTATTCTAATATTAGATTGTATTACTTCCCATGGTTAAATGTAAATAAATAAATAAAAATAAATGTACTCTATGGTGATCGATGACTTTGCGATTAGTCTGCTGGGGCATCCCAATGTAATGCTAGGGCCACATTATCGCGCTAGCGCGAAGATTTGCGTTTTCGCGACACGTCTAGCCAAACACTTCGCGTTAGCGCGTTGTATCATGGCGTTGACGCGCCGCGCTGTTGGTAAATTGCCGCACATCAAGGATTTTGTCGCGATAATGTTCGTGCGGCCACATTTCCTTCGCACAATTTAGTTGACTGCTAGACAACTAGAGGTGTGAACGTGTTGCAAATACGACTATCGATATTATTCTGTTTCGATAATTATGGATTGGAGTAACGATAAAGTATTAAAAGTAATACAATATTACGAATTAATAATTAATAAAAATAATAAAGATGCAATAAATAGTAATTATTTGCCGACATGTAATAAAGCCCACCTCTTCCATTTTTTCCGATAAAATTAGGAGTAGGCGATACAAATCGTATAAGGTTACTGAAACGTATTTATAGCATCATTATCGTCAAATCCGATATCGATGCGTTCTGAAACTATACCTATTTTGGAAAACACTATATCGCGTCAGGAATGCGGTGTGCGTTGAGATCACTATATTGTACGTGATCGAATTCAAGAATATTGTACCGTATCCCTGATATTTATTGAGTTATCATTAATCTGTAGTTTTTACAAACAAATGTGCTTGTAAAAGTTTAATAAAATAAAATTATTATAAACGTTCGATGCGTTCTGAAACTATATAGTGGAAAAAAACACGATATTGCATGAATTTTTAATAGTCCGTAGATATGGTCGATACTGTTATCACCGATATTAAATTTATGTAGCTATAGTTTAACACTTTGCAAGCGGGCATTTTATTACGCGCATCTTCCTGTGCGCCGGCCTTTTTCGTCATTATTGTAAATTCTATAGAAAAAGAACTATAATAAAAATTAATTTAATTGTGTTCTATCTAATCGTTCTGCTGCTTACCTATACTAACCTCCAGTTATGGCTTCTTTATGTAGATGTTGTCCATCCGCAGTAGATCACCTAGATTCAATAGTAGGCGTACCTTTGTTATCTTATGACTAAGTACCTAAAGTTATTTTCAAATGCTAGTAAGTAGGTAGATGTTAAATTTTATATGTACCTATTTCAAACCCAATCCACAGATAACGAAAAAAAAGATACTTTTATTATTTTTAATAAAGCTATTTCAAATTTTTATTTTACCAGTAGTAAGTATAATAATAATAATAAATCTTTTCTACAATCACACCAATTATCTAGCCCAAGAGAAGCTTCGAAGAAACTCGTTAAATGGTTACTAGACAAAGGATAAACATACTTAAAATACTTAAATACATACTTATTATACATAGAAAATACCCAGACCCGAGACAATTTAGAAAACAATCATTTCTAAATTGACCCAACCGGGGATCGAACCCGGGACCTCAGAGATGGCGACACCATGAAAACCGGTGTACAAACTACTCGACCAAGGAGGTCGTCAGTAGTAATTCTTACTTTTTCTATTTACAAGTTACAAAGTTTGCAAGTTACCAATTCTTCTATGTGTTGATGGCTTACCGACCCCTTGTCAGAATGGTTGATGGTTTAGTTATCGTAGCGTAGTAATTGTTTTTTAGTTAACGTGCCATAACTAAAAATTCTTTATCTCCTATGGGAGTTGTTGTCAAGACGAATCAAACGAGCGGAAACTCGATGGGGTTGTGTGGTATTATTATAAAGTTCCTGTGTCCTTTTTCCGGCTCCATCATCAGACCCTGAACACTATTTCTCGATAAAGTACTCGTCAAGGCGATTCAAACGACCCCGAACTCGTTGGGGTAGCATGGTTTTATTATAGAGTTCCTGTGGGCTTTTTCCGGCTTCATCATCAAACCCTAAACACTATTTCCCAACAGAGTACTCGTCAGGACGATTCAAACGAGCCCAAACTCGATGGGGTTGCATGGTTTCAACACCGAGTTCCTGTGGCCTTCTTCTGGCTCCATCATCAGACCCTGGACCCTTTTTTCTAACAGAGTATTCGTCAAGATGAATCAAACGAGCCCAAACTTGATGGGGTTTCATGATTTTCTTACAGAGATCCTGTGGCCTTCTTCCGGCTGAATCATCAGATCAGCTCAATGACACCATAATATTGCATTGTCATCCTGTTCTGACCTATGTTTAAAGTTGCAAGTCTAGCTCATCGGGAAGCTAGTATAAAATCGTTTGCATTTGTCGACAAATAAATAAACAAATAAACGAGAAAACTACCTAATAAAAACGTGGTAATAAAAACATACAGGCAGACTAATGTTATCACTACTTATCATATTAATGAGGTTATTGTAAATACTTAAAACTAAGCATAGCGATATTTTATGAACATTCATAAATAAAATAGACTGCTTTTATTTAAAATTAACCAATTTCCTATATCAGCAGTCTCCTAGTCTAAAATTCTCGGTATAGAAACGAAACGATCGAGAGCGCAAATTAAAATGACACTAAATTAAGCTAGCTCTCAAGTTCAAACTCGATTGCAATAGTGTAGCGCACGGAACGGCAACGGCGCGGTCGGCGCGCGTTTAGCCGCTTCCGAGCCATTATTTTTAATTTTTTGGCGGGAAAACAGTTTTTGGCTTATAATTTATAAAGTAAGAGGCCCAGAGATTTGAAATTTTGCCTCGTGTGTGCACAAATTATAACGTATTATTTGATATTTAAAACGAAGCGCTATCTTATACAGTTACAATAATTCACCATGTGTTAGCCCGTGTTACGTGTCACCAGCTTACACATACTTATCGGTTCGTAGCTCAAAAACCTTTTGAGTTAAAGTTTTACAAATTTTTGTGCCTTATGCACAAATTCTGCACAAAATTTTGAGGTATAATTCATAACCGTAGCTTGAACAATTACGAAGATACAGCTGTGCGAGCTGGAGACCCGTGTCTCCAGCTCGCACACAGTTTTATGATCGTAGTTTCAACAGTATTTGAGTGTGATGGTTAGTTTTTTTTGTTCCTAGTGCACAAATTATGCACAAAATTTCTAGCTATAGTCCAAAACCCTAACCTCACTGGTTTGTCTTAACGGGCGTGTGCGAGCTGGTGACACGTGTCTCCAGCTTACACACATAAAACAACTCATAGTAACGAAGTTGTGGTGGCACAAAAATTAGGACAGAAACGTTTGATTGCACATAATATGCACAAAAATATGGCATGCTTAGAATTTCTCTATATCGAATGAGGAAGCTGTAGACATGGACACAACGTGCACGAGTGTTAACAAATAAAACAAAACAGTGCAACATCACTTTTCAAATTCTCTCAAGAAGTCCGTGTGAAATCTCAATAAAGTCCCCACAGCTTGATTGAGTCTCAAGGGGTTTGGGGGAATATCATTTACCATTAAACATTAATTATCATCAACTTTATGCAAAGAAAATATTCACTTTAATATCTAACTTGACACTGGCTAAATGTGCTGACCGCACGAAGCCATAGTTTAAGAAAAAAAAGAAGACCGTCCCACTGCTGGAAACACGCCTTCCCACGTGGGGAGATTGGACCCTAAACCACCACGCTGGCCCCTGGCTATTGGGATCAGCTTTACGTGCCTTCCGAACTTCGATCAACAATACCAACAGATAACGCGTCACGTACAAAATCAAAGCTAAATTCTGTCCACGTGAATGGATATTACAACATCAGTTATAAAGTCACAAAATTTAATTTGAAATTTAATCTTCTAAGTATTTTCCTAAACTTACGATTATTCGTCATAAACAACGAGCAAAGCAATAAGTACTCCTGTCACTTAAAAATGAAAAGACGTCAATAACGTTTAGTGGTGAAATCAACCTTAAGGGGCAACAAATAAAGTCCTTTTTTTTGTTATTATCTTGCGAGAAAATAAGAGCTCACTTCTCAAGTGGGCTGTTATTTACCGAGACATATTTTTAGGGCCGATCGGATATCTCGTTGTATTGTTGATCGAAGCTTCCGAAGCATGGTGACATACAGGACATAAAGATGCGTATTCATTCAATGATGGGGCTACGGAAACTCAGGATCGTAGCTACAGGGGCCCCGACACCGAACTTTAGTGACGAATAAATATCTTAAGTTATCTTCAGGAACAGATATCTTGTCATTATTATCAAAAAAATCTACATCTCTTATTCAATTCCACAGGAGCGAGAGTCTGAAGACTTATCCACCAGTTCAATATTTGGTAGCGCTAAAGCTTCTCAAGAAGCAGACAACGTTCTTATCGTTCAGGTAATTTGAAATACTACATACATTCAAACTACTATTGAAGTTATAACAAACTTATACGTATTCATTTATCTATTGAATTACAGGACAAACGCCTTACTGCTGTTCGCGGCAAAAAGTATTTGCAAATTGCGAAGAATCGCTATAGCGGCGATCTTGGCATTGTTCCTTTAGATTTCGACAAGGAATCCCTCAGCTACCAACCAAAGAAGAAAGTCAAGACAAAAGTAGACGAACCCGATAAACTATTAAACCAGTGTTTTGAAGAATACTCTGTAGACGATCCTCACTTAATGCCAGATATTGAAAACAAGGCGGCGATACGAGACGGCGCCGGCGGACACAAGAAAAGTAATTTTACAAAAAACAAAAAAGAAGTGGAAAGTTTTTTAAGCGATTTCTTGAGGACTAGTTAACAAAGTGAGAGTTGAAGTTATATTTTTGTACAGTTTTATGTCTGTGGCTGTATATATTTGTGATATCAAATAATTATATTTGAAAATTTGTCTTAAATAAAACAATGTGTTACAAGTTTCTTGTCATTTCTTTGAGATGTATTTCATAAGATTCATAAACTATAATAATAAACATAAGAATTTTATTTCATTAGTATCAATAAAATGTATAGCTACTATCATAGTAATATTAAAGTATTACTTTATACAAAATTATACAAATAATAGAGCAACACAGCACACATTTGTCAATTAATTTGGTTTGAAATGCGGTAAGGAACTTTGCTTGTATCTAGCATTGCAGCTGTCTGTTGTTGAGGATACAATTGAATTATTATTTATTTTAATTTTTATTTGAATTGCAGTAATGCAATAGGTAATTAGGTACTTATCGCTTCTTCAATAATAAATAATAATTCTTTCCCTCATTCTAATAAAGATTTATGCTCCAGTGTGCATTTTGTACTAGGCTTTTTTGTACAGTATAGTTTGGTCTGTCAAATGAGTAAGGACGGATTTCCTAAGACCAACTGCTCGTCTTTGCAATCTCAAAATAATCTAGGTCCAACATCACAAGCGAATACGCTACGACTCCGCCTTCGTAACTTATTATGGCATGTCGACTTTCCTTACGGTGCGGCAGAGTCAAAGGAGCTTTGTTGTTTTAGTAGAATTTCACTACCGCTGATGTTTATCTCTGGATGTAACTACTAAAAAGATTAATAAACCTTGCAGTTTGTGAAACACTGCAAGCAGACATCAGTATCTTTTAACCCTTTCAGCGCCAGAATATTTTGATATATTTATACTGTATGCCGTCATACATATAAGCAGCTACGAGATAAATCGTACCTGGCATAGTAGAACATAAATCGCGTAGGCTATAACGCAAAGTATAGGAGGCCCAACAAAATCTACGAATATATTCGTAGTTGGCACCATGCTAAAGACACGCACTACGAGTTATCTCGTAGCTGGCACGCAAAGGGTTAAGTTAGATAAGGAAATTAGGTTAAATTTTAATTCATATCACAAATTGATAATCCAGTTCAAGACATTGGGCATAATAATAATAATGGAATTCTAAAAACTGCAACAAGACTTACAACAGCAAGTTAATGTTATTTACTTTAGATTATGTAAACAATAATACTTATGTCATTTGGTATTATTATACAGGTCTCTATCACACATGCCTTTAAAATATAGCTTATTTTGCCCTATTTGCTAATCAAGATAACATACATAAAAACATATTACATTAAAATTAGGTACATTTCATTGTAAATATGTATTGAATAACCTACCAGACATTAAGCCTAATTTATTTTTTATCACATTTTGAAACATTTCATAATGTATAAAATCCTCAAATAATTTCAAACTATCAAGATATGTTCAAGTCAATATCAAATGAAAATATAACTTTCCTCTTAATTGTAATGTTATAGAAGAGGGTATAGAATATTTAGTTTAACTACAAAAAAAATAATTTAGTTCTTTGTCTATTAGTAGTTACTTACACACATTATCTAGGTTGATATATTATTAATTATTATATTCATATATTCTGCCTACACTATAATTCCTGCATACTTTACAATATTATACTATAGCATTATTAATTTACAAAAATATAACACAATATTTATTTGTTAAAGTGTGCATGAACAGCATCAATTAATGACAAATTACTTGTCCTATTTTGCTTCCTTTTACATTTGGGGCAAGGAAGATTTGCATTTAGACATTTGCTATGAAACACACTAGAGCATTCTTCACACCTAAATGTAGAACTTGTTTCAAAAGGATATAATATTTTAGGGTCTTGACAGACTTCACAGATAAACCCTTTTTGACTGCAAAGCCAACAATCTAGAACATGTGACTTTGCAAAGTTTACCACTTTCTCTAATTGCAAAACCAATGACCCATTTGGTATCTGTGCTAAATCAGATATAGTATACAAATGTACGTGGTCATATAAATATTCTCGAGGCCATACTCGTTTCTGCAACTCCTCAATGACATGTTCTCTGCAAGTGAATATGTATGCACGCAAAAAGTTTAATTGTACTCTCAAATCTTGTAAAAGTGCCATATCTGAAACTCCACAGTATATTTTGGGGTTCAATTTTTTCATATCTATCCATGGATGGTGTTGAAATTCAAGCAGGAACATAGCAGATTTCTTGGATACTGAATATCTTTTAAAATCCCAGTTGTGTATTACTCTTGCTGGAATAATGAAAACATTAGGATCCATACAGTTAGAGCAGTAGTACTCACCAGTGTAGGCACAAACTTTGGCTTTAGAAATGGTACTGCCAAGTAGATCCTGGCAACCCTTACACTGATAGTTTTGATGGTCCAGCCCTTGTTCTCTAGACAGTGCACCCAACTGTTGTATCATTTTCTGTAATTCTTGAACTGTAAATGAACCAGACATTGAGTTAGGAACTACTTCAAAGTCTAAACATTGGAGCATGGCGTCGTCAGGTGAGACAGGCTCCATTGTGAATTCACAAACTTCATTATCATCGGTCAACTTCAACTCTCTCTCTATGTCCTTCATAATTTCTCTCAAATTGGGTGTATTGCGTGTTTCACCATAATTGGTTGAATTATCTATAAGTGAAGATAAGCTTTTTAGCTCTGGTGTTTTTATCATGCTGCTACCATGAGAAGAATTGGAATGTACAGATGTATTCAATTCATCATTTTCATTAGACCAGCCTTTCCCACACAGTGAGTTGCCAGTGATCACTACTTCAGTAGGAGCAACAAAATCACCTAAGTCTATGGATGATGAACAAGGTGAAGATAATTCCTTATAATCTTGACTTGTAGAAGGCTTTCCTATTTCTAGAGGACTTGACTCTATTCTTGTGTTTGGTGCTGCTGCTGCTGCCACTTTGTGGCCAGTGAATGGTGGTTCTTTGACTGGATCTATTTCAGGTGTCTTAGCGGTGATATCTTTTGAATCTTTGGACAGTATAAAATCCAGAGCCTCATCTTCATTAAGTGCAAGCATTCGCCCCAGCCCTGTAATGTTTGATGTGTGTGTTGGCGTTGATGCTAATTTAGGTTTTACTTCTTCATCAATAATGGTGCTTGCAACATCTAAAGCTGCACTTATTGGGGCCACTCTTATTTTAGGAACCCATATACCTGCAAGCATAAGTACTTGTTCAGGCCATTGATTGAGCAGACTTGAATTTATGGGCATATTGAACTGAATGCATGATTCCAAACCTTCTACCAGCCTCTGTGCTACTTCAAGAATCTCTGCATCACAAACAAACGCTGTTTTATTGTAAAATGGTTTCACGGCAGATATATTCTTCAATAGGGTAGACATATATGACGACAGGAGGCATTCATTTAATGCGATGCGGAGCCAGGCCCGACATTGTCCGATTTCCGTATTGATCTGTGGCAATGAAGATATTTGATCTATGTTTTGCCTGTGAGATAACACCAGTACCAGTGGCCAAAAGTTAGGTTGCGGACGGTGGTCGGAATCTCCCGACAAAGCATTTTTGGCTTTTCTCAAAAGAGTATCCTTTAGACCGTGCAAAAACACTGCCTCCAAGGCCACACACAATGTGTTCGTGGAATCTGTCGAGCCCAAAACACTGTGGAAGTTTTCCTCAAACTGATTATTGTATTGTATGTCTTTTACGCACTCAGATAAATTGTTTATCAATGATTCTTTTAAAATAGTGTCACGGCTACGCACACTGAATCCTGCAGTTACGTTTTTGAAAAAAGACATTATTCCTACAACAAATGGTATCTATCAATAAAATATTAACTCTAGTTCATTAGAATCAAACAACAATATCCGCAGCTATAGCAATACAAATAGAAACGAAACACTTAGGTACTACCTACTCCGCGACAAATATTTCTTTTGACAACATTGTAGTCAATATTTTTTTTCATATTTGTTCCGTGAAGGAACAGGCTAAGGTCAGAGACCATACTGCCTAGTCATTAGTATTTTATTTCTTTTTTTCCGTAGATGTTAATGTTTCATTTCCAATACTCATGCACGTTCACAAACAGTACGGTTAATAATCCACTACTATTTAACATTAGTGTTCGAAAAAGCACAAATTTTAGAAAATAAAACAAAATCTTGGCGGGAAAGTAGCGTCATGTCTGCACATGACGCTACACTTTCCCGCCAAGAAGTCCAAGTCAGTACACAACCAACACAAGTAATTATATGATTTTTTTAAGCTTTGTTAATCTAAAGGAATAGCATTTAAATCATGTTTAAAGACTGGTTTCAAGATTTTATTATTAAATTATTACCTACTAAATAAGTGATGTTCCTCCCCTGAGTTTTAATAAAAAATGAGTGCAATCATTAGATAATTTTATTAGATTTATTATCCTTCAAAGAATTTACATACAGAGAATTAACTGAATATAGGACGGTGGTCATCATTAGGATCTATGTTCTGGATCCCTTTGTCTCTTATAAACAAGAGGAAAATAATAAATAAATAAAGTCAAAGTCATCGTAATGTCAAATTGTCAGTTGTTTGTCACATCAGTTCACGTCACTTTCACTTGTACAAGAAGGAAAATGTACCGGTTGCGGTTGTTGTTATTTACATTTGATATACAATTTTAAATATATGTTAGAAAAATATAAACTGTTTTGCTTTAAAGTAAAATCGGTGCAAAGTTAGTGTAGGTACATAAATTCGAAACAAGCGTTCGTTTCTTTACTGTAGTAATAATTTGAACTTTTTTAGGCATGTTTAAGTTATTTACATTTATTCTAATTATTAATAGTACTATTCGTACTATTCATACTTCTGCCGACCATAAAAGAAATGAAAAAGATGGCCAAGGTAAAAATAGTTTTTAAAACTGATAAACAGACTCTAATAATGAATGACAAGTTGCTGTTTTTGTTTATAGAATTGCTCCTTTGCCGCAAATGTGGAGCTGATGTGGCCGATTCATATTATTTATTCAGCCAATCCAGTCCAGGAGCACGAAAAACTGAGAAGCAGAACATGTTTGGCAAACAAAATGTGACTGTACAGACATTGGTCAACCCTTTTGGAGTAAAATTTGAAGTTGTAACTCTTGAGAAAGCGAGATGTGACAATGTTGGACCAGTAAGTGAACATAGAACATCATCATCATCAGCCTATTAATGTCCCACTACTGGGCACAGGCCTCCCACGTGGACAATAGCACGTGGGGATATTGGGCCATAACCCACCAAGCTGGCCCAATGCGGGTTGGTGGGTTTTAACGACTGTCATCTTACGACAACAACATAGAACATAGTTAACATAAATCACTTTCTTAAAATATTTTAATCTAATAATAAGTTGTTTTGAATATAAGCCTCAAGGTGCAGACTCATGGTTCCCAGACTACACTTGGCGGATTTGTGCTTGCCCTCACTGTGGGCAACATCTTGGATGGACATTTGAAAGTTCCAACAATGATAACAGTCAAACTACCAAAACCAATACATTTCATGGACTGATTTTGAGCAACATTCTTGGTGAAAATTGTATGTAAACTTTACAATGCATTTTATTCAAATTAATCCTTTTTGCATTTAATTTATTAATGTTTAAAATATCTTTCAGTTACAGATTCTCTTATAATGATGCCGAAAATATATAAAATGTGAAGAAATCAAATTTTAATCTATACAATAAAATTATTTATTACCAATTTATTGGTTTTAATTAATTTTCCTCTCAACATTATACCTAAAAAAAATGTTGGCCTATGACCAGGAGGCTTACACCCGTATTCACAAACATTACTATGAGGTCTCACAGTGCGCTCGAACGCACAGGGTCTCAAAAACCTGTTCATAAACAGTACTTGTGTGGCCAGCGCCGGTGGCCACACAAGTACTGTTTATGCATCCCTTAAAATGAACGCATAGCTAAGGTAGCCAGGCTTGTCATACGAAATGCACTGAGAAATGTCTTACTTCGCATAGCATTTCTACTTATGTTTGTGAATACGGGTGCTATTTTACAACTTCAACATCTATTATAATACCTTTTAAGTAATTTGGTCCCATATTTTAAAATTTGTTTAAAATAAGCAAAGCAAAATACTCGAAAGATATTGTGATAGTTGTTGAAGTTAGGCAATTAGCACCCTGGGCTGATAATATCCTGTACATAAAAAATATTACACCTGTCACAATTTTTTTTGTATTTGGTTTGAAATAAAATATACTTTTAATGTAAGTCTCATTTATTTTTATAGGTTGCTTCTTAGTAACAAACATAATATCGGAAAAACAACATTTAGCAACCTTAACACTAAACAAAGAATATAAAATTATGTACCTAGTTAATATTTTGCAAATATTTTTGCACTCTAGCAATATACTGCAAAACCAGTAATTTTATAATCATCAAATATCAGAAAGTCACTTATATCATACTGATATTTACATGAAAGTCAACAGTAGCTTGTAACAAAAACATTCTAAGGCATTATTTGCGTGTTTAACTTCTGTCTTAATCTTAAACATAAAACCAGTATCTACCAACATAAAAATCACTTGATCAATATCTTGTCTAGCAATACTGTCTTATTTTCACCAGTCCTTAACACTCACTAATTATTTTCCTTAAACTATACAATTATTTAGATATTTATGTAGGTACTTAATTTTCTTGAAAACACACACTTGCAACAAATTATGTACTTCCAAATCTTTGATGCAAGGATTGTCCAGTAGCTGCAGGTGTAGGTGTAAAGTTAATTCCCCCAGGGGCTTCCGCAGGGTTGGTGTTGTTATTGCCATAGGATTTACCCTGAATAGCTGCTATTTCCTTCTGCAGCTTAGGGTTTAGAATTTGTTTGTTGACAAAATTTCTTCCTATACCCCTGTTACTTCCTCTGCCTCTGCCTCTGCCTCTTGATCTAGTTGATCGTCTACTAGCATTGGATACATTGGATCGACTAGACCTATTAGATCTATTTGAACCCATAGATTTTGCACTACCTGGACCTCTTCTAGTATTATAAGTATAACCACCAAACTCATTATTCAATTGAGCTAGACTTTGTTGGTTCAGATATCCTGCATTGCCAACACTGTTTCTACGCCTCTTTGTGAAGTCATTAGCAACACTTACAGTCAATTGAGAAGCATTGAATGAGTTATTCCTTGACCTAGTAAATGTCTGTGATCTTATCATGTTATTATGGCGAATGAGATGTTGACGTTGTTCTTTTAATATCTGGTCAGATCGTAAGCCCACAGCGCTATATCTATTGTTGGTACTCATTCCTCTACCACGTTTTGAAATTCCTCTTTTAGCTACAGCTAATGGTCTACGATTATTAAATCCTCCTCTATTGGTGGTTATACCAAGCCTAGTATGTATACCTTCAAGATTTAGGTTTAAGTTTGAACTCCTAAGTCGTTGTTGCCATCCACCTGTATAAAAAAATATAATATAATGACAACTATACATTTTTTTTATACTGATAGAAATCGGCCATTACATTAATCATCCTGTTTGATACAAAGGAAGGGCATCTCTTATTTCAAAAGAAGATTTTAAAGTTGCATCTGCACACTGTAAATTCACAGTATGCTCTGCATGGTGGACAATGAAAAAATGAGTGGCACAGTTTTGGCTAGTCAAAAATAGTGTTGTCATAATTTCTTAGGCTTTTCTAACAGACATTACTTCATATTATAATATAAGTAAGTGCAGTAATTGCAGGGATGCTTTCATGTATACTTAAACTTACCCCTTTTAAAGCCTCCTCCTCGAACCAGTTGGGGCATATGGGAAGTTAGATCTTCCAATCCAGCCCTGCCTTTAGGAGTTAAACGAAGTTGGGAGCGGGATCGAGAAGCAGATCTTCCTCGTGATACAGAGCGCCGTTGCTGGCGTGAGCGGGACCGAGTTCGTGACTGCGACCGAGATCGTGACTGAGATCGCGATCGTGATTGAGACCGACCCTGGGGCCCACGAGAACGCGAGCGTGTCTGTCTAGCACCTGGAGTGCCAGGCCGCGATTGCGAACGACCACGGCCACGGCCGCGGCCTCGGCCACGGCCTCTGCCTCCGCCGCGACCACCTCCACGAATATTCCCACGACTCTGCACAATTCCACCACCGCCTCTTCCACGAGATCTACTTGCACGATTCTGATGTTTATTTTGCTTTATTATGTCATCTGTAAAAAGAATTTAACATTCACAAAATAAACCAAATGAATTTGTTTTCTATTTTTATAATCGTACGTCACTGTTGGCGCCATATGTTGCAAATCGTGATATTAGCTGATTCAGGTCAAATTGAAGACTGCTATTCAAACAAAAATTATAGTTAATCAAAAGACTTCACAAGTAAACCAAGTTTCTGTTAGCTAAAACTTAGTTTACAAATAAAATTACCATGTCGCATCTATGCCAAACATGTACAACAATTATCAGTATATTATTTACCTAGTGACATATTCACAGAATCTGCCATTTTTAATCACAAAATAAATAGCAAAGACGTATTAACAAACAATTTGATAGATAAAATTGTAATACAAGAGTATTTTTATGCTGCTATTCGGAAATAGAAAAAGGTAAGGTTAAGTCGATTTCATGACTGCGTTATTCAGTGTTGCCAATGGTTAAGCTTGCTAATTACCAGATTAGACTTCTGAAACCACCAGAAAACCACTAACAAGAGACGACCCTTTCCTTTACATAAAATCACTACTTAACATTCCACTAAAAAATATTTTTCTAAGTAGTGTCATAAAAAGCATTTAAAAAATTAACGGTAATTATTTATTATTTGATATTTTTAAAAAATTATGTTACAGTTCGATTCAATTAGGATGGCGGTTGTGAATTCTAGCTGCGAGTGCCGCAGTGCGCAGGTGCCGAGCGGCGGGAGGGCCACCGCGGGTTGCGGTCTGCTAGCGGGCGGGGGTGACACCTAAAATTCGCTACTGCGACGCAACTTGTGACTAACTTCACGGACACCATTCTATTTGGATTGGACTGTACTACGGAATATTTTGAACTGCAAGGTGCGTTCAAAAATAAAAAGTTATTAAAAGAAAACCAATTATTGTATTTATTCCTGGGCATTTATGGCCAATCTAATTGAATCGGACTGTACTACGGAACATTTTGAACTGCAAGGTGTGTTAAAAAATAATAAGTTATTAAAAGTAAATCAATTATTGTATTTATTCCTGGGCATTTATGGGATAGGTACTGATTTACTTTATCGAATTTCAAGCTATTTTTCCAACAGTAATTGTTTCTATTCATTCTCAAAAAAAGTCATGTGAATTCTGGTTCTTGTTCTTTAGTATTAGAAACGCCTGAGGCGCGCACACAATGCTTCTTAAATAATAGAATGGTCCCAGTCCGATGTTAGTTTATTATGATTTTTTTATAAATTATTATAAAAGTTAGTATTTATGATTATTTATAAAAAATCATAAAAAAGTATAGGTATATAGAAGAGCAATAAAAGCCAAAACAATTATGTTTTTGTTTGTCTTTCTGTATGTTTGTTTGTACACGCATTACTCAAAGACTACTAAATGAATAAGATGTGGTTTGTTTCATGGGTATTGTTGGAGATGTAACCTTAAAACCACCAGCCACTAAAAGCAATATTTCGCCTCTTAAAAGTGGGTCGAAACCACCACTTTTAGTGGAAAATCCACTAAGTTGGCAACACTGGCGTCTTTTATAATGTTTATGCTCTTACTTTGACACTCAAGCCCATAGAGAAATTAGAAAGCACCATAAAGCACAGACGTTTTTAAGTATAAGTCTGTGGGAGAAAGGAACCTAACATCATGAACCTATACTATTAACGGACTGCGCACTTCATTTTACTACCATCACAGATTTACACTCAGCGGGCCTAGACAACTGGCAAACGTTGATTTTCTAGCCTAAAACGCTGACGCTGATTAAAAATTAACGCTACGATAAACGGAATGGATGGGATTGACTTATGCAAAAGCACGACAATTATTGTGGCAAAAGTTACCTACCTACGTCATAAAAGGCCATTGGGCATATTTGACCCAGATCCTTAGATCACAAAAGGTTGCGTACAAAAACCAATTAAAGAACTAAATCTCACTTTTCATTGCATATAATCTCGAGCTTTTCCGTGCTTGGGAAGGCACGTTAAGCCGTTGGTCCCGGGTGTGTCGTAAGATGACAGTCGTTAAAACCTACCAACCCGCTTTGGGGCAGCGTCGTGGGTTATGGCCCTATGTCCCCACGTGCAACTGACCACGTGGGAGGCCTGTGCCCAGCAGTGGGACGTCTATAGGCTGATGATAACCTTGTTTAAAATCCCTAGGAGAAAAAATATAGAACAATAAATGTTGATGATGTTTTCTTACCGATAGTGAAACACGAAAGCTTCGATCAACAATACCAACTAGATGTCAGGTCGGCGCAAAAGGACAATGCCTACGTTGTATCGAGCTTTGAGGCTGATTTTTTTTATTATGCGGCCACTAATGTATATGGTTTAAACCATCTTATCCAGTTTCACCAGCCAATACTTTAATCTAAATTTAGATTAAAGTATTGGCTAACCCACAGACATATAATTATATGTCTTTGGGCTAACCTCATTAAAACAATGTCTGACACATTTTTTTAAAGTATGGGAGTCAGAAGCTATAAGGACTTAAACAACATGTAACAGAATTAACGTTTATACTCAGACACTCCAATTAGAATATTTTGTTTTAATTATAAAACAAGCAAAATAATTTTACTTTTATATAAATTAAGTAAGTAAGGTTTATTTAACATATTAGGTTATCCTCGTCGGTAGCAAACAGTATGGGCATAATATTACCTACCTACGCACACTAACGCCGCTTAGCGCCGAAAAGACCCGACAAAGTTGCCGATGCCGACTTCTTGCCGACAACGCAAGCACATACCTACACGGCTACACGAAATACGAATCGTATTTAGTTAGCAGTTGACTTTTATGTATTAGCCCCTACTGCCCCACTGCTGAGCGAAGGCCTGACTTGTTTACATCTAGTACATAAATAACGATAAGGTACTTTTTATACTTTCGACTGTCGACTGTAAATAGCAACTTACTGGTTAGCTATCACTCGTACGCCTGGCCAATACGGTTCAAAATAACTCTGCACCTGTACTCATACCTAACTCTTTCAACGGCCGGGACAATCGAAAGTAAATCTTATATCTATCTTCTATCTATGTACGAGCGCGAGCCGCTGCATTCACAAAATCCTGCTTGGCAAGCTTGACATAACCCGGCCGCGTGTAGCTCATAGGGTTGGTTGAATGCAAATACTGCAAATATAAAGCGCTTGCGCCACGTACCTACCAATAATAAAAAATACATACGCTTTTTCGTGGCTTGTTTGTGAATGATCAATAAAACACAATAATATTAAGTAAGTACCTAAGTAATATTTAACCACCAAACATTGAAGTAGGTGGTTATGCGTACCTACATTTTATACTCTGTAGTATCTACTTAAGTAACTATGTCTTAATTATGTAAAGTAAGTACAGGCGGCAACAGATCAACCTACATAACCTACAATTTCGAAATACATTTATGTAGGTAAGTAGGTATTATAAACAGAATAACAAAACATAAATACTTAGATATTAGTTGACTTGGGCGGTCAGAGGAACTCACGTAGACCAACTAGCGTACAATCCATTTTTCGATCTCGCACACTTACTTATAGACCAGGAGCCGTGATGCCGATTACAAACTAACTAATATTCTTCTATTATACGTCTGTGCTAATATTACACTTGACCAACTTGACTAACATATTCTGCCATCTTAAAGATGATGGGACACGTCTACTGAGGAAATGCCTACTAAAGTAAGTACAGTGACGTATTTTAAGATTCTGCGCCCTGGGCCTGTAAGGTTTGCCGCCCCATAAATTAAAGGAAAAATGCAAAACTTTTAATTATAAAATAAATCCAACAGTATGTTGGACGTGGGCTGAGGATGATGATAATGAATGAAAGACTTAAAAGGTCATACCAATATACAAAGAAATAAACACCATTTATGTATTTACATTTTTTTTTCAATGGACAGATTGGTTAACAATTCTTCAATGACACTGTCATAACATAAATAGCTAAACTGTTCAATCGTTTTTCGCTTAAACGGGAACGTAGATAATTTTTTATTATTTTAAGTACGGAAAAAGAACGAACGAACCAAACATTCACCATCATAAGAAACTCTATAATGAAGCTGCCAAGTCCTGCAAAAGCTGTACTTACCCGTGGTACTACCGGTGGTCCTACTGGTAGTATCACGGGATTTTTTTTTGCTCGTGGTAGTACTATCCTGTCTATGGTAGTACCACGGGAGATTTTACATTACCCGTGGTACTATTAATCAATTTAATATTCCCTACAAACGTATTTCGAGGTATGCATAAGCTTGAAAAATCGAGTGTTGTAGAACCTTTTTTTTGTTTTGTTTTTTGTTTTTGTTCATCTTTTGTTTTTTGTTTGGTTTTTGTTTTTTTGTACTGCTTTTGTTTTTTTTTTTGTTTTATACTTTTACAGCTAACCAGTACCTACATATTTGAAAGAGGTTCTATAACACTCGATTTTTCAAGCTTATGCATACCTCGAAATACGTTTAAGGAATATTAAATTGATAAGTAGGTACCACGGGTAATGTAAAATATCCCGTGGTACTACCAGACAGGACAGTAGTACCACGGGCGAAAAAAAATCCCGTGGTACTACCAGTAGGACCATCGGTAGTACCACGGGTAAGTAAAAAGGGTATTGCGCTGGGTGAGATTTCGTCGCATTGGCAAGATTTGGTCCAAGTTGGCATCTCACCCGGCTGGAACCTTCCCTTGCCAAAGCAGTTGAAAGTAGGTAATTTCAGCCAGCTCTCCACACCACCGCTGTTAAAATCACCGCCTAACATACCTCGTGACGGCTACTCCATGGCAGCTGTCCACATACGCCAAAAAGAGGTATTAAAAATCCTGCAAACCTTGTACGTAAATAAAGCGAATGGCCCTGATGGTATTCCAGCAATAGTCCTCCGCAACTGCGCGCTTGAGTTGTCTCCAATCCTTACTCGCCTGTTTCGTCTCTCACTCGAGACTGAACTCGTTCCCAAATCTTGGAAGCTTGCGATCGTACAACCTGTTCCGAAAAAACGTAGTTAAGCCGATCCTGCCAACCACAGACCAATTTCGATCACCTCTATACTCTCTAAGACTATGGAGCGTGTACTCAACAACCGACTCCTGACATACCTTGAAGACAATGACCTCTTAAGAGACTCTTAGGGTGATCTACAGGGGATATTCTTGTATATGCTACTCATCTATGGAGCGAGGCTATAGAAAAACACGGTGAGGCTTTTGTCGTGTCTCTTGGCATCCTAAGGCCTTTGACTGGATTTGGCACGCTAGCCTTATGAACAAGCTTCCGTCGTACGGAATCCACCTTGGCCTCTGCAATTGGATTTCGGACTTTCTGGAGGAGTGATCTATACGTGTAGTCTCAGATGGCTGCACGTCTGATCTACAGGCTATTGATGCCGGGGTTCCTCAGGGGTCTGTTCTGTCTGCAACCCTATTCTTGCTACACATAAACGATCTGTTGGTACCCGGAATTGTGGGGTACGCAGACGATGGCACAGTTGTGGACAGATATTTCTCAAATGCAAAGGCCAAAGGGGATGAAGTTCGGCTTTGTCGAGAGACCATGGTTGAGCGTTTGGACACGGCCCTAGAAGCTATCTCCGACTGGGGTGATGCTAACCTGGTCGACTTCAACGCCACCAAAACACAGGCGTGTTTATTCACTGCCAAATGGAGTCCTTTTCAACTCCCTCCGAATTCCCGTGGTGTATCTGTGCCGATGTCTGACCATCTTAGCCGTCTAGGTATGACCATCTCTGCAAACCTAAACTTCGGCCACTACATAGAGTCCATAACAAAAACCGCAGCTAAAAAACTTGGCATCCTTTCTAAGATAAGGCGGTATTTTACACCGGGGCAGCTGCTTATTCAGATTCACCACGCACAAGTTCGATCCTGTAGGAATACTGGTGCCACCTCTGGGATGAATCAGACAAGTATCATTTAGCCGCTTGAGACTCTATTGAGAAGCGCGCTAAGAGGGTCATTGGCGACTCTAAACTTGTCGAATACAAGCTGCAGAGTCTTGAACATCGAGGCAAGGTTGTCAATCTTTTGGTTTTTTTTTATGAAGAATGCACTTCGGCGAGTGTGCGCAGGAACTACACGAGCTGATTCTACCTTTTCCTTTCTATCTCCGGGGATCGAGACGCGGACTGAGATCTCACCCTTACACTGTCAACATACCACCCATACGCACAAAGCGCTTTGAGTCATGATTTTTGTTGCGGACAGATACGAGTTAAGTCTAATAGAAGAGAGTAACCGTTAAAACCGGGAACACCAACAGAACTAATTAGTTTCTCAAACATGTTTGAGCTGACGTGTCCGATGCACGAAAGTAACAATTGGAACTAAGACCGATTCACCAACCTCCAACACCGCCAGCGCCAGAGGAACTAAATTATAGTTCCGTGAACACGTATAAGGAACAGTTCTGTTAATTAAATGGATCTTAAACTTACAACCGTTGAGTTTTAGTTAATATTAATTAGGTAGGATTTTTTAAATTTCTTTAGGCATGTAAAAAAGGCGCACAAAGCTGAGCGCGAGGTGCGGCTTGCGCCGCCCCTCGCAGCTCGGCCGCCCCGGGCCATGGCCCTTTTGGCCCTATGGTAAATACGCCACTGAGTAAGTAGGTACAAAATCGACGGACATAAGCTACTTTTAAATTACGTTCGCATTGCGCGATAATCGACATTCACGCGGACGAAGTCGTCTCAGGGCCTCTAATATCAAATACAAGATCATTTGCTTTTCATGTTATATATTGCTAAAAACCGTACTTATAGATAAAATTTTTGAAATGTCTGAATCCATCAATTCATTGGTAAATAGCTATTTATTTTATTTTATATTCACCGGTGAATCGACAGTTCTATAAAAAGTATAACACTGCAAATGTGAAACAGCAAACCATTTACAAATTCACACAAATAAAAATGTGATAGTAACATTACAAACTCAAGCAACAAATACAATCGATTACTTCACAATCGCCAAATTGATAATAACTAAACTATTACAGAGCATGCTAGAATATGTATAACAAGCCACCTTATATTAAACCACCTATTCAAAGAACAAACAATATTATAACAAACACAATAGAACCTGCCTGATTAATAATCGGATAGTAATAATGCAAGTTTACGCCTCACCGCATCACATTTAGAACCGAAAAGATCCATATCAAGTCTCTCGCACAATTCGTTGAAACATTTGCCTGCACGGAGAAAGAAGGAATTTTGCCTATAGTTAGTATTCGAAAGTGGTAGATGAATTGATTTATAGTGACGCAGGTTTTTATTTGGAACATTCAGAGTTAATAAAGATAGGAGCTCGGGGCAATCGATAGCACTTGTGGCAATTTTTATTAAAAAGGTGATGTCAGCTATGGTTCTACGACTTTCCAAAGTTAAAAGATGATGTTTGCTACATAATTGGAGATAATCACTAGAATGGTATCGCGTTCTAATGCGGTAGCACAGATACTTTAAAAACTTTTTCTGAATATTTTCAATTCTGTTGATATAAACAGCGTATCTTGGATTCCATATTTGCGAACCATATTCCAAATGACTTCGAACGAGCAAACAGTACAGAATTTTAAATGTTTTTGCATTTGTAAAGTCTTTGCAATTGCGAATCAAAAATCCAAGAGCCTAAAGTGGCCTTAGAAATGACAAGGTTTATGTGCTCATCAAACAGCCACTTACAATCATGCGTTACTCCAAGGTCTCTTATAGAATAAACACGCTTCAGGCTGTTCCGATGTAGTGCATAACTGTAGGTTATATCGGATTCTTTTTTCGCCTGAAGGTCATGACTGTGCATTTTGTTGAATTAAGGTCTAGATTCTGATAATTGCAGTAGGTCTCAAGACGATTCAGGTCACATTGGAGCAATTTAGCGTCGTCAAGGTTACGAACTCTAGCAAATATTTTCATATCATCTGCAAAGCAGAGAAGATTCGAAGTATGAAAGCATAACTCAATATCACTGACGAAAATAATAAACAGCAACGGACCGATTAATGAGCCTTGAGGCACGCCACTAGGAATTGGAACCCAGCTAGAGATATAATTATTTATGACCACAGCCTGGCAGCGATTGCTGATATAAGAAGCAAACTAGCGCAACAGATCACCATGAATACCGACTAATTTAAGTTTTTTAAGAAGGATAGAGTGCGGAATTCGGTCGAATGCCTTGCTGTAATCTGTGTAGTTTTAGCCTTACAGAAAGTACAACTTGCAACACAAGTAACTTTTGCTCTCAGCTCCTGGTCTATGTAATGGGCGATTTTCCGAGATAAAAAAAAAATTGGTTCGTAAATGACTTCATAGATGGCGCTTAGCATAGATTAGTATGGCGCTTAGTAAAAGGCGAGTCCATGAAGAACACGTGTATGGCTACGTAATATTTATTCCATTCCAAAATAGAAATAGGTCCTGGAGATCCTGAATAAAAATTTGTAAGTACTATTTTTTTATTTTTTTGATAGACAAGCAAAAGTGTAGAATTTATTACAGCCCTTAGGTACGAACGGGTCGGCTTTCATAAAACGCCATCTATCGAGTATTTTTGAACTAATTTTTATTTTTTAATTTGGGCTGTCAGAAAATCGCCCATTGAAACTTGACACTAGGTTGGCAATGTGTAAATGTACTTTAGATAAATTCAAATGTTAATCAAAAGTCTCAAAATATTGGTCCAGCTCACCGCAGGCTCACCACTGCTGTGTTCCGTTCAAGTGCGGCCTCCCGGCCGCACTTTCGCTGCAAACGCATCAGTAGTTGGGTGGATCCTACAACATTCGATATCAACAATCTACCGTTGATTATTTATAGAATTTCAGTTTTTCTAAATTAATTTTAGCTGCAAATAATGAGTACACGATTATACTAACTAGGTAAGAAACAATTACATGTGTTTTATCACTCTTTAAAAAAATAAGCTTAAAAAACTATGCAAAATGTCATTCAGGAGCTTGAAGCCAACTGGGCTCCTTAAAATAACATAATTATAAAAAAAAACTAATACTAGAACCAAAAAATAAAAAAAATCACTGTGACTGATGAATGTCCCATTATGATAATAGATATAATAATTAAAAATAATTAATATCTTGGAAAATAATTCAATTCAAAGTTTTGTCACCGTAAATCTGTCATTCAGCTCACGATGACATTTCGACTTTTGAAATTTTTAATTTTATGTTAGATCGTGCCGTGACCTGCTGAAACCTCATTAAACACCCGCCCACCGGCCTGCCTTCATTCGTCGTAGGGATGTGGAAATGAAAAATAATATCGATATATCGATACATCGTTATTTTGAAAAATATCAATATCGGCCTCGATATATCGCGAAAAAAATATCGATATATCGGTCAAATTTTTCACCGGCTGTAAAAAAAGGAGAACCACCTGCTTTTTCTTAAAATCGGATAAAAAATAATTTAGGTGAGCCTAGCCCAGTAATAAAAACAGATTTTTTATTTTAAATTATTGTTTTAACCGGTTTACAGTTCCGCAGCCCATATGGGGCCATAATTGATTAACATATTGTTATATTTTTAGGACAGTGAACCTGTTAATCATGCCGCCCTCTAAGTCGGCTCCTGTTGTTAGGAACCGCCATATTTACGGTAAAAGCCACTCTGTCTGACGCCACGGAGGAAGCCGTAGGTGTTAAATATTTCCGTTGCGTATACGTAGCACACATGAACACATGACATGAAGTTGATTGAAGCAACGCACTGACAGTGAGAGTTACACACTCACTAACACAGATTACATTAATGGAATTCAGCAACAATAAGATTTTTTTACATTTTTACGGCTTTAATTCTAACAAATTAAAAAGTTAGATCGTGATGCGATGATAATAAATAAAAAATATCGATTTTGATACGAATTTCGATATTGGTTATTTTGTATCGATGTACCGATATATCGAAATAAAAAATGTCGCCTAAAAATATCGATATATTGAACAAAAAATATCGATATATCGATGTATCGATATTTTTTCAACAAGCCTAATTCGTCGACCGTAATCACTGAGAGAAAGACGTTTGATATTGATATTTTTTTAACCAACTTTCGTTCGCAGCATTTTGTCACTACTTTATGTCATTCTGTTTGAACGTATAACTGTAAAAGGATCAACCATCTACACGCGCTCCGTTTTGAATCCGGAGAGAAATTTAATTTACTCAGTCGTTCTCTATCTAGCACTTGCGCTGGATAGTCGTCCAGTCGACAATGGAAAGTTTAACTTTAGTTGAAATTGTATGTTTAGCTGTAGCCGTTAAGAGGCCTATTTACATCTCGACTGATTTTTGCGTAAAATGCCCATTTTCGCATTTTGTTGTAATTTATCAGTTGTATTTATCGTTTTTATCGAAATAGGATAATAAATTCATGGTTAATATTACAAATGTCCTTCTGCGAGGATAAGCTGACTTCGGACGGCCGGCGCATCGCATTTTGAAGTAATTTTGCAGTTGTATTTATCGTTTTTATCGAAATAGGATAATTAATTAATTATAAAATATTTATTCGTTATGAAGTAACGATTATTCTGGTATAAATTTTGCTCAATAATATTATCGTAGATAGGAGAAATTCACGGTTAACTTAAAGCAATTTTCGAAGTTTTTTGGTTGAGAATAAGATTTTTTTCTATATAAAATCAATGATATCTAAAAATTCCGAGGCCGCTACGCACTTTAAGACTATATAAGTGATAACCTTAGAATAAATAACGCTCTAGAAACCAAGTTCGCGCGCCTATTTTGAAGCACATTAATTGGAGCCAGAAATGGCACCAAACGCCGGACCGCTCCGTAGTGTTCATTGTCACAGCGCGCCGAACGTGTCTCGCGAAAACAAAAAAAAATGACGGTTTGTGCAGTTAAATTGTGTCACAACACATCTGAAAAACAAAAGAAGTGTAATAACATCACTTTTCACAGGTAAGCTTTCAGTATTTCATAGTATCTTGTAGTTAATTAGGTCAAAATATAAACGTACTGCAGTGTGATTCTCTAAGTTAAAGCCTCGGTAGCAGCGGCCTGCGCAGTGCTGTCTCTTTCATATTCATAGAATTGGAAAGAGACAGCAGATCACGGCCATGCGCGCGAGTCACGCGTGTGTGAATCGGTTTAGTGCTTCATTTTTGACAGAGCGCTTGTATAAAGACTATCTTTCTATAGCGTTATTATTCTAAGGTGATAACATTCTATTTTTTTATTTCATTTGTTTAGAACAGTAGTTCAATCTAGGAGCTCAAAAAAGTGCCTTCGCGCATTTTATGAAAATTGTTCTCTGCAATTTTGGGTTTAATTAAAAATCTTTATTATTGAAATTTTGCATTCACAATGCTATATAGTATAGGATAAAATGTTTACTAGAAAAAAAACAACCAGTCTCTGGAAACCTCGAACGGGATTCGAACCCGTGACCTTTGGATTGCCGGTCCACTGCTCTAACCGCTAAGCTACCGAGACCCCAGAAGACTCTTGAATTTTTTCTAGTAGTGCTGCAAGCCAGCGGTATTACGTCACTGTGAAGTGTGTGCGTGTGTTTTTTTCTAGTAAACATATTAATTAAAAAGTTAAGCAAAATTTACAAAAAGCGAGGCCGCTACGCATTATTCCAAAAGCTATTCAAAAGTTTAGTGCGAATCTGTGCCTCGGCGTTTTCGGGTGAAGAAATTGAAAAGTCAAACAAGTTATTGTTTGACTCTGTATCACATGAGTTACGAAGAACCATACGTAGAGGAAAAGGAAAGGAAAGTCGTGCACTGTGGGATATTATCAGTTTCTTTAAAGTTACGGACCCAGACGTGATACCAGTGTTTGTGGCCCGGGATTTAGAGAAACTACCACCCATAACCTTCGACCATCTTGATGTCTCCAAGCTTTTAAAAGATATGGTTCTACTACAATCTGAAATAAAAACAATCAAATCATCCTACGTCACCACCGAGCAATTGGAGAAAGTCAAGAAGGAGTGCCTCAGTATCGGGCAAACATCATCGGTGTCGCCCTTAGATTAAAACAAAAAGGGAAGATACGGCATTAGCGTCTCGTGAGTGAGCCGCCAAAATAAGGCCTAAAGGCACAATTTCACTTCAATCACAATTTGCCGATCGAAAAGGCTACATCGCACTATTGCGGATATTCTACTGTGTGAAAAAGAGAAAGACGCTTCTCCGCAGTGGCGTCGGAATCGGTCGTACGTACTCGTCTGTTGCGAAGCGACCGAGACGTCAACGCGCTACTCGCTGACTCCCTCGCGCTGACGTTGAAACTTACCGCTTTGTCTCGCTCGCTCGATTTACACTTTATAGGTGTGCGTGTGTGAGTGTTTGCTTAAGTAGTTGAGTAGGACTATATTTTGAATGACTACAAGTTGGAGCATGCCGTATCTTCCCTTTTTGTTTTAATCTAAGGTGTCGCCTCCATTCTCAGCGGTAAAGATCAATATGAAGAGGGGCTTACCGCGATAATGGCCCAATGAGGGGACTATCGCTTGTGAATGATTCATTTTCAATTAATGATTATCAAGACAATAGAAGTGATTTACAGCATAGAAGTATCAATTTTAATCGCGAGGAGGGTAGTATCGACGCAAGTAAAGTACAAATTCAAACGGTTGACGGCGAGTGCTGCGATAAAACAAGTTGTGACGAGAAATCCCGAGCGGACGTGCATCATGAGTCACCAATAACGCCCGAGCCAGTCACCGCCGCCGTCGCTGTCAACAATACAGTTGATATTTGCGTACGGAGGAATGAATCGTATGCCGAAGTGTTAAGGTCGAAAGACGAGTGGACGGTTGTTCAAAAGAAAACACACAAGATAAAAAACCGTTTTGATTGAAGGCAAATCGGGTATCGTCGTTGTAGACCCCGATGAAAAGTTTAGAGCTGCCGATAGAATATTGCCTATGTTTATCACAAATGTCGCTAAGAATACTTTGGATTCGGACATAGTGAAATACATCGAAAGAAAAACTCAACAAAATGTTATACTTGAAAAATTGTCGATAAGACGCCAGTGCGAATACAATGCATTTAATTTTTTTGAATCACAAAGTAAAATACATTTGTTTATGGATGAGAAATTTCCGACGTTTTGTTAATTTAAAAACAAACGTAATTCCGACGATGCCTTAATGGGTGGCGGCACAGAAAGCAATCTTTAATGAATGATAACATTTATAAATTTGTAATAATTAATTGCAAGAATGTTAAACGTTCTATAGAAGCTATACGTGACCTGTGTAAGAGATCAGATATAATAGCATTGCAGGAAACATGGTTGTTACCAGACGAGTTGCCATTCCTTAATAGTATAAGTGACGAGTTCAGCTGCACAGGTGTATCAGCGGTAGATACTACGGCAGGAATGTTACGTGGAAGGCCCCACGGAGGGGTAGCACTATTGTGGAGACGGAGTGTATTTCGTGATGTGGTTGTTCTTCAATGTCATAACCCCTTTGATTAAAACAAAAAGGGAAGATACGGCATGCTCCTACTTATAGTCATTCAAAATATAGTCCTACTCAACTACTTAAGCAAACACTCACACACGCACACCTATAAAGTGTAAATCGAGCGAGCGAGACAAAGCGGTAAGTTTCAACGTCAGCTCGAGGGAGTCAGCGAGTAACGCGTTGACGTCTCGGTCGCTTCGCAACAGACGAGTACGTACGACCGATTCCGACGCCACTGCGGAGTAGCGTCTTTCTCTTTTTCACACAGTAGAATATCCGCAATAGCATCGCACTATTGCGGACTATAGCCTGTTCGCTCGGCAAATTGTGACTGAAGTGAAATTGTGCCTTTAGGCCTAATTTTGGCGGCTCACTCACGAGACGCTAATGCCGTTCACTATCGATAGCCTATCGATAGTTAACTATCGATCGGCATCACTACTGCCGTCATCGCTCACGGCGGCAACTAGTGTGTCAGACGCACATGAGATAAAATATCTAAAAATGGGTCGTGCATTATCTCGAGATTATCAAGACTGTCATTTTTAAAGTGGCCGAATATTTTAAGAAAAGAAAAGCAAACAAAGAAAGTTAATATTATATATTTCCAAGAATTAAAGATTTATTTCATTTATATTGGTTCTTTAATTGTACTCATCTAAAAACCATACTGAACAAAAACTGATTGGCTGTAATTATACTCGTAAATATAAATAATAAATAAATAAATCTTTCCTACAATTACACCAATTATCTAGCCCAAGAGAAGCTTCGAAGAAACTCGTTAAATGGTTACTAGACAACGAATAAACATACTTAAATACATACTTATTATACATAGAAAACACCCAGACCAGAGACAATTTAGAAAAACAATTATTTCTAAATTGACCAGACCGGGGATCGAACCCGGGACCCCAGAGATGGCGACACCATGAAAACCGGTGTACAAACCACTCGATCAAGGAGGTTGTCAAAAATAAAGCTTCAATAAACTATGCTTCGATATCGTAAGATCTGTCTGACACTACGAATCTCGTGTGAGTTCATGCTCTTTACTTTCCACTCCCCCCACCACCCGCGCATACCTAAGGCGCGGTACAGCGGTTCCAAGGCTCCTTATTAGGTGCAATCTTCTATCATCAATCTAATGAACGTTTATCTCCTGGCCAGAAATCTAAAAACTTGAAAAAGGTTTGGTAGCACAGTAAATATATTATGTCAGTCTTTCATCAAGGCTAATAAAAGTCAACATTTAAGTTTGAGCTTATGTGTAAATTTTATTAACAAAATGAAAATAGGAATAAATAACATAATGCATAATTTTAAGAAGTATTAATTTGTACATTACTTTTTACTATTCTTACAATAAAATCATTTCTTTAATGAGAGGACAACAACTCACATAAAATACAAGATGAGTTTTAACATCTACACATCAGATAATACACAACTATTGCAAATTAGAACTAATAAAGATTACAAAATTAATAATAATTATCCAGTGCAATGTTTAATATTCGATTGTATTTTCAATTGACTGATATCTATGTACACTAGTTATTTTATATCCCTATAATATAAAATTATGAGCTGAACTTGTAAAGTGAATCACAATGATTGAAAAGGCCAAGATTGTAGGCGTCATGCGTTAAGGCCGTTTACACATAGAAGTCGTGCCGCGCAACTAAGTCTCTCAGAAATAGCGATAATGCACAACTGAACAGAAAAACGTAGGAGAGCGTCTTAGATTTAAATATTACCTGCGATCCAAGGTGGCCTGTCCTGGCATCATTAAGGAACTCTTTATTATTTAAGGATTTGAGTATTTAAACGCAAGTGAACCCACTGTAACTTCAAGAGAGATAAAGTTGCCTGGCACTAATTAATAAAATTCCTTTAGCATATTTTTTTACCAATACAGCTGTGGCAAAATTACCAGCAAAATACAGTGATGGTTATGAACACTGGTTTGAGTCTGAGTGAAAATTGTTAATAATTAATGGTATGTAACAAATACTGTTTTTTACTAGATCAACATTATCAATGCGTTCATTATAATTTCTTCTATGAATGTATATTTTCATAAACATTTGTATTTCTTCAAAGACGATAAGGATTAGTAGTCATTATTGAAGATGGTAATATATTACCAAAGTTAATATTTTTCTAATAGTAAATGAAACATTTCAAATATATAAAAATACACTACCTCGTAGGGCTACATCCACGGTAAGATAAAACAGATTTAAAAAACATATATTTCTGTAAATATTATTTAGAATTTTACATTATTAACGCGCTACAGGAATGAGAGTTCGTCCGTCGACGACGCGACGAGTCCGCACAACACTTGGCACCTTCTGAGTATTAAATTAAGCTATCGTACACTCATCGTATCAGTATTCCGTCAGGCCTATAACTAAAGGAGGCACACGGCTCGGGCAAACGCGAAAACAGTTCGAAAATGCACTAGTTCACAGTTCCTACTAAATCACAGAGCATAAAGAGTTCAAGTTTCATTGATTACACGACCCAACGCCGCCCCATTCGTTCACAAATGGAAGAGTTCACGTACGCGCCCGCCCGGCCGCGGCGGTGCAAGCAGTCGAGTGCAACAGCACGTATGCCTTCAACTTTGTGACTACTATTTCAAAGAGATTATAGCCGGAGAGCTTTCGCCTACCGTCACACATGACGAATCCGACAATCGGCACAAATTACAGTCTGTATCATGACCGACTTATATCTTACACATGTCACGTGTATAACAAGCCAACAAGTGAAGCTATTCAGTTAGCGTCTTTGCTATAGCCGGATGTCGTTGGGTGCAGTGGCTAGCAAGGAAGCGCGTCGCCAAGCGGGTTCCAGCGCATCGGCGGCGGCGGGCGGCGGCGCCGGCGAGTCGGTGCGCACAAACGCGCGGCACTCCACCTCCTCGGGCGCGCCGTAGCGGTGCAAACTGAAGAACTTCAAGTTGGCAACGATGGACGAGTTCAACGGCCGCGTCACGCTGGTCGCAGAACGTTCTAGACGATTGGAACGGGCCTCGTTCAAGTCTAATGACTGGCCGCGCGCCTGCAGCCGCGACTGCCCGAAGCGAGGCGTCAGCCTCCCGATTAAGTTGTCTTTTTCTCTAGAGCCTTTCCCCTCGTCGGGCGGCTTCTTCTTCTTCAGGAAGAACGGCGTCAACCGCTCCGTGAGCGGCCGGGACGTCGTCGTACCCGCGTCGTGAACGTTCGACGTGGAATTGGAAGTCTTCAACGGCTTCATGGAATTCGTTTGGGACTTGATCGGATTCGATTTCCTTTTCATACTGATTCTGGAGAAGGTCACGTACTCCTTATCCTTCTTGTCGGGGCAGTCTTTCTCGGGGGTCTCTATCGGCTCCTCATCGGGCGTGTCGTCCTCGCACACCTTCAGGACGCAGTACGTGTCCCTCTGGAGTTCGTCGAGGAGACTATCGTCGTTAGACACGGAGTCTATTTTGCTTCCGGGTCTCGCTTCGACGTTAGCGTCCTCCGCGCTCCGGCAGCCGTCGCTCGGGAGACTGGTGGTGGAGCCGCAGTGGCCTTGGAAGAACGCGTGTCTGTCTTCCGGGGAGGGCGATCTCAGCTGCGTCCTGGAGGAGTCCAGGTCTAGGGGTTTGGGATGGAGGCGTGCTTTGGAGGCGGTTTGCCCTCGCGGAGGCACTGCGGGCGGCGCCTCCCGCTCGGGCGATCGCGCATGACTCATGAAGTTGGTCATCAGCTCGTACTCCTTACACCGATACGTGTCGTCGCGTCGCTTCGGCGGGGTGATGTCAGGCTTCGGCTTCCGCTCGGGGGGCCTCGGCTCTACTTCGACGTACTCGCAGAGGGGGGAGGTGGGTGATGCGAGGTTGGATCGCGATGGGGACAGTCTCGCTGGTTTAGGCGGGCGGGCTGGTTTGTCGGCGGAGGCGTCGCTGTCTTCTGAGGGTTCGTGCTTGAGGCAGGACATGGTGAGGTAGCCGCTGGCGGTGGACTTGTTGGACTTGCCCGAGGATCGCTCGTCGCCGTGGCGCGCGAGCTTGACTGACTCGGAGCTGGAGCCGATGTCGAAGGAGGAGTGGAGGGGTAGGGATTGCCCGTCCAAGTCCACGCTGGGCGCGTCCTCCCGCCACGGGCGCCACAGGAACGGGTCGCCGTCCACGTTGCCGGCCGCGCCCGCTAGGTGGAGGTAGTTGTCGTCGCCTATAGGGGCTTGCCTATAAAAAAATAAGGGGCATTAGATATTGTTTGACTTAAAAATTATTATTTGTATCATGTCGCGTTAATAAAGGCAATAAATGTGACATACTTGCTGCCATATTTGGTTTCCCTGGCGAGCGACCGCCGGTAGATGCGATGTCGATGCTCCAGGTCGAAAATAGCTTCCTGCAGCTCTCGCAACGTCGCCGCCTCCGCTTCACGATCTTCTATACTGGTGCCGTCTGAAAAGAAATGTTAAGTTCAACATAGAGCACAATGCAAGGGACACATATTTTCCCATCTTATCCTACGAGTGGCGACTAGGACTTCGTAAAAATTTACTTTTAAAAACAGCTATTGGCTGCTAATAGTATTAACAACGCAGCAGGTAGTGAGGGTGAGTATCTTGATACATCCTCCAGCCTTGCAGCCGCTGCCGCTACATGGGTAAAGCAGCTGACCTGGCGGGCGCAGCAGGCGCTCGTCCAGCCGCTGCGCGTGCTGCACGAGCAGCGCGTGCAGCCGCTGCAGGTCGCGCGCGGGGTCCAGCCGCAGCGCCAGCGCCGCGCCCTCGGTCGCGCCGCAGCCCGCCGCCGACGCTAGGGCCGCGCCACAACTGCAGGAACATTACAAATTGAGTCACTTACAATTGAAGACATCAGATGATAAAGGCACTATGTAGCTTATAAAATGTTCTGAGTTATTATCATGCAATTTGCTAATAATGCTGTATTTTTTTTATATATTATATTAATCAAAGAATGAGACTGGTATTGAAAGAAACATTAAAACATTGCAATTATTTGCTTTGTATGGTTTAGTTCACATAACGCCTTTAACCAGTTAATAAAATGTATTATTTATTAAATGTTACATAGTGCCTTTATCAACTGATGTCTTCAATTACAACCGATTATACGTACAATAAACAAACGAACAGGTAATTAGACAAACATTTTAAAATTGTTCAGTTTAAACTTTATCATCCATTTGCGAATACCTGTTAATGGCTAAAAAGATTTATATAAATGTATCCATATATTGTTTATGTGCTTTTGGTGTTCTGAACAAAATAAAATAAATAAATCAATGCCACATGCGTGATAGGAAAATTAATCATGTTCCTACAACTCCAGTACATAAGAAAAGAATAGGTAAGTACTTAAAAAAATATTGTTGCCTAGACCGCAAATCCGGCTCGAAGGACCATAAAGATGCACGGGTAATGTATGATCTGTAGTGATTATTGATATGAATGAAAGTCTTTGATAGAAAAATAAACTGACTTATACAATTGAACTTATGATATAAAATGATATGCGGTGAATGAATCCGCGCGCAATGGGTATGATATTCGATCACGAACTGAACAATGCAATGACCTAATTATAAATGTGGCGTAAAATCAAGGCAAAACTGTACGCGCTTGCTCGTACAGTCACCAGCATTAAGATGTGATGATGCAAAAATATCTGATCATTGGTGGAAGGCATATTATAAGCATATACAGTCGTGGTCAACTAATTAGGGACATTCAAGATAGTGAAGAGCAATAACCGGTTATGTACATATAAATATAAAACCCTATTGATTTTTCAGCACCTATTATTTGCATAATTTGGTCCGATTACTATACTATAAATGGCTGTAAATAAGAGAATAATTAAATAGAAAAAAGTATTTAATATCAAAGGTTGAACATGTATTAATTTTAAGGTATAATTATGTAGCTGGACATTTAATTAAGGACAGTAAAGTATAATGATGAATAGAGTTAAACAAAACGAATAATCTCCAGTATTATAATATTTTTAAAAGCTCCATTTTATTACGTGTAAAATCAGTACCCAGTAGCAAAACCTTTGTTAGTAATTACCGCTTGACACCGATGTGGCATAGACATTATCAGTTTCTGACATGTTTCGATAGGAATGTTTGCCCATGCCTCACAAAAAGCTTGATTAAGTTGATCTAAAGTTGTGGTAAACTTTTTTCTTGATTTCGTGCCAAAGGTGCTCAATTGGGTTGAGGTCCGGGCTATTTGCTGGCCAATCTAGCACCGATACTGACTGACTGGTAAGAAACGACTTGACTGAACGGGCGGTATGTTTCGGGTCGTTATCATGCTGAAACGTCCATATAATAGGGAGATGCTCCTCAGCATAGGGAAGCATAGTTTCCTCCAATATTGTTTTGTATTGATGTTGGTCTAAGTTACCCTGAACTTTTCTCACAGGTCCCACTCCACGTCCAGAAAATGAACCCCAAATTTTAATGTTTCCACCGCCATGTTTCACCTGCTTTTTTGTGAATCTTGGATTCATTTCCGCTTTTACAGGACGCCGTACGTATTGCCTTCCATCTGAAGAAATTAAATTAATCTTGGTCTCGTCAGAGAATAATACATGTTGCCATTGGGCGTAGGTCCAATGTCCATATTTACGTGCAAACGCCAAACGAGCATTTCTATGTTCTTTCTTCAACAACGGTACTTTGCGAGCCACTCTTCCGAACAACCCTGCTTCTACCAGACGTCGTCGAACGGTCCTCGCTGATACACCGGCTCTTTCGTCTGCCCCAAACACTTCGTGTTTAATTAAAATAGAGCCTAGAAACGGATCTTTCTTAGCTAACCTGGTTATCATTCTATCTTCTTGCGGAGTTGTTTTTCTCGATCTTTTTGTCCTGGGCACATTTAAAGCTGTGTTATTGCGCCTGAAATGTTGCACTGCATTGCATACCATAGTTTTTGAACAATTTAAATGTTCTGCTATCCCTCGGTATGACCAACCACGCTCGACAAACTTCATGATAATTGTTCGTAGTGTTGGATCGCAACTTTTATTTTTGCCCATATTTCTTCAAAATAATTCTCAAAACTTAAAATTAAAAATCTGGATTGCCGTTAAAACTACCACAAAACAATAAAAGAAGAAATAAAAAAGTATTGAGATTCAAATTTTGAAAATAGAACGCAATATCTCAGTGTCCCTAATTAAATGGCCAGCCAGCATTCTTTGAACAAATAGCACACTGATAATCTATCAGCTATACTGTAAAGAGGTTTAATGTTTAAGAAGTTGTTATTGTTTGTATAATCGGGCACATCAATGACTAATTATACTTACGTGTAAAAGATATGGAATATTGTTAAGACTCGTTGGAAAATAAAAAATAAATTCACAATTTGGCTTAACTAGAGATTGTCCCTAATTAGTTGACCACGACTGTATATGCCTTCCACCAATAATCAGATATTTTTGCAGGCCGTAAATAGTCACATCTTAATGCTGGTGACTGCACAATCTTAGTTCCATGATGACACATGGTTTCCAAGCCATCAGTAGGCTACTTACCAGCTCCACCTCGCGTCGGTGTAGTACCCGCGGTGCGGCGGCGCGGCGCCGGCGCGGCACAGAGCCCCGAGCAAGCGCACCCACTCCGCGCGCTCCACGCAGTTGCTCGCCTGCACGAACAGCACGCGCTCGCGGTGAACTGTGCAATGAGTCATACTACTATTGAAAATAAGAACCAAATTTCTGTGGCGAAACCAACATTTAAGAAGAAAAAGCCATTTCTTAAGATATATAGATAGATCGACAGAAAATGTGTAATATTATCCAAGTAAATTTTAATAAAAAAAATATGTTTTTTTTTAATCATCATAATCATAATCACAGAGACATCAACAGAAATACGGAACAAACCCTCGAATCATTTTTTCATGTGTAATTTGTATTGATAAATTTAAAACCGCTTAGCCGCTACGCCATCGAGTCTTCAAACGAGTCAAATCAAATCAAATTTATATTTATTTAATAAACTTTATTATATGCACTTTGAATCGTCCAAATTTTCTAAGCTGTGTAGTAAAACGGACGCAAGAAACCACAGCTTTGTACAGAAATAACGATATTGACAAAAACAAAGTAAGTTCGTCCATTTTACACACTTTAATCGTCTGCCGAGAATGACAAGACATTAGTGACATCTATGTTTTTATGTATCCAGCCAGTGTTAAAAGTGGCCACTTAGCCAGTCAGTATCATATTCATGAGATAGTCGAACTTATGTAGACGCGATAATATATAACATGACTAGCTTCTGTCCGCGACACTCGTCCGCGTAGAATTAGTTATTCGGTCATCCCATGTTGTTGGGGAAAGCTAGTGCTAGAGACGTTTGGGGAACTGGACGTTAGAGGATTGGACGTTTGGAGAGTTGGACGTTAGACGATTGGACGTTTGGGAAATTGGACGTTTGTGGAACTGGACGTTAGAGGCCAGAATGGAAACATAAAATGCGTAGCCTACCTATCTGGAAGATGTTGTTGGCGCCGAGCGGCGCGCCCGAGGGCGGGCTGTCGACGGAGGCCACCGCCAGCACGCCCGCCAGCGCCAGCCGGTTGGCCGGCGTCTTGGCGCCGCAGCGCGACCACGTCAGCTCACCGCTGGAAGCAAACGATAAATAAATTAATAATAAATATATAGACTTTTTGGCGGGAAAGTAAAGCGTCATTTAACCGCCTCCGTGGTCTAGTGGCTAAGCCACCGGTTTCAGACCCAGAGGTCCCGGGTTCGATTCCCAGCGGGGGGTACATCTTTGTGTGCTCGGTTTGGTTGGTGGTAGGGCTGTTAAGCCCGCCTGGCTAGCTACCACCATCTTATCCAAGTCTGTCGCCATAACAACGATGTTTATAGCATAGTTGTGTTCCGACAGTTAGAGTTAAGATAGCCAGTTCCTCAGTGGTTGAGGATTCCGGGTGAAGCGCGCTTCCACCTTCGGCCTTATCGTCACTTACCATCAGGTGAGATGAAGGCCAAGCGCTTACCCGTTACACGTAAAAAAAAAAAAAAAAAAAAAAGTCTGTCGTTTTGTTTTATTTTCTATAATTTGTGTTTCGTCGAATGTTAATGTGAAATAATGGTGGGTTTTCATCTACTCTGTGCAAAGAAAATATTCATTTTAATATCTTACTTGACACTGGCACAAAGCCATTATTTAAGAGAAAACAAATCACCAATAATCTAGAATTCTAGACTCAATATAAGTATTCTATTGAAACTCGTTAATATGGTAAGATAACGGATAAATATACATAAACAGAAAAAACACCCAGACCCGAAATCAATTTAGAAAAATAGTTTTTTATCTAAATTGACCCGACCAGGAACTGAACCAAAGGACCTCAGAGATGGCGCGACGCCAGACTTGTACTGTACGGTACTTGTGACCAGTGGCGGTACCTTCATACAAGCCGAAAAGCCCGGCTTGCCCTAACAAAAACTCAATATCACTACTGGTAAAACGCAATTATTAAAATCACTTAATATTTTTTACCATTGTTAATTTTCTTTCATCAGCATTCAAATTATCAATTTTATAAGTTTCTCATATTAAGAATCACCAAACAAATCGCATAAAGCTGCTTATAAATCGTGCGACGCTTTACATCTCTCTCGCACAAGTTGGCTTGCAACCGGGCTTCGGATTTAAAGTATATCCGCTTTCTTCTAACTTTAACAAAATTGCTACTCTATAAACATAATACTGCGTAAGTATGTATAGATTCTATGAGAAATTCATACTCTTCGTCAAAGCCAGCTTGCGTTATGAAGTTCGCAAGTAAGGCCTTCTCCAAATCAGGCTTTATTTCTACCAAATCACGTGCAACTTAAACGCGGGCGAACCAATCAGAGGCGACCGACGACAGCTCGAGCTCGGGCGAACCAATCAGAGGCGAGCGTTAATAAGCGATTGTGCTGTGCAGCAGCCACAGGCAGCAGCCAGCCATTTTTTATTCTTTGTTATTGTCACACTTCACTTTATTTGAGGGATTGTTTATAAGTAACAAGTGTTTTCGTAATTTGTGTTAAAAAATGTGTTTCGAGTTCAGTTCGTCGCTTTATTGGTCTCTGTGACGAACTAAGATGTGTTGAGCATGTGATGTGTTGCAAACAAATGTGTACTTAAACGTGTTGATGATTGGCATACGAAAGGCAGAGGTACTTAAATAAATTCTTTGAACATCACACATGATTTATGTATTTCGCAAACTATTAAAAGTCATCTAGGGCATTAATTATAATAGGTCTATTTAAAAAACTCTTTGGATTGTTGGTTACATACATTCTAATAATTAGGTAATAATTAATAAATTAAGTGTAGAGGCCACAGACATAGATAGGCCTACATATCGACTGTGATTCCCGCGCAAAATGCCCATTTTCGCATTTTGTAGTAATTTTCCAGTTGTATTTATCGTTTTTATCGAAATAGGATAATAAATGCATGCGTAATATTACGAATCTCCACTCTGCGAGAATAAGCTGAGTTCGGACGGCCGGCGCATCGCATTTTGTTGTAATTTTGTACTTAGTTGTATTTATAGTTTTCATCGAAATAGGATAATAATTTTTATTTCTCATGAAGTAACAATTATTCTGGTATAAATTTCACTCAATAATATTATCGTAGATAAGAGAAATTCACAGTTAACTTAACGCGATTTTCGAAGTTTTTTTGGTTTTGTTTCATGTTTTTATTTCATTTGTTTAGTTCAATCCAGGAGCTCAAAAAAGTGCCCTCGCGTAATTTATGAAAATCTTTCTCTGCAATTTTGAGTTTAAATAAAAGTTAAGCGAAATTTACAAAAAGCGAGGCCGCTACGTACTATGCCAATAGTTATTCTACACTATATAATAAGTAAATACTGTTAATGTATTTTTGTTTCTGAGATAAAGAACGCCTAAATTGGCCAAAATAAAATTCTCAAAAATCACATTCAAGATGTAATAGAAGGTAATAGCCTGTTTTTTTACCAACGACAAGAACGTTTGGAATGCCATGGCCTATGACGATTTGAGTAAAAAATGTGGCTAGTGTCACAAATGGGCACCAACATTGTACCTAGGTAGCAAGATTAGGAACTTCAGGTTTCGTGGCTTGCCCCAATCTGAAGCCCTAGGCACGCCACTGCTTGTGACTTACGTTACACTCATGAATCTTATTCTCAAAGGGCGAGTCGAAGACTAGGCAAAGGGGGGCGTAAAAGCAGAGCACTGCCGCAGTTCACGTTTCACCAAACAAAAACTGCACGTAAGCCCATCGCCGTTTTGTACTGTTGGATGTATGTGCAGCTATTAGATTAATTAATTTAGATTCATTGCGTATGACGCCATGGAGCGTCATTGATATCTTTTACTTATGGCGTCACTGAATATAGTATTGTCATTTAATTTCATAATATAATTTAAATAATCCTACTAATATTATAAACGCGAAAGTTTGTAAGAATGTATGAATATTTGTTACTCTTTCACGTACAAACTACTGAATGTATTTGGCCGAATTTCATCGGCATACAGATAGTTTATAACCTGGATTGACACATAGGATACTTTTTATCCCAATATTCCCACGGGAACGTATGGATGGAAGTTTGTTTCTCTTTCACGTAAAAATTACTGAATGAATTTGGATGAAATTCGGCATACAGAATTTTATCTCGATATTCCCACGGAAAACGGGAACCACGCGGGTGAAACCGCGAGCGGCCGCTTGTATTCTATAAAATAGTCCTATCAAATAATAATAGTAAGTAATTATATTTTAATTTCTTATCCATTGATGACACTACCAAAAAAAATATGAACACTAACACCAAGTATAAAGTAGAAAAAATAAAAATAAAAAATCAATGTGTTTTTTTTTCTTCAAAAGACACCGCAGCGTCACCACTGCACTGACCTGGTGAGCCTGAAGTGCCTCCGCTTGGCGTGCGCGTGCGCAGCGCGCGTCCAGCGCCGCCGCGGCGACCCTGCGCCCGCACGCACGTCCTCAGACCGCTTTATCATTGTCCTGTACAACGAATATTCATTAATTATATATATATAGTAGGTAAAATCAAAGGAAATAGAGGTAGAGGGCAAAGATTAACCTGGATGAAAAATATCAGGAGTTGAGAGACGGGAATTGAGCTTGCCACGCTGAGCAGAAAAACTGCAGATGGGGGAGAGATCCGGACAGTGGTAGCCGACATCCGTAGAGGATAATAATATGGCACCTAAAGAAGAATAATGGCCCGCCAACCTGCATTGGGCCAGCGTGGTGGGCTATGGCTTAATTTTTTATGTGATGTTGTCCGTGTGGGAAGGTCAGTGCCTAGCAATGGTACGTTTATAGGCTGATAAAGATGATGGCTCACAAACAAAGCAGCGACTTAAGGCGGGTCTCCTGCGACACTGTTTTGTGTTTTCTAACACTTTACATCAAACATCTAACAAAATATGTCAAAGTACGTACGTAGGTCACGCCCATATTTGTTAGATGTTTGATGTTAGGTGTTGGAAAACACAAAACAGTGTCGCAGGAGACCCGTCTTTATGCATACATTTCGACACAAAGTCAGAATTCCTTGGTTGAAGTCACATTTACAGTAGCTTATGATGCTGATATATGTGCCTATATATAGATATACCGCAATCTGCAATATAGGTTTGTTTAAATCTATATGAGTCTATTTATATTTAAAGATTATTAGATACATACCCATAACTAATCCAAAAGTCCAAGTGATGCACAAACAGATAAATATAACAATTAGGAACAGTTTTACAACTTATTATTACTACCACTTAGAGATGGCTGATCGCTTTTGTTCACCTTGTGCCTTTACAGCAAAAGCGAATTCACTTGGCGTCGAGTGCCTAGATTTTATGAAGACACTGACTATTACACTAATTTTGCGCATAAAGCATGTACCTGTATTCTACCGGTTCTTTTACCAATAATTTTAAAAATACCGGTTTAATGACATCACAACCGGTTACGAAAACAATAATCCAAGAGTAAAAAAAAGGTACCTTTTGTATTTGTAGGGATTATAAAAGCTATATTTTTACTCACCCTTCTTTTAGTAAGATGGGGGTCTCTTGCACATTGTTGTTTAGAGATTCCGTGCTTGTGGAGATAATTTCGAGGAACTGCTTTATTGCTTGCACCTGTACAACAAAAGAAGACAGTAAGATTTCATCCACATCATGTTCCACCCGGATATACAGTAAAATTAATAATAATAAATACCGGAAACTACATAAAAGTAACAAATTAATGAAAAATGGTTCAAAAACTAATTTTATGACGGATAAGTGATTAAGTGATCGGAAATTGAGATTTAGATAATATCAATAATTTAATGATATAAAATTATACTATCTGATTCTAATCGTTTTGTAATTTCCGATTTATGCAACTAACTTCTACTGAACAAAGTTTTTGATTCTCCTCAATTGGCTTATTGATTTGGAAAATAAATAGTAGGTACTTAAAATTTCTTAACTTCCCTCGTAAAACCAACTCATTATTTATTTTAACATTTTTCATTGGTTTTCGACCTTATTGTAAACAAATAAAGTTTAAAATTGCAGTATTAAATATATCGACAGTGCCCTACACATCGCGCAAGCAGATTGAGGAGCGTATGGATTCACAGTTAGTTCCTTAGTAGGAGCGCCCGTTAGCAGTCCGGACTAGTTCATACTTGTCTGTCGAGTATTAGTTTCGTCCGCTGAACTTGCACCGATACTCAGGATATACTCCTATCTCCTATTATTAGCTTAGCGCTTTTAAGGCTTAAAAATTTCATGGCTTACAACTTTCAGTTAACATCTCGTCTGTGAGAAAATCTTAAATCAGTGATTAACAATTGAATTTCTATTGTATATGGTTTTACGACAGCTGACAGATTAATGAAAAACATTTTCAATTACGTCACTGAAGTATCCAGTGTGTCGAACAGGGTAGCATACCTGGTACTTAAACTCACCGAGAGGTATTCCCTCAAGGTGGTTTAAGTGTATGCACCGACCTCGTCACACTCGGATGATGAAGTGGAGTTTGTCCTGGATGACATTGCTAAAGCCTTACACACCACCACTAAGGCACACTTTAACATTGTCATGGGGGACTTCAACGCCAAAGTAGGATTACAGACTTGCAGCGAATCATCGGTAGGGCCACACGGATTTGGTAGTAGGAATCACAGGGGGCAAATGCTGGTCAACTTCCTAGAGCGGGAAGGACTCTTTTTGATGAATTCTTTCTTCAAAAAGAGTCCACAGCGAAAGTGGACTTGGCGAAGCCCCGACGCTGTGACGAAAAACGAGATAGACTTCATTATAGCGGATAAGAAGCATATATTCAGAGATGTTTCAGTGATCAATAGGTTTAATACCGGCAGCGATCACCGAATGGTACGAGGTACTCTGAATATCAATTTTAAGCTTAAACGCGTCCGCTTGATGAAGTCTAAGCTCCGACCAAACTTACTCCAAACCGCTGTGAACTCAGAGAAGTTCCAACTTCAGCTCGAAAATCGATTCGCTGCCTTGGAAACTACCGATGACGTAGATCAGGACCTACACAATGTGGTAAACTTCCTCAGGGAAGAGGGCACGAAATTTTGCTCGGTAAGGCGTACGGGCAAAAAGTCTAAGTACTCGGACGAGACTCTCCGGCTAATGGAAAAGCGACGCCAGACACCACTCACCCCTACTACGCTGTCAGAACACACGGCTCTTAACAAGTGCATTGCTAAGCGCATACGCTACGACCTCCGTCGCTCCAATATGCTTCGTATTGAACGAGCAATTGAGCAAAATCGGGGGTCCAAAGTGTTTGTGCGGCAACTTGGTAGGAGCCATCTGACGCAGCTCACGACATCTAGGGGTGATACCGTCGTTTCCAAGCCGGAGATTCTGGCTGAGATCGAAGACTTTTATGGCCGATTGTACGCCTCGCAAGTTTCGTGTCCGGGATCCAGTAATGAGGATGTTAGAGCCACATTAACCCGCCACTACACCGAAGATCTCCCAGAGATCAGCCTAGACGAAATCGAAGTGGCTCTGAGACAGTTAAAAAATGGAAAAGCCCCAGGGGAAGACGGAATCACGTCGGAACTCCTAAAGGCAGGTAGTTCACCAGTCCTGAGGGAGGTCCAACGCGTTTTTCAATCCGTCCTGGACCATGGGAGAACTCCAAAGGCATGGAGCAAGAGTGTGGTTATCATGTTTTTCAAGAAGGGCAATAAAGCTTTATTGAAAAACTACAGACCGATTTCACTCTTGAGCCATGTCTACAAACTGTTTTCCAGAGTTATTTCGAACCGTCTTGCGCGAAGACTTGATGAGTTCCAAACCCCAGAGCAGGCTGGGTTTCGCAGAGGATTTGGCACCATAGACCACATTCACACAATGCGACAGATTATACAGAAGTCCGAAGAGTATAATCAGCCATTGTGCCTAGCGTTTGTGGACTATGAGAAAGCCTTTGACTCTGTTGAAACCTGGGCTGTTCTGCAATCTCTGCAGCGATGCCAGGTTGATTGGCGATACATCGAAGTGTTGAGATGCCTATACGATGATGCCACTATGTCTGTCCAAGTCCAGAACCAGCAGTCTAAACCTATCCAGCTGCGCCGCGGAGTAAGACAAGGAGATGTCATATCTCCCAAATTGTTTACGAGCGCGCTGGAAGATCTGTTTAAGACGCTGAGTTGGAATGGAATGGGCATTAACATCAATGGCGAGTATATCTCACACTTGCGATTTGCTGACGATATCGTCATATTGGCAGAATCGTTGCAGGATTTACAGCAGATGCTGAACAGTCTTGCTGATTCCTCACGACGGATTGGCCTGGGCATGAACTTAGATAAAACAAAGATCATGATTAATGATCGTATTACCCCAGAGCCAATCACCGTTGCCGGAATGCCTCTCGAAGTTGTGCAGGAGTATGTCTACCTCGGGCAGACGCTGCGGTTAGGTAGACACAACTTCGAGAGAGAGCTAAACCGGAGAATACAGCTGGGCTGGGCTGCGTTTGGGAAACTTCGTCAAGTCTTCTCGTCCTCCATCCCTCAATGTCTGAAAACGAAAGTTTTCAACCAGTGTGTCCTACCTGTTATGACCTATGCTGCTGAAACGTGGACGCTGACAGTGGGGCTGGTCCACAAGCTGAAAGTCGCTCAGCGCGCTATGGAGAGAGCTATGCTCGGAATTTCCTTGAGAGATCGAATCCGGAATGATGTTATTCGTCAGAAAACTAAGGTGTTCGACATAGCTCAAAGGATTAGCAAACTGAAGTGGCAGTGGGCCGGCCATGTTTGCCGAAGAACCGACAACCGTTGGAGCAAACGGATACTAGAGTGGAGACCGCGTTTAGGCAAGCGTAGTGTAGGACGCCCTCCGGCGAGATGGAGCGACGATCTACGGAATGTAGCTGGCAAAAACTGGATGAGAAGAGCCGAAGACCGGGCTCAGTGGCGCGTCTTGGGAGAGACCTACGTCCAGCAGTGGACTGATATAGGTTGATGATGATGATTTTCAATTACGATGTCCAATATGTAGACAAAGCAAAGTTAAAGTACAGACGTCAGCACTTCAAACTGCCACAAAATGTCAAAAGAGATGTTTAATTTTAGGTCAAGCAAGATCATGTATTATCGGGGTCACCGTCGCTTTACCAGTTTGCAGAAATTTTCTTTGCAGCCGAACGTGACCATTGCGTCATGCTTTTCCGTGCGTGCAGCCAGCGTTCATCGATTTACGAGGGGCGTTCAAAATATTCTCGGTATTGATACGTTACAACCTCTTTTATATATATATTTGTTACTGGCCGCTAAGATTCATCCATTGACATTAAAAAAAAGTAAAATTGGAACCGAGATGTTCTTTTGTTTTTCTGCAATTGCCAAACAAACATGAACACCATGAGCGAATTAACAATTTTAACGAAATTAGAGCACCGATCCGTCATAAAATTCTTGACAAAACAGGGTAAAAATCAAAAAACCATAAAAGAGGAAATGGATTGTGTTTACCGTGAGTCTGCTCCTTCTTTATCTACTATTCAAAAATGGTCAAGCGAATTTAAGCGTGGAAGGGAGAGTATTGAAGATGACCCTAGACCTGGCCGGCCTGTAGTGGCTACCTCACAAGAAAATATTGATAAAGTGGAAAAACTTATATTGGAAGACGGCCGAGTGAAGGTAAAGTCTATAGCTCAAGTAACCAATCTCTCTATTGGTACCGTACATGACATTATACATGACCATCTTAATATGTCAAAAGTAAGTGCAAGATGGGTTCCGCGAATGCTGACGCTTCTTCAAAAGGATATGCGTGTGGCTTGCTGTTCAGATTTTATCGACCTGTGTGGTGAAAATCCCGATGAGGTGCTGCAAAAATAGTTACTGGAGATGAAACCTGGGTTTATCATTATGACCCAGAGAGCAAACAGGAGTCCATGCAGTGGCACATTAAGGGTTCAGCTCATCCCAAGAAGTTCAAGGTAATCCCGTCAGCTGGCAAGGTCATGGCCACAATATTTTGGGATTGTGAAGGAGTTTTGCTTATCGATTATAAAGAAAAAGGTGTAAATATCACAGGGCAGTACTACGCTAACGTTATACGTCAATTAAGAGATGCGATCAAAGAAAAGAGGCGAGGAAAGTTAACCAAAGGTGTTCTGCTTCTGCATGACAACGCCCCTGTCCATACTGCTCATATTGCCAAGGCAGCTATTGTTGAATGTGGGTTTGAAACTGTTACTCATCCACCCTATAGTCCGGACTTAGCCCCAAGCGACTTCTTTTTGTTCCCCAATCTTAAAAAGGATCTGCGTGGAAATAAATTTTCTGACGATGAAGCGTTGAAGACGGCCGTGGAGGAGCATTTTTACACCAAAGATAAAAAATATTTTTATGAGGGATTAAAAAAAAAATTGATCGATCTTATAAGTGTATGAACATAGGGGGGGAGTATATTGAAAAATAAAAATATCAAACTTTTCGTACTTGTTTGTTTTTATCCACATACCGAGAATATTTTGAACGCCCCTCGTATAAGACGTTATCACGTCAAAAAATATAATAAAATACATCTATTTAGTTGCAATTAGTAATAGCCCGATAAGCTGTATCATTTTTGCGTAATAATAAAAATTAAACATTTTAATGACCGAAACGCATTCTTTTTGTTTAGACAGCTACTTGACATTAACAGAATGCCGCCTGCCATCAGAAAACTTGCTATATTTTGTTATTTCAATACTTCTTATGTAAAAAAATTATTCATTTATTTGAAGAAAATCATTTCGAATAAGCTCATTGCATGCTTCAAGTGTTGTGTACAAGGTGTTGGCCATTTCCCCATACAAAATGAAACATCTCCTTTCTTCAATAAATTTTGAACATTATCTCTTGGGGTATAAGAATCAATATCGATTAAAGTAATTTGACATTTTTGGATAGATTCTGATACACAAACAACTTACATGTCTGGGCGTGCAGAAGCTGCGGTACAGTTCGGCCATGTACTCCTCCTTGCAGACCTGCTGCGCGGAGCGGCTGCTGACGAGGTTGCCCAGCGACTGGATGGTCTTCGAGATCAGCGTCAGCGTCCGGTTCGTTTGGGGGTCCTGCGACAGTGGCAAAAAAGATTTTATTAATTTATGCCACAACTGGTATGTGTCTAAGCTCTCGGTGCATCATCTCAATGTACACACACCAGCAGATCAACCTATCCAAAAGTGTCCAATTTCTACAATTAATATTGATCCTTATATCTAAGTAATAAGGTTCACGATTAATTGAAGAAATATTTGACTTCTGTCTTTTTCAATATTTGACCTGCTGCATCTGTACAACCGCAACAACCTCAAGATGTCGTAAGACAGCTGTACTAATAACAAAGTTGTTAAGAAATTAGTAATAATTTAAGGCATATAAAATAAGAATTAAATGTAATAGCATATAATAAAAGTGTAAGCTGTACACAAATGTAGATTACATAAGTTTATTTATGTTTTGTAGTTTTAACCACTCTATATTACACCTTCTCGGCAACTTTAGGTAATTAAGCCCTACCTTTTCTGATTATTGGTAATACATAAATGCACAAACTAATAAATGCGATCTTATCATCACAGCGTAAAGTTTACCCACTTCCGTTCGATTCGATCGCATCAATATCAATCAATAACAATATGGTTATTATTTATGGAAGATTAAAGTTTAATTACCTACTTTAACAGCTAGAGAAATTATTTCCTTTAGATGTTGATAATGATAAGTTACAAACTGCGATGTGAGTTAAATACAAAAAGAGTCATAAGCTTTCTCTCTAGACATGTGTATATGTAACTTATTTGAGATAAGTACATATACAATATAAAGTTTAAAATCTTAGATAATAGGTTAGATAAATAAAAGTAATTTTTTAATGTTTTCTACAAGTATTTAGATCTCTGTATTTTACTTTAGCATGCGCAAATTTTCATTAAAATTGGTTTATTAGTTTGTAAAATTTTGAACTTTGAAGTTCGAATAAGCAACCGAAATGCGTAAAGTAGAAATGAAACACTTTTTAAGGATGGAAGTTGCGTTTATTTTCTCCACTTTCGAGTTTTTTCTTACAAAAGTGGAGAAAACCAAAAAAAGTGTGTTATTTCATTGCGTGATGTTCGCGTAAACCTCTTAAAATACTTACAATCTGCTCAGTGGTGAGGTCGAAGAGCCTCGGCCCCAGTATGGCGGGTGCGAAGAACCTCAGGAATATGAACCCCGACACGACCGAGTAGCGCACCTCCTTGTTGCGCGGGAAGTGACGCGCGGCGCACTGGCGCAGCGCGTCGAACAGCCGGCACATGGCCGCCGGGCACATCTCGTACGACGACGTTATTGCGGAGAACACCTGCGCGGAATGGCTGTGGTTAATTATCGTATTCTTCTTTTAAAAATAAATTGAAACACCACATTTTGGGGCAGTTTACAGAATTTTGAATACCTACCTATTATTGTACAATAGTTGTCGCCATCAAATGCCATTAAACATGGAAATTGCCATCAAACGCAAACGATACGTAATGGATCAGTTCTTGTTATTTTGTTTTCGCTATTCGAGCATTGTTCTTACTTTTTTAAACTACCCACATCAATGTTAACTTGTGATATTTATCTACGTGATTGTTAATTATTATGTAAACTTGCTACCTAACCTAACTAAGTTAATTGTGTATTTCTCTTGTAAGTGAATTCTATTATTTTATGAGAAATAAATGTCTTAAGCCGTATTTGTCTACACTTTTATTGCACAAAAACACACATAAGTACAATAAAGATTTTAAAGTGAACTTATTTTCAAAAATATGTCGTTCAGTCAACCTATGGATGAAAGTAAGATTGACATGTAACTGATAACAACAAGAGTGCAAACTAATTAATTATGAACCATCTTTACACACACTTACGGTCTTTTAAACTCATCTGTTCCATACAAGACATACATCACGCATAGGGGCACCCTAGAGGGGTTTGCTAGGATCCTAACAATTTTGCGTTCCTTAAGGGGGTGTCGCGCGATCGCAAAAACTGACTTAAGTCTCTTAACGAACTTCAAAGCAAAATCAATCATATTGATATTTATAATTAGATCAATTCTGCTTTGAAGTTTCAGACCTAGTAATTTAATTAGAGCAATGTTTTTATTCTGCGAAATGAGCAAAGCCATCTTGGGCTTGTGTTAAAAATTAAAATTTACTTTTTAAAAAAGGGGGTGCCCTGCGGAATATCAATACAAATATTTTCATGAAAGAAATATTGTTTCATGCGTAAAAAATATGTTTTTAGGAGTCATTCGATTTATGTATTGTTTGTTATTGTTTAAAGAATTTGTTTCAAATTTCAACAAGGCCTTGTGCAATGATCAGGCTAACTTACGTAAGTTGTTTTAAGTATTTAACTAATTCAGCGCACAGTAAAAGTGGCTTAAAATACATACATTTTCACAATTTCGTGCAGCACCCCCTTAATATTTAAACAATAAACAAGATTTAACGCTAACTATTTAGTATATGTATGCCGACGTTTCTTCCAAATTACCGATGTGCAACCGCAACAACCTTACGCTAAGTAACTTGCATCGACCTTTTAAATATTTTGATCATAATTATTATTAAGAAGTATTTGTTCCGCTATAAATCTGATGAAATTTTTGTAAGAACTGTAAAATGTTGTTATCTAGGTGACGCAATGTCCAATATCCTTTGAAACTTCATTAAATTAACTACATCACCGCGACTGCAAGCAGTAATACTACCTACTTGTTCCTGATAAGGCAAGAACATTTTGAAGCTAGGTATATACGTCAGACTTACGGGGCATACCAGCCGACTATAACAATCTAGTTTCCGGTACATCATGATAAAGAAGATAAATTGGGCTGAGTTTATATTGATTAAGTGTTTACTTTAGATAATTATTGTACGGCTAATCCAGTGAAGAGGGACAAGGACAGCGCTATACAGGAACACACGCGCAAACAGAGTGCCGACACAAATGATGGCGCCATGATCACAGATGTACTTTGCACTGCTATGGTACAGCTGTGAGTTCATAGTTAGTACATTATTTAAATACAATAGTATTCGATATTTCGGTGCTGCATACATAATGATCCTCGTCACAGATAAATACAAACTGTACGATGTATAGTACTCACGGATGTGCTATCCTACTAATATTATAAACGCGAAACTTTGTAAGTATGGAAGGATGTTTGTTACTCTTTCACGTAAAAACTACGGAATGGATTTGGATGAAATTCGGCGTACAGATAGTTTATAACCTGGATTAACACATAGGATACTTTTTATCCCGATATTCCCACGGGAACGGGAACCATGAGGGTGAAACCGCGAGCGGCCGCTAGTTTAAGAATAAAATATCCGTGATGAAGTTCGTGTCACACACAACACCGAAATATCGGATACGCGAAAAGTTGTCTTCGTGTATGGGTATTGGCTTAATCACCACGCTTGCCAACACGGGTTGGTGATGACATACCCGGGCTATGCATCGGAAAATCCGAAAACGCACTTTGCCCGACCGGGAATTGAACCCGGGACCTCCGGATACCGAGCCGAGCGCTGGTACCACTCGGCCACAGCGACGATTACTGTTAACGCTAATGAAAAAGTGTCATTGATACTGCCCTACTCAACATAGTCTCGGTTGGCCAGGTTAGTGGATATCGCCGCCGACGGCTTCACCCGCCCCGGGTTGATCTCGCACGGCCGAAAAATAACGTTATATCTGCGGGATAGCTGTTTGGCAGATATGACGTTATTCTGCGGGACTCCGCTCCGCCAACACCGCCGCCAGCACCGAGCGTAGCGACAGTCCCGAAGAATAACGTCATATCTGCGGGATAGTTGTTTGGCAGATATGACGTTATTCTGCGGAACTGTCGGTAGGTACGAAACGCCCGTCAGCCGCATCGCTTCGTCCATCATCTTTGATACTAAAAGTGACACTGACCCTTTCAACATAGTCCTTAAGGTTGGCCAGGTTGGTAGATATCGCCGCCGACGGCTTCACCCTCGCCGGGTCGATCTCGCACGGCCGCCGTTCCGCTAACACCGCGCGTAGCGACAGTCCCGAAGAATAACGTCATATCTGCGGGATAGTTGTTTGGCAGATATGACGTTATTTTGCGGGACTATCGGTAGGTACGAAGCGCTCGTCAGCCGCATCGCTTCGTCCATCATCTTTGATACTAAAAGTGACACTGACCCTTTCAACATAGTCCTTAAGGTTGGCCAGGTTGGTAGATATCGCCGCCGACGGCTTCACCCTCGCCGGGTCGATCTCGCACGGCCGCCGTTCCGCTAACACCGCCGCTAGCGTCGGCCGCAGCACAGAGCGTAGGTACGAAGCGCCCGTCAGCCGCATCGCTTCGTCCATCATCTTTGATACTAGCGTGTTCCCCCGGAATATCGTCGTCGCGTCACTGTAAATAGATATTAATATTAGAAATGAATGGAACAAAAGGTCGCATCGTTTCATCCATCGTGTTTTATACTAGTATTGCCGCGGTATTATTAGTCGCGTCCTTCGATACATATGAAAACTAGAAACACTATCTTTAACTAAATCGTACCCTCAGAATAATAACTAAAGCATAGAAGGAGTCCAAATGAAACTCGTATAGTTGTCCTTGTTCGTGTTCGTGTGTCCTTGTCCGTGACGTTTCGGACACATTATATTGGATTATATTTTGACACAGTGTCCGAATAAATAAGTTGCTAAAAACGTCAATAAAAAAAATCGATACCTGGTCACTAACCGAATCCAAAAGCGATGTACAAAATGTAATTCGAAGGGTAATATCTGACTTTATATACCGCAAGGGCCAACGCGCCCGTGTAATTTACTTAGGTTATATTTTTGCGTGTGCATGTCACATAATATCGCATTGTTTGACAACAAACGGAGTGCCCACTCAAATGTCACAGCACTCCTTCTATGCTTTAGTTATTAATCTATAATCGTACCGGAATAATGGCAGCTTTGACATAATATACATTTGACGTATATGTGCTTTGGCAGAATAGGAATTTAGGAAGGAGCACTTTGTCACGTTGACCCTTTGCTCGCACACTTCTAAACGAATTGAGTAGGTACCTAATCATCTCGCTAGTAAGTGCCTTACAAATAAACAAAGAATAACCTATTAATAGTTATTCCGTGTTTTGTTCCTATCATGTAAACGTAATTTCAAATTAGAGTGAGACAAAACACACTATTCCGACCTTATTTTCTGTTTATTTGTAAGGCACATTCTTTTTGTGCAGACGTTTTTAGAGAATTGATTGTGCATCTATGTTTTATAGTAATTAGAATAAATGGTTATTGTGAAGAATTGAGTTTATTCCTGTAAGTATGTATGTACAGACGCCAGCAGATCAAGCTTCCACAATACGTCAAATTTCTACAATAGATTTTGAACTTTATGCTTTACTTATATGGACTAATATCGATTGGAGAAATTTGACAGTTTTGGATAGATACATCTGCTAGCGTGCATACGTTTCATAAACTCAAGTGAGAACCGATATCTCAAGACAGCGAGCTCCCTGACGGTGGGCACGATGAGATCGTGGTGCGTGAACAGCCTGGCCAGCGGCTGCGCGGCTTCCGTCTTGCTGGCCACTATCTCGCCAATGGAGTGAACAATGGAGTTTATTCCTATTAGTATGTATGTGTTTACAAACTCACGTGAGCGCCGATATCTCCGAGTCCGCGAGCTCCCTGACGATGGGGACGATGAGATCGTGGTGCGTGAACAGCCTGACCAGCGGCTGCGCGGCGTCCGTCTTGCTGGCCACTATCTCGCCGAGGATGTACACCGCCGACGCGGTTATGGGCTGCGGATGCGTACTTTGATATTGAAATTAATATTATATTGGGCTTCCGTTTGAAGCCTTATGGTGCATTTAGCGCAGTTGGTCTTTTGTGGAGCAAGAATGGGCGACATTTTGCAATATAACGAAAATTACTGAGATAAATTATTATAGTAAAATGTCTTATATATTATGGTAGTAAAATGTAAAAGGGTGATTGATACATTGAATTTTTTTTTTACGGATTAACTCGCGGTTTATTACTACTATAAATAAAAGGGGTCTCCTTGTGACGACAAAACGTTCACAAGAGTGTTCGAAATGTCAGGATTAAATAAATAATTAAATTAATGTTATGAACTTATGAGTTATGATTAAATAAAAGATCAATAATGAGAAATAATAGTCATTGATAGCGAGCTAGTGCGTAGAGTTCTCGTAAACTTTAGACACAATAAAGTCATAAATGTTTTTCTTTTTCAATAGACGATGACATGTTTGAATCATGTTGCTCAACGATGCGTAATTGCAGAGGATATACCATAACATTGTTTTAATTATATAATTTATATTAGAATGTTATGGTAGGCTAAAACATAATAAAAATATTGAGGTTTATTAATTTTGATTTCAAATCCCGGGCTGTACAGTTGCGGAAGGTTCCCAGTCGACCATTTTTCAGCGATATTCGCTAGCACTAAAGGGCGTCGCCAGCCGACGGCCCGGGGGGGGGGGGGGGGGGCAAGCCGATATAAATGAAAGATGCGATTGTATTAAGAACGGTGTAAAATTCCATTGTGTACACAGTACCAGTTTATTACGTATTTTTTTAGTTTCTAGACCCCCCCCCCCTCCCTGGCGACGCCCTTGGCTAGCACACTATCTACGCGCTCTCTACTGTACGTACGCGCGGTCGGAATGGAACGCAAGCGAATATCGCCGAAAAGTGGTCTACCAAGAGCTGCCTCGACTGTACATCGTAAAATCCAAAACCCACGTCACCCGACCTGGGAGTTGCACCCGGATATCAGTCCGAGCGTTTTACTACTCAGCCACCGAAGCAAGTGAAACAGCCTGATGACTTTGGTATAAGCTGGCCAACTCATACGTGGACAGTCCCATGTTGCAGACCAGTACCGCAGGGTACGGGGGACGAAAGATTAAATAAATAAATAAACATTCCTACTCTCACACCAATTATATAGCCCAAGAGAAGCTTCGTTATGTAACTCATTAAATGGTTACTAGACAACGGATAAATATACTTAAATACATACTTATTATACATAAAAAACCCCCAGACCCGAGACAATTTAGAAAACAATAATTTCTAAATGGACCCGACCGGGGATCGAACCCGGGACCTCAGAGATGGCGACACCATGAAAACCAGTGTACAAACCACTCGACCAAGGAGGTCGTCAAAGATTGAGGGACGGGAAAGAAGAGCGCGGGCGGCGGGGCCTCGTAGTAGGAACTAGGAACGTCAGTCGTATGCAGATGTCACCCCGTTCTCCGCAGATCGTGAGACTGTTTATCAATTTACCAGCCTAGTCATTAATTTTTAACCGCCTCTGCGGTCTAGTGGCTAAGCCACCGGTTTCAGACCCAAAGGTCCCGGGTTCGATTCCCAGCGGGGGGTACATATTTGTGTGCCCGGTTTGGTTGGTGGTAGGGCTGTTAAGTCCGCCTGGCTAGCTACCACCATCTTATCTAAGTGTGTCGCCATAACAACGATGTTTATAGCATTGTTGTGTTCCGACAGTTTGAGATAAGATAGCCAGTTCCTCAGTGGTTGAGGATTCCGGGTGAAGCGCGCTTCCACTTTCGGCCTTATCGTCACTTACCAGCAGGTGAGATGAAGGCCAAGCGCTTACCCGTTTCCGAATTAAAAAAAAGCAGTCCTACTTGCTTCGGTGGCTGAGTGGCAATAAGAGCTCGAACTGATATCCGGGTTAATTCCCAGGTCGGGCAAATTATCATCATCTATTGAAATTAACCGTGTCGGGTAGCAGTAAAAGAATACTACCACCCCTACTCTTCCCTTGGGTGTCGTAAAAGGCGACTAACAGACTAAAGACTGCACATACATCCATCAGCATAGAGCGGCGATGGGCTCACCACCTGTCACGCTGAGCACATGAACAGTCGCTATTGGGTGTAAAGTGGACTATGGTAGAGAACTGCTTTTGCTGTCCTCATTGCCTAGTCTCTGACTAACCCTTTGGGGATAACAGTCGAGATTATTATATGTATGACCCCTAATTGGCGTAAACCCAAGTGAGTTTTATCATATACCTTTTGACGCACACTTCGCAGAAACAGCTCCTCCAGCTTCCGGTAATGGTCCAAGGGGAAGACATGGTCGACGGTGTACTGCAGCAGTAGCCGCAGCGAGCCGAGTGTGGCGCCGCCGGCCGCCGAGAGCCGCGTGCCGGGCGGCGTCGCGCCCCGCGATAGGGCTCCGCCCGCACGCGACGTTAGGAAGAACCTGGAGTGAAACGATTATTAGCGACATTGTCAATCCTTTGATTGAAACAAAAAGAGAAAGACAAGATTGTAGTTTTTTTTTTTTTTTTTTAGATTTAGACTATAGACTATTAGACTAACAGCATAGGAGTTTTGGCCATAACCCACCACCTGGCCCAATGCGGGTTGGTGCGTGTTTATGTACAGTAGTATTTGGATGGAAAAAATCAATGTCATTCCAACCACTGACCAGCATTAATTCGGTAAATTACAAGGTATAAGCTACTTTCCTATTTTACTTCTACAATTAATTAGACTGCCAAAGAAGCTTGACATGTCATACAACTTTCTGAACATTCTGCATCAAGTCACGTCTTACCAGGCACGCAGCGGCGATGGAGCTGTCTGTCGCAGTTGCAACCGAACTTCGCCGAGGAAGACAGGGGTCGCAGCGTCGTGCCACACGGACACTCTGGCTTCGCACGCCACGCCAGCCTGGGAAAACAATATGAAGAAGCTTGTTGACTAATTGCCTCGCCGACAGCATTTCTTGTTTACATTACATAACCAAATATAATGGGTTTTTGCTAAAATGAAGTCGTGGTCATTGACATTTGCATTATCCAGGGAGCTGCCTGTCTAATGGCGTTACCAACTTTCTGAGCAATATTTACATAATCTTTGAAGAAACTTATTATTGGAAGAATGGTTATTATAATAAGACGTTACCAAATCAGTGAGTAGAGTAACAGTAAGGTAGCACTCACCGATTGGGAGCCGTCCTTATCCTTAGGATCGGCGTCCATAACGAGATCAAAACAAAATATTTCATCGAATTGTGGGTTAACAGTCTTTTTTCTTGGTTTCGTGCGCCTTTCCACTCTTCGCCCGTTCGAGTACAACAACGTGACGAGAGCGAACGGATCGCACTGTCCGTTCTTGGTGGTGAGCTCCGAGCACTCGAGCACTCTGAGCCTGAGGGTATCGGGGCCCAACCGAGCCGTGCAGTGGCGCTCGGGGTCCGACCAGTAGTCGGCGGCGGTGGGCGAGGGCGATGCGTCCGACTCCGACATCGCATGCATTGGGGGCTTCGTCCGGCTCCCCCACTGTCTGTCCTTCAAACTCTCAGAGCGCGATAAAGCTAACGAAGGTTCCGTCGACGCCGCGCTCAACAGCTTTTTACTGGTCGAACTGGAACACGAGCCGAATCGCATGCTCTCTTTACAGTATTCGGACAGTCTGACGAGATTATTGCCTTTGAGCTTCGACGAGTTGTTGTCCGCTGCGAAATCGGCGGGGTCGGGCGGCTTCGGCTCCATTCGCAGCCGTTTTCTCGAGTCCTCGAGCGACAGCTCGATGTGCGCTTTCCCTTGCACTTCTGAGTCCGCGTCAACCGGTCGCAGGGCGAACCAGTGGTCCTTATTATTATATCGGTGGAGGTCTTCTCGTTTGATTGCAACTTTGCCGAGCACTTTGTCCTGCTTGAGATGCTTGTCACGATCGAACACGTATATGGAGAGGTATCGAAATTTTCGGGGAACCTCAAATTGGAATTCTTCTCCGAAGAATGGGCTGAAACAAAAACAAAATCACTGTTACTTACACAATAAGTAATAACGATTTCATACAAAATAGATCACACTGTGTGAGATACCGTTAACTGTCAGAACTATCATGAGCTAATATTTATTTTAGTCGCGAGTATCACATTTATACAGCAATCGTTATCAAGCTTTCGACTGGCAAGATATTTATTGCCGTCTCTCAGTCAATCGCGTGGGGTGCTTTGCATCTTTCGCCTTCACTACATTGCAAATTGCGTACTATTTATCCGAGCCGATACTTTCGCTAAATTGTGAATGAATATTAAAATTAATTGCGTCAAATAAAAGCTTTATAAAAGCGAAATCCACACAAGGCCAGACATAAAAAAACAGGTGAGCGTCAATTTGGCTTCTCCAAATCGCTAGTAAACGGCAGAATTAAACAATAAAGTGCATTTATTAACTGCACCGATTCCAAGGAAATGGTTCATAAAACTTTATATTGGCTAAACTTAATTTAAATTGAAAACAGTGGTAGCCGGAGGTACCGACCGCACGTTTATTGGCAATTAAGAGTTTTAAAATATAAAGATTACAACACGCCGGTGCATTGCGAGCGAGTGGGTTTACTCACTGGCTGACTGAATGAAGCGTCGGCCGTAAACACGCTGATGAATAAGAGGGCAAGCTAATTCGGCACGATAAGTGTCGCAGGCTGTTATTATATCGGCGCGTGCGTGCGTAGGCCTCACGCCTGGTGAAAGTCTGTTGTTGCTTCGCCACCGATGACTTTCGTTATTGCTGCCACAGATGGAATGATACGGTGCAAGGTAACTTCAAAACATTACTTTATATTATAACTTGTCTTAACATTAAGTTACAACAATTTTGTATTCTTTGGTGTAAAATCATTAAAACCAAATGAAATTATTACGTATCGTTACCATTTTGTACCGTCATCCATTTTATCTATCAGGCAGCTCAGTTTGGATGCAATGAACTTTAATTATAATTATTGTTGTCTGGAACTAAAATCCCCAATATTACGTAACATAACTATTCAACTAGACAATGTCACAGCAATCACACTAAGATAGGGACCATCCTAACAGCCAGCCATTCAACAAAACATTTTTGCATATAATTATTGGAATCGCAGCATATCACCGTATCAGATCGTGCGCTGGTGTTATTAATGTTTAACAGCTAGTACCGGTATTAGAGCGATTGTGTATTCAAATAACTGGTTGTATTAAAACTGCAGCGGCCGCGCTGGCGTACGCCCGCGCAGCCGCCGCGCGCCCGCGCCGGCGCGGGCCCCGCCCCTGCGCACTGCGGTTCCGCCTCCGGTTTACAATTTATAAATACCGAATCGGCGCCGGATGCGTCGCCTTCCCTGACACACAACGCCGCTCGTATCCTTAACTACGTAATCCCGGCTAATCCTAATAAGAAGCCGTATTGCTAGCAACGCTTGAAAACAACTTGCCGCACTCTTAAGTACCTACTTGTAGTCTTGTTAATTATAGTGTAAAAGACTTGCCGGGTACACAATAAAACGATCACGTTTATAAATTAAACCTTTATTATTACTAAGACAGGTCACTTGTAAATTCATTCTGTTAAGTCTTTTATTCATTTTCCAAGAGTACTTGAGTAAGACTGTTCAAACAACTAATAAACTGTTTAATTTATGGAAACTGCCATCAATATTCTTTGCCTGCTAATGCCTTAGACCGGCTAGGTATAAACATTAACTGCTCGTTTCCAGTCACCGTGGGGCATTATACTAAATTATTTATTGGCAATTCATTCTGTTCTTTTGCACTTACTGGACTAGTCCAACCTATATTAGTACGTTACACAACACTCATTTTATGCGGAATTAAAGTTTAACAAACATTTTACCGCCACCACTACTAGGTACCTACTCGTACTTTATTTCAAGTTAACCTTTATCAACTTTATAATACTGTAAAGTTTTATAATTAATTACCACGTGCAAACAGCGTTTCATCACACAATATCATTTCGCACACAAAGCTACAACACCAGCTAGGTAGTTCCACGAAAATACCGCAACTAACGAGGGAAGGAAAACATCGTCATACGATGCGGCTCGGCGGCATGTCCAAAACAAACAACTCATCATCGCTATAATCATTAACAAATTATTCCATTGTTTCAGATATTATACGCTTCCTTTCCAGGGCTTTGTATGAGCTAGTTCAGGCACCACCAGTTTGTAGGTGTATTAAACGTTTACGTGCGATCATAAATAAGTGGTAGTATTAATACTAGCACGAGTCGAGTATCCGGAGCATCGTCTGGCATAACCCAGTTCGCCATTGACAGGCCTTTTTTATAACTGGGACACGATACTGCGCTCCGTACAGCGATGAGCGCAGCGCGGTGAGCACAAAATAGCGCGCGGTGTACAGTCACGAGCCCCAATATGTTTACACTTTGACTCTTATTCCATTGTATTAAGAGCTACAATTGCTTACATATTTTTGCTCGTGACTGTACCATTGAGGTATTAAAACTAGAAACGACACCGCCAAGCCAAATTGTTTGCGCCTGAGTTACGGCCCATGGATGGACTGCAAACCCTTCACCAATTGATAGCGGTGCGTTTTTAGCCCATTGCATAAAATAGTTTTTTTTAATGTGAAAAGTAGTCAAATGATGGAAAGTAATCACCGCCGCCTATGGACACAAAATCAGAGGAGTTGAAGATGCGTTAACCGTCTTGTGGAAGGAGTAACCGCTTTAACCGCCTCTGTGGTCTGTGGCTAAGCCACCGGTTTCAGACCCAGAGGTCCCGGGTTCGATTCCCAGCGGGGGGTACAACTTTGTGTGCTCGGTTTGGTTAGTGGTAGGGCTGTTAAGTCCGCCTGGCTAGCTACCACCATCTTATCTAAGTCTGTCGCCATAACAACGATGTTTATAGTATTGTTGTGTTCCGACAGTTTGAGATAAGATAGCCAGTTCCTCAGTGGTTGAGGATTCCGGGTGAAGCGCGCTTCCACCTTCGGCCTTATCGCCATCAGGTGAGATGAAGGCCAAGCGCTTACCCGTTGTAGAATAAAAAAAGGTAGGATTTTTGAGGAGGGGAGAGATGGGACTCCGGTTCTTTCACTCACCGGATGAAACACAACAGCATCGAGTATTGTTACGCCGGCGCCGCGCCGATATTACATGAGAGGGTGGTATTACGCCGGGCGAGCCGGCCCAATTGGTGCTGCAACGCAGCGTGGCGGGCGTGAGTGGTAGACCACTCAGAGAATAATCTTTTCCATGGGCATGGCAATAATCTTCTCAGTGTGCAAAAAATCTTTTAACGGTGTCGTCTCCAGTTATATAATACCTCAATGGCCTATACTATGTTATGTATCAGTCGGGAGCGGAGCATTGCACTTAGGACGTTTACACATGCGAGCGTCCGCCGACGTAGATACCTTTTACATTCGACGATCGAACAGGAAAAGTGATCTTTACCCAACGACATAGAGGACGAGTCGCAAGCAATAACTTGAGCCTTATTAAAGATAAACATCGAAATGCATGGACAATCGTTTTACGATATAGTGGTCATAAAAAATCATTCATTTCATCAATCATTTGACGACCTCCTTGGTCGAGTGGTTTGTACACCGGTTGTCATGGTGTCGCCATCTCTAAGGTCCCGGGTTCGATCCCCGGTCGGGTCACTTTAGAAATTATTGTTTTCTAAATTGTGTCTCGGGTCTGGGTGTTTTCTATTATAATAAGTATGTATTTAAGTATTTTATGTACGTTGTCTAGTAACCATTTAACGAGTTTCATAACGAAGTTTCTCTTGGGCTAGATAATTGGTGTGAGTGTAGGAAAGTTTATTTATTTAAAATTCATAGATTTAACTACTACCATTTGAAGTGTACGTTGTATTGCATGTAAAGTTGTAGCCGTTTGCTATTATTTACCCCATAATTTAAAACGGCGTGTGCACACTGCCTACGCTGATATTTCTCCGCGGGTTATACGGGCTCGGGCGATGATCATTTTACGCGCCACGAGGTTCCGGGACCAATTTATCACTTAAAAGCTTCCGCCGGAGCGGCAGCACCACTAAGACATTACGGACCGCTTTTTATGATGTTCTCAAAACGGATAATCGCTTCTTGAAATAATACCGTGTTCGCTACCGAAACTGAGCACGGTTATTTTTATGGAGTACCAATTTAGATTATTTTGGACGGTGGTAGGTAGGTAGGTAACTGGCAAGCGCGGATATCAATTGTTTAATACATTCTAACCTTACCTACATACATTCTAAACTTACATGCTTTGGAAAGCTTAATAAATAAAAATCAATTGCCACGAATGTGTCTTTACGCATCACTTCAGAACGGCTGTATCTATTTGGCAATTTTTTTTTGTTATGGTTGTAATTGTCAGGGCAAGGCTTGTATGTATGAAATATTTTTTTTGGAAATTCGACACGAGAAACACCCTTCACGCGGACGAAGTCGCGGGCAAGCCGAGGCTATATTTACATTTATATGCTACTAATTCAAGAAGTAACAACGTTCATATTATGTTGACTTATCGTTGAGTGGCTAGCATAGTGGTCCCTTAGAAAGGCAGTCGTTAGCCAGCACATAGTAGGCGCGCTGCAGTGATACCGATAACGTATCGCGAGACAAAGAACCCATTAAGTTAACTCGCCCGAGTGACGTGACATTTCCTTCGATATCCACAAATGCGTCCTCACCTCTTAGGTCACTAAATCATTATCGCTTCCGCTCATTAACAAACAAGTCTAAGATATTATGTAGCGACAATATCCAAACTCATGCACTGGAGGCACTAAAATAAACGATTAACATTTTTAACAAAAAAACACGTTAAAAAAAGAGTTAAATAGCAACAAAAGGGGGCAGAAATCACTTCCCACATCAATTTAGTTATGGGGTAGCAATTAATTAGGTTCAATGTAGTGTGGTGTACGTCATTCATTCCTAAAATGAATGGAATGAGGGGGTGTAGCGTGTAGCGGAAGGGACGTTCCGCGCGGGCGCACGTTCGGCGGAAATGCATCCGGGACGCGGCTGACTCAGCGCCGCGCCGCGCCGCCCCGCGCCACTTGCTAGCCTAAAGCCAGTCCACCTACGCCCTCCCTCAAAAAATTTAAAACATCAACGGCACTTTTTGTTTGTTACTGAGCTGGTAAACTAGCGATCAGCCCGCCTGGGGCCTTACCATCAGAGCAGTGTTACTTTAATCTTACAATGCAAATTCTCATACGAATTTTACATAGTTGAGCAGTATTACATTAATTTAAGGGGTGACAGTAGAGCTGATGGCAATTGACAACCGCAGCTTATTGTGAATGGTTAACGCTTGTGATTAGGTGTTACAAAGACAATGCTGTTTGGAACCAGAAACAAGTATAAGAGTAATTAGTCAGTTATAAGCAGATTCCTACCACATATTCAATCCTGCATTCCTGTCACTACCATCGTGGACACAACATCGTTTGCCCATGGGACACAATCAACTTGGTGATAAAGATTTGTGTTAGGTGAAGATCTTTTATATCATATTAAAAATTATTTATTAATTTTAAGCTACATTGCATCACAAATTAAAATATATACAGACAATTTTTAATAGTGTTTACACGTCTAGCTCTTGGTTTTACTCAGGTAATACACGTCTGCTAGCATTTTTAGTAAGTTACAATAAAGACATTTTTTGTATTTCCTAATCCTACACCTTGTAATAAATGCCTAGTAGCTTATAAAAACAGGGTTGTGAACCAATGATTTTCCTAGTAATGCTAGCAATTTTACCACTTTGCGGACGTAGGAAGTGAAATTGTGCGCATACATACTTCACAGTCAACTCTGTAATAATGAACCGACATAATTATGCGATAGGTACTCAGTAATGAAGGAAAACGTGAAAAAACTAGGGAAAGCGTACCTGCTAGTGTCAGGCAATTAATTCAAAAGTGTGTGGTTTAATTAATATTATAAATTAAATAAGGTAAAAGCTGTATCTAATAGTTGTGAAAAATTAATACTAAATATATGAAAAGTGGTGTGATAAGAGGACAGTGTCAACAATTATACATATTATAAACTCAGGGGACAAATTCAAAATGTAAGCATTATTGCTTAAACTTAAGAAAATAAACAGGAGCAATAACAGAAATGTTATAAAATTTGGTAGCTCTCAGTAAAAATGAAACAATCAATGAGAATTCACAACTGTAGGCACTAAACAATAGAACGTACTCTGCCCATTCCTAATTCCTCGTAAGCATGGGCGGGGACAGCCATTCATAAAGTGGTTGAACCTTGACCCAATAAAATGGTTTGCCCTCTCCAAATGTGGCGACTGGCGCTGGCGGCACGCGGTTCCCAGCCGATAACGCCGGAAGCCGGACGGACACCGGTCAATAGGACCGTTATGTGTGACGATACCGGAATTAAACATTTACAAAAAAAACCGCTCCATTTACTTAGGCGAGGGGTGGCGGGCAGGAAATTTAAAAATAGCCATCGCCGATTACTCTGTCAAGGACAAAATGTTAATACATAGTAGTTTTGGGAAATGCTAAGAGTCATGATGGTGGTACGAACTGGGGTGTTGCATGTCACATAAACCAGTTAACTTAACTGAGACACTTATAATTATTTTAATATTCTGGTTCTCTATGAAACTTATTTGTATTATAGTTTGAAACAGAAATGATAATTAAGTCTTCCTTCACCCACAATGAACAATCTTTTGCATTCTTTAGCAACCATTTATTTTTGATTAAATCATACAGCATCCGTACCACGTTCCGTCGGAATATTTGAACGGATGTCTACAACACTCTATCCGTTTTAAGGATTTTTATCTTAAAGAATCCGTCTTGATAAATCATAATCAGTCAGTCCGTCGTTACTTAGCTCCTTGTCTGTCAATTGAATTGATTTCTATCGTGTCTGCTTTTTCGCTTTTATAATTTAGACTATAGCAATAAAACAACTTACTTGAGTGTCCGTTCCATAGTGGAGGTGCGGAATATCTCTTCCTGGTCGAGTGACAGCACACAGTATATGTCGCGGTGGCAAGATCCGCCATGGCTGCGTCCTGTTAAATTTTTTGCTTCACCTGCAACAACGGATGGAAACAACGTCAAATTATTGTTACTTACAATACGTTTAACAGAAACACTTCACTAACGTAAATGTGTAGTTAAACTAACTAATCTCGCATTATCTTATACATTCGACAGATTTATACGTATGTTAAGACTGTGTTCTGGCAAAGGAAGCAATAATTCTCAGTACTACTTATAATAATAATGTATCAGTCAAATGAAAGCAATTATGATGACGCAGAAGAAACTAAACTGGGGGAAAAGGATGTAGATTTGTATAATAATATACTGGTAATACTAATAAAATGTTTGTTCAACAATCTGAATCATTGAAATCTTCTTTTGTAGAAGAAATTATGGTACTGTTCACTGACTATAACTACGAGTAGTAGGCCATACTCTACTTATAAGAAATAGCTCTAACATTTCCCCATGACTTAGACGATAAACAAACTTCGATTACAGATGCGATAATACCGTTAACTATTTCAAATCATGATAATATTACACTCAGCATACACATCTATTGACAATGGGTATGGTACGAAACCTGATCGACAGCCAAGTATTTAAATCAGTCACATACCTACATAGTAAGCGATGCATATCTTAAAACAATATCCAGACTTATAGATACATAATGAATGAATGTACTACGGTAGCTAAAGTAAGATTTGATGCAGTTGATAATCCAAAATAAGATACAGACAAAAAAGTGTAGGAAACAGAGAATATGCTGGCTCAAAGTTGCGCTTACGGCACATGAGTATTTACTCATTGTGCTTGTGGTTCAATCAGTTGAGTGCACCCGGTTATTGGACCAAGATGCAACCTCCAAAGCTCAAATTACCATAACGATCGCCGACCTTCGTTAAAAGATGGCACATTGTCATGAAAAATTACTGAAGTTGTTGTATGTAATGTAGCACAATTAAGCTTCATTAATAAATGTTGGTCTGTCATAGAGACAGTGCGCAATCACGAACAACAATGTAATTAAGAAATAGTTGTGTTTACGTGGCCTTGAACGAAATCCGTTCAAAACTATGGAATCGGTTTGGCATTATAAGCATTCCGCGCGATTCTTACTTCACTTTTTCCGTTTGCAACCGAGCAACAAGTTTAACGAACTCGCACGATTGCGAATAATTACCAGTCATTAGTGCTCATTACCGCCATTGGCTATTGTAAGAGCAAAATAATGGTACACATAAAAGGAAGAAACAGTGATGACAGTTGCGCAATGTACCGCGACCTCGTCAGATATAGCTATATACGGTGAGCCAAGGTGAATCCACCGGCCCATAAGTGACCGCTCCAGTCGCTTGCTCAGGCCCAGTTCGGCAGTAACTGCGCCTGCGACCTCACTTTCTGACAATATCAATACCGCTACAACTTTGATATATTGTTATTAACGTCAAATATTGATACTAGTGATAATTACCAACAACAATCAAGCGTAAAACAGCCTAAGGCTACCAATATTTTAGTTGATTTGTTGTATACAGATTCATCTTTACTTAAGTCTTACTCTAACGATTTAATTGAGCACGTAGTATTATAGTATCTTAAGACATCATAGCTGTTTCTGAACGCGTTATTAGTGTATAATGTTATGAAAACAACTTCCTGGTACAATAAAACAAAGCGCGTGACCGTGACTGACGCTCTCACATAAGTGTAATATAAACGTGCGCTTTCATATAAACTTCTAACATAGTGACGCAAAAATGCAGTTTCCAAAACACATCACAACTTTCACAGAAATTTCCTAACGTAAACAGTCTCATTATTACGTACAACAGTAATTAGAAAGAATTTAAATGATCATAACTTGAGGCAAGATTATTGCCGCGATTGTTAGGGCACCGAGACAAAGGAGAGGCCTTCCTGCGGCCGTAGGCTCCCACAAATTCGTCGTAATTGGACGACTGCGAGAGAAACTTGCAACAAACTGTACATAATTGCTGATGCAAAAACAACCGTCATCATCATCAACATGACAGTAGCACACGCCACCGAAGTGGATCGTGGGAGTGAAACGGGAACCTTTGAATCGCAAAGCCAACCAGCCACTGGGGAAACGAATACGCTACCCAGCAACTACTATGTGGCCACAATAGCGATCGTTAAGATGTTGCCACACTGTGCGTAGTGCGATTGTTTCGAAATCGAGAGTACGTTTAATATCACAAGCATGGGAACAAACGGATATCGACATTTTCTACGACGACGCTATCACATACATTATGCAGCTTTATGTTTATCATGTTGCCAAACGCTAAATAGCGTTTTGTTTTAAATAGCTATCTTTGTAGCTTTACTATGATCATTATTTTATGACAATCTTGCACGTTAAGCAACTAATGCAATGGCGGGTCATTGATGGGTGACATGGTATGATATAATTATTTATTTAAAACAGTCAGTGCACGTTTGTACAGAGGAAGACTAAATGCCTTGGGCATTCTCTAGTTCTACCATATAACATTGGGCTCTATATTATAGTGGATTATTATGGTTCAATCTGGTGGTTATTTTAAATTTTGCAACATTGTGTTACATGGCGGACGTATTGCCTGTGGCAGTTTTAGTAGAACTTTTATAGGCTGATGACGATGATGCAATACGCACTCAAACACAATAACAAACGTGTAATATTTTGTATGAGTGGCCAGGAATGACAGGAAGCGTAAATTTACGCACTTACGCAATGTGTGATGCGATGCGTACCTATTTCGCGCAATTCTCGGGAAATGACAACTCATGCAATCATTTAATTCTGTGTACGGGATCGTAGCGCAGGGTACTAGCCCCGACGCTTATGAATGTATTATTTTAGTAAGTAACTAGTATGGTATGATACGCCACGATACTAAGTTCTACATGTTGTAAACTTTTTGAGGGCACGGCAGGTGATTATTTCATAAACGTAAACCCCCTTATTAATAGACACGGAATTGTGAAGGATTATCTAATCATCGGTAACTCTTTCTATCATACATAATATAAACAAATTTTAATTATACAGAAGTTGACAAAATGTGGTTTAACGATTCAAACCTACTTCATGCCGCGTTTATTATAAGGAGTGAAACTTGTTTTATAAATAAATTATCTAATTTCTTAAACAAATGGATATAAGCAATAACGTTTGCAATACCATAGTACCTAGATACCTAAATTAAAAAAAAATATTTCGTTGATAATAAGTTTAGAAGAAAAACATAGTCCGTTTGAAGTATCGTCCGTATAGGGTACTTCATAATAATAATAATAAAATATCTTTTAAATAGTATGTAGTGTAGTAATGAACGCCATATAACATAGTATTTTAGATAAATACTATAGGTACTTATAATTTTCAAAAAGTTACCTATATCATTATTAATATATAGGTACCTTCTATGCGGTATTTATTTCCTAGAAATAATACTTCCACATACCTACCGCATAGAGTTCCGCAAACAATGACGTACCAACCTATATTGTCAGTCTATTTGAATTCCACAGTAGCGTTACATGTAGTTCATTTCCACCTAAGAAACCAATAATTATTATTTAGTACTAAATCATTAATTTCTAAAAGAGAGAAACGTGTTAAAACTATTTAACCCTACTTCAATCAACATACAATTCCACTTCCAATATCTTTATACGGAAGAAGTGAGTCAATTAAGTTTTTGCGCAGACTTCTTCCAATTTAGGCCTTAAGGCATAATCGACATTATGTAGGTCTTCACCCACATATGACAATCCAAGTGCGATGGTGCGTTGCGAAAATCAGTTGGCTCGTTAATTCTGCATCGAGTTCGAGTCTGTGACGACATTTATTTTGTAACATTCGCGATACGCTTATCGAAGCGGTGCGGTGGGTGCCGGTCTCTCGTTTCCATCGTTTTATTATTGTAGCGAAAGTATTCTGTGGCATTTGCGCGTATTATGCTAGTAAGTACCTACGAACAGGCACGTAGAAAGTACCTACAGATTGGTGTCGAACGGTAAAGGTACTTTATACGGAGCTTTCTCATCTCGCGATGGCAGCTAGCACAATGATGGCGCCGCGTGGCATGCCGTTGGAGCCAGCACAATTATATTAACCATTATGTACTACGCACCGTGTGAACATAACGCAAAAAGAAAATTGAAATACCCCGCACCGCTGACTGACGCTTGCAACACCGATTCCATACTGTATGAGTTTAAATACAATGTGGGAAACACTGTGAAGGCTGTAAGGATTGCTCCCAGAGCTTTCCCATGAATAAAGAAACAAAGACAGGAAATGTTTATTCGTAAATTTCACTGACTTTTCTTTTATTTCGCATTTTGAAAGCGCTTAGCCTTCATCTAGCTGCTAAGTGACGAAAAAGTTGAAAGTAGCGGCACACTTTGGCCCGAATCCTTAACTACTGAGAAATTAGTTGTTACATCTCCTTACTGTCGGAAAACTACTTCAAACTTTAACTACAACTGCTTCGCTTTACTTTAGCTTCAACTACACTTTAGAAGAAGAATATTACAATAGAATGTTATAATGTGTTGTAACATGAATTGGATATAATGCCACATGATTCACATGATTTCAAATCATTCAAAATCAATTTCAAAATCATGTCCAAAACTCCAAATCAAGGCATATGTCAAGCTTTGAGGCTCGCCGTTTGGACATGAATGACTATATCTACCATGTACTACTGAGTGATCAATATTGTTTACACTCATAGACTTGGAATTTGTAGTATTGCTACAAGTTCCATGTAAGGGCGATGCCACAAAATTCACGATCAAAAATAAAACTAATAATAATAATAGGTAATCAATAAATAAGAGGCTGACCACATTGCATGTGGTTTGAATGTGGATGGTAGAAATATCTACAGAATCGAAATTAAATTTTTAAACACCTAGCGGCTTTTTGTCGACATGGTTCTTATCTGCAACGACTGCGATTAGATTCGGTTAAAGATATTTCACTCCTATTGCCGACTCATTTGAGAAACAACGTTATTGGGTGAAAAATTCTGTGTTTGGGATTTGTAAATGTTTAAAGTTTGCAGTGACATGCTGATGCCTATCCTGGATGACGTTGTGCCTTCTATCACAAACATTCTAAACCACTCTTTGGCAACCAACGTGTTCCTTTCCGACTGGAAATTAGCCCATGTCATTCCTATTCCAAAGTCCGCTTCCTCTGCCGCTTTCTCTTAATACCGTCCTATTTCTATCCTATCATTACTGTCTATAAGGTCCTGGAAAGCGCTGTTCACAAACAATTGTTCTCTTTTGTCTCCAATCACAATTTAATAAGTCCGTATCATTCCGGTTTTCGTCCTGGCCACAGCACCGTAACTGCCCTATTAAAAGTCACATACGATATTCGCCATGCCATGGATAACCGGATGTTAACGGTTCTTGTTCTACTGGACTTCAGCAGCGCTTTCATTTCCGTAGATTATGACATCCTCCTTGCCATCCTTCACTCGCTTAACCTTTACCCCTGCAGTGATTGCTTGATGTTCAGATTACCTCCGCAATCGTCACCAGAGAATCAGAAGTGGCGACTTATTCTCAGATTGTGCTTTTACCTCTCCTCTTTACATTATTTATTAATGACCTCGGTAAAGTAATATCTTGTCCATACCACTTATACGCTGATGACTTGCAGCTTTACAATCAATATTCACTTAGCTATAGAAGCTCTTAATGAAGATCTCCGTGCTGTAAAGGTGTGGGCAAAGGCGTGTGGATTACTAGTGAATCCAATTTAGTCACAAGCAATTATCGTTGGTAGCGGCAGACTATGCGATAAACTGGATCTAAATGCCCTTCCCAAAGTTACTTATGATGGGGTGCATCTTGCATATGCGGACAAGCCGAAAAATCTTGGCCTTATTATTGACCGTACTTTGTCTTGAACATCACAGGTTACCGAAGTAAGTCGGCGCATGCACTACTCTTATCATTTTCTCAAGCGACTTCAGTTCTTCTTACCGTACAATGCCAAAATTATGCATGCTCAGTCGCTTCTTCTCCCTCTTATCGACTACCTATGCCGATGTGTGTTACTTAGATGCTACTGAAGAGCTGTTGAACGAACTAGAGCGCCTGCAAAATCTGAATATTCAGCCTTCGCAAATATTATTTTTATGAAAAAACGGGATTTTTACCATGTCTGAGTTATTAGTTTTGAGTCCCCGATATTTTGGCGCAGTTGCATGCACCATGATCACGGAGTAACTGCAGCTAATGCGGGTGGATGTTAGGAGCAGACGAAACGGTCTACCCTCTTTCTTGTTCGTTTATTGCGCTCGACACGTTACCACTATTCTCGACCGCACTGTCAACTCGAACTTGTTCACGACACACATAACAGTATCACTACGAGACTCAAAACTAATAACTCGGACATAGTAAAAATCCCGATTTTTCATAAAAATAATTGTAGTGACCATGAAAGTTTAAATGTTATTTCGAAAATATGACCATATTTCGGAGTTTCAGGTAAATTAAAATGGCTCCCAGTCCGACGTCGTCGCGATATGCACAACCTTTGTCTCCTTTACAAAATCCTTCATTACCCTCAACTCCCTCGTTCCCGTTTTACTCTCTTACCAGTCACTTCCCGCCCTAAGAGCTCATGTGACACAAGAACCCTTGTATTTCCTCAATCCAACTCCAAATACTTCCATAGCTCATTTACCGTCCATGCAACCAGATTGTGGAATAAGCTGCCTGCTGACGTGCGTGAGAGACCATCGGTGGCATCATTCAAACTTAGGCTAAAAGAGCACTACCTATCCAACAACAACAATTAGAAATATTTTAACCAATTATTCGTTCATAAATTATTATAATTGTAAAGTATGTATCTATAATACAATATAATTAGTGTAAGTATGTATAATATGTATCATAATTGTATGAGATATATATATGTAATATTTTTCGTCATAATTAGTCCCGCAGACTTTCTCTCCGAACCACAGCTGGGGTTGGCTGGAAGAGATCTCTTCTAGAGATAAGCTCACCTTTGTATATGTCTTGTTTAATGTGTTTTCAATGTGCAATAAAGGATTAATAATAAAGTTTTACAGTAATAATAATTTATTGACTAACTGTACATAAATAAACGTGTCCTAACGTCAACCACACTAATAATTTATTTTCCAACTGTCGAATCTCCATATAAAATACGTGCAAGGTCGATTACAAGCAATAAACAAAACAATAACTATATCCTCTCTAGAATATCTGTGCTGATAATAAAGATAAAAATAATGATGGCAATGAATGACAAGTAATGAATATGCGTATATAACGTGCCTACCCAAACATAGAATGAAGTACTTAAGAGTTTAGATAATGTATGGCTCACACATTGTTTTACGACATTCAATGGCTGGTCTAATTCGAAATACCGTATAATTTTCTGTTTGTACCTACCTAAGCGATGAGAATATCATTTGAGTACGTAATAGTTATTATTTTGAGAGGTTATTGCACGAGTAGGCAGCGGGCTACGCATATGAGTACGTAATTATTACCTAATTAAGCATTGTTGATGCGATGTGAATGATATGATAAAGTGGGCTTGCAAGTGGGAGTAACAATAAGAACTTGGCAAATTATAAATTGCTGTTGCATGCGATCTCAGCCGCGAGATAGGTATAATATAGATAAATGGAAAGTCGCAAACTGATTTACATATTTTATGTGTTAACATTACAGTAAACATTTTCTTTTACTATAATTGCAATACAACTTGGCTACATATTTTCATATATAAAAAAAATATGATGTCAACAGTTGACAACGTTCATTATGTGCAAAGGTACAGTAATGGCACAGTTAAATTTATTAACATTTCAAGAATTAGGATAGGACTAAAAACCAAAACAATTATCACGTGAAACGACAAAAGAGTTGTGTAAAAAATATACCTATCAAGATGCAATTCATAAACAAATGGTATCGGCGTGTTGTAATCTTATCAGTATTGCCCGTGATTAGACAGAGGCACAAGTGTTTTGAATGGAAATATTATAGTGTGCACACACATGTTGCGGTGCCATAGAGACGATAACGGTGACGAGTACGATAAACGAGCGCGTTTTTCATTAACGGACTGGCGAGTTTCCATGAATGGGCGCGCTGAATGGAAAACTCGCGGTTGCCCCATTCACCGAGGCGTCGGCGTCGCGTCGCTGTTAAGTACTCGGCTGTACTCGCGGCGCGGCATCGGCAGATAATATCGCCCGCTCCGCGCACTAGGTTTGTCACTCCACTCGTCTAGCCAGCAGTCCAGCACTGTTCTGTGCTATCCTAGCCTATATCTAACAACGTTGTAGCATCCATTCATAACGGCAAAATAAAAATGAATGGTGTCACGAACAAAGTAGCTATCGCTGAATCGACAGTTGCCAATTCTAAACGTAGCGCGTTCGTGTTTTGTTTTAATGGTTTTCAATCACTTCTTGTTACATAAAAGTGCTTATTATTGAATACATTTCTTTCAGTTATCTTTAAGCAATTTGATAAAAAGTTAAATAATACACCGGTATTTACAATGCAATGTAAACATAATATCAATTTAGCTTTATGTTGAGGCACTAGAAGTTATTATTCAGTTTTTTTTTAAATTTACCTTCGGGCCTTTATTGGGTTTGAGTCCTGTGAAACTGTATCTACCAACCCAATCAATCGATTCTACCGGCACAAAATCATACGATTCGTCTATTGGATCTTATAATATCATGGGAAAGAAACTATGTCAATTCGAAAATGACAAAATATGGCCCTTGGAAGGCAATACACTGCTTTACTCTGTTGCATTGCAGACGTACTCGGAGGTCTAAAGGTAACCATACAGGCAAATTTTATTAAGGTATTTTATCATCGACCATGGCCACGGATGTGATGTAGGCATTTGGGTGCAAGATACGATACAAAGTAGCTGCTGAGCTCACCTAACGAATCCAAAATAAGATATCTATCTACACTTGACACGCTACAAGAGAGATTAATATTTAAATAATTAGCTGTTGGAACCATCGAACCTAATATATATATAGGTAATAACAATGTGTCCGTTTGTCCATCCGTGCCCGTGCCGGAAAGTGTCAATGCCACACCGCACCACGATCGGTCGGCTACTTACTTCCAACAGTTTACGGCTCATTGGCTTTAGAGAACAACGTTCACGTCAAACCTCGTCAGTCGTCGTGACACATTGCATAACTATCTATGTTAACTGCGTGTATTTAACGCTCATAATACCGGCTCGTTTTACAAGAGTTAACATCATATGTAGGTATGTGTATACGTACTCTCAATGCTTATTGAAGTCACATTAGCCTACGTGACTCATATATTTATGGATCACGTCAGGTACAATGCATTTCGTGCAAGTTAACTTTCTGAAGGTCGAGAAGTGCTAAGAGGGGCAGGTACAGACTCCGTGAGCGAGGTGATGCATAAAATAAATAATGGGATTCAATTAGCGACAGCCCGTTTGGGTGGGTCGGCTAAGTGGAGGTGAGCACAAAGGTGTAGAGGTATAGATAAGGCGCGGGCGCGACGGAAGTTACCATAAAGTCGGCGCGTTTATCGCCTGCGCCTGCGCTGGCGACATCGCTCCGCCCGCCGGTCGTCGGTCGCGACAATGCATCGTCCATTGAACGCAAGGACATTCATGTACTGTGAACTTACCCATACAAATATATAGATATACGTAATTGTCAATTTTTTGTGTCTAGATCTGAATTCTATACACCCACTGTCCTCTTATCTTGTAGCTACGCACATTGCTTGTGCATAACCTAGTGCCTACGTTCTTTCAAAGACTAGTCCTAGATGACGTAAGCTTTAAGATCTTATTTTAGTGAGTAAGTATACTTATTAGACGAACTCTTAGTTTAATCACAACAGACAGCCACGTCATTTAAACGGCGTAAACCCACTCATAAGCTTGTTAGCTGACAAGTGGGGATAACAGGACTATTATTAATATTTCAACAGCATATTAATATTAGTTTTTTTAATATACCTACGCCTAGGTCGCAGAGTGGCAAAGCGCTCGGTTCGATATCAAAAGGTTCTGCCCATAGCGGGCAGTGTATTACTGTGGTGTTACTGTCTTAAAGGCAACAAATTCAACAACAAACAGACAATTCGACACGACCTGCTGCAGGTTAAACAGTTGTGTTGCTGTTGACCATGACAGTGCCCATTGGAAACCGCAAAAAATTTATTTTGGCCCTTAGTCAATGTTAATAGAAAAAACGCAAGAAGCCAAAGCCAGCTGGATAGAGGGAGGGGCTAACTAAACACACTAAACCTTAGGGAATCGCAATCTACGTGAAGTAAAGTAAATGGGGCACCCAGGGACTCAAGCCTACTATTCTACAGGCCACAAAAGTAACATGAACGCTTTTTAAAAGATTGGTATGAAATTGACAGAGTAATATCAAAGATACTTTAAATTGGTAATTTGAAAACTTTGAAGAGCTTATTTATGTAACATCTTTCTTTATTTAATTATATATTATGTGGTAGCAGTCAAATAGAGTGAGCATTTGCCATAATTATATCAGTAAAGTGGTCCACCGATTTACTTGTTTCATTGATAAACGCAAAAAAATTGACGCGGAACACTTGGGCTCGCTAAAAGAATACTGCCAAACCCTCTCTTCCCTTAGGTGTCGTAAAAGGCTACCGAGGGACTAAAAACTGCACTGCACAAACATCCAACAGCATAGAGCGGCCATGAGCTCATCACCTATCATCACCATGCGCAATTTTGCGTCGAATCGCATAAATTATTACATTTTGTATTTGTACGCCCTCCGATACAGCCAATATATGTAGGCTACAGACAATGTTAGTTCTGTAAGTGATGTTAGTGTACACTTGTATCAGCCGATAGCGCCGAAGAGAGCAGCCGAGGCGGCGAGGTCGCGGGTCGCGCTCCGGAAGGCGTACTGCACTCTTATCTCAGACACACTTCGCGTTATCGTGGATTTATGCGCCCGCGCCGTCATCGACACAAATCAATCATCACTGTGCACAACACAGGCGGTTATGTGCAACAATGGCGAACTATTTGCTACAAAACTTAACTAATAATATTATTATGTCACCCTTGTCTGTCATGAAGACTCCTAGGCGCGAAATACACAGAAGCGATGTAAGATTCGGATGCGATGCGGATGTGGATCGGATTCGTTGTCCCTTCAAATCTTGTTCGTACAAAATGTATGAAAGAGATGCCTCGTAAATTACACAGAAAGGATGCGGCGGGGATCCGCCGAAATCCGCGCCGCATCCTTTCTGTGGAATTCATCATTTTGTACGAACAAGATTTGAACAACGAATCCGATCCACATCCGCAACGCATCCGAATCTTACATCGCTTCTGTGTATTTTGCGCCCTAGAGGTAACTAATACCTAATTGATTTCTATTGAGTCTGGTTTTACGCATAACACAATGTAACATCATTGTAAGACTCCCATGGGGTTTGGTATTTTCTATTTGACTTAAAGCTGCTACACAGCATTTCTGCACAGCAGAAAAGTAATGTATTGTTTTCTCAATTCAATCAATTTCTGCAATTCAATAAAATTATTTATAGAATACTTAAATAAGGATAAAAATGCTCAATTGGCATGCATGCTCAATGAATTGGATGATCCGAAACTATAAATAAATTAGAGATAGGTATAAAGCAGAGAAATACTCTAAATGGAATGATTGCCAGTATTGCATAAATCTGAGCAATTAATGAAACACTTGCTGAGATTTGTGCTGCTTAGTGCTGCAGTTGTTTGCAGCAGAATTTGGAAGATTAAAAATTTCTAAAATGTAAGTGATGAATTATTTTATAAACCGGGCCGTGTTGTGTGCGTGGCCCAGACAGGGCACTGATTTGAGATGTTGCATACATTTTGTATGAAGCAGTTCATATTACACAGTGCACAATCCCACACACAGACACGGCCCGCTCTAATATAAATACAAAATTTCGAATCAGTGCCTCGTCCTGGCCACGTACACAGCCTGCCCCGGATACAGCCTGGTCTAATATAATCTATCCCCTTATGTAAGGTAAGAGCTGTGTGGTAGCGGCTCGTTATTATAGAATACTAGCAGCCGCTCGCGGGATAAAAAGTATCCTATGTAATTCAGGTTATAAACTATCTGTATGCCGAATTTCATCCAAATCCATTTAGTAGTTTTTACGTATAAGCGTAACAAACATCCATCCATACTTACAAACTTTCGCGTTTATAATATTAGTAGGATACCAACTCATCTCTTCCCTTGGGTGGTGTAAAAGAGAATCAACACGGACTGAAGATTCATCCAACAGCATAGAGCGGCGACAAGCTCACTACCTGTCACGTGGAGCATATGTGCAGTTGTTGATTGGTGAAACATGGATTGTGGCAATGCACTGCTTTACGGTTCTCATTGCCTAGTCTTTGACTAACCCTTTATGGATAACTAGCGGCCGCTCGCGGTTTCACCCGCGTGGTTCCCCTTCCCGTAGGAATATCGGGATAAAAAGTATCCTATGTGTTTATCCAGGTTATAAACTATCTGTATGCCGAATTTCATCCAAATCCATACAGTAGTTTTTACGTGAAAGAGTAACAAACATCCATCCATACTTACAAACTTTCGCGTTTATAATATTAGTAGGATAGTAGTGTGTAGTGTGTATGTATGTTCTAAATTGTTCCTTTTTTGGATGATTTCTTTGCAAATCCTTAACAATTGCCTTATTTCTCGTAGAAAGGTCATTAATTATTTAGAATAGTATTAAATTATGGCCCAAAATAAATAAACACACATCACAATAATTTCTTAAATTGTACAAATATTCTTTTTGCTTTCCAAAATGGATAAATGCTCACCAAATAATGTCTTACATTATCATCTTAAAAAGCATACCTACTTTAAAACGCATAATTCAATTAAGTCATAGTTTTATAAAGCATAATCGAGGTTATTTTTTTTATTGGACAACAGAAATACTAGCTTCCCTACCCCTCCCTGTAGGTCACGTCATAGGTTTCTTGAATTTCGAGGTTATTTTTTTCAATATATAACAGAATTACTAGCTGCCCTACTCCTGTAGGTCACGTGATAGGTTAGAATTTTAAGTGAAGCGCATGACCAGCAAAAATTACCAAATTGAAACTCAAGGCATAACATATTGCTATCATTTGCTATTATTTGGTGACAATATAACATATTTGGTCTGAAATGCAGTTAAAAGGTATTCATATTATTATTAAGATATTTAATAAAAATATAAATTGTATCCTTTTTATAATAATTGCTATCATTTGCTATTATTTGGTGACAATATAACATATTTGGTCTGAAATGCAGTTAAAAGGTATTCATATTATTATTAAGGTATTTAATAAAAATATAAATTGTATCCTTTTTATAATATTTTAGGAAACACAATTTGGTGATTATTTATCCGTGTTGGTAAGCGTTTCGAATTTGATTAGTAGTAAAATTGATACATTTTTGGTAGGCGTTTAAACACAAGCCAATACTAAACACTACTTATGGACAAACATTAGAATTTTTATAGGAAAATATTTTGACTAGTCAGTGGCATTTTCTGATCTGCCAGTATGTGGATAGACAAATAGGGAGATATGTAATTTGACTGCCACATTTTGTTTTTCACAAACGGGACTAAAACCATTGTATACTTTTATTATTATTATATCTTATTTAATGGCTATTGCTCACGTGTAGCATTACGCCAATTTCAAGTGTTATTATTTTTTAAATTATAATTATTTAATATTGTATGGTAGATAGAAATAAAAAGGAGTCTCACAACACGTGTTGTTGATAAAAGAACACGGGAGCAACTGTTAAGGGAGATAGTTGGTCTCTTTGGAGTATGGTAATCTATAAACCTCACAGCGATTGCTGTCACTGACAAGCAGTGCTCTGCTTTGCTGTTCGACAGCCATAATTAGTAAGTCATCCAGGTCAGTATAAATGCTTCTTGCATTTATACGATGCTATTGCAACAGTCAAATCATTAAAATGCCTCTAGTGGAAAATTATATATCACAGAAAAGCTATTGCACATTTTTTTGCAGGAATAAAAATTTTCAAACAATATTATGTTTCTGTGTCATAGGATAAAAAATATAACAATATAAACATAGGCTGCAGTAACTAATTAAAATAACATCAACCAACTGTATTAAAATACAAAAAAATATACTGAACCATTTTAAAGTATAGAAGTACTGTTTACCTCTAAAGATTTACTAATTTAATTTATACCTATACCAGGAATTACCATGGATTTTTTTATTTAGCTACATATTATTTAAGTAATATAATTATCATCATCAGCCTATAAAGATCCCACTGCTGGGCACATGCCTCCCACGTGAACAATAGAACATAGGGATATTGGGCCATAACCCACCACGCTAGTCCAATGCGGGTTGGTGGGTTTTTAACAACTGACATCTTACAACAACAACATAAGTAATACAGATATGCATATTTTAATAATTGAATTGAAAGTATATTATTTTGTTAAGTAATTTAAAGAAAATACTAATATTTGCATGTATTTTTAAATCTTTTTACCTGCAACCTAATATAAAATATTTTTGATTACAACCACTTTTAGTAACAAAACAAACACAATGCTAAGCTAACTTTCATTCATCTCAACATTATTAATTTAGGCACGGGCACGGGCGCACAAGTCATTGAGCTCACGGCAATTCATTTTCATTCATAAACTGCATGAACTGTCAAAATATCCTACGACAAAAACAAAGAAGTACTACCACTCAATGAAATGAATCTAAACTTAAACGTATTAATTCGGTGAAGTACGACAAGCCTTAGATATAATGTGTTATTTTACGCATTTATTGATATTCATTCACATCTGGTAAGGAAAACCAAGAATAATTTTCGTACCACCTGTTCACGATAAATGACAACAACATGGTACTCCGCTTGCACTCATGTGTTGAACGCTGTTTTAATTTGTTTACACTTTAACTATTAAGTTACGTGCAGTGTACTATGTATAATGTGGAAAATGCAACTTACCTATCTTTATTTTCAATCTTTCTTCAACTCGCACTTTACGCGTATCGTCCGCCATGTTAAATCCATTACTGTTTATCTCTTTCATCCGTTGTTATCTCTTTCGGAACGAGCTCGGCCGGCTTGACTGTCCCGCCACTTCCGGAGTGTCGTAATGTTCTACTTCAGCCTGTTTTCGAGTTTCGTCGACTTTAAATCCAAACACTTTTATCACTCAATCTGCTCGAAGCCACAATTTTTTACAGTACCTACCTATTTTGACACGAAAATAAAAAAATTACACAAAGAATCGAAATGATTCACGGTTGCAGTGCGCATGTGCCCAATACCTGCACTTTATCAATGAATGGATGCACTTTTCAACAGTCTACACTAATGATTACAGCATCGTAACGCATTTACAATGTCGCGTATCACATTTAACAACTTTAGGTCTTAGTAAAACACAAGTGGTGTACACAGCACGAAAAATATTTTGAAATGTTCATTTTCATTAATGAAACAAAAAGTATGAATGGACAATTACGTCACGTCACGACGTTGCGCCTGCGCGGCCGCGGATGTAGATGTGCGAAGTGGTGGGGGTCGCTACAGTAACTAGATATTTCACGTGATATTTTTAAATGACATGAATGATAAATAATGATAAATGTAATAAATTATAGGCTGTGGATAGAGTGCCGCAAGCGGCATTCTAGTACGATCGGTTACGATGCCGTCATTACGGCATCCTAGTACAAAGTGTAGGCAGTGAATAGAGTGCCACAAGCGGCAACATAGTACGATCTGTTACGATGCCGTAATTTGACGGCATCCTAGTACGAAGCGTATAGAGTGCCACAAGCGGCATTCTATCTCAATCGGTTCGGGAACCGTAACATATTTTTTATTTGTCGTAATGTTCAGACGACATAATATTCAAAAGATATTTTTGTATAAAGTTAGATTTCTGTTGTCTAATAAAAAAAATTAACCTTGAAATTTAAAATAAATGTCTTAAATTTCTAACCTATCACGTGACCTACAGGAGTAGGGCAGCTAGTATTTCTGTTGTCTAACAAAAACTTTACGGCAGCTTAGGCGGCGTCACTATTATACCGCAAAACTTACGGTTCCCTAACCGATGGAGATAGAGTGCCGCTTGTGGCACTCTATACACTTCCTAAATTATAAATAAATTAATCCAGTGAAAGGAAATCCTAAATGAGCTGAATCATCGTTTCGTCTTCCGTTTCTGGTGATTATAAAAAATGTGTACGTACCTATTATTTGGATATTCATAAATTCAAACTTGCCAATTTGTTCATCTTTAAAGGTAATACAAATCTTTAAAAAAAAATTATAGCAGCTGTAAAATGATAAGAAATAGTATCTATAGTTGAATATCAATCATCCATATGATGGAAAAATCCTTGAAACCTGAAATCATAGTAATGATTTGTAGTAACAAATCAGAATAGTTATTTGCAATACGGGGCGGCTGGTGCCGCTGGTGGGTGGCGATGGCGTGGTGCGGAGGCACCCCGGCCCCGGAGCGGGGCGTCTGGCACAGAGCAGGGCCTCGGAAGTCCCTCTACAACCTTGTTCGCACTTTTAAAATATTTTTGTCAACTGTAAATTAGAAAACTTTGTTGTTTGTAATTATGTATTAAAAGTCGTTACTTAATTAAATATATGTTTTTAATAACCATGTCGCGTAGCGTTGAAATAATACTACCACTCCCTCTCTTCCCTTGGGTGTCGTAAAAGGCGACTAACGGACTAAAGACTGCACATACATTCAACTGCGTAGAGCCACGATGGGCTCATCACCTGTCACGCAGAGCTCATGTGCAGTCGCTATTTGCTGAAAAGTATAGCAGAGGACTTCTTTAGCGGTCCTCATTGCTTAGTCTCTGACTAACCCTTCAGGGATAATAGTCGTGATTATAATATGTATGTATTTTTTAAATAATCAAACTAGAGCGAAGCAAAGCAATGCACTTCTCTTCTACGTACAACTAAATTGCTCGTCTAATGCAAACTAGGCGTAAGGGTTGGTTGAGGAGCAAGAGCAAGTGCTTATTTCGTTACAGTAGGTAGGTAACAATGATGCCTAGCCTTACACAACATTTACTAAGTATATATCGTATATTCTTATGACAGCTGTTCCATTTAAGAACAAGTTATTTTATGAGTTAAGTCTTTTAAACAGGGGGCTAATTGTCTTATTTCAATATCAATCGCAATACCTTTCAGGTACAAGTAACAATGCAGTGATAGTTTGCTTATTTAAACCTAATGTAACATTTATATACATACAGTATATATTCACGACTATTATCCTCGAAGAGTTAGCGTTAGAGACCAGGCAATGAGAACCGCAAAAACAGTCGACTGCCGCAGTCCACGTTTCACCAAATTATAACAGCACGTGTGCTCAGCGTGACAGGTGGTGATCCCATCGCTGCTCTATGCTGTTGGGTGTGTGTCTTTAGTCCGTTATTTGCCTTTTATGATACCCAAGGGAAGAGATGGGTTGGTATGGTTGTATGTATTTCATTAATAAGTCGCTACCCATACAGCACTAAACTTAAATTAAACTAACGAAGCAATTTACTTCTACTTAAGGGGTGCCGCGCGATCGCAAAAACTGACATAAGTCTCTTAATGTACTTCAAAGCAAAATCAATCATATTGATATTTAAAATTAGAACAATTCTGGTTTGTAGTTTCAGATCTAGTAATTTGATTAGAGCAATGTTTTTATTCTGCGAAATGTACAAAACCATCACGCGCTTGTGTTAAAAATTAAAATTTACTTTTTTAATATGGGGGTGACCTGCGGAATATCAATACAAATATTTTCATGTAAGAATTATTGTTTCATGCGTAAAATTAAGAAAGATGTCGAAAAAATATGTTTTTAGGAGTCATTAGATTTATGTATTGTTTGTTACTGTTTAAAGAATTTGTTTCAAATTTCAACAAGGCCACGACCTTGTGCAATGGTCAGGCTAATTTACGTAAGTTCTTTTAATGTATTTAACTAATTCAGCGCATAGTACAAGTAACTTAAAAATACGTAAATTTTCACAATTTTGTGCAGGATCCCCTTAAGAGGCCTATTACATCTCGACTGTGATTTTTGCTGTTTCCTAATAGGTATTGCGAATATTGCGATAGATGTTGAAGTTATACAATAAGCCCCTAGAACAGATAAATAAAAAAGTGACATTGCATACGTAAAACTTGAATAAAATTGGTTTATTTTTTATATTATAATCATTTACAAATGAGTAGAAATTTAATAGTGGCAATACTGTATAGAGTGTTTGTCAAAATTGACGTAAACTCATTACAGTATTACATTGCAACTACTTTTCTACACTTTTTTGCTGAACTACTAACAAATTATAAGAAATACTTAGAAACATCGTAAATTACGAAAAATAGATAACGTGTAAGGGAATAATAATTAGGTAGTAAGAAATAAAATGATTTCATTTCATTACTTGTATTGTACACTGCATTTTTAAGACAAATTGTCTTTGTTGAAATGTTGAGTGATGAAGATGATACTACGCAATGTATTTCGTTTTTATGTCCTCTTGTTCATGTGATAAAAATAACTGTTACTTATTTAATATCGTAGTGCTAATATTGAGTTTTTTAAATATTAACACCGTGATGCACTGACTTTTTAAATTAATAAATTGTGAAATTCATTATTGTTTTGTGTTTCAATTTCAATCATTCAGCGTTATCACCTTTTAATTTTATAAAACCTTACTATAATTATTACGGTAACCCTGCTTGGTGTAGAATGTGACTTTATCATTAAATAGGCTTGCGTCCGTGCTAAGGTTAGGCTGTATTGACTAAACCCTCTTGCAATCTTACTATTTGGGAAGAATCTGAAAATGTAAGGACTTCTTGGCGGGAAAGTGAAGCGTAATGTCTGCAGTTTTGTTTTATTTTCTAAAATTGGTGTTTTTTTAAATATTAATGTAAAATAATAGTGGATTATTAACCGTTAAGTGTTTGTAAACGGGTATGAGTGTTGGCAAATGAAACAAAACAGTGCAACATCACTTTTCAAATTCTCTTAAGAAGTCCGCTTGAGATCTCAGTAAAGTTCCACATCTTTACTGAGGACTCAAGGGATTTGAGGAATATCATTTATCATTCATCATTTTAATCACCACTCATTATCATCTAGGGCAAAAAATTAATAAATAACTAATGACTAGGCAGTATGGTCTCTGACCTTAGCCTGTTCCTAATAAAAAAAAACTGATATCTGTCAGGACTTCTTGGCGGGAAAGAGAAGCGTCACATCTGCATTTTTGTTTTAATTTCTAAAATTTGTGTTTTTTCGAACATTAATGTGAAATTAGGCTGGCCTCACACAGCCGGAATCGCTTTCTGAATTAAGGCTGGCCTCACACAGCCGGAATGGCTTGCTGAATTAAGAATCTGAATTTAAGATTCTGAATTCCGGCACCTTGACTCACACATTCTTAAAAATTCAGATTGATCAGTAGTCTTGTGACTCCCGGCATAAGCAAACGTCTCTAGCCGCTTGCTGTTTCAACCAGGGTTGCCATTTTTTTTTCGCTGTTCCTACCAATTGACGTCCTCCATGGTCAAGTGGTTAGCGCGCCGGGTCTGGCGTCGCGCCATCTCTGAGATCCCGGGTTCAATTCCCGGTCGTCGAGTCAATTTAGAGAAAACTGTTTTTCTTAATCGATTTCGGGTCTGGGTGTTTTTCTATGTTTATGTATATTTATCCATTATCTAGTTTAACCATATTAACGAGTTTCATTAAAGCTTATATTGCTATCAATTTTTTTAAAAACAAAATATAAAAATAAAAATTTATGGTAAATCCTGCTAAAACTGCTAAGCGTTGTTTATAAAAATGCACCAAAACTGCTATATTTACCTTTATAATTTTTAAGAATTGAAGTAAATCGAAAATTAAACACTATTAAAGCAACGTATCAATAAGATAACATACAAACTAAATATCTAAAATTTACTTTTAAAAATGCTATAAAAGTAGGATCCTGCTAAAAATGGCAACACTGAAATAATTCAGAATCTGAATTCCAGCATGTGTGTGCCGCTCCATATAAAATGTATGGGAATACGCGCGTTCTGAATTCAGAATCTTAAATATTCAGACACGGAATTCCGGACGCTCGTCAGCTCATTTTTCCAGATCGATCTGAGAAATTCAGATTCTGAAAAAATCAGCATGTGTGTGGAGCATACTGATATTGTATGGTATTCCGGCCTTTCTGAATTCAGAATCTGAATTCAGAAAGCGATTCCGGCTGTGTGAGGCCAGCCTAAGGCAGGCCGCACAAACACGGTTTCCTGATTAGGTTTTCGTATCAGGAATTCAGATTCGGAGAGCTGAATGCACGCGTTACCTACAAAATATACACCAGGGCGCAAACGTTCGTATGTTTTCCATCAGGAAAAAAAACCTGACGTTCGTTCCGGGCTCCAAACCGCCGCTATACGGAAAAAAACCGAATGACGTCATTCCGAACGCAGCACTCGCGTAGTTTTTGGTTTACCGGCCGCACACGAACGGACGGAACGGAATTTTTCATTCAGAAAACCGCACCAGCGCTGTATTGAGAGGACGTGTGCTACTGATATTTTAGTAGATTAAATTGTGTGTTTACATGCAATTAATCACTTAAAATTAAGAAAAAATTTTGTTTACTACTCAACTACTTAATACGTGTAAATCAGGCATTATCGCCAGCAACAGTGCCACAGAAATCGGCTCGTCTTCGTCCATGTAAAACGTGCTTTCACGAAGGCGTCACCCTACGTACTGGCAATATTAATTCCGAATAGAAAAAACAGAATGTATGCGCTAGGCTTACGGAATTCCGAATCTGAATTCCTGATACGGAAACCTAATCAGGAAACCGTGTTTGTGCGGCCTGCCTAAGAATCTTAATTCAGATTCTGAATTCAGAAAGGCCGGAATACCATACAATATCAGTAATTCCTTGTCTGAATATTTAAGATTCTGAATTCAGAACGCGCGTATTCCCATACATTTTATATAGAGCGGCACACACATGCTGGAATTCAGATTCTGAATTATTTCAGTGTTGCCATTTTTAGTAGGATCCTACTTTTATAGCATTTTTAAAAGTAAATTTTAGATATTTAGTTTGTATGTTATCTTATTGATACGTTGCTTTAATAGTGTTTAATTTTCGATGTACTTCAATTCTTAAAAATTATAAAGGTAAATATAGCAGTTTTGGTGCATTTTTATAAACAACGCTTAGCAGTTTTAGCAGGATTTACCATAAATTTTTATTTTTATATTTTGTTTTAAAAAACATTGATAGCAATATAAGCTTTAATGAAACTCGTTAATATGGTTAAACTAGATAATGGATAAATATACATAAACATACAAAAACACCAAGACCCGAAATCAATTAAGAAAAACAGTTTTCTCTAAATTGACTCGACGACCGGGAATTGAACCCGGGATCTCAGAGATGGCGCGACGCCAGACCCGGCGCGCTAACCACTTGACCATGGAGGACGTCAATGGGGTGTATCACTGCCTTTTTCTCCCGCCAGGTGGCGCATTAGCGTTGGTACCCTAATGAACTGTCAGTTTCATAGAAAAGTTGTAATCATTTTCATAAATATTGCGATAATGCCTCAGTGTGTGGCTTTAAATTGCAAAAATCGTTTTCCGAAAGACAGGAAACGTTGTAAAGTATGGGAAAAGGCTTTAAAGAGGAAAAATTGGAAATCAACATCTTCGTCGAGGTTATGTTCGGAACATTTTTTACCAACAGATTACATTGGAACTAGTTCTTATACAGGTAACTTATTCGTTAATACTAATAATTGAGTATTTTGTTTAGTATATTATGCGCAGATTTAACGATACCATGCATTGATAATCATGTGATAATATTTTGTTTCAGGCAATAAACCTCTGTCGAAGTTTTTAAAAAAAGATGCCATTCCGACTGTTTTCGGCACACCGCCGGTTGAATCTCAACTTAATCAACAAAGAAAACTTCGCTATGCAGACAGATGTAGGAAAAAAATAAATATGGAACTGCCGCTACCAACCACAAGTAGTATAAATCTTATTTCCAGCGAATCCATAGAAGTAGGAGGGCAAGAACAAGTTGAATCTGCGACTGTCTCATTACCAACACTGCCAACAAATGAAAAAAGTGGTTCGGCCACCATGAGTACTCAGGTTAACATTGAGTTTATGTATGGCTCAATTTTACGGTACCGAGATGATCCAGATGCTATATTATTTTACACAGGGTTTGAGTCATATGATAAATTTCATTTAGTTTATTCAACATTAAGCCCCCTAGCACATAAGATGCAATACTATGAAAATAGAGTGATCAATATTAGTACTGAAAACCAGTTTTTCTTAACTATTATGAAGCTCAGACAAAATAAAACTAATTTTGAACTATCAAGATTTTTCAATGTGAGTTTAGCTACTGTTTCAAATGTTTTTATCACATGGATAAATTATATTTATCAACTATGGTCCATGTTAAATATTTGGCCAGATAAAGATTTAGTATTATATTATATGTCCGAAACCTTTAAAAGTCACCATAACAATACCAGGGTTATATTAGATGGCACAGAGATCCCAATACAAAAGCCTCAAAACCCTTTAAGTCAGCAAGCTTCTTGGAGCTCTTACAAACATGGAAATACATTAAAAGTACTGGTTGGTGCTACTCCTGGTGGACTGTTAAGTTATTGCTCCCCAGCATATGCAGGCTCCATGAGCGATAGACAAACTTTTGAACGTTCTGATTTACTAAGCAAATGTCAACCTGGCGATTCAATAATGGCTGACAGAGGCTTTAACATTCAAGATATGTGTGCTTCTAGAGATGTGGATGTTAATATACCCACATTTCTGAAGGGAAAATCACAGCTTTCTGGAATAACATTATTACATGACCGAAAATTGGCTCGAAATAGAGTCCACATTGAACGTCTCATTGGATTGACAAAAACCTACAAAATTCTTTCAACAGATTTAGACCATAGCTATGTACCAATAGCCAGTAAAATTTTTTTTGCTTGTTTTATGTGCTGTAATTTCAGGGAATGCATAATAAAATCCAAAACGTAAACCAAATGTTTGTTTTATTTTTACAACCATTTCCTAAGTAACTAACCAATCAGTTGCTAACACATATTTTGAACATTCAGGCTGTCATAGTTTTTATACAGAAACTTGTTTAAAATAGCTTTTTCAAAAAAATCATCATAAAAGAAGCTAAGTGCACGACACAAATCAGTAATAAAACGTTCATCGCGGTTTACATGTATCACCTTCATATCACAAAGAGTGTATACAATCAAGTTACAATAAAGGCGATTTGTACAAAGTAATTGGACGTAGTTTAGCAAAAAGGACCCAACCCACAAGTTAGTCGAAAATGAGTTATGTATGCCAAAATGGCCATCAGGGTCTATATTTCCTCTTAGCTTTATAACTATAAGCAATATTAAATTGTTTGACCTTATTTTTGATGCAGGGTACCATCCCACATGTATGGCCGGTTCATTTTATAGTTTCACAAAAACGATCCAATATCCTTGGATCTATATAGTAAAATTAGCCAATTATAAACACTGATCTCGATTAAATACATCAAAAAGAATCCAAAACACATGGATCCTTTTTAATAAATGCTATTTACCTAAGACTAGTTAACAATATAAATGAAAAAAACGACCCAGAACGCATGAGTCCTTTTTGATAAATGCTATTTACTAGAAAATAATTCACAATACTAATCACAAAAACGATCCAGGATGCTTGAATTAGTTTTGATAAAAGTCATTTACTAGAAAAGAGTTCACAAAATAAATCACAAAAACAATCCAGAAAGCTTTAATTATTTTTGATAAATGCTATTTAGTTGAAAATAATTTACAATATTATATCATAAAAACGACGCAGAACGCTTGAATTGCTTATGAAAAATTATATTTGCTTGAAAAGAGTTCACAAACTAAATCGCAAAACCAGCCCAGAATGGTTAGCTCATTTTTGATAATTTTACATTTTTTTAAATGTCGTTTCTTTTAAATCGCTATACTGATTCAAAACCTTAATAGTTTTATTTTAATGCTTTGCATAATTTATTAGAAAAAAAGTTAAGGTATTTTAAAAGTCAATATAAATTATTTTTAATCTACCCACCATAAAATACCAAATATTGTTTTAAAAACTTGCAACACTTACCTACTACTTGTGATCGAGCAAGATTGATTGCATTATAGTTAGTTAGGAAAATTAAAATTACTGCATAATAAGAGGTTTTACGCATTTCAGTTCCCCATACAAACTTCCAAGTCGAAATTTTTAAAAACCATTGAGCTAACTTTAATGAACCTTTGCATTCTAAAATAAAATACAGGGATCTAAATAGTTTGTTGAAAATATTTAAAAAAATGTTTATTTAGCTGAGTTATTGCGATTTAAAGTCCACTATAGAAAGTTTAAAATCGCAATAACTCAGTTATATAAACCTTTTTTAAAAATGTTTTCAACAAACTATACAGATCCCTGTAGTTTACTCTAGCATGCAAAGTTTTATTAAAATTGGCTTATTGGTTTTCTTTTTGAGTTTATCCCTAAGGATTGATTAGACCTATAATAAAATAAGTCGCTCAAGAGGTAATGATAGCCTTCGAGAGGACATTGAGGGTTTTAGAGGAGAGCCCGATTTTTAATATAGAATCACACGATGATAAAAAACAAGGCGAATGATTTAAGGTATATTTTTAATTTGACTTTCTAATGACAAAACAATATAAATAAGTAAAAATTGTAGACAGTAGCTGTAAGAAAAAGTTTAAAGAACCATAAAAATATAATTTTATTTAAATAAATTAGATGTTTTAATAAATCCCTTAATAATTACCTTGCTAAATCGTTTTTGAGAATTACATCATGAGAATAACACAAAGGAAAATAACATTTATCAAAAAGGATCCAACCCCACTTTTTCCATAATAACTCCGTAAATATTGGAATGAACTGAATTCAATTTATTTGAATAAAAACAATGCATTTTTACAAATTATATTTCACAAAAACATAAATAGATAAATATTACATCTTTAAGCAATTACAGGTTAAACTTCAAACGTCGATATCTCAAAAGTAATATTATGTGGGTTGGATCCTTTTTGCTAAACTACGTCCAATTGTCCTTGAATTTGTGTGTAATAGCTGTGAGTATTTTTTAGATTCAAGCGACCATTACTATTTTCCAAAAATGGACAGGCGACTGTATTAATTTCACAATGTCTCACTGTGTAAGGGCATTTAACTTCAATTACTGTCTCTTCACTAAGAAGACCATCTGGTGACGCGCCAAGATATGGCAACTGTTTTCTGAGAACTGGTCTGATATAAATAAACCACATTTTACGACACACATGTCATACATATGACAGTATTTATTAATCGCCATGGATTCATGTATTTTGCCATGTGTTGTTGCTCTTGAAGTAAACTTAGAGGGTTTCAATATTTTTGAAGCAAGATGCTGTTTTGTGGCTGGTTTTGAATGAAGAACAGAGTGAAAATTGCTGGCAGTTATTCGGCATGACCTCCACTTATGCCATTCAGGATTATTGTTTTGTCCTCGTGTATTTCTTTCAATGTCCTCTAATTTGGCAGCATTAACATTTTTCAGAAGTAAACTTTCTAACACTGTTTCTTGAGGACTTATTATGTAATAATGACCATGGTCCCAAACAGCTGCATATGTATTTGCTGGCCTTATTAGTTGCTTCATGGGCATAGTTGTGGCACCATAGTTTATTACTAAATTATTAACATATTGTTGATAGTCTCCCATTAAGTCATTCTTCTTTAAAGGCAAAAAATTAGGATCTTTTCTTCTTTTATTTGGCATTTTTTGACTCTGTATTGGAGAAGCATAAAAGTAATTTTTAGGTCTTTTGAAAGACATCAATTTTTGAGTTGATACCTTATGTAATACAATAGTTTTTTTGCGCACCATTTCCTCCACTCCATGTAGTAATACGAGTATGTGTTTGCAGTGTGCGTGAACTCCACTCCCAGCAGCACATTCACAATGAGTTTCTTGGATTTCACCTGCATTGTTCACTTTTGCATTAACAATATACGTCACTTTTTTCATTGAAGCTTTACACTGCCCTTGTAGATAAGTTAAGTCACCTACAGCAGCAACTCGAACTGTTAACAAATGGCCAGCCTCATACAGGTCAACAGCGGTGTTTATTCTTCCTTCAAAACTGTAAACAAATAAATTAACTAGGTCAGTATGAGTTTTGTGATCCTTGCATCAGTAGGTATGTGAAGTATAAGTTGCCAAAACATGTATTTTTATTACCTTTCTATAAATTCCTGGATATTATGTTTAGACAGAGGTGGCAAAGCCGTGCTTGCATTGATATCCTTGAAAGTCTCATCAGGTGGATGATCATATTTGTCATCATCTAGACAGTCTTCTTCTATAGCACCAAAGTTATAATTACGGTCGTATGATTCCAGTCTGCGACAAATAAACACAATATTGAATAGAAATCATTTTAAAATACGTATGATTGTCGAAAAATCTGAATTCGGCAAGTCATTATTTACGACTATCCCTTACTCACCTCTCTATTAAATCAGCCTTTTTTTCCCTTTAAAGATGCTTTCCGCTTACGTAATTCGTCTTTTAATTGAGTCACTGATAGTGTAGAATACATTATTTCCAGATAAATTTTGATAAATTTGGAAAAAACAAATGTCACAACTTGTCACTAGGGTACCATTGCCGAGAGCGCCATCTACAAAAGTTTTGAGTGACACACCCCATTGGTAGGAACAGCGAAAAAAAAATGGCAACCCTGGTTGAAACAGCAAGCGGCTAGAGACGTTTGCTTATGCCGGGAGTCACAAGACTACTGATCAATCTGAATTTTTAAGAATGTGTGAGTCAAGGTGCCGGAATTTAGAATCTTAAATTCAGATTCTTAATTCAGCAAGCCATTCCGGCTGTGTGAGGCCAGCCTTATAGTGGATTATTAACCGTTAAGTGTTTGTGAACTTGCATGAGTGTTGGCAAATGAAACAAAACAGTGCAACATCACTTTTCAAATTCTCTCAAGAAGTCCGCGTGAGACCTCAGTTAAGTCCCACATCTTTACTGAGGACTCAAGGGGTTTGGGGAACATCATTTATCATTCATCATCTTTATCACCACTCATTATCATCAAGGGAAAAAAGAAATAGAAAAACTGATGATAAGGCAGTATGGTCTCAGACCTTAGCCTGTTAATTCACGGAACAAATAAACAAATAAAAAAACTGATATCTGTCATTGTCATCAGTCATTCCCAAATTCGAGGTAATAAAAGAGGGAGATTGCGCGGGAAGCTTCAAACGAGAAAGGCGCCTTTTTTCGAAAAACAATAATCTTTAATTTCTTTTCTAATAATATTTACTTAATTAACTGTAAATAAGCTTAGTTTAGTTACTGGTAATATAGTAGAGTTGTAGAGAAGATGGGTGGCGGCGTGAAGAAAAGGAAAAAAGATCCTCCTGATCCTGAAGGACGAACTGCAACCACTTCCAACGAGTCTTCCTCAGAGGACGAGGATAGCGCCAGGAAGTATCAAATTTATAAAGTTCCCGGGTACTCCAGAAAGTACCCGGAAAATTGCAAAAAAAATGAATACATTGTTTTCTTATCACATAAAGAAGAAAATCGGTCATTCACTGACAAAGATAGGTTGGCTATTTCTAACGGGATACGAAAGCATTGCGTTACAGGTCTTTTACACTTGCGACCTATAAACAAATTTAAAGTCGGCATAACATTTGATCTTTCAAATAACGCAAATGTGTTCATACAAAATAAAAAACTTTTAGACGAATTGGGGTTAAAAGCTACCATTCCAGCTGGGGACACTGAGGTGACTGGAGTTCTTACTTCAGTCCCTACAGGTCTATCTAATGAACGTATATTTGCACTGGTAGGTAGTTCAAGGAATGTCATCCAAGTAAGGCGCTTCATGCGACGGGAGCGGAATGAGTGTGGTACGGTCTCGTACCTGCCCACGCAAACAGTAGCTGTTACATTTGCTTCAACGGAATTGCCTCAGTATGTTTATCTGGACTCGTGGAGACATGAAGTCAATGTTTACGTCCCACCTGTTAAACAATGTTTAAACTGTTTGCGATTTGGACACATCGCGAAATTCTGTCGAAATGCAGAAGTTTGCTCCATTTGTACACAAAAGCACAATTTTAAAAACTGTACAGAAGACCCACAAAATGCGAAATGTGCAAACTGCGGCGGAAATCATATAGCGATATCCAACACATGCCCACAAAAAAAACAAAAAATCGAAGAAAGTAAAATAAAATCCAGAACTACAACATATTCCGATTTATTTAATGAAACTACCTTTCCTCATCTTCACGCAAAATCTATCGAAACCCAAATCAGACACTTTCATCAATATTCTTACAAAAGCCATCACACAAATGAATCAAAAAGATAAAGACAAACCAATAAACTCTACATCAATAAAAGAAATATTGCAGCTAACTTTCAGACGTAATAGTCTCTCACCCACTTAATGGATACTATTAATATTATGCAGTGGAACGCACAAAGTATTATCAGCAATAAACTTTTACCAACTCAATTTCTTTACCATAATAATATACATGTAGCTATTATATCCGAAACATGGTTACAGCCTAATAAGAACTTTAATATTAAAGGTTATAAAATAGAAAGAAATGATCTTGGTAATAAACATAATGGCGTAGCCATTTTGATTCATAATAGTATGAATTATAACAAAATAAATACATACTTTGACAATTCTCTATAAAATATATGTGTAAGAATTATTGTAAATAAAAAAGAATTTATTATTGTAAGTTTTTATTGTCCAACGAATTGTACTCCATCTTTTGATAAATATAAACTTGATTCCTTAGTAAAATCTGTACCTAAGCCTATGATATTTGCAGGCGATTTTAACGCTCATCATACATCTTGGGGGTGTAATTCTGTTAGTGCTAGAGGTAGAGACGTTTTAGAAATTGCTGATGATAATAACTTGGTCCTATTGAATACTGGTGAAGTGACTACAGTTGGTTCCTTGACATGGCGTCCTAATGCATTAGATCTGTCTTTAGTCTCTCCGTCGTTGGCTCTTTCTTGTGATTGGTCTGTACAAAGTGATCCTCTTGGCAGCTATCACCTTCCTGTAATTATCAAAGTTTTTGTTAATATTAATAATGTAGATATAAACGATAATCATAACATGCATCTGCCCATCTACCCAAACCTCAAAATGGTGGATTGGAAAATGTATGAAAAAAATGTAGCCTCTCTACTAGCTAATTTTCAGGTACAGTAATATACACCACTGGAGGCTTATAGTATGTTTAGTAAAGTCTTGCATTCAGCTACAGAAAAGTCTCTTCCCTTTAGAACTTCGCCAGTTCCTAATCCTAATAATACTAGGAAGTCACTTAAAAGTCCTTGTTTGCCATGGTGGAATAAAAAATGTTCAGAAGCCATTCAAAATTCTAAATTAGCTTATGTTAACTTTAAAAATAATCCTTCAAACGAAACATATTTTGAGTTTAAAAGGTTACAGGCCCTCAAATAACTTACTTTAAAAACTGAGAGATCTAATAGCTGGGTTGATTTGTGTAACTCCTTCCATCGTTGTACCCCTCTGTCTCGAATCTGGAATTTTATGCGAAAATTTAACAAAACATATTCTTGTAATAACAGTGATGATGATTGGGTCCCAGAATTTTTGCAGAAGTATACCCCCGACTACGTAAATAATAAAATAAATTTTCCCATACTAAATGCAATAAATACACAGAATGATTATTTTAATAAGTCTTTTACAATGCAAGAATTGACTTCCGCCGTTTTCTCAAGAAAAGATAGCGCATTTGGTTTAGATGGAATTTCATATACCATGTTAAAAAGGCTAAGTGAAAATAGTTTGCAAATTCTTTTGAATGTATAAAATTATTTATGGTCAAATAATGATATTCCGCTTTCATGGAAGTCAGATTGTTTGGTTCCCATATTAAAACCAGATAAAATCAGGTCAAATCCAGATTCATATCGTCCCATCGCTTTAACATCTTGTGTTGGAAAGGTCTTTGAGCAATTACTAAAACAAAGATTAGAATTTTTTGTGGAAAAATATAATATTTTACCTGCTAATCAATTTGGGTTTAGAAGAGGAACATCGGCTCGTGAAAGCATTTGTCAACTCCATCTTGATATCAAAAATAATATTAAAAATAAGAATTATTTAATGTCAGTATTTTTTGATGTTGCTGGTGCATTCAATAATGTAAATATTGATGTTCTTTGTTCTGAATTGCTTTCTGTTAGCATTCCAATCAAAATAGTTCATTGGATCCGAAAATTCTTGTCTGAAAGGGAAGCTTATGTAAAATATAATTCTAAGTTGTATGGTCCCAGGCATGCCTCTGTAGGCGTTTGTCAAGGAGGAATACTCTCACCTTTAATATTTATCTTGTACATTCGTCGATTAAATCTAGTACTAGGTTCAGAAGTAAAAAATCTCCAGTTTGCTGATGATCTTGTTGTTTATGCATTTGGGAAAAAATTATCACATATTACTAATATTATAAATAAGTCCCTGGAAGGGTTGTGTAAATACTTTTCATTTTTATATCTTGATATTAATCCATCCAAATCTAAGTTAGTAGTGTTTGGAAATCCCACTAATTCTGTACCTACTGTGTACTATAATGAAATCCCAATCCCCCTTTCTCTTGAAGCTAAGTTTTTAGGAGTAACATTTACTCAAAAAGTTTCATGGGATAATTATATTGATAAAATATGTACAAGAGCCAATAAAGCTTTCAATGTCTTAAAGTCTTTGTGTGGAACATCCTGGGGAGCTGATCCCAAAATATTGTTACTTTTATATAAATCTCTAATACGTAGTCACTTTGAATATGGGTTTCTTTGTTTTGCTGGTGATAACAGACTGGTGGATAAATTAAATAAAATTCAAAATAAAAGCATGAGACTTATCACTGGAGCGTTTAAAAGTACTCCCATTAATGTATTGCAGGTTGAATGTGGATTACCTCCAATATGTATAAGATTCACCTATCTTAAAGAAAAATTTATTTTAAAACTTTACAGAAAAAGTAATAATCGCCTGTTTTCAAATTTGGTTAGTTCTCCTCGACCTTCCATTCACAATCCACTTTATATCCATCAGGGCTTTTTTCAATTTTCAAGTTATCTAAAAAATTTACAAATACATCAATCTGACCCTCTACCTTGTTATCAGGGAGATTTCAATAGTGTATTTACTGCAATTGATGTCATTATTGATCACAATCTATGTTCTAAAGAAGAAGTTTATAGTAAATTTTGTGAATTTGCTGGTTTTAGGTTTTTATATACAGATGGTTCAAAAACTGATTCTTCAGTCTCATTTGCAATCTTTGATGATCAGTTGAATTCTGGTGTAGGTTATAAAATAAATTCTAACACAAGCATATTCACAGCTGAGGCTGTGGCTATTCTTGCTGGCTTGAAACACAATATATATATAAATAGCGGCTGTAATGAGTGGGTAGTGGTTAGTGACAGCATGAGTGTTCTACAAAGTCTTAAAAATAACAAATTTAATGCAGACACTAACTATTTAATCACTTTAATTAAACAGTTTTGGCTAGAGTTATCCAGTGAGAATATTAAGGTTGTGTTTATGTGGATTCCCTCACATGTGGGTGTGTTAGGAAATGAAAAAGTAGATTTCTTAGCAAGAATTATAACCAAAACTACTAACATTATTCCTGATTCAAGCAGCCGTCTCAATGTAACCGTACCAAGTACTGATATTGTGCCTCTTTTAAAAGAAAGGTCCTTAAATATATGGAAAAGGCATTGGAATTACACAGTACAAAAAGAAAATAAAGGTTTATGGTATGCTCCTTTCAATGTTTCAATAGGGTCCAGGCCTTGGTTTTGCAAAAGCAATACTTACTTTAATAGGAGGTTTTACACAACTATTTTAAGGCTTCGTTTTGGTCATTGTCGTTTAAACTTTCATCTCTTTCGTTTAAATATGGTTCAGAGTTCTTTGTGTGATCACTGTAACACCCAAGTAGAGCAGTCTTTGAGTCATATATTCTTTGTTTGCCCATCCTTTGGCATTCAGCGCCTTGTGCTGATGGATGAGCTGATTGAAATATTTGATAGTCCCGATTTGGTACCGCGCTCCATTCAGCATATTCTGGTAAATACGTCCACATATTTAGCTTTGTTTAAATTTATTATTAATACAGTTGGACAAATTTAGATATACGCGATTTAAATGAAAACTCTTGAATACTTTTTTGTTGTAATCTTGTAAATATGTGTAGATCTTTGAAACTTTGTTTTTATATGGTGTAGATAAATCTTAGAGCATTTGAATGCTATAGTTAATAAGAGATAAATAGATATCTATGTAGGTAGGTTTTGTTTTGTTTTGGTTTGAGTTAACCGTTTCGGTTTTTGACATTGACTTATTACTGGCTATGACCATTGAGCTACTATTACTACGTATAGAGAAGACACCGCTCACCACTGATGTGTTCCGTTCAAGTGCGGCCTGCCGGCCGCACTTGGGCTGCAAACGCCTCAGTGGTTGCGCGTGATTCAAGCGATTGTGGACCTTGCGACTGCACCTTAGTTGCGCACAAACTTGCTTCGCGGTGTCTTCTCTAGTATATTGTACCTCAATGGCTATGACGATAGTTTTCGTTTTGCACAACATTTACTGGTAGAAACAAATTTAAAAAAAAAAACAACATTTCCTGGATTTGGAAAAAAAAATAAAAAAAATACGTGACTTTTAAATTAAATATTATATAAATAGGTACTAATGACGTAAATAATGGCCTTTACCTAAAATAAACTAATACAAGGTTTAAAACTTTGAATATAACTAACGAATATAAATAACTAATGACGTTACACTACTTTACTAGAAATAATTAAACAAACTAATGACTAGGCAGTATGGTCTCGGACCTTAGCCTGTTCCTACAAGGAACGAATTATAAAAAAAAAAAAAAGGTAATAAAAATTAGCCAAAATAAAACTCTAATCTATTCTATCTATCTATGCTCTCAGTCTCAATCTTTTTCTAGAATTGAAAATATCTCTTTTTACACAACTCAGAAAATGAAAAGATAAATCAAAAATGTGAATAATAATAGGAATCTCCTTAAGATGGGCACTGAACACATAAATAAAATGTACTAGGATGATGGGTCTCAATTCTTAAATTCTATCAGGAACAGTCTCGTTCATAAATATAAAAATAGTTTTCAAATAGTTTAATTAAAGAAACATCTAATGAACTTGGCAACTATATACTTGTAGTATATATTAATTTTAAATGTAGTTACTGTGCTATGTTTTATTGTAATGTAATTTTGTAAGTACTAAGTCAATCATACAAAACTTTGAATCTGAATTTTTTTATTATAATATACCATACGAAATGTATGACAACTATTCACATTCAGATATCGCACTTATTTATATCACAGAAAGCATACCAGGACCGTCTGAAGATTCTTGTGAGTATAAGCAATTAATTGAATGTTACAATTCTCAACTTACAGAAAGTTGTAACTGTGTTAGTTATTGTACGCAAAGCTTATGCAGTTGTAATAACAAATCTAATGATAAAAATTACCATAAAAAAGCAGATGATGGTAAAATAGTTCTTAACAAAACAAAATGGCAAGGTCCTGCTATAATTCCCATAATAGAATGTAACGATTTATGTTCCTGCTCAGAAAACTGTGGCAATCGTATTGTACAAAAAGGTCCTGCTAAAGGTTTATACATCAAAAGCTGTGACAACACCAACAAAGGTGTAGGTCTTTTTACAGAAAGTTTTGTTTGCTCTGGAACATTTATATGCGAGTATGCAGGAGAAATAATCACAAAAGCGGAAGCAACAGCCAGACATGAATATAATAAATTACATGGAAAAATGAACTATATATTTTGTGTAAACGAGCACAATCAGATGAGTGTTGTTCAAACATTTGTGGACCCTAGTTATCTTGGAAATATTGGTCGATATGCAAACCACAGCTGTGACCCAAATTGTGTAATGATTCCAGTAAGAGTAAACACTCCATTACCAAAACTTGCAATATTTAGTTGCAGGGACATCATGCCACATACAGAAATCACATTTCAATATGGCTCACTTAATTTGAAAGTCACATCAATTTCTAATGATGATAGAAAGAGATGTTTGTGCAATAGTCCTAAATGTATGGAATGGATGCCTTATGAAGTTTATTGAAACACTAGCATTGGCATGAAAATTATGTTTAATAATTGTTATCAATAAACTGATTTGTTATTATCACATCTGACTTATTTTTTTCATTATTTGAAGCATGCAGGTGTGATTATTTATATTATTGAAATTTTGCATTCACAATGCTATATAGATATAGGATAAAATGTTTACTAGAAAAAAAATCAACCAGTCTCAGAAAGCTCGAGTGGGATTCGAACCCACGAGCTTTGGATTGCCGGTCCACTGCTCTAACTGCTGAGCTACCGAGACCCCAGAAGACTCGTTGAATTTTTCCTAGTAGTTTGATTTATGCTGCAAGCCAGCGGAATTACGTCGCTGTGAAGTCTACCCTCACATTAAAAAAAATTACTATTGCAAGTATTTAACAATCGATAAAGACGTAATTGCTTATAAATATCTTTATTATTATTGAAATTTTGCATTCACAATGCTATATAGAAATAGGATAAAAAATGTTTACTATTTTTTTATTACTTGATGGGCACTGAACACTTAATAACAAGGGGGGGGGGGGGGGGGGGGGGAAGGGGCCTCCGGAACTCTCACTGGCCGGACGAAACACAACAGCACCAAGTGCCATTATTTCACGCGAATATTCGTGAGAGGGTGGTATTACCCCGGGCGAACCGACCCAATGCGTGCTGCAATGCAGCGTGACTCTACCACTCAGAACTGCAGAATTTAATAATACAATGACGTCACGTCACGTCAGTCGAGTGCCAGCGAACTAAGCGAGGTAGTAGTATTTTATGCTAATATTTATGTACTTACAATAACTTTGTAAATACTTCTCGTATTGAAGTGAAATAAAAACTATTGGTTTTAGATTAACGACTTCTATAATGGTATGAAGTAAAAATGAACTTTTTTTTCATTTTTCTCAAGTCTATTCCTACTCCTTCCTCAAAGGTCCTATAACGCTTCTTCCTCAAGGCCGGAAAAGATAAAAAAAATCTTCTCTGGGACGGTTCCGCAAAGTACCTTCTCGATGCCTTGGACAGAATGTAGCGAGCGTCGTCGCGCTGTAAGTATTATCGGAAAATCTGCAGAGGTCAATAAAAATCTCGAACCCCTGCAATTGCGTTGAAATATTGCGTCATTCAGTGTATTTTACCGCTTATACCATGGCAAGTGCTCTGACTGAAAAACGTGTCCATGTCTACAGCTTCCTCATTCGACATAGAGAAATTCTAAGCATGCCATATTTTTGTGCATATTATGTGCAATCAAACGTGTCGTTCCTAATTTTTGTGCCACCACAACTTCGTTACTATGAGTTGTTTTATGTGTGTAAGCTGGAGACACGTGTCACCAGCTCGCACACGCCCGTTAAGACAAACCAGTGAGGATAGGGTTTTAGACTATAGCCAGAAATTTTGTGCATAATTTGTGCACTAGGAACAAAAAAAACTAACCATCATACTCAAATACTGTTGAAACTACGATCATAAAACTGTGTGCGAGCTGGAGACACGGGTCTCTGGCTTGCACAAACTTATTTGCTCAGTGGCTTGCACAGCTGCTACGGGGTTATGAATAGAAATAAACCTCAAAATTTTGTGCCTAATTTTTTTATTTTTTTTTTATAGCAGAAGGAGGCAAACGAGCAAGCGGGTCACCTGATGGAAAGTAATCACCGCCGCCCATTGACACCCGCAAAACCAGAGGAATCGCAGGCGCGTTGCCGGCCTTTAAGGAAGGAATAGGCTCGTTTCTTGAAGATCCCCAAGTCGTAACGGTCCGGAAATACCGCCGCCGAGAGCTGGTTCCACAACACTGTAGTTCGAGGCAAGAAATTTCTTGAAAATCGCACAGTAGTAAACCGCCATCCATCAAGGTGATGTGGATGGAATGACAGTCGATTGCGTGTAGTGCGGTGAAGGAAATTAGCGGCAGGGATCAAGCCGAACAATTCCTCAGAACACTCCCCATGATATATACGGTACAATATACAGAGAGACGCAACGTCTCTCCGAAGAGCCAGTGGATCGAGCCGATCTGAAATAACCACGTCGCCGACAATTCGAGCAGCTCTGCGTTGAATGCGGTCAAATGGAAGGAGTTGGTATTGGGGTGCTCCAGCCCAGAGATGGGAGTAGTATTCCATATGCGGCCTGACCTGTGCTTTATACAGTTGTAAACGGTGGGCCGGCGTGAAATACTGACCCGCTCTATTAAGCACACCCAGCTTTTTCGAAGCTAATTTAGCTTTACCTTCCAAATGACCACGAAACTGAACGTCACTCGAAATATCGACGCCAAGGATTCCAATAATCGGATTGGTATCAAGGGGAGCTCCCTCAAAGTTCAGAGGTACGACGAAGGGATGTTTTGGAGGGGTTAAAGCGGACTAGGTTATGTCGGCCCCAATCTGAGACATGACTTAACATGTTCTCGGTGTCAGTCACAAGTTTATTCTGGCTCTCGATGACGCTTTCAAGAGACATGTTAGTTCGCCCGGTGTAGAGCGTATCCCCAGTACTGTCGTCTGCATAGTAGGGGACAATACACACCCCTGCGGGACTCCAGCATTCACGGGCTTCATGTTGGAGCACGAACCGTCGACTGCGACTCTGATGCTACGCCCAGTAAGAAAGCTGGCAACCCATGAACACAATTTCTCAGGAAGCCCGTATGATGGAAGTTTAGAGAGAAGAGCACTGTGCCATACCCTGTCAAAAGCTTTCGCTACGTCCAAGCTAACTGCCAGTGCCTCCCCATTACTCTCGACTGCCTCCGCCCATCGGTGAGTAAGGTACACTAAAAGATCACCAGCCGATCGACCGCGACGAAAACCATACTGGCGATCACTTAGTAGCTGGTTCTCTTCTAGGTACCTTAAGAGCTGGCGGTTTATAATGGACTCCATTACTTTGGAGAGTAAAGAGGTAATAGCTATTGGCCTGTAGTTGGACGGATCTGAGCGATCGCCTTTTTTTGGAATCGGGTGGACAAGGGCTGTCTTCCAAGAGCTCGGGACGACGCCAGTGGTGAAAGAGAGCTGGAAAAGGCGCGTTAGAACTGGTGCCAATTCAGGAGCACACGTCCGAAGCACAATGGGTGGAACTGCATCAGGCCTACTCGCCTTATGGATATCAAGGGAAAAAAGAGCCTTACGAACTGACCTTTGCAGGAACTGAACGTTTGGCATTGTACAAGCGCAATGCGGTATGGTTGGTGGAGAGTTTTCCCCATCGTCCAAGGTCGAGTTTGATGCGAAAAGAGAGCCCAAGAGATCAGCTTTCTCCTTTGCAGTATAGGCCAGGCAATCATCGGTCTTGTGCAATGGTGGTAGGGACGGCTGACAAAAAATCCCTAAGATAGCTTTGGCGAGAGACCAGAACGCACGCGTCCCCGAAGGAAGACGCACTAGCCTCTCGCCAATTCTACCTATGAATGATGACTTCGCCTTGGCAATGTCCTTCTTAAAGGATCTGGCGGCAAAGCTGTACTTCTTTCTGAGCGCACTGGTGTTTGGATCCTTTGATGACACCGCATTAGCCCAGGCTTGGTAATGTTGTCGCTTTTGGCGAGACGCCATTTTGCAGGAACGACCAAACCATGGTTGGGACTTGCCGCCAATGGGAACCACAGAGTTTGGAATGAAAAGTTCCATTCCCTGCAGTATCACATCAACGACAGAGTCTGTGGCGACATCAGGATCATCCAGCGAGAAGCAAACTCGCCACCACGGGTAGGACGCAAAGAAGCTTCGCATCCCATCCCAGTCCGCTGACCTATAATGCCAGACTCGACGGCTAGCCGCTGGTTGCGGTTTTGAAGTTTCTGTGAGAGGCACAGTGCTGCGAATCAGACAGTGGTCTGATGAGCCTAGTGGTGCATCAACAGAAACTTGATAGCCGTCTGGGTGCGAGGTCAGCAGAAGGTCCAATAAAGAAGGTGCATGGTCCTCCACATCTGGAACCCGTGTTGGCTCGGTTACCAATTGGGACAGACTGTAGGCCAAAGCGAAGTCATGAACGGCTCTACCCGCGTGGTCAGTTGTGCGTAAACCAAGCCATTCGACGTGGTGGGCATTGAAGTCTCCCAATACCACAATCTCGGCCGAGGGGATCCGTTGGAGAAGGGAGTCTGTCGCTGTTTGGACGGTCTCGATAAGTTGGTCAGTTCCGATGTTACCGCTGTGGGACCTATACAGGCACGCGTAGACGCGAGGATGACGTCCGCAGTCGACGTGCAGCCATAAGATGGAGAGGTCCCTATCTTCAAGATTGCCAAGGCGACGAACGCACATATCCTCCCTGACATAGGCACAAACACCGGCTCGTGGCACAAATGCATGTTCCAGGTTGTATCCCGGGTAGCGCAAGTACGAGATGTCAGGAGGGGGGGATATCTGCGTCTCGGTGAGGAAGAGCAAGGCCGGTTTCGCCGTCTCGAGGTGGTAATGGACGGCGCTCAAGTTAGAGTGGATTCCCCTGATATTGCAGAAGTCCACGCGAAGCGTAGGAGGGGGTGCCAATTTTCTTGCTTTTCTCCTGCCTGCAGCATGCCTTGGCACGAGCGGACTTTTGCCCTCCCCAGAATACGTAGGGCAGCCTGAGCGAGAACGCTCAGGGGGGGATTCTCCGACACCGGATGTGTCGGTACCCCCTGGGGTAAATCTAGATTAAAGTTCGCTGCCATATCAATTGTGAGGGGGGGGGGGGGGGAGGGGGTCTCGGGAACCCTCACTCGCCGGACGAACCACAACGGCACAGAGTGCCATTGTTTCACGCCGAAAATTCGTGAGGGGGTGGTATTACGCCGGGCGAGCCGACCCAATGCGTGCTGCAACGCAGCGTGGCTCTACCACTCAGTTGGTGTCACTCATTTAGCACCACCCAGGGGTCACGTATAGGGTCTCAAGGGTAAACCTACGGACGCGAGCAACTTAACCCCCAAAAATTTAATTTGTGCATAAGGCACAAAAAATTTCAAAACTTTAACTCAAAAGGTTTTTGAGCTACGAACCGATAAGTATGTGTAAGCTGGTGACACGTAACACGGGCTAACACATGGTGAATTACTGTAACTGTATAAGATAGCGTTTCGTTTTAAAGATCAACTAATACGTTATAATTTGAGCAAACACGAGGCACAATTTCAAATCTCTGGGCTTCTTAGTTTAAAAATTATAAGCCAAAAACAGTTTTTCCGCCAAAAAATTCAAAATAATGGCTCGGAAGTGGCTAAGCGCGCCGTTGCCGTTCCGTGCGCTACACGATTGCAATCGAGTTTATTTATTATTTATATATGATTAGATTTACAATACTCACTCGATAGTATCAAAAATTCGTCGATAGTTTCTAAAGCAAAATTATCGATACTATCGAAACGCGTCGTAAGTTTATAGATAGTATCGATACTATTGATAGTATCGTATGTCGATAGTATCGATAGAATCGATAGTATTAGATTTACAATACTCACTCGATAGTATCAAAAATTCGTTTACAATACTCACTCGATAGTATCAAAAATTCGTCGATAGTTTCTAAAGCAAAATTATCGATACTATCGAAACGCGTCGTAAGTTTATAGATAGTATCGATACTATTGATAGTATCGTATGTCGATAGTATCGATAGAATCGATAGTATCGACCAAGTTCAATAGTATTAACTAATTTTCACCATCGATACTATCGATAGTATCGCAGCATTTCGATATGACTATTCACGCTATCGACTATTTTTCAAGGTCAACTATCGATAGTGAAACTATCAGTATTGCAACAACACTAGTACTGGGGCCTTAAAATAAAAAGTAGGGTAGCTTAGTTAGGTACCTATAGTGAAACTAAATTAGTCTCGTCGCGCATCGCTTTAACAAACGGCTCCTAGTCTAAAATTCTCGGTACATAAATTAAAACAATCGAGAGCGCAAATTAAAATAACTCTAAATATTGCTAGCTCTAAGTTCTAACTCGATTGCAATCGTGTAGCGCACGGAACGGCAACGGCGCGCTTAGACACTTCCGAGCCATTATTTTGAATTTTTTGGCGGGAAAACAGTTTTTGGCTTATAATTTTTAAAATAGGAGGCCCAGAGATTTGAAATTTTGCCTCGTGTTTGCACAAATTACAACGTATTAGTTGATCTTTAAAACAAACGCTATCTTATACAGTTACAGTAATTCACCATGTGTTAGCCCGTGTTACGTGTTGTAACTTCTTGCCCTAACCTAAGTCTCCACCTTATTCTACCTTATAATACATACACACATCATCGCTGCTTTTACCTTAACTTAACTTATTATCTAATTCTTAAAACTATTTAACCTAATTTATCTACAAACTAATGGTTGTGTTTAGAGTTTTGTGGAGTACGTAGTGTTTGTATGATGATGAAACCTTAGCATAGCTTAATTCTATTTGCAGTGAATTTCAGTCAAGCAATGTAATATCATAATAAATACTATTTTGGCCAGATCGTCTAGTGAACCCTCCGTTGTTAACCGCATTTAAGTAACTCAAGTTCTTTCGTGAAAGTTTAGTAATTGGCTTATCCCTGTGTTAAATTATTTTCTCCTGACCTAATTACCTACCAGTCTATAAATCATATCATAGATATGTGTAGCCTAGCAATGACTCCGTCTGAACTGTGACCTAAATCCTTCACTGCAGCTGCGGGGAAGATTTGTAACCACTCAGAGATAATCAGATGATAGCTTAGCTTGCAGGTATTATTATCTATTAACAGTAGCATGATACATAAGAAGTCTTGTGCAATTTACATAAAGGTCTTGTGGAATTATAAGAGTCTTGTGGAAGTATAAGAGCTCCATCCTCGCCCATATCGTGCCGTTCAACGCATTCATCTTACAGGCCCCGCCACGTTGACTTTAATTTATAGAGAGACAACACAACTTTTGACTTAATTTCATCTTATATTATGGAATATGAGTTAGCATTTTAATTATTATTATTCCTCATAAATCAATAGAGTTTACCTCAAGGCTGGCTATCATCCAAATATCCTTTTCACATTAAGAACTTAATTGTTCAATGCAATAACTATGTCTTATGGAATCACTCATCGTACAGATGTGGGATGCCAGCATCCAACAGGACCCACTTATTTCTCTGATTATTGTGTCTATTTTATAGAAGTAACCTTATTAACTGACTGCCCCTTTGTCTTATTAGAAAATTAAGATTTAGTTCTATAAAGGGTGGATAATTTATTCAAACGCCACTTCAGGCGGTGGCTAAAATAGAATGCTATTAATACAGGTAAAATTACTTTTATTTACTCTTAGTATTTATTATACAGGTCTTATAAAGTTCCAATATAACTACATTGGATTGGCTGCATTGGCAGATTATCACATCTTAAGTTTATTAAAGGATGTTTGATTTATTCAATATCCTACTCATTTAGGAAGTGAACTTAAATAGAATACTATCATTTGAAGTAAAATTACTTTGGTTCACTCTTAGTGTGTATTATACAGATCTTATAAAGTATCAATATAACTACATTGTATGGGCTGCATTGGCAGATTATCACATCTTAGGTTTATTAAAAGACGTTTGATTTATTCAATATCCTTAACTTTTAGGAAGTGAACTTAAATAGAATACTATCATTTGAAGTAAAATTACTTTGGGTTACTCTCAGTGTTTATTATACAGATCTTATAAACTACATTGTATGGGCTGCATTGGCAGATTATCACATCTTAAGTTTTAAAAGATGTTTATTTATTCAATATCTTTAACTTTTAGGAAGTGAACTTTAGTTAATTATTTTTCCATTAACTTCCATCCCTGTCTCTCAGACTGAGTGGCCAATTTGATAGACTACTAAATCATAGTTAGTATATTTTTAGTAGGTAGTAAATCAGGTAGTTAATTATCCCTGTTAATCAATGAATCAATTATATTTAGAAGCTATCTTTTACTCACTTTAATAGGTATAAAGCAGACTGTACTAGATATTAGTCTGATTGATTTAGATTGTTCCCATCAAATATTTCAATGTTTCATATTATTAGAAGTAAGTACTTACATATCTTAAGAGGTCTTTGACCATTAAGGTGAATTCAAATGGTATTAGTAGACCATTATTAGGCTAATTAGTAGGTTGTTATCAATCAATTATTTCTATGTTTCATAATAGTAGGAGCTCATAGCTTTTAAAGTCTTAAGGTGGATTCGCAGCTTCAACGACCCAACCAAGTTCTAAACTGGTTTTAGTTGTTTAGTAAGTATCAGCTTATATTTTACTAATAGGTATCGGATGTATATTTTTAATACTTTGAAGAGTGTAGCAATATAAGGCCGTATTGTACCCCAGGGAAAGCTAAAAATGCCTGTTTGGTCATTTCAGTATTAGAAATCAAACATCACAGTACAGCTATGCTTATTTGCTATAACTTTTAGTATTTTTCTTGTAATAGGAAACCAGTCTAGACCTTTTAGGTATTCCAAAGTAATGATGGTACGATATTATCATACTTCTGTTAATTATTTAAAATAAATAATTAATTGGTAAGAACTTTAGGAAAACAATTAGAATTTTATCGGCCTACGGTAACAGATTACATGCCTAGATAGGACCCACATCACTTCATCGTAAATTTTATTTAGCACCGCAACTTAATTATCCCTACCTTATTAGTCTGAATTAATCTAGCCTGGCCCCGCGGTCCACGTACCTAGTTTATGTACGCACAGCGTGCTCACACCGTACTGTCCCCTCACTTCCTCATAACAATTATATAGAACCGCCTACCTATAGATTCCTACAGCTTCCCTCACTTGAAATGCCTATATTTTGTCGAACTAACAGTCCCTACTTGTGTACTTTGCAATCTAGGCCCAAGCCACATTTAACTTAATTTCGTGGTGAGTTGTGTAAGCCGAGTCGCCCCTGCAAGCAACAGACTTCTAAATGGACTATCAATCGAGCCAGTATACTCAGAGTGTAAATCCTAACACTACACTGTATGTAGGGAGGCGGGACGGTTTTGGACGGGGTTGTACGTGCCCACCTCCAGCTAATTGGTGTCTGACCTATCTTCGATTTTCACTAGGGAGACAACTGTCTCTCCCCCGTTAGTCTCTCGAAGATAGTGTATTATTTAGCGTTTTAATAGATAACGCCGGCATTATTAAATGTTGAAATCACATTAGTTTTTGTTAGCACCGTTACTCGTGTCCACTAATGTGATCCAGAATACTTCATTTTGTTATAGTTATTCGAGTCGCGATAGCAAGAATTTTACTCTAATATTCACTTCTATTTCACAACCAATGTTAGTTAAAATCGCAACTCGAATATCACTTAGCGCGCTAAAAGGCTCGGACGCTCGTTTTCCCGTATGAGTTTTACCGTCTCTTAAATCGGACCACGCCTCCGACGTCTCAAAATTGAATGCCCGCTAATTGTCCTCCCTTTTCCCAAGCATCTTAACTTGCGCGCCACGCGCGCCTAACATCCCTCTCCAACATTCCGCTTTTCCTCCCTTCAACCAATCGCTAGCTGTTTCCCGATGCGCCTCGCCTTCGCGTCGCTTATTATTTGTTATACGCGAACTTCGCGTTGCGCCACGTGGAGATAACATCCTACCTCTCTTTCTATCTTTTTCCCAACCTCTCGCTCGCTCATTGCCGCCGTTCGCCGCGCAATTCTAAAGTTTTTCCATAATCCAACTTAAATCTCGTCAGAAAGCCAATATTACATGTTTGAATATCTAAATGTAGCCTTCCATTAACAATTCCCTCTCAATAATCATCCACTTAAGCCAATAATCCTGTATTTTGTGAAATTATAAAAAGTTCCGTATTCCGACCATAGGTGGCGCCCGCCCGTATGTGCACCGGCTTGCCAACCTCGCAAGGCCACACGGAGCAGTCCCCGCGAAATTCAAACTAAAGAAGTCAAACTAGCAACCTTACGCGAAGCTCAAGTAAATAACTCACGCTAGACGGCGCCTATGTCGCAAGGGGCACACAGAGCAGTCCCCGCGAAATTCAAACTAAAGAAGTCAAACTAGCAACCTTACGCGAAGCTCAAGTAAATAACTCACGCTAGACGGCGCCTATGTCGCAAGGGGCACACAGAGCAGTCCCCGCGAAATTCAAACTAAAGATAAAGCCCTAGACCACTGACCATTATTCTGAACTAGTTTATTATTCCCTTTTTCATGCTTATGATATTAATGGTGCTACGCATTAATATTTATTTTAGTGCTACTCCCATACATTCCTTACTAACGGACGGATACCATTCATTCTGTACCGTTACAGCCGCCCCCGATAGAATTTAAGCAGATAAAGTACCACTCTTTTCTGCGGCGAATTATATCTTAACCCTGTACTTAATTAAGTACAAAACAGCACGGCCTCCCTTGACAACCTCATTGTCATCCTAGCCCTCTTCCTCAAAGATATTCCTACTATTTATAGTTCCTTCCCAATCCCTAATGACTCCTTCCTCAATAAGCATTCTCATTGCAAAATAGCCCACACCCCTCATCTATACCAATACTCCCCTATCTTCCCTCTATTCACAACTTATTTTTCTAATTTTAATACTAAACTCATGTGATGGCTGTGTGGACTAGATTCCCTATTTCAACCCTTCGTGTCATAGATTAAAGAACTTCTCATGGCCTCATCTGATTGTCTATGACATGGCATCCATTTTCATAGCCACCCTTTCCTCAACTTAAATTTTACCAAATTTTAAAGTTACTTTCTACATTGAACGAGAGGTTCAACTCGTAAGTATTTTAATCTAAAGTTCTTACTTCCCCAATTTAGACTTGTAGTCTTCCTAGTAGCGATAATGTCGGTTACCTCAGACCGCCTTAGCCACGTGTGGAACTTTGTTAGATCGCTACCAACCCTAGATCACACAGTATTCCCCTAACTGGATCGCCGTTAATAGAGGTTTTGTGGTACGTGAAGGCCCTACCTTTTTTTTATTTTTTTATTCTGCATTATTTTTTTTTTTCTATTACCATTTTTTTTGACAACAATTTCTCCCTTTCTAACCTCGGGTAGTACTACTAATTCTCCGCTCACCTTTCCCTGTTGATTCCTTATATGCGAGACATTCTACCACTTGTGTCTGCTGATAGTGACCAAGGTCCTTTTCCTTCCCCCTACGGTATCATCTTCTAAAACCTACAGTGTCTGTCAGTTCCGTGAGCATGGCAGCCTAATCAGGTAACTTTTATACCTATTATTTTGTAGCCATAGAATCATTCAAGCAACCGCCTCTCTACCTCCCTGGAATCATACTATTTGCCTTTATTATATGTCTATTTATATTTTAATTCAGTCAAAACCATGTTTAATAAGTCACTCATGATTCTACCCAGCGCTTTAACTATTTACTTCTTTCCCTCTTTATGGTCATATTTACAGAATTTCAATATGTGTGACCCTCTAGTGCTGGTTCATGATGCCTTTAGAAGATTTTAGTTTTACATTTGCACAAGGCACATTATTAACATTATAACCTCCCGAATGTTTGTAACTCTAATTGGTTACTCCCTAACTATTCTACTCTACTTTCAGCCTTCCGACCAGATGGGAAAATTCTCCAGCAACGCAAGATCCCTTGACTACACCAAAATGAAATGCCATCAAAAGCCTCTGTTTCTGCAGCCGAAGACATTATCTCTCTATAGGTCAGTCAAGTATAATTGTCCTGATTTAGCCTTCATCAGACGCCCCCAAAGGAACCGCCCTACAACAGAATTTTCACATCCTTCAGAAAGGCCAATTTAGGAGGTGTAGCTCGGATGGTAGTCACTTAATTTTATTGTATGTAAAGCGATTCCATCCCTATGGCACACTTCCGAAATTCCGATTCATTTTTTTTTCATCTGCAATTTAAATCAACCTGCTCGTTATCTAAATTCTATTTTGTGCCCCGTGTAATTGAATAATGTTCGAACTCCCTAATTAAGCTACTATTACTACTTTAACAGTGCCAACTAAGAGTGCTCCTTGCGCCCCCTATAAGTTTATTTTTAATGGTAGGTTCCTTTTTTTCTTATGTATATAGGCGACCAAGGACCTCGCTTGCAGCTCGCCTTCCTTGCTGGCCCCGTTTATTTAAATATTCTACCCAAAATTCGCAAGTTACAATCGGAAATGACAAAGTTCGAACCTTATGCAATTGAGAGTTCTCTAACATAGTTAACAGACCTCATCTCACCATTAAGTCAGACATACCGCAATTCCAGTATTTATTTCGATTCGTAATAGCTAACATTATAAAAAAAATTCTTTGTTTACAGATCCCGGCTATTCCCAAACCGCAATGGCGGTGAAGTTAATGGTTTAATGAATAAAGCATTTGAGGTTATTTTTGCTAGCACAAGAAAATACCCTACTAGAATGATCTATTATAACGCCGACTGTATAAGGTAAGTTTCCCTCCACCCTTTTCCTTTAGTCGACATAGAAGACAGTAACCGACAATTAACCATTAATTCCCTTTATTTTCAGAATGACCTTAAGCTAATATGTCTCTAATTTACTAGAATAAGCAGAATAGGATTAATAGGGCTAGACAAAACTAGAATAGAGCAAAATAGAACTAACATAACTAGACTTATGTAAACACCCTTACAAAATATAACATCTTTCATCTTTCCGTGATGAATGATTTTGATAAACTAGTTCATCAACTCAATGTCCCGGCCTACATATATGAAATTGCCAATTAATTAGTTTGTTTTATAGCAATCTAGATGCTACATATAGTTTACATTAACTAACAATTTAAGGTTGTGTCTTAACTCCGACAATAACCTACATTAGCACTAATTTTAATCATTCTACAATTACATCACGTACATATTAGATGCCAATAATCTAGATTATTTAAGAATTCTAGCAATTCATATTAATAAATAACCAAACAAGATAATCCCGCTGTGACAGTCTGCGCTGACCTTGCCACAAGTCAAAACCGCGTTTCGTTCGTCCTATCATTCCTAACTTGTAACCAAATCATTGAGTTATTATTTACTAATCAACTGTTAATCAAACCTATTTAATTTCATAATAACAATTTTAATATAGCAGTATTAGAATATTATTATAAGTTCCGAACATCAACATTACCGGTTAAAGTATTTGAATGGCCTAGTGCGAACTAGGTTTCAGGTCTCACCTCGGGAAAATAAATTTTCTATTGACTCTAAAATCTACTACTAATAAATTTATTATTTTCTTCTGACATGTAAGATAGGTCATGACTCTAGGTCGGGTTTAGTAAACTTGAACTATGCCTTCCTCCATGATAATCTCGGTTAAATATATATATCCGCAAAACGAATTATGTCTAATTCGGCTGATTTTATTAAATTTAAATTATGCTACTAAACAGTACGTGTCCTAAGAACGTCACACATCCGAAACCCATTTTAGTTCTAATTTCTTTACTCAACTAAATTAGAACATGTACCTGTTGACGCGAGACAACATCTAAATAATTACTTTGTATGATGTGAACTGTGATAGCTGATTTTGTATTGTAATCTCGATAACGCAATATCAGGGAATTACTTGTTAATAACTTTTACTCTAAGAGATTTATTCTCAGCTCGCAATGTCAGTCGCTTTATTTCCGGCATGAATGTTTCTGCGGACTATGCGTTTAAATTTATCCTACAACTTAAAATAGTGGTATATAATATCAATCACTGTTTTATAAGTAGCTCGTGTTAACTTTTAAAATGATAAGATGGTTTAACTAATGATTATTATGTGACATCCGCCCGCAACTCGCCTTTATAATTGATGTGGTAACATATGCTATTGTCATCCCCATAGCATAACAGTGCTATAGTTCATTAAATTTTCTGCTATATCCCCCCCCCCCCTAACTTTGTCTCTCTCAGCCAATCTACTATTTTTTTTTTTTCATCATTTATTATTAGTATTGACATCAACAAGCGCCCCCAAGAGTCCACATAACATATTTAATTTGCTTTTGGCCTCGGAAGCTACCAACCTTATTAGTCACCAATCCAGTAACAATGTTTTAATATATATCCAATATGTATTAATATTTTAAAGTATATTATATATTTTTTTTCAGTACAATCCCAGTAATTACAACAATCTACCACCAGCGCCTACTCCCCTTCCACTACATATGTACGAGCCGGACGTACGGAATATGGACCTGCCTCAAGCCCTACTACCAGAAACCACCATTACGCTAGTTTCATTATTCCATAGCTATGTTATTAGAGCCCCTGATCACTCGTCCCCTTGTCTCCTCCCTCTCTCTCTGGTCCATTCCCTTTACCCTAATAGTAGTTATCCTTGCCATCTAACTATCGTTCCATTCGACATTACTATTCTTTTATAGAAAAGGCCGCCAACACACCCCTACGTCAATATTCATTTACAAGTCTCAACCACTAAGATCTAATTATACTACTATAATATCTTTAAAATAAATGTTACCCAGAGGGATTTGTTAAGACCAGCATAATGTATATTTACGTGCCTTTTCCCGACCCGACTGAATCTATATAATGCAAAGTAATGTCTTTTATTATTAAAATCGAACTTATCTACTAAACAGGGTACTTGAGTTTTTTTTTTTCTCTTCTAATAAACATATTTCAAAGTACATAAATCTTCTTATTAAAATTAAAGCTTAGCTACTAGGGTAACATTGAATACATCGCATAGCTTAGACTCCTTATTTACTTAATTACAATATTAAATCTTTAATAATAAAATAGTAGGAACAATAATTACGTCTTATTCCTCGACCAAAGATATCCAAGCTTGAATAATTCGATAAACCTTGTCTAATAGACCAAGAGTAACAACCCAACTAAGGTACTTATAATGATATCATCAAATTGCACATTAATCTAATTTATTCTACAATCCTTTCCTCATCTGGCTCAACCTATTCCCCCTCTCCCGTCAGAGGTAATCACAGCTAACTACTTTTCCCGGCTCAGCCTCAACCTAGGGCGGTGTCCGATGTTATTGATAATAGCGAGATAGATGAATTGTGTTGAACTTTCCCCTAACTTTGTCGGTATTTGGATCCACTAGGACATAGACATTCTGGTAGGGTCTAGCAGCGACAACAAAAGGCCCCTCGTACAGAGAGGTAAATTTCTTTGTAATCTTCTGACTGGCATCTGACTTATTTAGCTTCCTTATCTTTACTGTATCCCCAATCTGATATTGTATTATTCGATATCTTTGGTTAAATTTATACTGTCGATTTTCCCCTGCTCTTTCTAAATTAACCCTGGCTGTTTCTCGTATCTGCGTAACAGTACCCCTCGCAACCGGTCTCCGAAGTACCCTATCAAAGGTCATTTTAGTGGTTTCCCCATACGTAATCTCACAAGGAGTAAAACCTATACTCTCATGAAAGGTGTTATTATAGAGTATCTCTAGCTTGGGCAACACCGAAACCCAACTTCTATGATTGCTCCTACAGTAAGTTCTAAACAACCGTCCTAACTCTTTATTCACCCTTTCTGTTGTATTCGGTCTAGGATTCCGAACGGTAGTATGCACTATTCTTACCCCAGCCCTCTCCATCTCATTATTCCATACCTTACTTACGAATTGGGACCCATTATCTGACAAAATAACTTTAGGCTTTATTATTTTAAAGAATTTCTTCATTCCCCCTACCACCGACCTAGAAGTAGCTTTCCGCAATGGGTAGAATTTGACAAACTTACTGAAGGAATCTTGGATTACTAAAATATAACTCATCCCGAAAAGTCCCGCTGGCAAAGGCCCATATAAATCAACCATCACCAATTCTCCTATGTCTTTAGTGATTATTGACCGGCACGGCCAGACATACTTTATAGTATTGCTTTTAGTAATTTGACAGTCATGACAAGCCCTTACGAATTGTTTTATATATCTAGTAATTCCTCTCCAATAAAATCGATCCCTTACATACTTAATAACTTTGTAAGCACCTTGGTGTCCCATTTCCAGATGTACTTGTTTAACTAAATCTTCCCGTAGCCGTTTGGGCAAATAGACCACCTTCCCTAAATCCTCCCTGGGAGTAAAATATAAAATATCGTTTTCTAACTCACATCTCCCTACTATCTTACCTAACTTACTCCCTTTTCTTTTTTGCGATAAACTTTCCACTATTTCCCTCAGCTCAGGGTCCTCTCGTTGTAATTTAGGAAGGTTCCTAAGGTTCTCATTTAACTCCTCATTCACTTGCGTTTCTGTATACAATATCTCGGGACACTTAACCTTTTCCTCCTGCAATAATTCCCCCTCAGGCAGATATCGCGATAATATATCTGCTGCTACATTTTCGGTGCCCTTGACATGCTGTGACTCATATTGAAATTGCTCTAAATAATTAATCCACCTAGTAACCCTAGCATTGTACAGTTTCCAACTCCTAGCAAATATCAAGGCTTTATGATCAGTACGAATAATAACCTTCGTCCCCCTCAGATATGTTTCAAACTTAGCTAGGCAACAAATGACGGAATAGAATTCTTGTTCGGTGACCGTCCAATTTAATTGGGCTCCTTTAAGTATTTTACTATAAAACCCTAGCACCCTGGGTTCCCCCTCTTCATCTAGTTGGTACAAAATTCCTGCTATCCCTATTCCCGAACTATCTGTTTGCAAATAGTAAGGCTTACTGAAATCAGGATGCTGTAGTTGTACCGTGGCCACAAACAATGCCTTAATATTGTCAAAAGCTGTCTGTTCAATTTCTCCCCAATGCCATTTCACCTCTTTCCTTAGTAACTCACATAACGGTTTACTATGGAAGCTATACCGCGGTATAAACTTACGATAAAAATTGCACAACCCTAAGAATCCGCGCAAATGCTTTATCTTCCTAGGCCGTGGATAGCTCTGAATGCCCTTGACCTTTTCAGGATCTGTACTGATCCCTTTCGTTGAGATAATGTACCCTAACATTTTGACCTCTTTACTTAAGAACCGGCATTTGTCTTTGTTGCAAGTCAGTCCAGCCCTTTCTAACTTTCCTAGTATTATATCGAGGTGTTCTAAATGTTGTACCAAGTTGCCTCTAGTTATGACGGCCAAATCGTCTAAATAATTAACGCAAAACTCCCGTACCTCCGGTCCTAATATTATATCCATGGCCCTACTAAAACTACCCACCGCCGTCTTTAGTCCCTGTGGCAATACATTATAAACATAAGATTTCCCATTAAAGGTGAACCCCGTATACTTTTTACTATCTAACGATATGGGGAATTGGAAATACGCACTATTCATATCTATGGTGGTAATGTAATTAGCCCCATGGAAGGAATTAATCACATCTAACTGTAACGTAGGTTTCTCAGTTTCTGCTACCATATGTTGATTAATACCGCGGGCGTCTAGCAGTACACGTATTGTCCCATCTCCCTTAAGTGTGAACGTTAACGGACTACAATAAGGCGTGGAGGCCCTACTAATTATACCCTGGTCTTCCATTTCTTTTAGCTTTGTTTCCATTTTTTCTCTATAAGCGTAAGGTACCGGATACGACCTCTGTACTACAGGAGCATGTTTTTCCATTTCTATCACATGTTCATAGCAATTGGCCATCCCTAGTTTAGACGAAAACAACTTTGAATAATTCCCTAAGAGGCTTTCCAACTTCCTTAAACCTTCCGAGTCCAATTCTATCCCTACCTGTACCCCTGACGGAACCTTTCCCCCTTTGTCACACACTAACGACTCAACTTCTACATTAACCAGCTCATTCTGTGTAACAAATTTGATAACATGGTCGCCCCCCTTTGTGCTGATACTAATTCCCACACCTTTCCGGTTTAAGTCGATTTTAATCTCATTTTCCTTCATCCAGTCAAACCCTATTATTAACGACCTAGACAGCCCCGGCACTATCAAAAACCTTGTATCTACTTGCAACGACCCTAGCCGTAGCGGCAGAAGTACTAACTGTCGTATTCTGTCCAACTGCTGACTTAACTTGAAAAGGTCTCACGGGCATCAACGATATCCCAGGTTCCCTACTTTTTAATTCACCCCAAAACTCGTCAGAAATACAGGTTAAATCGCTCCCGGTGTCGAATAATCCTAGGACCTTAAAGTCGTATATCTGTACCTCGACTTCGGATTTATAATTCGATAGTAGTTCCCCCATATCCTTTTCTTCCTCAAATACTGAAGCTACAACCCTAACTAGATTACCCTTCATTTGACCCTGTTCAACTTTCAACCTTAACGTCTCTACCAATCTCTGCTCGACATGCATTTCAAAGGGGTACGCCTCGCAGTATCCTACTCCCTCTGTTTTTTCTCTAACCAAAAGTTTCCTTATCAGGGGAATTGCTAGCCCTCTACCATTTAACCCTAACGTTTGTCCTGGTTTCCAATTCATCCTACTCATTATCTGCCAACCTTTGCTCCCTAAGGTTGAGGCTGATCCGGGAACAACATTCTCAGCCTCCTTTAGTTTAATCCTGTACCTTGTTGATCAGCTGTAATTCCTACTTCCTCCTCTTCTACCGCATTGATTATTTCCCTTGGACGCACTACTGGGTTTTGCATTGCTGCCGGCTTCCTCCAAGCGGGATAAGTTTTCTTAGTATTTCCCCACCTTCTCTCTGCCCCCCTAGCGCCTTCCGGTATGGAGTAATTATGAGCCTTTTGTTTCCCTATGCTTTCCATGTCCCTCAAAAATTCAGCGGTTCCAATTATGGTGTTTATCCCACTAGTCGCCCAAACTTGTTGTACATTTTTAGGATAGTGTCTTATAACGTCAGAAACTATCTGTTTTTCCGACATGGGATAGCTTAACATTTGCGCTTTTCCTACTATTTGAAGAAAGTGGTTTAACATGGAAGGATTCTCTTTCCTATCCCACCATCCTTGTACCATCACCCTTCGCAACTCGCTCTGAACATTTTCGCTCCAATAAGTGGCCAGAAAATCCACCTTAAATTCCTCTACCCCTATCCATCTTTCCTTATAAATTCTAGCCCAATCTCGGACCTCTCCTACCAGGCATTCTTGTATCTGATCCAGCTCCCTTCCAACTCCTATTCCTCTCTTTAGGTACCCCTCTAAATCTTCCAAAAAGGTGATAGGGTGTTCAGTAGATTTATTTCCGAATTTAGGTTTTTCCGTGTTTACATTTTTTATATTATATACTATGTGCCCCGCAGTTCCAATAGTAAGCTTTCCTTCCTCTCGCGCCTTCCGTGTCCCCGCATCGTTGTCAGTAGTCTCCTTCCTCAAACTCTCTTCCCCCTCTTTTAACGTGCTAGAACCCTCTTCGCCTATCGTCATTTCTTCATTATTAATTAGATGTCTTTCCCCTCGCACTAGGGTACCTACTCCCTCAACTTCCGCACTCAGCCTAGCGACCTTTTCCGTAAGCACTCCTATTGTTCTCTTCATCATTTTGTATATTAATCCTATCCCGTCCTGCTTTTCAGTTGTCTTTCGGTTAAAGACCCGCGCTCGCTTAGCTGTTCTCCTAGGTACCTCACACTCCTTTTCCCTTGTCGCAGTCCCTCTCATGATTCCTTCCTGTTCCTGGCCTGGTTCCTTATCCTCATTGTCCCTCATGCGTTTGGTTACCCTCCTAGTCACTCCCATCTCCCTTCCGTTCTCGGGGTTTCCCTCCATCGACTCAGTTGGCCCTCCAGATGTGGCTACGTCCTCATACCTCGCCGGCTGCCTATGGGTCCTTTGGGACTTCCGGGTAGCCATTTTCTCTAGTTATCAAAGTAAGTCGTAACTCTTATGTATACTAATTCGGAGTTGAAGCAAAGGAAGATAGCGGCGAAGCTCTTCCTTTCACTCATCTCCTCCCATTAGTTTATTTAAAAAAAATGTCACGAACGATGTGTTGTTTTTTTTTTCTTATTAATATTATTAAATTTTTCTATTCTATTTTTTTTTTCTACCACTATTATTATATTTTTCTTTCGACCCCTATTTTGCTCCGAAGCTCAATTAATATCCACCTTCTACAATTATCCATCATCCGTCTATCTTAGGTATCCTCGAGCAGTATTTTTTTTTTCTTCTCTACTAATTTGCCTATCGTATTCCTACTAACATCTCTTTAGCATGTATGTTTTCTACCGTTCCTCAATTAAATATAATTAAATGCCGGCTCTAAGATATTTATAAATATAATTATAGCTCAAGTCCGATTTGGGCTATTCTTACTTGTGGATAAGGGACTGCAAGATACTCATGAGAAAGAATGACAAATCCGGGGTCACAATTATAAGCAGTGAGTCTGACCTGTCCAAATTAAAATGACTAACTTACATTGTTTTTTCTATTGTACACACAATTCTAATATATTATTCCGTTTATTTATTGTTATTTAACTACCATTATTATAGTAAACAAAAGGTCGCTTTATGTGTAAACCTAATTTTATTATGTGTCAATGAGTCCAGTGATGTGATGAGAGATTTATTATTATTTTTCTTTTGCTTTCAATATTTGAATCTAAATTATTTATTTTTTCTAAATTATTTCTTCAGTTTATTTGTACCTTTAATTAAAATTAAAAATCAGATATTTATAATTTTATATGATTTAACTAAAACTAGATGAATTCCACAACAAAAAATCTGTTATGTTACTACCAGAACGTTCGGGGCTTGCGAACAAAATCACACGATTTTCTATCACAATTAACTACATCTGACTACGATTTCATATGTATAACGGAGAGTTGGTTGACTCCCGACTTTTACGACAGAGAGTATTTCGACGGCAGGTACGCAGTATTTAGATGCGACCGCTCGCAGGCGGATAGCGGCGCGAAACGCGGTGGCGGTGTCGCGGTCGCGGTGCGCACTAACCTGCGGCCCCAGCGCCGGGACTGGCCGATCCCACCGCGCGCCTCCTCAGACTGCGTTTGGCTATCTATACCTCTCAATACAAATAACAATAAGTATCTAACATCGCGTGTGTTTACATACCGCACGGACCTAGTTATCGTAACACTTTAGAGTCCTTTTTCGCCATAGCCAGTGACATTTTTAATGACCGCCCGGATGACGCTTTCTTGTTAATGGGTGACTTTAATATTACCAACGCCGTATGGATAGATGGTTGCACTCCTAGTAAGTTATTACGGAGGAGCTGTGACAGTTCGGTCAACACTCTAAATGACTTCCTTGCATTTACTGGTCTTCAGCAATTTAACGGCATTCACAATGCTAGTAATCGAATCCTGGACTTGGTAATGAGTAACATAAGTTGCAATGTTTTTGGTTGTTCTCACCCCTTAACTCAGGAAGATTTACATCACAAATCCATAGAAATCCGTATAAATATTAATCAGTTTACTGAATTAAGACCAGCGTTAATTTATAATTATAATTTCAGTGCAGCTGATTACAGTTTAATTAATAATGAAATCAACAGTATAAATTGGACTCAACATTTTAAAAAATTTACATTAGAGGAATGTGTCTCTAAATTTTATTTAATTTTAAACAACCTTATAGCTAAGTATGTTCCAGGTAAATTCAGATCTCAAAATTCTATTCCTATATGGCACACTAAACCTTTGCGAAAACTCCTAAACGAAAAAAGAAAATTTCACAAGTTATGGAAATTATATGGAAACCCACTAGATTACCAAAGTTTTAAGGTGCTAAGAAAACGAGCTGCATGCATGGAAAGAGAATGCTATAATAGTTACATAAATTATGCCGAAAATAAAATAAAAACTTTACCTAAGTATTTCTGGACGTATGTCAAAGCTATAAAAGCAAATAATAGGTTACCTGAAACTATGAGTTTTAAGGGACAAAGCAGTAATGACGATAAACAAATTTGTAATTATTTCAGCGAACATTTCCACTCAATTTATGTAAGTAGCACAGGTAATGCAGCCTGTGACATAACGGATACGCCTGAAAACACTTTATTAGACATAAGCTCCATTGAGTTAACCTATAATAATTTAAATAAGTATTTAAAAAATATTAATACGAATAAAGGAGCTGGTCCAGATGGCATACACCCTCTATTCATACGAAATTGTGCCGATTCGTTAACTGCTCCTTTGTTACATTTATTTAAGCAATCATTTAGTACTGGCGTTGTACCACACGAATGGAAACGTGCTTTGATAACACCGATACCTAAAGGTGCTGTTAGTCAAAACATAGTTGACTACCGACCCATTTCAAAGCTGTGTCAATTCGGCAAAATACAGGAAAAAATTGTCACTGAGCAATTACTTGGTGTAGTTAAACGAGTTATTACACCTACTCAACATGGCTTCTGTAAAAGGCGTGGCGTGGAGAGTAATTTGTTAAATATGACAGAAATATTGTTGGAGGCAATGGATAAAAACGGTCAAGTGGATGCTATATACACAGACTTTGCCAAGTGTTTTGACAAAATCTGCCATAATACTCTCCTCACTAAACTTTGGCGGCTAGGTATTCACGGCGATCTGTTCCGTTGGATCAAATCATACGTAGGAAATCGTAGTCAGGCTGTCGTACTATCTGGCTATCGTTCCACATACAAATACATGACCTCAGGAGTCCCGCAAGGGTCCCACTTAGGGCCATTACTTTTTGTTTTGTATGTGAATGATATTACCAAGGCCATAAGTCACTCCAACGTGCTCCTTTATGCAGACGACACTAAAATTTTCAGAGTTATACGAGACACGTCAGACTCTTTATTATTACAGAGCGACTTAAGTAACTTTGAGGACTTCTGTAATAGAAACAATTTGTTTTTAAATCCAGACAAATGCCACACAATTACTTTCACTAGAAAAAGAAATCCAATTGAATTCCCGTATAAGTTGTGTGGAAGGATCTTAAACCGTGTAACTGAAATCAGGGATCTAGGCGTGATAATGGACTCTAGTCTTACATTTGTTCCACACATTGATAAAATTGTTAATAAATCATTCAAGTTCTTAGGCTTTATATTGCGCATAGGTAGACCTTTTAAAAATCCCGCAACATACAAATTACTCTTTAATAGTTACATACGTAGTCGGCTAGAATTCGCAAGCCCTGTCTGGAATCCTTACCATCAAGTACATCAGGATAAAATTGAGAAGGTACAACGAAAGTTTATTAGATCACTTGATTACAGGACTGGCAATCCACATATTGACTATGAGACCTCTCTTGCTTTCCACAACATTGTATCTCTAAAGCGTCCACGGGATCTTATAGATATAACGTATTTATTTAAAATATTACATGATATGGTCGACGCTCCTTATCTTTTAGAGAATATATATTTTCGCGTGCCTAGAAGGCAAGAGAGAACTACTCGCAAGAAAGAATTATTTACTGTGAAAGCGAGTAAAACCTGTTATGGGAGCAACAGCTTTATAAAACGATCCTGTGCTTTGTATAATGACATATATAATAATGTCGATATTTTTGAGACCTCATTAGTTAGGTTTAAGCATCGCATCACTGAACTCATCCATGACCATGTCCGTATGAGAAGGGACGAACTCCAACTTGAGGCCGAAGAGGAGGTCGCCCTTATGTGCTCACAAGCCCGAGAGCACAGGGCTATACGCGTGAGGGAGCGAGCTGCCTGCGCCGACGCTAACGAAGCGGAGGAATTGGCCGCCATTGATTTCAGCAAGCGCTGCGAGGAGGCCGGTGACATTATTGCTTTTGTCGCAAAGCGGTCCAAAAATCTGAAGGGGACCTTCCAGCGGTCCCTGAACGACATGACCGCCGTCATAAAGTCCGCTTCAGAAGAGTACCGCCGGCTTCCATCCGTGGAGGCAAACACAAAGCTGCAAGAGGACAACAACCGCCTCCGGGAGGACAATGTCCGTCTGCATGCCGAGGTCGATCAGCTGAGGAAAGAGGTCGCCGAACTCAAGGCGGCCTTTGAAGGGGCTAAACTCCAACAAAGACCCCTCCCTATACCCGACAGCGCACTCGACGTACTCCCCGCAACTCCGGTCCCAGCTGCTACATCGCCACTTAGTCCACAGCAGGACAATGTTGCGGAACCAGCCTCCAATGCGAGGCGTTCAATGAGGGCGAATACCCAAAATTCGTCACCGGAGGCCAACGAGCAACTGCTGCAGGCCATAATGAGGCAAGTCGGCCTCCTGCTAGACGAGAGACTGGGTCCAGTGCAGAAGGCATCAGCAGACCCATCGTCACGCACGGCGGTTGCCCAAGGTGCCGTAGGAAAGACGCATAAAGAAGGCCCGGGTAGAGCAAAGGAGAGAGCGATGCCTACAGCCCATCCCAACAACATCAGGGAAAAAGCTCCTCCCAAAATTGCCTCGAAAGACAAGAAGGGCAGGGGTGCGAATTTTCAATCCACCCCCGGCCCTACTGCCTCAGCCGCTGAAACAACGGCAATAGCGGCCGTAAAGACTCCCCCCTTAAAGGAAGGGTGGACTAAAGTCTCCAAACGGAGGAAGAATAAGGGTCAGAGGACGGGGACTGCGCTCAATGCGGCCCCTCCTCTACCTTCTTCGGGTGGTAAACGGACGGCCTCAGCTTCATTGAAGGCTCCTCCGACCAAAGCCAAAAAGGGCAAGGCCATACTCCGCCCCCCAAGGTCAGCAGCGGTTGTGCTTACGCTGCGGCCAGAGGCAGAGGAAAGGGGCATAACTTACGCCTCCGCTATACTCAAAGCCAGGGAGAGAGTCAATCTCGCTGAACTTCGTATACCAACTCCGAAGTTCAGACAAACGGCAACCGGGTCACGCATCCTGGAAATTTCAGGGGCGGCCGGATCACAGCACGCCGACTCCCTGGCGGAGAGGATAAAGGCAACAATGGCCGATGTATTTATCGTCGCCAGGCCCATAAAGTGCGCTGAAGTGCGAATATCCGGGCTGGAGGACTCTCTTACCCAAGCCGCCATTACCGCGGCCATTGTGGAGAAAACAGGATGTTCCCAGCACAACATAAAAATGGGCGAGATCAGGAAAGGGGCGGGCGGCGTTGGCTCAGCCTGGGTAAAATGCCCAATATCGGCTGCCAAGATATTGGCGGATGATGGCCGTCTTGAAATAGGCTGGAGCGTGGCGCAGGTACGCGCTTTAGACCCCCGGCCTAAGAAATGTTTTCGGTGTCTCGAAGTCGGACACACTAGGGCTAACTGTAGTGCAAAGATTGACCGCAGCGGACTCTGCTTTCGCTGCGGTAAGGCTGGTCATGTCGCCGCAACTTGTGTGGAGAGACCGCATTGCCCTGTGTGCGCAGAAGCGAGCCTGCCCAGTGATCACAGCGTAGGGGGAAGGTTGTGCCGACCATCAAAGGCAAAAAGGAGGACGGCTGCTAAGAAAATTAACTCAGCCTTAGCACCGTCCAGCGCACAGCAGCGTGCGCCTGAGGTGGTAGTCGAGAATTCCATTAATGGATAGTACGCCCTTATCTCGACACTTCCTTCAGGCGAACTTGAACCACTGCGCTGGAGCACAAGATCTGTTTCTACAGTCTTTGGCGGAGTGGTCCATCGACGTAGGAGTTGCGGCGGAGCCCTATAATATCCCGTCTAGGCCCAATTGGGCTGTCGATACTGAGGGGTCTGTGGCCATTATGACCACACGTAAACCCCTGTCTCCGTCGCTCTCGCTTTGTGAATCCGGCCCCGGCTATGTCGCAGCCAGGTGGGGGGAAGTAGTCATCATAGGGGTCTACTTCTCGCCAAATAAGCCGCTGTCTGCGTTCGAACGGTTTATGGCCGAACTGGGGGCTGTGGTGGGCCGTGCGTTGCCTTTGCCCGTTGTCGTCCTCGGGGATTTAAATGCGAAAGCCACCATATGGGGCTCGCCTTCCACAGACCATCGTGGGGAGGTGGTCATGGAGTGGGCTGTTGAAGTCGGCTTATCCCTCCTTAATAGGGGCTCAGTCCTCACTTGTGTGAGGGACCAGGGGGGGTCAATTGTAGATGTCTCGTTTGCAACCCCCTCAGTTGCAGCCAGAGCCTCAGAATGGAGAGTCCTAACAAACGTGGAAACGCTCTCGGACCACCGGTACATCCGGTTTGAGATAACTTCCTCCGGGAGCCCACGACGACCAAGTAACACCGGGGCACCTCCATTCCCGCGCTGGTCCATCAAGCAAATGGACAGGGAGCTGCTGATAGAGACCGCAATAATACAGGCGTGGTTTGCACAACCGGTGCTGGGGAATGCGGAAGCTGAAGCACAATGGTTCAGCGAAGCGATGACGCGGATTTGTGACGCGGCAATGCCACGCGTGAGGCGCCAATCGCCACGAACAGCTGTCTACTGGTGGTCGCAAGAGCTGGCGAATCTCCGCGTCGACTCCATCGCTGCTCAAAGAGCCTTTACAAGGCAAAGGCGCAAGCGACGACGCGATGAAGCGCGCGAGGCTGAGCTAAAAGCTATGTACAAAACGGTCAAGAGGGAGCTGCAATTGGCAATTTTAAGATCGAAGGCCGCAGCGTGGCAGGAGATGCTGGAGGGACTCAATCGAGACCCCTGGGGGCGCCCATATCGGATGGTCAGAGGGAAACTCCGAAGCGCGGGCCCTCCGATAACCGAGTCCCTCGAACCTTCACTCCTGGAGAGCATTGTGGCGAACCTTTTCCCCGACCAGGGCGAATACGATCCGCCTCCCATGGCCCCGCCCCGTCAAGCTGTTCACACTGACGTCCAGGTGCCGCCAGTATCCACTGGCGAGTTGGATGCGGCCTTATTCAAGCTAAGGAGCAAAAACACTGCTCCGGGCCCAGACGGCATTCCCGGCAAAGTATGGGTCCTGACATCGGATGTGCTAGAGGACAGATTCAGACAAGTCCTAGATGTGTGCCTTCAGACGGGACAGTTCCCTTCTTCTTGGAAGGTTGGAAGATTGGTCCTGCTTAGAAAAGAGGGCAAACCGGCAGACATACCATCAGCATACCGGCCAATCGTCCTCTTGGACGAAGCCGGAAAGCTCTTTGAGCGAGTCCTGGCCTCGCGTATTGCAAGTCATCTCGCCAACGAAGGCCCTGATCTAGCGGATTGCCAATACGGTTTTAGGACACAAAGGTCGACAGTCGACGCAATCAAGCGCGTCAAAAACATCTCCGAAGAGGCTGTTGCACGAGGGGGAGTGGTGTTAGCGGTGTCCCTGGACATTGCTAACGCTTTCAACACCCTCCCCTTTTCGTGCATTGAGGAGGCACTCAGACACCATCTTATGCCGGAATACATTCAAAGAATCGTTCAAAGTTACCTTCGGAACAGGACGGTCGTGTATGCGGATGGTGATGGCCAACTCCAGCGAAAGGTTGTCACACGCGGTGTTCCACAGGGGTCTGTTCTAGGGCCCCTATTGTGGAACATCGGATATGACTGGGTGCTGCGCGGTGCACTATTGCGTGGCCTTAGTGTGGTGTGCTACGCCGACGACACATTGGTCACTGCCCGCGCACGCACTTTCGAGGAAGCCGAAGGGCTGGGAACGGTCGGCGTCTCGCAGGTGGTACGCCGCATCGAAAGGTTAGGCTTAAAAGTGGCCTTAAATAAAACGGAGGCCATATACTTCCACGGCCCCCGTAATAAGCCACCGAGGAATGCGCACCTCACCATCTCAGGTGTCAGCATTGAGATTGGTACAACCCTAAGGTACCTTGGACTGCTGCTGGATGGTCAGTGGTCGTTCATAGACCATTTTAAGCAGCTGGCCCCAAGGCTAGTGGGAGCCGCAGGTGCCCTTGGCAAGCTATTGCCCAACCTGGGCGGTCCATGCGTAAACGTGAGGAAACTGTACGCGGGCGTGGTGCGATCTATGGCCCTGTATGGCGCGCCTGTGTGGGTCGACGCCCTGAGTGCACAAAATAGGGCCCAACTGCGGAAACCGCAAAGGGTCATCGCACTTAGGGCAGTACGAGCATACCGCACAGTCTCGTTCGAGGCGGCTTGCGTGCTTGCTGGGACACCGCCCTGGGACCTTGAGGCCGAAGTCCTTGCCTCGGTCTACGAGCAGTCTGCGCGGTCGCGCGAACTGAGGGGTTGGGCAATGCCCGAGGAGGTGCGCCAGTGGCGAAAACGGGCTCAAAAATCAACCATGCGCAAATGGCTCCAGCGTTTAGAACATCCGAACGCCGGTCACTGGACCATCACGGCAATCAGACCCGTCCTAACTAGATGGGCTGAACGTAAAGAAGGGTCGCTCTCTTTCCGGTTAGTGCAGGTCCTCTCGGGGCATGGCTGCTTCGGGAGGTACCTGTGCCGTATAGCTGGAAGAGAGCCGACTATGGAGTGCCACCAGTGTGGTGCGCCGGAAGACACGGCCTTGCATACACTGGTGGCGTGCTCTCGTTGGGCGCAAGAGCGTGCGCAATTATGCGCAGCAGTAGGACCGGACATCTCCCTGCCGACATTGGTTGAGGCTATGCTGGCAAACAAAGCATCCTGGGAGGCGGTCCTCTCATTCTGCGAAGAAGTCATGTCGCAGAAGGAGGAGGCGGAGCGCGCCAGGGAAAACGACCCTGAGTCCGGAGCCATTCGCCGGAGGCGCGCAGGGAGGCGAAGGCGGGAATTCGCTCAACTTCTTCCTCCCTAAATCAGAGAAGGGCTGAAGGGGTCGGCTTCTGAACCTGGCTCTCTCCTTCGGCGAACCGGCGGGCGACTTGGGCAGGGGGAGCCCACGCTTGACGGTTCGCGCGGTCTCTGAGGGTGTCTTAATATGCTCTAAGCTCACCCTCAGCTCCAACGAGCGCGCTTGCGTCCTCAAGGACACCGCCGGCACGGCCGCGGAAGAGTCGCAAGACGATTGCCCGGGGCTGGTGCCATTGACGGGTGGCGGAGCATCCCTGGGTTTTAGTGGGTAGGGCCAAACAACATCTCGGCGAGCCCCACATAACCCATCGGGCGCCCCAGTCCGGTGGGTATGCCTAAAAGCATTTCCCAGGGTTAAAAAAAAAAAAAAAAAAAAAAAGGACCTGTGGCCTGTTTGGTTTGGCCTTTTTGGTTTATCATATTGAGATTGTGTTTTTCATAAGCTTGTTTTCATCAACTTATTTGCTGTTTCTTGATACTGCTCATCCACGTTTTAATATCAAACCTGAAAAAAAAATATATGTATATTTTTAAATTACCATATTGCAATGTAAACTAAATGATAGATAAGTTACATAATTTTGTTAACATCTTACCCAAAGTTTCTGGCCTATGGACATGTAGTGGTATGTGTTTTTATCGGCAGCATCCTTTCCGCGTTATAACACAACAGCAAATACGATCATGTATGCACTAGGATAATTCAAGTAGCCAAATCTTTTATTTTTCAACTGGAAAAACAACTTAAATTTAGGAAAACATTTAATTTCAACTTTAGATATCATAATCTTACATAATATGTACTTACCTCGTAGAAATATGTCTGTGTATAATTAGTTTTTGTTATTTTCTTAGTCTCTCACTGAGGCCTTCGTGTCTTTTGCTTGAAATATTGTAGTGTAGTTTTTGTAATTTAACTGTGTTTTATCAATGTTTTGTACTGTCACAGCGAGCACGTCTGTCCCTAGGCGCAGTGAGCTGTTACTGGCGTAATGGCGTAACTGGCCGTGGCCGGTCCCGGTCCCGGTGGCCGGGCGGGGCTCGCTGTGCGTCAATTTTGTACTTATTTTTATTTTCATTTAATAGGTATTATGTATATTGCCTGTTTTTCGTTGTACAGTTTGTTTGCCTTATATAATTATGTGTTTAATTTAGGGAACTTTAGGTTTATAAGTAATAATTTGTTCGCTTTAAATTAAAAAATATGTAACTGTTTGTTCCTAAATAAATAAATAAAAAATAAAAAATAATATTTTAGTGTTATGTGTGTATAGAATCAAACTTCGACTAGTCAATGATCCCTAGTAAGTCGGCATGGTTGCCCTAGAAGAACCACCAACTAATCAAAGCTAGCGTTTGGGATACACGTCAGGATATTCTCCTTCGGCACTACCCGTTTCAGTCAATACCAGCCTCTTGTACAAGTGCCTCTTACGAGTTAACCACAAGCAAAGCTACTAGCTTATGTAGACGCGGTCAAGCATCCGATTCAATGTTTTTGTCTGTAAAATGGGTGATTATGTTTTGCTTTGAGTACTGTAACTGAGTATTGTACCAAGTACTGATTGGATATGATTTATAAAATATATATAATATTTTGTTGTTGAATATATTCACTACACCCTATCCTGCGCAATGCTACCACTAGTATACTTCCTACACTTTCTCACACAACAGGAGTATCTCCGCCCAAATATAATTATGTAAAACCAATAATTAAATATAACTAAGTGCAGGTTCTAACGTACTTATAAATATAATAGATTAGTGTCGTGTATGTATAGAATCGAACTTCGACTAGTCAATGATCCCTAGTAAGTCGGCATGGTTGCCCTAGAAGAACCACCAACTAATCAAAGCTAGCGTTTGGGATACACGTCAGGATATTCTCCTTCGGCACTACCCGTTTCAGTCAATACCAGCCTCTTGTACAAGTGCCTCTTACGAGTTAACCACAAGCAAAGCTACTAGCTTATGTAGACGCGGTCAAGCATCTGATTCAATGTTTTTGTCTGTAAAATGGGTGATTATGTTTTGCTTTGAGTACTGTAACTGAGTATTGTACCAAGTACTGATTGGATATGATTTATAAAATATATATAATATTTTGTCGTTGAAATCCATTCGCTGCACCCTATTCTGTGCAATGCTACCACTAGTATACTTCCTACACTTTCTACCCTATACTTCACTAGTAATATCATTTTTTTTTCAACATCTTAATCGTTCAACGGAGATAGACAATTGTGCAAGGTACCCTTCTTAATCGGCTAATCCAACCCAGTGAATTAAATGATTTATCTATCTCTACCTATCCTAACTAATTAGTCACGTAGTAAGGTCTTTTCTTTTCACCGCTCTCCCGACTTAGATATCTCTATTTAACTCACAACTGATAATATTAGGTAAGTAGGTATAGTAAGCTGTGCCCAGCGAGCTTTACCTCTGCGTACGTTAACCTCATCTTAAGCTAATAACAATCCTTTGTAAATCTTCATAATTAACTACACACATTAAAAGTGTCTAGGGATCAAGCATTTTTATGCGGATTTCTTGAGATTGAGATGTGGCTTTGTAATAAATTTATGATTTTATAAATTTATATGGATCCCTTTTGGTGCATTTCATAATTTGAAACAGGAACTTTCAATCAATTTCTAGTAAAAGATGAAAATCAGCTGTTAATATTTTCCCTATAAAAACATACAACGCATTGAAGACATTATTAGTGCTACTGTTTCCCTACTACTGATTAAAACCAACGTTATTATGGAGCGGCGACGTCATTTAAGCAGGGAAGAAATGCTCAGAGCCGTGGGAATGATAGAAGCTGGTTCCCGGCAACGTACTGTGGCTTTAGCTCTGAATACAAGTCAGAGTGTTATTAATCGACTTTGGACACGTTACCGAAGCACTGGTACCGTGGCTGAGCGCCATGGAGGACGGTATCGCTGCACCACACGGAGACAAGACCGATACATTCAAATCACAACTCGAAGAGCTCCAACAATAACCGCCATGATGTTAGCCGTGAGGCTTCATCACTCTTCAGGGAACTTAATTAGCGACCAAACAGTCAGAAACCGCTTGCATGAAGTGAACCTTCATTCCCCAAGACCGCTAAGGGTACCACCTATAGCAATGCACAATCGTAGGATTCGATATCAATGGGCTCTTGAACACAGAAATTTGGCAGAAGAACAATGGCGTTTCGTGTGCTTTTCTGATGAGTCTCGTTTTGGTATGAGACCGGATACAAGACGTATACGACACTGGAGAACCCCTGGACGCCAACAGCGATTAAAATCCTGCCAGGAAGTCCATCCTTATAGTAATGGAACCATCATGGTATGGGCGGGTATTTGGATCGGCGGAAGAACTGAGTTGATTTGGATCAGAGGCAACCTCAACGCTCAAATTTATGCTGAGACGATTGTATCAGACGTCATCGTTCCTCTACAAGTGCAAATCGGTCCCTTATTTCAGTTAATGCATGATAATGCACGACCGCACACCGCAAGAGTTGTAAGACAGACTCTCGCCGCAGCTAACATCAATGTCATGCCCTGGCCTGCTCAGTCGCCAGACTTGAACCCGATTGAGCATGCATGGGATATGCTACAGAGAAGAGCTCTGCCGAATATGGAGGGTATCCAGTCGCAAGAAGACCTTTTTTTGTTGTTGCAACGAACATGGGCGGCCATTCCACAGCGTGATTTGGATGAACTCATTTTGAGTATGCCAAACCGATGTTCTTGTGTTGTTAGTGTTCGCGGTAGAAACACGGATTATTAATTGTTTAAGTTACCCAATAAAATTTTAAAGAAAACTGTTATTTCAGTCTTTTTTTCGAACTTTAATGTTAGTGGTTCAAATGTCAAAAATCCCTTTATTAGGAAAATGGCAAATTTCTTTATTAATGCAAAGGTGACTTGGTTTATCGTTACTGTAGACAAACGAAAACACTTTATTTGATGAATCCTTAAAGAAAATTTTAATTAATATCAATCAGGAGAAAAGTTATTGCAAAAATATATGTTGATCCCTAGACACTTTTGATGTGTGTATTTATCACGATTTCAACTATACGGTAAGAAGCGACGATTACCGGTAACGACTACTTACAACGCCGCAAGAGTATTACAATTATACATATTATTATTAGACAGCACCCTTTTACCATCATCCAAAATAAAACTTTTATTGGTAACCGCCATCTAGCCTCGCTAATAGGTAACCTCCCCACAATAAAGTAGATATTCGATAGTTGTTTCCAGACGGTAACGACTTTATCACCTACTAGACGTATTTATCCGTTTACATTATGCATCCCAAACTACGTTGCTTTTAAACCAAAATTCCTACTAGCAATGAATAGTCATATGATTCTATCCCCTACATGACATCCCAGCTTCTTGTTATTACTTATAATCGCGATTTCTCATCAACGCGTGTATTTTGAACCGTAATACTATTTTATGTTACTTTTCCTAGGATTATAACGAACTAACAAAATGAAGCGGCATTTCCCTTGTGCAGAGCAATTGTCCCCATCTACATGTCACATAATAATAATTCTACCACCATGTCATTGCATCCTAATCTACTACATGATAAGTATTAGGAAAATCTCTTTCAGTGTAAAAATCGAAGGTATTAAAAATAACAGGTATGGAAAATAACAGGTGATTCCGCTTGCTATAACAAAATCATATGATTACGCGATAAGAAAGTTTCCTCTCCGATTGGTTTTATAACTTCATGTTTTATAATCATTCCTAACTCTAGATCGTTTATGGTCTCGCTAAATCATTTGTCTATGGTCCAACCATATACAAACAACGTAATAGTCCTTGACTAGCCTAAAACTACTCTATGAATTCCAGAAGTGAGACTTAAGGCCAATAATATTCAGTTCGTTACTATATTTTTTCTAACATAACCAACAAAATAAACTATAATACGTGGAATAGCACATCAACTAAGAACCGCAATCGCTCAGCGATTATTAGTCAAAATATAATTATTATTAGTTTTATGTTATGCTGTTAGCGTCATAACTTTATAATATTGTACAGCATATCGCCGTCCTATAATATAAATTGAATCCAGCAATAATTAAGTTGGTTGATTCTGTCCAATCTCGCCCCCTTGCCTTCCCATCCGACAGCAATAATAATTAAACCGCCCCCTATTCTACAAATCTTTCTAAATCAATAAATGTTTAACTACGTCACCCTATCGCCAACATTGACCTTTTACGATCCTAAAAATAACTCAACACAAGGCTGTATGAACCAGTTGCCTATGCCTACATGAAATCTATCACCAGGAATAAAACAAACCTAATATTACACTATCGTCAACAATTATTTCCATTTAACTCATAGCGTCACGTCAAAATCAAATACTACTCGTAGTAATTTAATCTTCTTTGTCAAATACCTCTAGAGGCCCCATTATTCACAGACAACTCAACAGTTTTAAAATTTAATACTCCAGATTTCCGGTTATTAACTATATCTATGTACCTTGTGCATTTATGATACTTTTAATAACTGAAAGGTATTGTATTTCAAATAATACTCATTAGGTACGTTATTCTTTTGTAATTTTATCTCTATTTGACCTTTAACCTAACCTGAGAATCTATTTGTTACAGATTTCGTACAACAAGGTTTAACCTACAGCCCACAGCAAGCATTACAAGGATTAATCTTCACCCACTATCAAGAGCCCGTAATACAAAGTGTATGAATCAACTTTAGAAGATAACAACGTTTATTGTGAAAAGTGTCAAATTATAATTCTTCAATATCTTTGAATTAATTAATCTTCATTGAATTATTCCCTACTAAGCCAATTCTAAACTCACGCAACAATAGCACGCGAAAGACTGTAAACTATAAATTTCTAGCACGCTAAAAAATACGCTATATTTTTAGCGCGCTATAAATTAGGAAGCGTGTGGGCGCTTGACTGGCGCGATTAATCATGGAGCACGCTAGATCTCGTAGCACGTTACCTTACATATCGTTCGTTGGACAGACTGCGTGCTATACAATAATTTAAAAATTATTTTTGAATCCGTCGCATTTAGTCTTATATAAAGCAAACATATTTTTCTAGCTTTCGGCAGTTTTTCTTACCTAATATTTACATAAACTATACTACCTCACACATATTCACATAACGAGGTCTGTATCCCATACTTTTACTTTATTAAATCTAAAATATTAACTAATCTTACATTACAACGATCGCGCGCGAAACGTACCTAACGTGCTGCGCGAAAAGATTGCGAAACGTATAACGTGCTGCGAGAGAGAATAAATAGATCGCGCGCGAAACGTACCTAACGTGATGCTAAAACAGATCGCGCGCGAAATGTACCTAACGTGCTGCGAGAACAAACATAAAATGCGTCCGATAGCATTAGCGCGCACGCAACGACTGCCATCGCCGCTGCAGGTTGCCGCGCGCGATCGCGCGATACTCATAGCGCATAGCGCCAACGCGTCTACATAAATAGCACGCGATACGCGCGAGATACAGGCAGCGCGCTAGAATATTGCGCTATGCGCTATATTAACCACCTTTACTCTACACGACAACATTTGTGGGAAAAAATCCCACATCTAAATTAAAGTATTACCGCTTGACTGAAATCCAATACAACTATATTAATGATAAATTATAACCTAACTTTCTGATCCTGGTAACGGCTTACCAAATTGTAACTTCTTGCCCTAACCTAAGTCTCCACCTTATTCTACCTTATAATACATACACACATCATCGCTGCTTTTACCTTAACTTAACTTATTATCTAATTCTTAAAACTATTTAACCTAATTTATCTACAAACTAATGGTTGTGTTTAGAGTTTTGTGGAGTACGTAGTGTTTGTATGATGATGAAACCTTAGCATAGCTTAATTCTATTTGCAGTGAATTTCAGTCAAGCAATGTAATATCATAATAAATACTATTTTGGCCAGATCGTCTAGTGAACCCTCCGTTGTTAACCGCATTTAAGTAACTCAAGTTCTTTCGTGAAAGTTTAGTAATTGGCTTATCCCTGTGTTAAATTATTTTCTCCTGACCTAATTACCTACCAGTCTATAAATCATATCATAGATATGTGTAGTCTAGCAATGACTCCGTCTGAACTGTGACCTAAATCCTTCACTGCAGCTGCGGGGAAGATTTGTAACCACTCAGAGATAATCAGATGATAGCTTAGCTTGCAGGTATTATTATCTATTAACAGTAGCATGATACATAAGAAGTCTTGTGCAATTTACATAAAGGTCTTGTGGAATTATAAGAGTCTTGTGGAAGTATAAGAGCTCCATCCTCGCCCATATCGTGCCGTTCAACGCATTCGTCTTTCAGGCCCCGCCACGTTGACTTTAATTTATAGAGAGACAACACAACTTTTGACTTAATTTCATCTTATATTATGGAATATGAGTTAGCATTTTAATTATTATTATTCCTCATAAATCAATAGAGTTTACCTCAAGGCTGGCTATCATCCAAATATCCTTTTCACATTAAGAACTTAATTGTTCAATGCAATAACTATGTCTTATGGAATCACTCATCGTACAGATGTGGGATGCCAGCATCCAACAGGACCCACTTATTTCTCTGATTATTGTGTCTATTTTATAGAAGTAACCTTATTAACTGACTGCCCCTTTGTCTTATTAGAAAATTAAGATTTAGTTCTATAAAGGGTGGATAATTTATTCAAACGCCACTTCAGGCGGTGGCTAAAATAGAATGCTATTAATACAGGTAAAATTACTTTTATTTACTCTTAGTATTTATTATACAGGTCTTATAAAGTTCCAATATAACTACATTGGATTGGCTGCATTGGCAGATTATCACATCTTAAGTTTATTAAAGGATGTTTGATTTATTCAATATCCTACTCATTTAGGAAGTGAACTTAAATAGAATACTATCATTTGAAGTAAAATTACTTTGGTTCACTCTTAGTGTGTATTATACAGATCTTATAAAGTATCAATATAACTACATTGTATGGGCTGCATTGGCAGATTATCACATCTTAGGTTTATTAAAAGACGTTTGATTTATTCAATATCCTTAACTTTTAGGAAGTGAACTTAAATAGAATACTATCATTTGAAGTAAAATTACTTTGGGTTACTCTCAGTGTTTATTATACAGATCTTATAAACTACATTGTATGGGCTGCATTGGCAGATTATCACATCTTAAGTTTTAAAAGATGTTTAATTTATTCAATATCTTTAACTTTTAGGAAGTGAACTTTAGTTAATTATTTTTCCATTAACTTCCATCCCTGTCTCTCAGACTGAGTGGCCAATTTGATAGACTACTAAATCATAGTTAGTATATTTTTAGTAGGTAGTAAATCAGGTAGTTAATTATCCCTGTTAATCAATGAATCAATTATATTTAGAAGCTATCTTTTACTCACTTTAATAGGTATAAAGCAGACTGTACTAGATATTAGTCTGATTGATTTAGATTGTTCCCATCAAATATTTCAATGTTTCATATTATTAGAAGTAAGTACTTACATATCTTAAGAGGTCTTTGACCATTAAGGTGAATTCAAATGGTATTAGTAGACCATTATTAGGCTAATTAGTAGGTTGTTATCAATCAATTATTTCTATGTTTCATAATAGTAGGAGCTCATAGCTTTTAAAGTCTTAAGGTGGATTCGCAGCTTCAACGACCCAACCAAGTTCTAAACTGGTTTTAGTTGTTTAGTAAGTATCAGCTTATATTTTACTAATAGGTATTGGATGTATATTTTTAATACTTTGAAGAGTGTAGCAATATAAGGCCGTATTGTACCCCAGGGAAAGCTAAAAATGCCTGTTTGGTCATTTCAGTATTAGAAATCAAACATCACAGTACAGCTATGCTTATTTGCTATAACTTTTAGTATTTTACTTGTAATAGGAAACCAGTCTAGACCTTTTAGGTATTCCAAAGTAATGATGGTACGATATTATCATACTTCTGTTAATTATTTAAAATAAATAATTAATTATTTAAAATAAATAATTAATTGGTAAGAACTTTAGGAAAACAATTAGAATTTTATCGGCCTACGGTAACAGATTACATGCCTAGATAGGACCCACATCACTTCATCGTAAATTTTATTTAGCACCGCAACTTAATTATCCCTACCTTATTAGTCTGAATTAATCTAGCCTGGCCCCGCGGTCCACGTACCTAGTTTATGTACGCACAGCGTGCTCACACCGTACTGTCCCCTCACTTCCTCATAACAATTATATAGAACCGCCTACCTATAGATTCCTACAGCTTCCCTCACTTGAAATGCCTATATTTTGTCGAACTAACAGTCCCTACTTGTGTACTTTGCAATCTAGGCCCAAGCCACATTTAACTTAATTTCGTGGTGAGTTGTGTAAGCCGAGTCGCCCCTGCAAGCAACAGACTTCTAAATGGACTATCAATCGAGCCAGTATACTCAGAGTGTAAATCCTAACACTACACTGTATGTAGGGAGGCGGGACGGTTTTGGACGGGGTTGTACGTGCCCACCTCCAGCTAATTGGTGTCTGACCTATCTTCGATTTTCACTAGGGAGACAACTGTCTCTCCCCCGTTAGTCTCTCGAAGATAGTGTATTATTTAGCGTTTTAATAGATAACGCCGGCATTATTAAATGTTGAAACCACATTAGTTTTTGTTGGCACCGTTACTCGTGTCCACTAATGTGATCCAGAATACTTCATTTTGTTATAGTTATTCGAGTCGCGATAGCAAGAATTTTACTCTAATATTCACTTCTATTTCACAACCAATGTTAGTTAAAATCGCAACTCGAATATCACTTAGCGCGCTAAAAGGCTCGGACGCTCGTTTTCCCGTATGAGTTTTACCGTCTCTTAAATCGGACCACGCCTCCGACGTCTCAAAATTGAATGCCCGCTAATTGTCCTCCCTTTTCCCAAGCATCTTAACTTGCGCGCCACGCGCGCCTAACATCCCTCTCCAACATTCCGCTTTTCCTCCCTTCAACCAATCGCTAGCTGTTTCCCGATGCGCCTCGCCTTCGCGTCGCTTATTATTTGTTATACGCGAACTTCGCGTTGCGCCACGTGGAGATAACATCCTACCTCTCTTTCTATCTTTTTCCCAACCTCTCGCTCGCTCATTGCCGCCGTTCGCCGTGCAATTCTAAAGTTTTTCCATAATCCAACTTAAATCTCGTCAGATAGCCAATATTACATGTTTGAATATCTAAATGTAGCCTTCCATTAACAATTCCCTCTCAATAATCATCCACTTAAGCCAATAATCCTGTATTTTGTGAAATTATAAAAAGTTCCGTATTCCGACCATAGGTGGCGCCCGCCCGTATGTGCACCGGCTTGCCAACCTCGCAAGGCCACACGGAGCAGTCCCCGCGAAATTCAAACTAAAGAAGTCAAACTAGCAACCTTACGCGAAGCTCAAGTAAATAACTCACGCTAGACGGCGCCTATGTCGCAAGGGGCACACAGAGCAGTCCCCGCGAAATTCAAACTAAAGAAGTCAAACTAGCAACCTTACGCGAAGCTCAAGTAAATAACTCACGCTAGACGGCGCCTATGTCGCAAGGGGCACACAGAGCAGTCCCCGCGAAATTCAAACTAAAGATAAAGCCCTAGACCACTGACCATTATTCTGAACTAGTTTATTATTCCCTTTTCATGCTTATTATATTAATGGTGCTACGCATTAATATTTATTTTAGTGCTACTCCCATACATTCCTTACTAACGGACGGATACCATTCATTCTGTACCGTTACAGTGTCACCAGCTTACACATACTTATCAGTTCGTAGCTCAAAAACCTTTTGAGTTAAAGTTTAGAAATTTTTTGTGCCTTATGCACAAATTAGGCACAAAATTTTGAGGTATAATTCATAACCGTAGCTTAAACAATTACGAAGATACAGCTGTGCAAGTCAGAGACCCGTGTCTCCAGCTCACAGCGCACACAGTTTTATGATCGTAGTTTCAACAGTATTTGAGTATGATGGTTAGTTTTTTTTGTTCCTAGTGCACAAATTATGCACAAAATTTCTGGCTATAGTCTAAAACCCTATCCTCACTGGTTTGTCTTAACGGGCGTGTGCGAGCCGGTGACACGTGTCTCCAGTTTACACACATAAAACAACTCGTATCGAAGTAACTCAAATAGTAACGAATTTGTAGTGGCACAAAAATTAGGACTGCCACGTTTGATTGCACATAATATGCACAAAAATATGGCATGCTTAGAATTTCTCTATGTCGGCTGTAGACATGGACACCTGAAAAACTGTTTGAGCTCATCCATACAGTGCTTCCACTGTCATGATTTCTTTTTTTCACAACTGAGATTTCCCCTTCTCAGGATTTTTTCCCCTCAAAACTTATTCTGTTAGTAAATTACTATAAAAAAAATAATTGTCGTCGCCAGGTGGGTGGCTTATGCTTGCTCGAGATATCGAGATTTTGCTTTTCAAAGGTGCTATGTTGGACAGCCATTCCATATCAAAAGTGCAAAGCGCCAAAATTTTTTCATAGATGGCATTGGGTGTGAGTGCCTTTTTTTCTTTACAAATGGGACGTGTGTGCCGATCGTAGTAAATGTCAGTGTTGGTCATCTGATTAGCTCCTGTCATTTCAAATGATAAGATTTGTCTGATAAAAATATTAGAAAGTACTTTGAAAATTAGTGATTCAAGGAATAAAACTAAAAAAAAACTACCTATGAAAATCTTTGAAAGTAGTACGAGGAAAGAGTTATGTTAACATTAAAAGAAAAGTTATTCCGGCAAAAAGGTCAGCTTCTATGCTGGTCAGTACCTAGGTACATTGTTAATGTTAATTTACTTTAATATTGTTTCATTTAATTTTACAATTGCGTTAAGCAAATATTTTTATTACAGAAAATATGCAAATGTAAGAACCGATGAAAAATAAATAAAAGAAAAGAGAAAAAAGAGAATAAAAGAAAGCAAAAAAATTAAAAAAGAAGAAAAAAAAGGTGAAAAGGAAACTTTTCTAGTGGAAAGTATGATTGCTTACTTACTATTACCACAAGAATATCAAGAATTCTATAGGAATTTGTGTAATAATTAAACTAGTTTAATTACTAGTTACACAAATTTGTCAAAATGCAGCATAAGGGCTAAGCACTAACTAAAATAATACTTATTTAAAAATAAAGGCACTTTACTTTAATGACATTTGTTATAAAACTTAGCCCCAATGAAATATCTTGCATTTTGACCCATTTCTTAATTGATTTTAAAAATAAGGTTTTTTTATTTAAATATGTTCAAAAGTAAGAAGTATAGTATAAACATTACCTGTTTAATTTAGTTTTTGATAATAGAAAGCCGCTTTAAAATTATGACTTAAAACCAATTCATTTTTATTTATTTCTTAATTTGTGTTTTGGCACTTAGCTTATTTGTAAATTCCAAGCCTCAATTCGTAAGAGCCATTCACATTTTTATTAAAAAGTAAATAAAAACTTTTTTTAACATTAAAAATCAGTCAAGAAATCGAAAAGGTAAATTCCAATGTTTTTATGATTTTATATGATTTATTATTGTAAAGCACGGTTGTTATGTGAATTTATAAGAAAGGTGACCCGGCGTTTTATGCTTGGGTTGTATATTTTAAAAAAAATTTAATCTGTAATTCAATATCTATTTCTAAACTTGGTTTAGGTAGCAAATAATATTAGCTTTTCTTTATTACCAAATGCTATTGTATACATGTTAAGCATTTTCTATGGAAAGTGCCGTTTCTCCTTTTAGAGGTAACTTCAGGATTTTTTTCTACCGAGCCAAATGATTCCAATCGCGTTTCGACTTCGTTCATCCCCTCACACATAAGCTCTGTAATACACATTGAAAGTTTCAGTGCGAAATCTAATATATTTTGAATAAAAACTAATAGAAAACAGCCAATTTTTCCGTTTTCACCGCCTAAGGCCCTCTTAAAATATACTGCATGATTGTGTTACGTTCCGTAACATGCAGTGTTCTTAATTATCATTTTAGGCGGCAGTTAAAATTGAAATGATGACTAATGATTTTGGGTGAGATTAAAAGCTGGTCCCCGTTACACATGACACATTTGAGGCTAAAAAGGTATGTCTAATGTGTAAAAAATTAAAAAAAGTATACAACTTAAGCATGAAACTCCGGGTCTCCTTACCGCAAACATGATTTCCCCTCGATTTCCCCTATTCATCTCTTTCCCCTGTTTCTTCCCCTCTGGACCCTAATTTCCCCTCAAAAGGGGAAGTTCCCCTCATTGTGGAAGCACTGCATCCATATCACCTTCTCCCTTATTTTATAGTGTGCTGCTCTTCGGGATCACTGATAGGATAGCCTACCTACCCTGTAGTGCGAGCACGGATCTTTTATCGACCGATAAAGTGACATTAGACGATAAAATTTGACAGTTCAAGTCGACAAAATAACATCGGCAGCATGGGACTTGCTTTATCGATCCGTAGATATCGGTAAATTTTATCTATTTTGTCTTTATGCAGTGTTGCTATTTTTGTCGAAAATGATATTTCTTGTAAAGAAATTATATCGATATGAAGATAAATTTATCGGCATCTAAAAGTTGGTAGATAAACATATCGACGCTTTCGACGCCATTGGAAAGTTACTAGAGGAGCGTCTGCTCAAAAGGAGATAAAGCCACTTTCCATTTTTTTGTTTTTTTTTCGGTATTATTGCTCTCTATGTTCGAATACACAACTTTGTGCTTAAAATTGGCTTCAAAAGGCGTTATTTCCAATAGAAAAACGACGTTCAAACTCACAGTTTCAATCAAAGAGAGACATTTCCAAAGAATATTAACAGAAAAATAACACAATAAAATGTTTTGAACAAATGGAGTTATATTTCATACAAAATGACCACCGTGCCAAAATGATCTGTACAAAAGGAGATATTTTATTTCTGTTTCAATTATTATTTTTTTAATCGATTTGTGACGTCAAACAAGGCATAATATTCTGTGGTAACTCAGTAAATAGTCAATCCACCTTTATATTACAAACAAATGCCTCAGAACTATGTATAATATTAATAATTGATGACCATTATGGAATATTTTTAAAGATTTTAAATATCTAACTCTAGTGTGTAATGTGATACACTATAAATTTTTGTATTTGTAAGGGAAAATAGAAATGAATTTTGTCCTAAAAATTATTATTATTGTTTTTTTTTATACCAAGCCCGGCAAATGACCCCACTCCACCTGATGTTAAGTGGAAATGAAGTCCAGGCGCGAGGACAACTGGCGCAGCGTAAGAGACGTAGCATCAGTCACCCTCACTCTGCCGGCCCACAAAGTGCTTCTTCACGCCTCGTTTGAAGGACCCTATGTCATAGGTAGGAGGGAATACGTGTGCTGGTAGACTATTCCATCTTTTGGAAGTGCGACAAAGAAACGAGTCACCAAATTGCTTTGTGCGTGATGGAATGTTAGAGACTGTAAATTGGTGACTCCGGAGAGCAGCACGCGTACTCCTATGGAGGAAGGGAGAAGGAGGGATGAGGTCAAAGAGTTCTTCAGAGCACTCGCCATGGTATAAACGGTAAAAGACGCTGAGTGACGCAATATCTCTACGCAATTGCAAAGGCTCGAGAGTTTTAGTGACCTCCACATTGCCGATAATGCGCACAGCGCGGCGCTGCAATCTGTCCAAGGCATCGAGAAGGTACTTTGCGGAGCCGTCCCAAAGGTGAGAGCAATACTCCACGCCAGACCGCACCTGTGTCTTGTATAATAGACACAACTGATCAGGCGTGAAGATTAGCCGCACCTTGTTCAGGACACCGAGTTTACGTGAGGCATTTTTAATCACGGTTTCGATGTAGTCCTTTTGGTTCAGATCGCAGCGGATATCCATACCGAGCATGTTAATACTGCTCTGCAGGCCTAGAGATGTACCCTGAAGAGATGGAAGGGGAAGGAATGGCGACTTTTTCGCTGTGAACGCGCACACCTGTGTTTTCTTGGCATTGAACTCCACCAGATTATCGGAGCCCCATTTAGAAATGAGGTCCAACATCCGATTGAGCTCAATAACAAGATTTGCTCACTTCATTTCGGTGTCTACCCGCCCAGCCGTTGGGTGACCGTTATATCCCCCATGCACTGTGCTATCATCTGCATAGCAATGAATGTTTCCAAGAGAAAGCATTGTCATTGATATGCAGAAGGAACAGCGTGGGGGATAGAACGGAGCCTTGAGGAACACCAGCGTTCACTGACATGAACCGCGAAGCGCATCTATCCGAAAGGACACGGATTCTACGCTCATGCAGGAAGCTAGCAATCCAGGTACAGAACTGAGCGGGCAAACCGTATGCCGGGAGCTTGGAGAGAAGAGCTTTGTGCCAGACCCGATCAAAAGCCTTGGCTATGTCAAGGCTAACTGCCAGTGACTCGCCACGCTTGTCAATAGCCTCACCCCAGAGATGTGTGACGTACGCTAGAAGATCACCCGTTGACCGTTTTGGCCGAAACCCATATTGACGATCGTGAATTAGGGAGTGATCTTCTAGGTATCGAATAAGTGTTTGTTCAATATTCGTTATATCTTACACAACACTGAAGTTACGGCTATAGGGCGGTAATTAGTCGGATCTGACCGATCTCCTTTTTTAGGGATCGGTTGCACATTAGCTAATCTCCAAGATTCCGGCACACAACCCGAAAAGAGCGAGAGACGCTACAGACGCGTTAACACAGGGGACAACTCCACTGCACACATTTTCAGGACTATTGCTGGGATGCCATCAGGACCGTCAGCTTTCCGGACATCGATTGACTGCAGCTCCGCACGGACATCATACTGCCTGATTTTAATATCAGACATTGTGTGGCCACAGTGAGGAATTGAGGGTGGCTGTGCATTACAGTCATCGATCCGGGAGTTAGCCGCAAAAAGTTTGGCCAGGAGATCGACCTTTTCCTGCGGCTTGTGAGCTAAAGTTCCGTCAGGACATCTCAGTGGTGGCAGCGAGGGTTGGCAGAAGTTGGATTGCACGGCTTTGGCCAGACGCCAATAGCTACGGCTGCCCGTAGGATGCGCCAGGAGTTCTTGGCCTACTAGTGCAACGCGCTGGGCATCCGCTCTAATGTAGGCCCTCTTACACGACTTGGTGGTTTATAGGCTGCTTTTAGCGAGCGAGTTTCAGGATCCCCATGAGCTTTACCTCTGATCCAAGCGCGGTATGCCGTCTGTTTGCTCTCAACAGCGCTGGCACACTCGCGATTGAACCAGCGGTTGCGTCTGCCTTTGCTGATGACATAGGAGTGTGGAATATAATATTCCATTCCTAATACTATCTCATCAGCAACGGCAGTGGCGCTAGCGGTCGGGTCCTTCCCACTAAAGCAGCGCTGCCTCCAAGGGACGGATGCAAAATACTCCCGCATACCGTCCCAGTCAACGCGTAGTGCCAAATCTGGCGTTTCGAAACCGCTGTTGGCGGGCGCGATGCCAAGGGCACTGTGCTGGATATCAAGCAGTGATCCGAGGAACCTAAAGGAGCTCGAATCTCCACCCGGTATCCAGCTGGGCGACTCGTCAGCAGAAGGTCGAGTAAGGAGGGCGCATGGCCAACTATGTCTGGGATCCTGGTGGGCTGGTTCACCAGTTGCGTCAGGTCATGCGTGAGAGCGAATGCGTGGGCAGTTCTACCAGTATGGTCTGTTTTGGAGGAACCTAACTACAACTCATGGTGGGCGTTGAAGTCCCCCAAAAACACCATTCCGCCCATGGAAACCGCTCCTGCGCATCATCTGCTACCCGACTAAGATGTTCAATTAGTCGAGTTGTCTCCATGTCGCCGTTATGGGATCGGTAGACGCAGACGTAGACACGGCAATGAGAGCCTAAGTCGACGTGTACCACTAGGAGGGAGAAGGAAGGGTCCTCCAGACAGCGCAGACGGCGACAGCAAACATCCGCCCGAACGAATAAGCAAACTCCGGCTTTGGCTTTGAAGGATTCTTCAAGCACAAAACGGGGATAGTTCAGGTAGGTGGTGTCAGCTGGGCGGATTATTTGCGTCTCCGTCAGGAACAACATTGCTGGCCGTGCCGTTTCAAGAGATATGGTGGTGGACGGCATTGAGGTTTGCATGGAGTCCGCGGATGTTAGCGAACTTCACCTCAAACGGTAAGGTTGTGGTGGGGGTGTGCACCGCTGTAGTACCAGTTTTGTTGTTAGGCGCTGTCATTTTAGGAGTGGAAAGAGAGAGGCGTGAATCGAGAAAATGATGCCGCGATGCGAATGGTCGAAGTGTGGTGGCCTGTTTCCCCAGAAATTTGCCCACAGACGAGTATTATTAACCTGCCAAACGGAAGGGCCCCCGAACCCCCCCGGGAATGGCCGCCGGGACCCCTCCTTCCGGTCACCAACCGGCACGACGGACCACCCCGAGATTGTGCGTGGCATGGTGAGGCAGCCTCACGAGCTGGTTAGGCTCGCTTGGGCCCCTGTACTGTGCCACGGGCGGCCAGCGGGACAACCGTTTCTACGGGTCTCCCTGGTCGGCAGGTTAACGAAGTCCTCCTGGCACTGGTTTGACGGAAGCCTCCACAGACCAAATACATCGCAGCATCATCCTCTCGAGCTCTGGTTATACGCTGGCTGATCCCGAAACGCGACCGACAAGCAGATATTTGTAAACTTCAACATTTTTTAAAAATACCGTGATCAATAAAAAACATTTTTTGACCTACTTCTGAACTATGGTGGTAATACCTACCTATCACTTTTGAAAAGAAAAAGCTACAAGTTAAACTCAGCATGATATCAGTTTTTTTTTTCGGCCGCCCGCCGGGTGCGGATAACATATTTGCACAATTAATTATTAAGTAATCTGTGGCACAACTGCACTAGTTCAGAGCAGACATATCCGTATTATTATAATCCTCTATGAGACATATTAATAAAACGAAATCGCGCCACCCGTGCGAGATAATGGAATCCGATGACTTCACGCCGCGGGAAACAATAGCAAGTGGTCATTTTTATGAATCTTTAAAAAATTATTGTGAAGTATTTTGAAGGGCTACAGAATTTTTTAAATGTCATTTTAAGTTAAGAGCGTTGTAACATTTTTCCGCGCTCGGTGTTTAGGTTTTTACCGCTCGGCAACGCGACGGAGTGAGTGTGTGTGAGTTTTGCCTCACGCGTACGGCACACAGTTGCGACCCGGGACGACTGAACGATCTTGATCTACACAGAGCACGGAATCGCCGCGCGCCCGGGAAATAGCGGGCGCGTAGCGGGCGCGCGGCAAATCCGTGCTCTGTGATCCTGTAGCTATGGCGTACCTATATTTTAATAAGTAAAAAACTAAAGTTTACGAAGAAAATAAAAATACTGTCCACAATATATTATTTATGTAGGTATTTAAATTAAAATTATACAATAAAATTTTATTATAATTAACAGAGTAGGTAGGTACCTAGGTACTTATAAAATAAACTAGTTTTTCCCGACAACGGCGAAGCAAAAAGGGAGATTATGATCTTGACCGATAATAGATATGTATGTATGTATGTATGTTCGTGCATTTGTTTCCTCACAACTTCTAAACTACTAATCATAATTTGGCAAAATGAGTATACCTACCTACGTTGGAAGTACCTAAATCACTGGTTAAAGGCTATAACGTTACATTAAATGAATATGGCGCCCTCTGAAAGACATGAAGTAGAAACTACAAAAAAATGTTGCGGTGTTTGATATCAAATGACAGGGCTTCATGAGCACATTCCAAAAATAAACATAAGTAGCGGTTGCTTAGGGCTTTATTGGCCACAATTAGACACGTATGCATCTTTGTGCATCACTTCAGAACGGCTGTACCTATTTGGCTAATTCGGAATAACAACAAACAGCAACGTGTCTGCATTTATAAAATGATGACGCGCCTCTGGCTCGCCCTGACGTAACTCTCTCACCTAACTAGATACTATGTAAGGCAGTTAAAATATTATTTTTTTGAGTACGAAATTTAAAATTGTTTGTTAGGACACTATTTTTTATAAATTAAGTTCGTTTGGCCTGCCATGTAAATTATAAATCTATGGTACCAAAACAAAACAAACTAAAACATGTATGGAACTATAAATTCAAAAATACAGGAAAGAAAAAAAAATATGCCGAAAATATATTTCAAGTACATAAACGATGTCATATTTAGTTGTCTAAAATATTACTTACTGTTTTCTAAGGCTTATGCGAGCACTACACAATGAAATGAAACACTTTTTACGGATTAACTCACGTTTAGTTTTACTACATTACATAGTTTTTTTTGTAATATTAGTTATAAGTTAGAAGTTATTTGCCTACCGTCAATCATAATCATAATCGGTTAAATATAAAAATGATTGACGGTCGTTAGGAAACTGAAAAACTATGTTACGTAGTAAAATTAAACGCGAGTTAATCCGTAAAATGTTTATGTAGTGTTTTTTGATGCTGAATAAATTTATTTCTATTCTATTCTAAAAAGAGTTTCATTTCAATAAAAGATTAATAAAAAAAAATGAAAAGAGTTGTCAATATTCAACCTCGTTTTTTCTTTTTAAATTAAGTTGTTCTCTTTAGCTTTCACGCACGGTATTATGAAACGGGAGGTAATTGTCTAACTTCAACACCCATCGCAATACCTTTCAAGTACAAGTACATTGCTTTGCTAGTTCGCTTATTACTAAATAATTTTTAAAATAATCAAACTAGCGAAACAATGTACTTCTACTTGAAAGGTATTGCGATAGGTGTTGAAATTAGTCAGTTAGCCTCCGGTTCGACGTCAGATTAGCGACGGTTTTGTATGAGAAGCGATCTATATCGCGTAGTTTGGTGACTTTTTGGCACAATCTGGGGTATTATACTTATATTGCACGGGTATCTGGTACAGACAGACAGTAACTACTTATTATACATTGGCAAAAGAGCTATCTTTAAAAATCCTAAAATAATTTAAATGTAAAAAAAGTTTAAAAACATAAACCCGACTACGGAAATAATGCCTGAAAAGTACGAAACAAGGGAGTAGCATAGTGATGTTCAGAGACTATAATCGTGGTCGCATGCCACTTTAAGTAATCCTTAGGGAAGGCAGCATGCGATCACAGCTATATTCTGACATCACTATGATATTTTTTTATTTCGTACTTTTCAGTGACATTTTTTCCGTCGTCAAATTTTAGTATTTAAGCCTATTTCTATTTGTTTATTTGTATAAGTACCGACTTAATTAAAGATTTATAAAACTATAATTATATGTAGTTCAGAAGTTCCTATGACCACCTTCATAATCAGACCCGGGTGGTGCCGCACCACACAAGGTTATGGTTTTAGTGAAGACAAATCAAACAATTCATTGCAGAGTTTCACTGCATCATCATATCAGCTCCATGGTGCCATATTATTGTATTGTCATCGAAGTTACGTAGGTATACTAAATTTCAGCTCGATCAGTTCCCGAGAAGGGGTCCAAATCTTCTTTGCAAGATTTGACCCCAACGCACATAAGTAGATATCACAGAAATATATCTTGATATATATCTTGATATATTTCTGTAGTAGATACACATATATGACAGTTCGTAGTTCCTATTCCTAAAGACTTGAGGAGTTCGATGGCGCAGCGGCTAGCGCGTTTGGCTTGCGATCTTGCTCGCTAAGCAACGTTCGCAATGCCTGGTCGCTGGATGGGTGACCAAATTAAAAACATCTCGAGTTCCTCCGTGCTTCGGAAGGCACGTTAAGCCGTCGGTCCCGGTTGTTGTCGTAAGATGACAGTCGTTAAACCCACCAACCCGGGCCAGCGTGGTGGGTTATGGCCCAATATCCCCACGTGCTATTGTTCACGTGGGAGGCCTGTGCCCAGCAGTGGGACGTTTATAGACTGATGATGATGATGATGATGATTCCTAAAGACATAAGAGTTAATAGCTGTCGAAAGTGTGTATCTACTTTTGTTGCTGACTGTACATACAAACATTGCAAGTTAAATAAAAGCTTTTAATAATAAAAAGTTTGTAGAGAAAATAGTTATAAGATCCACTATTCATCAAAATGTTACCTAAATGAACAACATAATTCAGATTCACAAATAAAATATTTACGGATCAAAATTATTTCATCGCACTACCTATATCCTCGTGGCGCCCACGCGCCTTTGAATAACCCAAAATATACATGGCGACTCCAGCCCAGAACTTTTTTCAACTAACTTTCAATTACCGCTCACGTGCCTTTCAGAAGCCCATATTAAAGAAAGTCAGTATAGATTTTTTAAATTTAGGGGGATATTGTAATAATTTAGTTTTTAATTTGGATAATTTAGGATTAAAATAATTTAGTTTTTTAACCGCCTCTGTGGTCTAGTGGCTAAGCTACCTGTTTCAGACCCAGAGGTCCCGGGTTCGATTCCCAGCGGGGGGTACATCTTTGTGTGCTCGGTTTGGTTGGTGGTAGGGCTGTTAAGTCCGCCTGGCTAGCTACCACCATCTTATCTAAGTCTGTCGCCATAACAACGATGTTTATAGCATTGTTGTGTTCCGGCAGTTTGAGATAAGATAGCCAGTTCCTCAGTGGTTGAGGATTCCGGGTGAAGCGCGCTTCCACCTTCGGCCTTATCGTCACTTACCATCAGGTGAGATGAAGGCCAAGCGCTTACCCGTTGCCAATAAAAAAAAAAAAAAAAACTATAACGGCACAGTTTCCTGTATGCTACCATTGGCTGTGATAATTGACAGACCTCATTTTTAAGAAAATGGACGGCGGTATTTTTATTTTTATTTATTTATTTATTTGGTTCTAAATACAACGGTGCGAACACCAATTACAGTAAATAGTAAAGTACAATATACACATACTAACAGTAAACACAAAATGAGAACATAAAATAAAAAAAAACTAAAACACAGAATAACAGATAAAAGTAAAAAACATCATAACAAAGAAGACGCGCATTATGCGCAGACGCGTATGTCTGACTCGCGAAGACGTGGTAAGTGAATCTTATTTTATCATGATAATCCGTGTTTTCGAGTGTGTGTTTATGCAAAAAGTTGCTAATTAATGGGTACTACATTGGGTACCACTTAAATGGAGTCAATTATTATGCATTTTTAGAGCTAAAATTCTGCTAAATCTTGGGCTAAAATAATATGACCTTTGTGTGAAGTCTATTGTGTCGAAGTTAGTATGAAAAAAATCATAATGATTTGGTTTATTTATGGTTTTTTGTTATTATATTATGTTGTTTTGTAAAAAATATTTAAAATATTACTAACAAAAATGACGCTACTTACCTTTCATTAACTATTTAATATAGTGAGAGTATTTTGATTATTGTATTAGATGTTTTCTTATGTTGTCTGTTATAATTGTTTATTATGTACGGTTATTTTGATTCTGTGCTTTTGTTGTATAAACGAGTTTATTAAGAACATAACGATATAATACGATTTTGTTATAATAAGAATTAAAAGAAAGAAAGAATTTTATAATATATCAATTTTATGAATAAAACCTAAGACTTGTAATAGAAGACTGATTAGAAAAAAACCTGTATTATAGGTTAAGGAATGGGTGTCATTTCATTAAAAAAGGAATGAAATAAACATATAAATCTTATAAATTTTGTATATTTTACATCACTCTAATTCCTTTTAGTCTAGTAACTGTAGCCCAATAGCCTTTGAAAAGAACAAAAGATAGATACATAATTGAAATTAAAAACATATGCTAATATAATCATAACTATACCCAGAAATTTTCACTTCAAACCAGTAACTCTAGGGCTCGGACTTCATGCATCCAGATTCACACGGACCCGAAAAAACACGGCCCCGGATTCATTCCGTAGTTCAAACAAATACATGATTTTTTACTGCATCGACTACATGTGATCAAGGGCCTTCCGATCCCGATTTTCACCCGGAAGCAACCGAAACATGCTCCGGACGTCTCCGAGTACTCGGTCCGTTATTTTTCGGCACGGGGGGCGGGGCCTATCAATATCGTATGAAGTTGTATGGAGCTGACCACACGAGAACTCGAGAAACGTCCGTTCCGGTCCGGTCCGGACGAATCACGCGCCAGTCGATGACAGACACTCAAAGTGGTCAGTCGCTTCGCGTGCGCAAGCAAAAATGCAAAATAGTAGTTGATCCCGAGCGCCTCATTATGGTGATAGTAGTAGTAGCACAGAATAAATAATAGTACCTACTAGTAGTAGTGTTCGTAGAATTTATCAGGAAAGAACCTAATTTTTGTATAAGACTTGAAGAATACATATTTCGTTATGCGGTCTATGTGAAAAGGATGAACCCAATATCTTTTCACTTTCCTCTGTTTCCTATTACATTTCGACTGCGATTTTTGCGTAAAATGGCCAATTTTGGCGTTACGTATCTCGGAAACAAAAATACATTAACAATTTTGACTTATTGAATAATGTAGAATAGCTTTTGGAATAATGCGTAGCGGCCTCGCTTTTTGTAAATATTGCTTAACTTTTTAATTAAAATGTTTACTAGAAAAAAAAAAACACACACACACACACTTCACAGTGACGTAATACAGCTGGCTTGCAGCACTACTAGAAAAAATTCAAGAGTCTTCTGGGGTCTCGGTGGCTTAGCGGTTAGAGCAGTGGACCGGCAATCCAAAGGTCACGTGTTCGAATCCCGTTCGAGCTTTCCAGAGACTGGTTGTTTTTTTTTCTAGTAAACATTTTATCCTATATCTATATAGCATTGTGAATGCAAAATTTCAATATTAAAGATTTTTAATTAAACCCAAAATTGCAGAGCAAGATTTTCATAAAATGCGCGAAGGCACTTTTTTGAGCTCCTAGATTGAACTACTGTTCAAAACAAATGAATTAAAAAAAATAGAATGTTATCACTTGTATAGTCTTAAAGTGCATAGCGACCTCGGAATTTTTAGATATCATTGATTTTATTTAGGAAAAAAATCTTATTCTAAACCAAAAAACTTCGAAAATTGCTTTAAGTTAACCGTGAATTTCTCCTATCTACGATAATATTATTGAGCAAAATTTATACCAGAGAATCGTTACTTCATAATGAATAAATATTTTATAATTAATTAATTATCATATTTCGATAAAAACGATAAATACAACTGCAAAATTATTTCAAAATGCGATGCGCCGTCCGTCCAAACTCAGCTTATCCTCGCAGAAGGACATTTGTAATATTAAGCATGAATTTATTATCCTATTTCGATAAAAACGATAAATACAACTGCTAAATTACAACAAAATGCGAAAATGAGCATTTTACATAAAAATCACAGTCGAGATGTAAGTAATAGGCCTCTTAACGGCTACAGCTAAGCATACAATTTCAACTAAAGTTAAACTTTCCATTGTCGACTGGACGACTATCCATCGCAAGTGCTAGAGACCGACTGAGTCAATTTCTCTCCGGATTCAATTCCGGATGCATGTAGTCCGAGCCGCTCGGACTACATGCATCCGGAATCAGTCCGGCCCGGGAAAAAACCAAATTTTGCAAAATTTCGGCAAAATAATCGACTACACGTGCTCCGTTTTAGGCCTATTACTTACATCTCGACTGTGATTTTTGCGTAAAATGCCCATTTTCGCATTTTGTTGTAATTTAGCAGTTGTATTTATCGTTTTTTAATCGAAATAGGATAATAAATTCATGCTTTATATTACAAATATCCTTCTGCGAGGATAAGCTGAGTTCGGACGGCCGGCGCATCGCATTTTGAAGTAATTTTGCAGTTGTATTTATCGTCTTTATCGAAATATGATAATTAATTAATTATAAAATATTTATTCATTATGAAGTAACGATTCTCTGGAATAAATTTTGCTCAATAATATTATCGTAGATAGGAGAAATTCACGGTTAACTTAAAGCAATTTTCGAAGTTTTTTGGTTTAGAATAAGATTTTTTTCCTAAATAAAATCAATGATATCTCAAAATTCCGAGGCCGCTACGCACTTTAAGACTATATAAGTGATAACATTTTATTTTTTTAATTTCATTTGTTTAGAACAGTAGTTCAATCTAGGAGCTCAAAAAAGTGCCTTCGCGCATTTTATGAAAATCTTTCTCTGCAATTTTGGGTTTAATTAAAAATCTTTATTATTGAAATTTTGCATTCACAATGCTATATAGATATAGGATAAAATGTTTACTAGAAAAAAAAACAACCAGTCTCTGGAAAGCTTGAACGGGATACGAACCCGTGACCTTTGGATTGCCGGTCCACTGCTCTAACCGCTAAGATACCGAGACCCCAGAAGACTCTTGAATTTTTTCTAGTAGTGCTGCAAGCCAGCTGTATTACGTCACTGTGAAGTGTGCGTGTGTGTGTGTTTTTTTTCTAGTAAACATTTTAATTAAAAAGTTAAGCAAAATTTACAAAAAGCGAGGCCGTAGCGGCCTCGCTTTTCGCAGTCGAAATATAATAGGAAACAGAGGAAAGTGAAAAGATATTGGGTTCATCCTTTTCACATAGACCGCATAACGGAATATGTATTCTACAAGTCTTATACAAAAATTAGGTTTGTGCAGCTGCCGACTAATGTACCGGTTGGTGTCAAAAGATAGTCTTAATACCGTGTTTTTAGTGAGGTCTCTTATTAAAGCACCGGCAGGCTACACATGAAATTTAAGCTATAGGAGGCTGAGATAGTTTCCTATACGGTTTCCCGTCCTACAATGTTTAAGTCCCTAGGTCCCTAAGTCCCTAAAGCCCTAAAGCCCTAACCTACAGCATAAATGTGTAATAAATAAATATATAAATAAGTACGGGATGTCTGCACCATGAGACCTAAGGCAACAGACGGAAGGTGGTGAGGAAACAGGGTTAAGAGTAGGATTTTCTCACTGCCAGTCAAGCAGACTCACAAGACTGATCAGAACTGATAGCTAAGGGTGTCTTGGCCACAGTGAGAGGAATATAGTTACCAGGTAGCAGCAATTATACAACGATGTCGTCCGAGTACAAAAGAGATTTATTTTACAATTACATCTTCTTAAATACAAATTTTATTCTACACACACAATGATAAGTCCTAACTAGTGAGCCATCTGTGTAAACTGCAGTGGCGCATTTTCTTGCACTTTGTCGTAAGTGGGCCAGCGTAAATTGCTAGCCAAATGTTCAAAGGTCGTTTGAACATCCTGGCGCCTCCAAGATGCGGGAGTCCAGCTGGTACAACTCGATGTTTTCAGTCGGTAGCTCTGCCTCCGCTGCTGGTCGTCGTAGCGGTTTGGGAGGTGGCCCTTTTGACGCCCTCTCGTGCACCCTGTGTGGGATGCTGTAGACCTTCTCCTGTGGATGGGTCTTCGATCTTCGGCATGGGATATTGGTTCGCACCCATGTCAGTATCTGTGGACCGTAGCAAAGTATTAGTACTGCTAGAAATAGCAGCGAAATTGTGGTAATGAAGCTAGCTAAGTATGCGTGAGACTGTATTTGTGCCCACACTGTATTGTCTAACTGTGTTTGTAAGTTGAGTTCTGAATTTATTAAGTGTTGAAAACTATCCTTAGAACTATCTATTATCTTTTCTTTAGATATGTCTTCTATATTTAACGATGTTATTTTAGAGTTCATAGAAAAATTGAAGCTTTTGATAAATGATTCTAAGACTGATACTTTTTCTGTTCGCTTAGCAGAAAGTACGTTATTCATTGTTTTTATAACACAATTTTCGGAGATTCGAAGAACACCGACGTTACGAATGTTTACTTCCTCTCTTTGTCCATCACAAATAATAGATGCAGTTACTGTGTCTTTACATATGAATAGCCAAGTATTTGTCATGTACATTTGTTTCCATATTATATCAGAAGTAATTTTATAAATTTTTGAGAGGCATTGAGTTTGACTGTTAGCTTTGCTCTTAAAAAGTTGTTCAACAATGCAGTTCCTATTGAATTGCATGTTCTTCACGGCCACAGGACTACAAATGAAATTTATATCTTTGCGAATGCAGTTATTAAACTCGTCGTGGGTTAATTCGATGTAATGTTCATTGTTATAATCAAAACCCATAAATGTATGTTGTATTATGACAGATTGAAAACTATTATCTTTAATTTTTATGGGTACAGGCGTGACGTGGACTAAAACGTATTTTGTGACGTCATGAATTGGGAAATGTGCGAACACTTGAATGTGTGTGCTGTTTTCTGTTATTCTAGTACTTAATAATTGAGTCTGTGTGATTCTTAGGTTATGTGGCATTTTTTTATTTGCTGAATTTATTATGTTTCCAACTTGTTCTGGAGATAAGACATTATAAATTGATGCATTATCTAAGAATATCTTTAATAAATTGTCATAGTGATCCATAATCTCGGAGATATAGTTAACAGCTAAGTGGTACGTTTGCATTACTTGGATCTTAATACGATTGCCATCAATAGATCTATACCAAACATTGTTGTTATTCATGAATTCAATTGCTTTATTGAGCTTTGTTTGAAACTTTTGTAATTTCTTTTGTATTCTGTCTTCAGTTTGATTAACCGTAGTGATGGTGGATATCATAAACTTCGTTTGTTGATTAGTGGCTTGAATTAACACACGCTGGTTATCTTGTAATGTATTTATATCTCTATAAGCTTCATCATTTACTCCGAAAATGGAGGTTAAAAAATTACCTAACAGACCTCTTTTCTTTCTTGTATGCTCTATGCTAGTTAAGTATTGAATCGTCCTTTCAAATTTATGTTGTTCCTCTTCTAAATGCTGGTAGAACTCATCGCAATGCGTTTCATAAGTAACCGTTTGAGACTGGTGGCAGAGTTTTTTAAATTGAGTTGTAACTGTAGATATTTTATCAAATTGTTGCTTCATGTATGCTCTGTCGTAAGTGGTTTCGATTCTAAATGATCCCCTGTCAATAGTGGCTGTCCCAATTTGTTCTATATATAATCCTTGATCGATATTCTTTATAGTGTATTTCATATTTAAATTATTTTTTGCAGTAGTACCGATGATAAAGAGGAGCAACATCAACAAAAATTGTACTAAATTAAATGCCTTTGACTTTATTGCGTATTGTTTTGTCCGTTTGTCATTTGTTGCGATATGGCTTTGTATAGGCGTTTGATTTGCAGACGACGATGATTGTATGACGTCATCATAATCTTCGTGAATTGGAAGCGGTATGAGTGTATGCACTGACCGTTTTAAAATAGTGCGATTCGACTTTTGTAGGGTGACCACTCTTATTGCATCATCATTTCCAGGGTGAACTTCTTTCACCTTGGCCAATGGCCATTTACTAGGACTAATGTTTGTGTCTTTTATGATAACTGCGGTTCCGATTTTGAGGTTTTCATAATTTTGCTTCCACTTATATCTTTGTTGTAACTGATGCAAATAATCTTTAATCCAGCTATTCCAGAAATCTTTTTTCATTTTTTGAATTAATTTCCATCTGGTTCCCAGATTTGTATTCGTGTTAGTAATTGGATCTGGAACTCCGACTGCTTCCCGACCAATTAAAAAATGACTTGGCGTAAGTATAGTGTTGTCGTTTATGTCTTCGCTTAAAGGACATAGTGGTCTAGAGTTTAGACATGCTTCAATTTGATGCAACATTGTTGTCATTTCTTCGTAAGTTAACGTGGAATCACCAACTACGCGTCTTAAATGATGTTTCATTGACTTCACCCCAGATTCCCAAATGCCTCCAAAATGAGGTGATGATGGAGGGATGAAATGCCAATTCATTCCGATATTAGTCATTGTGTTTTGAAAGTTTGGAGATTGTGTGATTTCAAGTATTTCTTTGTACAATAAGTTTGCTGTCCCAACAAAATTTGTAGCATTGTCACTGTACATATCTGAAACATGACCTCTTCGCGCCATGAATCTACGTAGCGCAGCGATAAAGGTTTCGGTTGATAAATCACCGACTAACTCTAAATGTATTGCTTTAGTAGACAAACAAACAAATACCGCAATGTATGCTTTACAGGATTTGTGTCCTCTCCCTTTCATAGATCGTATTTGTATGGGGCCAGCGAAGTCCACGCCAGTGTGGCTAAACGGGTGCGACACTGTTACTCGTGGTTTTGGTAAAATACCCATTTTTTGGGATGCTGTTTTTGCCTTGTATCTTATACATTTGACACATTTGTTTATCACACTTTTGACTTTCCTTTTGCCACTGATTATCCAATATTTTTACCTTAAATAGGATAAAGTCAGCTTGTTTCCTCCGTGAAGTGTCTTCAAATGCGCGTCGTTAATAATGAGTGACGTCACATAGTGATCGTATGGTAATAATATAGGGTGTTTTTGATTGTATGGTAACTGTGAATTTTGAAGTCTACCTCCGACTCGTAAAAGTCCATCACTATCTATAAATGGATCCAAACTTGACAGTTTACTCCCTTTTTTTATCACCTGTTGTTTTTGAAGTAATTGTATTTCCTGACTGAAAGCTTCTTCTTGTATAGTCTTGATTATTCGAATAGTTGTTTTATTATTTTCGTCAACAGAAAGTGTTTGATTCGTTCTTTGTTTGTTTCTAAATCTGTAGCAGTATGATAATACTCTTATCATATGTTTAAGCTCTGAAAATCTCTCCCAAACGTCATTTGGTTCTTTTTTGGATAACGTAGCAGAATAACTTTGTTTTATTTCGGTACATATTTCAGGTACCGTTTTTGTAATAGGTAATTTCTCGTTTGTGAGCCACCTGGGGCCATTCCACCAAAGGGTGTAAGTCTCTAATTTTTGAGGTTCGATTCCTCTTGATATCACATCAGCGGGATTATCCTCAGATACTACATGATTCCAATGTGAGTTAGGTAATAAGTGTTTTATTTCTGAGACTCTATTGGCTACAAATGTTTGCCAACGATCAGCCTCGCCTCTGATCCATCCTAGAGTGATCATTGAATCAGTCCAGCAGTATATGGTGATATTAGGCTTATTTAACGCTTCACATATTGTTTTCATTAATTTACTTAAAAGTAGTGTAGAACACAGTTCCAATCGTGGTAACGTAGCTTTGTGTTTTTTAGGCGCTACTTTCGACTTCGCTTGTAGTAATGTGACGTAATAGCGGTCGTTGCATTTTACTCGACAATAGACTACTGCACCGTAGGCTTTTTCTGAAGCGTCACTGAACCCATGCAATTCAATGTTTACATTCTTAGTTACATGACACCACCTGTTTATTTTTATATTTTCAATGCTCTTTAATTGATATTGTATTTTATTCCATTGTTTACTTTTTTGTTCGTTAATTACTTGATCCCAGTCTGTCCCGTTTGTCCAAAGTTCTTGCACTAATAACTTTAATGTTATTATAATTGGGGCTAACCAACCTAGTGGATCAAAGATTTTTGCCACTTCAGACAAGATAAATCGTTTTGTAGGCTTTTTATTTTCGGTAACAATTATTTTAAAATAGAAATTATCTTCAGATGGTGACCATGCCACGCCCAGTGACTTCCTATTTTCTTCCAATGGTAGTTTTAGCAATGTGTCGTCTTTATTGTCGTTCGGTATATTTTTTAATAATTCAGCGCTGTTAGATGACCACTTACGCAACATAAAACCACCTTTTTTTAACATGGCAATAAGTTGTTTCTGTAATTCTTTCGTAGTTTGCAGGTCATCCTGGCCTGATAGTATGTCATCGACGAAGAAATCGTTCAAGGTCACCTGGCTTGCCATTGGGTATTTATCCTTTTCATCCAGTGCAAGCTGTTGTAACGTTCTCACAGCGAGATATGGTGCGCTCGTAGTACCATATGTTACTGTAGTGAGTTCATACTCCTTCATTAGTTGATCTGGGTGAAATCTCCATAGTATTCTTTGATTTGTCATATCCTTGTCATGTATTTTAATGAAACGGTACATTTTCATTATGTCCGCCATAATTGCTATCTTATGAGTACGCCACCGTAACAGTATGGTAGCCAAATCTTGTTGTAATCGTGGTCCTTTATATAAGTTATCATTAAGGCTAATTTTTAAGCTTGCTTTGCTGCTTGCGTCGAACACAACTCTTAATTTTGTTGTCAGGGAATCTTCACGTATAACAGCTTGATGTGGTATATAATATTTTCCTTTGTTATAGTCCTCTCTTGCTACTTGTCTCATGTGACCCATTTTTATATATTCATGCATAAACTCGTGATATTCCTCTCCCCCCCGGACCGCTGAAGTGAACAGTCGCTTTTTTAGTTAATCCACGTCCGCCTGTTTATTAAAACAATCAAAAATAAAATTTAACAAATTCGCGAGTGTGTTACCGGGACCGCAGCTAACGAAGGGGTTTAATGCTTATTGTGCGAGTGCGACAACACGCTGTGCAACGAAGATAGTTATAGTTTTGCCGTGAGTGCTGTAAACCAGGCGTCGCCTAGCACCGCCCCATTTCTAGTGGGGTAGTGCGCCTACGCATTGAATAACCTGTTGCCTGCAGGTTGCCGTCGGCACGTAAGTTTTTACGCGCACATTTAGGCCTACTCGTCGCGGAATTTTTGCTCCTCAATTACTATGCCGCAAACAGAACGTACTCCTCCACTTGACTTGCAGTTAAAAGAAAGTACAACACAGTACGGGTCAGAGCCCGATCTTCACAAGAATTCTCTGAACCCCGCTGACCAGGAGGCGCTTGTAAATATTACAAAAAGATATAAACGCAAACTCCAGCTGACTCCGGGAACATCAGAATCTTCGATTGAGTGTAAAATTGAAGAATTACAGGCTTCACAGGAAAATAGATTTGATATCCTTACTAATGCGCTTAAAACACTAATAGATCAAAATGAGGAAATTAAAAAGTCTGTTGAGTGTATGTCTGCTAAATATGACAGTCTGTTGAACAAAGTCGACACTCTCGAAAAAGATAACTCGCTGTACAAAGCTCAAATACAAACCCTAGAAAATAAAGTAGAATCACTTGAAAAAGAAACTAAGTCAACCTCCATTGAAATAAGGAACATCCCCAAGTCGGAGCACGAAAACAAAGAAGTACTGATTGCTACTGTCAAAAACATCGCCTCAGTCGTAGGATCAAACCCTCCTCTTGAATATCCTGAAATAAGAGACATTTATAGAACTAAGTCAAGCGCAATTGTGGTTCACTTTACCTCCGCCCTTAGAAAACAAAACCTCATTTCGAAGATTAAGGAATACAACAAAACCAAGAGAGCTAACCAGGAGCCCCAACTGGATACCCAGTCCCTAGGTCTACAAGGGACTGATAAACCTGTTTATATCTCGGACAATCTCACCACTAAAACACGACACGTTTTCTACCTAGCCAGGGAACAAGTCAAAGGTAAAAGAATTGTTGCTGCCTGGACCTCTTACGGAAACGTCTATGTAAAGAAGGAAGAGGGTGGCCAACCTGTCCGGATAAACAACGAACAGGACCTGGATATCATACTAACCTAATATCAGCAGCGACAATTTTATACCTACATACTTATTTTTAAGCTTTTAGTGTAATCTTACCCGAATTGCATGCTTTATTACCTATTTTTTACTTGTTTTGTTTATATGAAAGTAGTAGGTGCCTGTACACATTCACAACTACATACCTACCTCAACAATAAATAGATAAAAAATTGTAAATAAATAAACAAACTACAATAAATAGATAACTCCGTACTTAATATATGCACGATTCTCGCTTTTACTTTAATTGTTTTTACATGTCATTGTAGATATATACTTATTACATATCTACACTATATTATTATAACTTCATATTGCATTATACTGTTTTAACTTTTATTTATTACATTTTATTCACACATACTCATATCCATAACTACAAACCTAAACTACCAACTTATAATTTTTTACTTTATTTACATACTTTGACGTGTTTTACTTTCATTAGTATATTTTATTGACAATTCTACCTTATTCGAACCGTGGTTAGGTTGTTGTTATAACACAAAGCAACTGTTGTCTGATAGTAAACCGGTTTATTGTTAAAGAGACTTTTTCACGGAGCGGAGTATCCATTAACCTAAGTGCTAGACTATCGTAATACCTGACACAATAGATATTCTATTTATTGTTTCTACACTAATTCTATCATATAATATTTTCGTCCACAATGGTTAAGACAAATATCGAAACCATTCAAACAGGCTTGGACTCATTAATGGTAGCAAAATCAACGTCATGTGACGTAGAAGATATTAAATCCTTATTAAACTCAACTAGCCCCCGTAATCGATTAAACATTATCTCGCAAAATATCAGAAGCATCAATTGTAATTTCCATGACTTCACAACACTTATTGAGCGTTCTAATATTGAATGGGAAATAATAGTGCTTACCGAGTGCTGGCTCCCTTCATCAAACCTGGCCCCCCACTACGAAGGTTACTCGCATGTTGCGACTACCCAACATAAAACCCAGAACGAAGGTGTCGTCATCTATCATAAAAAACATCTACGATGCTCAGTTGAAGAACCGTCAGTGGCTAATGCAAATTGTCTTATATTGAAAATAGATAATGAATCTTGTGTAATAGCTATCTATCGCCCGCCAAGTGAACACAATACGATTAACTTTATAAACGACTTAGACGCAGTCTTATGTAGGTTAAAGAACTTCGCAAATATAATTCTATGCGGTGACATAAATATAGACATCTGCCCAAATACCTCCGACTCGCGTCATTACGATTATTTAACTATGTTGGCAAGCCACCTCCTCCTCCCGGCCCATACAATCATAACGCACGGCCGTACATGCTTAGACCATATGATCATTAAAACTAAATTTGATGCGCATTGTTTTGTAGTTGAATCTTCGGTGACAGATCATGAATGCGTTACACTCACTATCTATCTACGTCTTCCCCCGGACCGTTATAAAAAAACTCAGATTCGGATAGACCAAGACAAACTTACTAGTGACGTCTTATTGCTCGAGTTCCAACCGGTATTAGATTGTTTAGATACAAACGAAGCTGCGGATCTTTTAATAAAACTACTCGCTACTGTAATATCACATAGTTCTAAATTTGTCCCAATCCCAATAAAGAACAGAACCTGCAAGCCGTGGGTCACACAAGGAATATTACGATGCCTAAAAAACAGAGATAACCTACATAAAAAACTTAAAAAGGACCCTGACAACGATACTCTGAAAGTTACATATAAGAGATACAGAAACTTCTGTAAGGCGGTTCTGAAAAAAGCAAGGCGGATCTATGAAAAACAGGAGATTAACGAAGCTACCGGCAATAATAGAAGAATGTGGGAAGTCATTAAAAATATCACAAGTATAAAAAAGACCCCTGACCATTCTTCTTGTCTAATATCCCCAACAGATCCGCAAAAAAGTTTAAATGCTATAAATTCTTTTTTTGCCAATATTGGGAAAGAGCTCGCCGAAAAATGTATTGCTTCTTCGAACACTCTTTCTTCTCCCCACACTTTTCAAGGTGTCTCCCCAACAAATTCATTAGTTATTCTTCCTACTAATGCAGCCGAGGTTCAGCTGTTGATCGGTGGGTTAAAAAATAACTGCGCTGTAGGTTCAGATCAAATACCTAGCAATATAATTAAGAAGTTTAGTTGTAGGGTTGCCGAGCCTATAACCCATGTGTGCAATTTGGCTATAACCTCTGGAGTCTTCCCTCGTGCCTTTAAAACTGCATTACTAAAGCCCATTCACAAGGGGGGGGATAGGAACTGTGTTAATAATTTTAGGCCAATTGCAATTCTTCCTACAATATCAAAAATACTAGAACGGTTGATGAACAGACAATTAATGAGCTTCCTAGAATCAAACAGCCTTCTCTCACCACAACAATATGGCTTCCGCCCTCGTAAATCTACTAATGACGCAGTGCACGACATCACCAACCTGATAATTTCCAACTTGGATAAGAGGAAGAAATGCCTAACAATATTCCTCGATCTCGCCAAAGCTTTTGACACAGTCTCTATCCCTCTTCTGCTGGGTAAGATGGAGGAGATCGGGGTAAGAGGTACTCCACTTAAATTATTTACAGATTACCTCACCAATAGGCGACAGAGAGTCAGGATAGACAATATAACTAGTGATGAGGTACCAGTTACCTTTGGAATACCGCAAGGCAGTATTAACGGGCCAACCCTGTTTTTGATATTCATAAATGGTCTCTGTAATCTTAAACTCAACAACGGGACAATTCTTACCTTCGCAGACGATACAGCCCTATTCTTTAGTGGGGATAGTTGGGAAGAGGTATATTGCAGAGCTCAACGGGGCCTTAACTCAGTTACCGACTGGCTTCAGAATAACATCCTGACCCTTAACATCTCTAAAACCAAATACATAACATTTGCCCATAAAACGCACCTTCTTCCCCCACCGGCTCTCTCCATTACTGTTCACTCGTGTTTGCCCTTATCCTTAAATTGTTCTTGCCCCACCCTAGAAAGGGTTGAGACAATTAAGTATCTAGGTATAGTCTTGGACCAAACCTTGTCTTTTAGACCACACATACAGATCCTCACTACTCGACTTAGGAAGCTTATATTTATCTTCAAGACTCTTAGACACTCAGCCAATCGAGGGACCGTCCGGATGGTCTATTTTGCCCTCTGTCAGTCAATTTTGGACTACTGTATTACCTCTTGGGGTGGCTCATCCAAAACCAACCTAATCCAGTTGGAGAGGGCTCAGAGAGCAGTATTGAAGGTGAGTGCGGGCCTATCCTTCCGTTTTCCTACAACAACTCTGTACACAAAATGGGATGTTCTTACCGTTAGACAGTTATTCCTCTTACAAATAACCTTAAAACAACATTCCATAACACCCTATCAACCCGGTCTCAAGAAAGATAAACGCAGACAAGGCAAAGTGTGCCAAGCTCAACCTTTCCAATCCCATCATGCCCAACAGTTCTTTTGTTTTCTAGGCCCCTTCATTTACAATAAGTTTAACGATATACTGTCCATTTATCCTCTCACTAGGTCAGCTTGTAAGAAAACCATTACGAAATGGCTAAAAAGTCTAGACTATGTACAAACGGAATCATTATTACGTCCACAAATCTAATTTTTAACATAGTAGTTATATAGGTACACTTTAGTTTTATTGCACAAAAACACACATACTTATAACATTTTCTTAAGCGGTACTTGTATTTGGATTTTATGTTTGATAACCTATATAAACTATTTAAATGTATAGAATTAACCTAGGGGGTGAGCACTCTGGTGACCAGTAATACGGGTTTCTTTTAAAGAAACCTATCTCGGGCACCAGTCTCTCACATTTTGGCTGGTAACATATTGTATAAGATGGTTTATATTGTTAAATCAAATATTATGTAAGTACCTAAACATGTGAGAGAAAATAAATTATTATTATTATTATTATTATTATTATTATTATATTGTGTCTGTAAAGTAGTATTTTTCTTAAATTGTCGCTCTAATTGTAACAGGCGTGCCCCGGCTCTTTGGCGGGATTCCCCATATTCTAATTGTGGATTTTTGAAGGGAAGTCGTACAGTATAAGTTCCATCCTGGCTTCGTTTAGTAGTGTCTTTATAGTATTTTTCGCAGATTTCGTCTTCTGCATTTAATATGTTAGTCTCAGAAACTTCTTCTAATTCCCAAAACTTTGTCAACTGCTGTATTTCTTCTGTGCGTACAGTCATACTGAGTACTTTTATTCCAGTATTTATATAAGTAGAGCACAGACCTGATAAAATCCACCCAAATTCTGTATTTTGGGCGATTATTCCGTCTTGTATTTTTTCAAATCCTTCTCGTAATATTTTGCTATATTCCTGTGCACCTAATATAATATCTATAGGTCCCTTTTTGTAGTATGTAGGGTCAGCAATCAATTTATTTTGCAAGCATTGTTCCTGAAACTGTTGTAAATCCTGCCGCGGCAGGGAGCTTGTAAGTTTCGGTAGTACTATTAGCGTTACCCATAAACTATAATCACTAGAAAATCGTGGTTGTAAGTTAAGGTTAACTGTGCAGTTCGAAGTTTTTGGAGTTTCATCTCCAATACCCCTTATTTCAGCGCATATCTTCGTTCTCGGGTATGCTAAACGTTGAGCCACTTCCTCTGTACAGAAAGAAGCCTCTGAACCTTGATCACACAGTACTCGTAGAAATTGTGGCACTCCATCATTTGTCGTTGTTTGTACTAACGCTGTGGCTAACAGTACATTTTGTCTTGAGTTCATCTCCAGTACGTTTGATTGTAACATCTTTTTAATAGCTGGCTTAGAGTAGCTACTGGTGCTGGCATAAGTCTTTTTAATGTCGTTGTCCTCTGATCGTTTATTTTCCTTAATAATTGCATTGTAGCTTCGATGCAATAATGCGTGATGGCCAGGTCGTTGACACACTTCGCATTTAACAAACTTAACACTTAAACATTGTTTTGTTGCACTATGATTTAAACAACGTTTGCACATTTGTTTGTTCGTGACTGTTTTGAGTCGTTCCATTACATCTAACGCCTTAAATTTTGGGCAGATTTGAATATGGTGGTCACGGCTTGAACAATACCAACACTCTTTGCGTTGTTCAAGTTGTGGTGTGAGCTTATTCTGATAATTTAATTGATTATTTTGATTATAAGACGTCGATGAATATAAAGTCGTTTCAAGACTTTTAAACCGTTTTTCTAAGAATTTCATCATATCTTCGAAGTCCTGGATCTTGGTGCTTTCTTCAATCTGTGATTCATACTTGATATTAGTCTCTACATCCCATTTTCGAGTGACTAATCTTATCATAATAAGGCTCCAAGATGTTGTATTAATACCTTGGTTCTTCAAAGCTTCTAAACATTCGCGTAATGTGTCATGCATGTCTCGTAATTGTGCTGAATTTGCTCTCCTTATTGTAGGTAAGTCGATCAATCTATCAATGAACTTTGTCGCGATCATTCGCCTGTCGTCATATCTCTTCGTAAGCAATTCCCACGCTGTTTTGTAATTTGACTCACTAATTGGTAAATACTGAATTAATTTTGCCGCTTCGCCTTGTACATGCGATTTTAAATATTGCATTTTTTCTGTATATGAAATGGAATTATCCTCATGAATTATTTTTGTAAAAGGATCTTGAAAGATATTCCAAGAGTTGTAATCTCCCGTAAACACAGGAATCTTAATTTGCGGCAGCTTTCCTGACGTTTTGGGTATTATACTGTTGACCGTCGGCCTACTTTCGTATAGTTTTTCTTGTATCAATTCTGTAGTAATTTCATAATCTTTTTGTATTTGGTCGAAACAATTATCCTTAAAGTAACTAAGTTCGAAAGTATTTTGATGTATGAGTAGCTCTAAGTGATTATTTTCGATTTCTTGCCACTGGTTTTGTATAACTTGTAGCAATGATTGAATATGCCAGATTGGTTTATTTTCAGTGATCGCCATCTTAGCTTGAGATAACTTCTTAGTGAATTGCATTATACGAAAATTCTGTATAAATAACTTTGGGCTGTGTTCCCGTTTTTCGTCTATTGTATCTTCGTATAATACGTCTTTTGGTTCATATAACTGCTGTACAACTTGAAGTCTTTTTTCTAAGTTTCGTAAAAACTCCATAGTTTCGTCGTATTTTTTCTGTATGTAGTTGTCAAAATAGTTTATCGTAATGTATTTATGTGTTGAAAGTATCTCTTGATTTTTCAATTGCACATGATTTGTCTGCGCCTGCTTGAAAATGTCTTCAAGGCGACTTAGTCTGTCATTCAAATATTGTTGTGTTTGTCGCGAAGAAGAGTCCTTCTTCATGTTTACTAATAATCGTGTAATGTCATTATAAAATTGTTCTTGCTCTTTGACTCGTTCGTTGACGTCTTGAATCTCCATAGTTTTCCTCTTTTTGTCTTCTTATTATCCCTATTACCCTACCCTACTCCTATCAAATCTACTTGTCAGTACGTAATGTGCCTGCGCTCCTGTTACGGTATTTTGCGACTTCTCAATCAGCTGGTGAGACCCGCTTCTGGGAGGCCAGTGACCGAACCGCTACCGTACCAACAGCTTTCTTACAGGACACACTACTTCGGATTGCTACGACACTGATGCTTTTTTGAGTACACCAGAACGCAACTTTCCAAAGTTGTCTGTCTGTATTTGTCAGTCCCTAGGGGGGTAAGAGGATCGCGTAATTTATATTAACTTCACAGGATCAAAATTTCTCGAAGGACCAAAATGTGCAGCTGCCGACTAATGTACCGGTTGGTGTCAAAAGATAGTCTTAATACCGTGTTTTTAGTGAGGTCTCTTATTAAAGCACCGGCAGGCTACACATGAAATTTAAGCTATAGGAGGCTGAGATAGTTTCCTATACGGTTTCCCGTCCTACAATGTTTAAGTCCCTAGGTCCCTAAGTCCCTAAAGCCCTAAAGCCCTAACCTACAGCATAAATGTGTAATAAATAAATATATAAATAAGTACGGGATGTCTGCACCATGAGACCTAAGGCAACAGACGGAAGGTGGTGAGGAAACAGGGTTAAGAGTAGGATTTTCTCACTGCCAGTCAAGCAGACTCACAAGACTGATCAGAACTGATAGCTAAGGGTGTCTTGGCCACAGTGAGAGGAATATAGTTACCAGGTAGCAGCAATTATACAACGATGTCGTCCGAGTACAAAAGAGATTTATTTTACAATTACATCTTCTTAAATACAAATTTTATTCTACACACACAATGATAAGTCCTAACTAGTGAGCCATCTGTGTAAACTGCAGTGGCGCATTTTCTTGCACTTTGTCGTAAGTGGACCAGCGTAAATTGCTAGCCAAATGTTCAAAGGTCGTTTGAACAAGGTTCTTTCCTGATAAATTCTATGAACACTACTACAGTAGGTACTATTATTTATTCTGTGCTACTACTACTATCACCATAATGAGGCGCTCGGAATCAACTACTATTTTGCAGTTTTGCTTGCGCACGCGACGCGACCGACCGCTTTGAGTGTCTGTCATCGACTGGCGCGTGATTCCTCCGGAACGGACCGGAACGGACGTTTCTCGAGTTCTCGTGTGGTCAGCTCCATACAACTTCATACGATATTGATAGGCCCCGCCCCCCGTGCCGAAAAATAACGGACCGAGTACTCGGAGACGTCCGGAGCATGTTTCGGTTGCTTCCGGGTGAAAATCGGGATCGGAAGGCCCCTGATCACATGTAGTCGATGCAGTAAAAATTCATATATTTGTTTGAACTACGGAATGAATCCGGGGCCGTGTTTTTTCGGGTCCATGTGATTCCGGATGCATGTAGTCCGAGCCTAACACATACAATTTTCAACTCAAAACCTTGGGTTGATATGACTATAACAATTATGTCCTATGAGAAGGACAATTGGGCCATAGTCAAGGATGAGCCAAAAAGTCTCTAGGCGCCACGAGGATATACTACGTAAATTTACGCTTCCCATTTTTGAGGCGGCTGGAAGGTCAACCGACATAGGTCCTACGTCGACGAGCGCCTGAGCGCGACTGATTGAGGCCGTGCGATCGCCCCGATTATATGCTAACTTTGAACAATTATCTCATAAAAGATTGAGGAGGGATATTTTTAATTTTTTACACATTTGTAGTACAATCTTTCTTCTTACGTATAAAATTATTTATGTTGCCTAATGACTTCTAGATTATGAGATATAACTTGTTTTCTTGTGGTAAATTTCTCGGTTTTTCACTTTCTTAAACGTGATAAAATTACAAGTTAATGAAACAAAAATTGAAATTTTCTTAATACATTTTCAATTTAAGGATATGTTCCTATTAATGTATATTTTTTACGTTCTCATTTAGTAACAATAATTGGTGTAAAATGACTTCAAAGTTGAGCCTTCGTGCGTAATCTGGAAATCGCGCCTTCTAAATCAGCTGTTTTCGTAGTAAATTATCCAATTAAATCGAGTTTTGGTTAATAGAGTTACAATAAAAATACATGCTTATTCCAATTATTGAAGTTAAAAGAAGTTAAAGCAATAAATTATATGACTAAAATCACTTCAAAAACTCCCAAGTTCTCGATTTACGTACGAAAAATGTTACAACGCTCTTAAAATGTAAATATTTAAAAAATAAATAAATAAAAATACTTTTCCCAAGCTCATTGTGAGGGGGGAGCGGGGAGAGATAGCCATCTGGTACTTTCACTCACCGGACGAAGCACATGCATGCCGCAACGAGTGCCATTGTTTAACGCCAATATTCCATGAGAGGGTGGTATTACGCCAGGCGAGCTGGCCCAGTTCGTGCTGCACCGCAGCATGGCTTACCACTCAGATAGTGCCACGCATTTAGCACCACCCAGGGGTCACGTGCAGGGGCTCAAGCATGATTTAGGATGAAAATTTTAAATGTTTGGGCTCAAGGGTGAACCTACAGATGCGAGTGACTTTAACTTCCAGTTCACGCAGCGCCTTCATTATCATCATCAGCTTATAAACGTCCCCACTGCTAGCCACAGGCCTTCCCACATGTACATCGTGCATGCTGAGGTTGGGCCGTAACCCACCACGCTGGCCCAATGCGGGTTGCGGGTTTTAACGACTGCCATCTTTCGACGACAACCGGGACCAACGGCTTCACTTGCCTTCCGAAGCACGGAGCCTTCATCATCATCATTTATTATTTCCAGCCCTTCTCAACCCACTGCTGGTTATGACCAGCTGGTTAAGAGGACTATGGTCCTCTCTCTGTTTATGCCAATCGCCTCTGTCTTGTGCTAGCCTGTCCCACGTGCAACCCACCGTCTTATTTATATCGTCGACATATCTAGCCGGTGGACGTCCTACATACATACATAAATCACGACTATTATCCCCGAAAGGTTAGTCAGAGACTATTAGGCAATGAGGACCGCAAAAGCAGTCTTCTGCCATAGTCCACTTTTCACCAAATAACGACTGCGCATGTGGTTAGCGTGACAGGTGGTGAGCCTATCGCCGCTCTATGCTGTTGGATGTATGTGCAGTCTTTCGTCCGTTAGTCGCCTTTTACGACACTGTAACTTCTCAACCACCCTTATTTAAACCTTATAATACATACACACACTCATCGCCGCCTTTACCTTAGCTTAACTTATTATCTAATTCTTAAAACTAGTTAACCTACTTTATCTACAATCTAATGTTTGTGTCTTGATGTTTTGTAGAGTGCGTAGTGTTTGTATGATAATGGGACCTTAACGTAACTTAATTCTATTAGTAATACCTTTCAGTCAAGCAATGTAATATTATAATACATACTATTTTGGCCAGATCGTCTAGTGAACCCTCCGTTGTTAACCGCATCTAAGTAACTCAAGTTCTTTTTGTGAAAGCTTAGTAATTGGCTTATCCCTGTGTTAAATTATTTTCTCCTGACCTAATTACCTACCAGTCTATAAATCATATCATAGATATGTGTAGTCTAGCAATGACTCCGTCTGAACTGTGACCTAAATCCTTCACAGCAGCTGCAGGAAAGGAATGTTAACCACTCAAAGATAATCAGATGATAGCTTAGCTTGCAGGTATTATTATTTATTAACAATAGCATTATACATAAAAGTCTTGGGGGAAATTTACGGGCCCCAACCTCCGCCCCATAGCGTGCCAGTACATCTCATTGTTTAATTATGGCTCCGTCCCGTTGACTTTAATTTACTATTTATAGAGAGTCTACATAACTTTTCAACTTAATTTCATCTTACATTGTAAAACTATGTGTTAGCATTTACGTTCTTATTATTCCACACAAAATCAATAGAGTTTATCTCAAGGCTTGCTATCATCCAAATATCCTTTTCACATTAGGAACCCAACTTATTTTTCTGATCTAGTGGGGTTTTATTTTAATAAGCTATTACAAGTAACTTTATAACTGACTGTCTTTTTGTCTTATTAGAATATTAACATTCAGTTCTATAAAAGGGTGGATAATTTATTCAAAACCCACTTTCAGGCGGTAGCTAAAATAGAATGCTATTATTTGAAGCAAAATTACTTTTGTTGACTCTCAGTGTTTATTATACAGAGTTTATAAAGTGACAATATGTTTAAATTATACTAACTGCCACAGCAGCATATTACATCTCAAGTTTATTAAAGATGTTTAATTCATTCAATTTCTTACTCCCTTCCGGAGGTGGATACAGATAGAATGCTATTATTTGAAGCATAATTACTTTTGTTTACTCCTAGTGGTTATTATTGTAACGGTACAGAATGAATGGTATCCGTCCGTTAGTAAGGAATGTATGGGAGTAGCACTAAAATAAATATTAATGCGTAGCACCATTAATATAACAAGCATGAAAAGGGAATAATAAACTAATTCAGAATAATGGTCAGTGGACTACGGCATTATCATTATTTTGAATTTCGCGGGGACTGCTCTGTGTGCCCTTGCGACATAGGCGCCGTCTAGCGTGAGTTATTTACTTGGGCTTCGTGTTAGGTTGGCAATGGGCTTTATCTTTATTTTGAATTTCGCGGGGACTGCTCTGTGTGGCCTTGTGACATAGGCGTAGGTTGGCAAGCTGGTAGACATACGGGCGGGCGCCACCTATGGTCGGAATACGGAACTTTTTATAATTTCACAAAATACAGGATTATTGGCTTAAGTGGAAGATTATTGAGAGGGAATTGTTAATAGAAGGCTACATTTAGATATTCAAAGATGTAATATTGACTATCTGACGAGATTTGGTTGGATTATGGAAAAACTTTAGAATTGCGCGGCGGGCGGCGGAAATGAGCGAGCGAGAGGTTGGGAAAAAGATAGAAAGAGAGGTAGGATGTTATCTCCACGTGGCGCAACGCGAAGTTCGCGTATAACAAATAATAAGCGACGCGAAGGCGAGGCGCATCGAAAAACAGCTAGGGATTGGTTGAAGGGAGGAAAAGCGGACTCGCGCGGGCGAATGTTGGGGGCGCGTGGCGCGAAAGTTAAGATGCTTGGGAAAAGGGCGGAAAATTAGCGGGGATTCAATAATTGGACCTCGGAGGCGCGGTCCAATTTAAGAGTGCGGTAAATACTCATACGGGAAAAATAGTGTCCGAGCTTTGATAGTGCGCTAAGTGATATTCGAGCTGCGATATTAATTAAGATTTGTGAAATTGAAAGTGATTTATAAAGTAAAACTATTGCGATCGCAACTTGAATCCGTTAACGAAATGATGTATTTCGGGGTATATTGGCGGAAACGCATAACGGTGGCAACAAAACCAATATACCTTTCAACAGACTTCGGTCTGAATGACCTTTGACTGTATTTAATAAGGTCGGCGTTTTCTATTATTATTACGCTAAACAATACACTATCTTCGACGGAGTAATGGGGGAGAGACAGTTGTCTCCCTAGTGAAAGTTGAAGATAGGTCAGACACCATTTAGCTGGAGGTAGACCCGTATGACCCAGTCCAATTTCGAGTCTACCTCCGTACACACAGTGTAGTGATAGGAATAACACACTGAGTATACTGGCTCGACTGATAGTACATTTAGAAGTCAGTTGCTTGCAGGGGCGACTCGGCTTACACAACTCACCACGAAATTACGTTAAATGTGGCTTGGGCCTAGATTGCAAGGTACACAAGTAGGGACTGTTGGTTCGACAAAATATAGGCATTTCAAGTGAGGAAAGCTGTAGGAATCTATAGGTAGGCGGTTCTATATAATTGCTGTGAGGAAGTGAGGGGCCAGTACGGGGTGAGCGCGCTGTGCGTACATAGGCTGGGTACGCGGGCCGCGGGCCCAGGCTGGATTAATTCAGACTAATAAGGTAGGGATAATTAGGTTACGGTGCTAAATAAAATTTAGGATGAAGTGATGTGGGTCCTATCTAGGCATATAATCTGTTACCGTAGGCCGATAAAATTCTAATTGGTTCCTAAAGTTGTTACCAATTAATTATTCATTTTAAATAATTAACAGAAGTATAATTATCCATTTTAAATAATTAACAGAAGTATGATAATATTGTACCATCATTACTTTGGAATACCTAAAAAGTCTAGACTGGTTTCCTATTACAAGAAAAATACTAAAAGTTTTAGCAAATAAGCATAGCTGTATTGTGATGTTTGATTTCTAATACTGAAACGACCAAACAGGCATTTTTAGCTTTCCCTGGGATGCGATACGATCTTATATTGCTACACTCTTCAAAGTATTAAAAGTACACATCCGATACCTATTAGTAAAATATAAGCTGATACAAACTGAACAAATAAAACCAGTTTAGAACCTAGGATAATTCGTTGAAGGAAGACATTGCAAGCTATGAGCTTCTAATAATCTGAAACATAGAAATAATTGATTGATAACAACCTGCTAATTAGCCTGATAATGGTCTACTAATACCATTTGAATTCACCTTAATGGTCAAAGACCTCTTAAGATATGTAAGTACTTACTTCTAATAATGTGAAACATAGAAATATTTGATGGGAACAATCTAAATCAATCAGACTAATACCTAGTACAGTCTAATTTATACCTATTAAAGTGAGTGAAGGATGACTCCTAAGTGTAATTGATTCAATTATTAACAGGGATAATTACCTGATTTACTACCTACTAAAAACATACTAACTATGATTTAGTAGGCTATCAAATTAACCACTCAGTCTGAGAGACAGGGGTGGAAGTTAATGGAAAAATAATTAACTTAAGTTCACTTCCTAAAAGTCAAGGATATTGAATAAATTAAACATCTTTCAATAAACTTGAGATGTACTTATACTTTATAAGATCTGTATAATGAACACTAAGAGTAACCCAAAGTAATTTACTTCAAATGATAGTATTCTATTTAAGTTCACTTCCTAAAAGTCAAGGATATTGAATAAATTAAACATCTTTCAATAAACTTGAGATGTACTTATACTTTATAAGATCTGTATAATGAACACTAAGAGTAACCCAAAGTAATTTACTTCAAATGATAGTATTCTATTTAAGTTCACTTCCTAAAAGTCAAGGATATTGAATGAATTAAACATCTTTCAATAAACTTGAGATGTACTTATACTTTATAAGATCTGTATAATGAACACTAAGAGTAAACCAAAGTAATTTACTTCAAATGATAGTATTCTATTTAAGTTCACTTCCTAAATGAGTAGGATATAGAACAAATCAAACATCCTTTAATAAACTTAAGATGTGATAATCTGCCAATGCAGGCAATCCAATGTAGTTATATTGGAACTTTATAAGACCTGTATAATAAATACTAAGAGTAAATAAAAGTAATTTTACCTGTATTAATAGCATTCTATTTTAGCCACCGCCTGAAGTGGGGTTTGAATAAATTATCCACCCTTTATGGAACTGAATATTAATTTTCTAATAAGACAATAGGACAGTCAGTTAATATTGTTACATTGTGATCTCTTTATAATAGACACAATAATCAGAGGAATAGGCTGGCTTTTCACCTCTGTTCAATAAGTGAAATCATAAGACATAAGTTATTGCATTGAATAATTAAGTTCTTAATGTGAAAAGGATATTTGGATGATAGCAAGCCTTGAGATAAACTCTATTGATTTATGTGGAATAATAAGAATTTAAATTGCTAACACATAGTTCATAATGTAAAATGAAATTAAATTTTGAGGAGAGATGTAAATTCTCAGTTTTAAAGAATTAAAGGCACAAGCTAATAATTAAAGTTAAAGCTAATGTGACGGAGCCATAGTTAAACAATGAGCTGAAAGGCACGCTATAGGGCGGCGGTTGGGGCCCGTAAATTGCACAAGACTCTTATATTTCCACCAGACTTTTATATTTCCACAAGACTTTAAAACTTCCACAAGACTCTTATATTTCCACCAGACTTTTATATTTCCACAAGACTTTTATATTTCCACAAGACTCTTATATTTCCACAAGACTCTTATAATTCCACAAGACCTTTATGTAAATTGCACTAGACTTCTTATGTATCATGCTACTTTTAATAAATAATAATACCTGCAAGCTAAGCTATCATCTGATTATCTCTGAGTGGTTACAAATCTTCCCCGCAGCTGCAGTGAAGGATTTAGGTCACAGTTCAGACGGAGTCATTGCTAGACTACACATATCTATGTTATGATCTATAGACTGGTAGGTAATTAGGTCAGGAGAAAATAATTTAATACAGGGATAAGCCAATTACTAAACTTTCACAAAAGAACTTGAGTTACTTAAATGCGGTTAACAACGGAGGGTTCACTAGACGATCTGGCCAAAATAGTATTGATTATAATATTACATTGCTTGACTGAAATTCACTGCAAATAGAATTAAGCTATGCTAAGGTTTCATCATCATACAAACACTACGCACTCCACAAAACTACAAACACAACCATTAGATTGTAGATAAATTAGGTTAAATGGTTTTAAGAAATAGATAATAAGTTAAGTTAAGGTAAAAGCGGCGATGATGTGTGTATGTATTATAAGGTAGAATAAGGTAGAGATTTATGAGGGGTGGAGAGGTTACATTATGAAGATCTTATAAAGCAACAATATTATTAAATTGTACAGACTGCCTCGACAGCATATTACATCTCAAGTTTATTAAAGATGTTTAATTCATTCAATTCCTTACTCCCTTCAGGAGGTGGATACAAATAGAATGCTATTATTGGAAGCATAATTACTTTTGTTTACTTCTAGTGGTTATTATGAAGATCTTATAAAGCAACAATATTATTAAATTGTACAGACTGCCTCGACAGCATATTACATCTCAAGTTTATTAAAGATGTTTAATTCATTCAATTCCTTACTCCCTTCAGGAGGTGTATACAAATAGAATGCTATTATTGGAAGCATAATTACTTTTGTTTACTCATAGTGGTTATTATGAAGATCTTATAAAGCAACAATATTATTAAATTGTACAGACTGCCTCGACAGCATATTACATCTCAAGTTTCTTAAAAGATGTCTGATTTATTCCATATTCTTGACTTTAGGAAGTGAACTTAGTTAATTATATTCATTAACCCATACCTCAGTCTCTCAGACTGGGTGATTACTTAATAGCCTACTAAATCATGGTTATTATACTTTTAGTAGGTAGGTATCAGGTAATTGTCCCTGTAAATAATTAAATCAATTATATTTAGAAGTTATCCTTTACTCACTTTAATAGGTATAAAGCAGACTGTACAATTAGTCTTGTTGGTTTAGGTTGTTCCCATCAAATATTTCTATGTTTCATATTATTAGTAGTAAGTACATAACTTATAAGGTCTTTGACCATTAAAGTGAATTCAAATGGTATAAGGTAGACTGTACTATTAGACTAATTAGTAGGTTGTTTTCAATCAATTATTTCTATGTTTCATATATTAGGAGCTCATAGCTTGTAAAGTCTTTGACCATTACGGTGAATTCAAATGGTATTAAGTAGACTGTACTATTAGACTAATTAGTAGCTTGTAATCAATCAATTATTTCTATGTTTCATAATATTAGGAGCTCATAGCTTGTAAGGTCTTTCAACATTAAGGTGAATTCAAATGGTATAAAGTCTTAGAGCATTGAATGCTCTAAGTATAAAGTAGACTGTTGTAACGTTTGTTCCATTAAAACTTCTTTTGCGCGAACGCGACGCAGTTAGAAAACCTAAGGATCTACCATGAAGGCTTTAAGTGCGCGCGAGATTAAAAACTCTTTGCGCCCTTTTTTCCGTCTTCCACGCGCCTCATGAAAAGTACGCTTTGTCACTTTTGGCGCCAAAGAAATTACAGTGCGAACCGTATTGTAATTCACGCCTATAAATTATTGATTTTTAACATAAAACTTACTTACGTTAACCATAATTACTTAAAGTTTTCCTTGTCCTAGTAATTAAGATATACTATTAGACTAAACTGCGTTACGATTTAATCGGTTCAGCAGTTATTTATAGTGCCTGATTAAAATCCCTTACTGGGTAAGTTGTGCATTTAATATAATGTGTTATATATAATAGAATAAGTGTGTTGTAGTTCTTTTACTGCTGTTTGTAAATAAAGTATGTGTTAATATAATTATTAGGTACTTACTTATATACATTGTATAATAAAATAAGTAATTAGCTTTTAAATGCCAACAGTTATCTTGTAACCGTTACTGCTTTTATTATAACTACCACTTCAAGCCAGAACAGTTTAGAATATCTAGGTCACTTCTTCACTCCTTGTACTTACTAGTGCTTTAAGATTACCTACTGGAAATTAGACTAGTGGCAGTATCAGACGTCGTCGTTCCGAGTATTAATTAGAACCATTGACTTGTTAAAAGGAACACCGTACGGGTTGAGATTGACCTCAGTTCATCTTGGACATCCTGGGCCTGCTGGCCTTGGAAGTATTATCCCGTGTCTCGCGCTTTGGGAGCCTTGAGCCAGCGTTCTACCTTAATTAACCTCTAACCTACCCCAACCCTGAGACCTCACCTAGACTTAAATAAATAATATATATATATATATATATATAGTCGTTTTACTTATCTTAGTAGAACCCTGACAGTGGCGCCTACTCTTAGTTAAAGGTTTAGAGGTTTATTAATAGTAGAACTGTTGTGGTTATTTTTTCTTTATTTTCTGGTGTTGAAAGTGTGTGTGTGTTTGTAAAACGATGATAGTAGTCATTAAAATTGTGTGCTTAGTTCTTTCTTAAGCTAAATGATTTGTATATAGCTCTTAATATATTTTTTAATAGACTAACATTTGTACGTAAAGGTAGATTAAATAAAAATACTTAAGCAAGTATAAAAAAAATTTAAAGCACATAATTTTTTTTTAAATTAACTTTTAACTTGTTTTAATTTCTATGCTTATTCAGTTTTTTTATTTTTCTTTCATACTACATTGTTTTAGATAAAAAATGATTATTGTGACAGAACGGGCATAACTGATTTGGCTGTATCCAGAACTAAATTCACTCATTTTTTGGCAACATTGATTATCTGTCATTAATGTCAAGTGGTTGTTCAACTCTGTCCGTGGTTACGATATAAATTGTTGTTTTAGTGATATTTCTACATTCCTGCGCAATCGGCTAAATTCAGTGAAAAAATCAGTATATTTAAAAGTTTTGGGGTTATGATATTACAAACAAAAATGTTGGTTATTATTATAGTTCGACTCGAGAATCTTGAACTTTTGAATTTATTGGGTCATTTTATTAAGTGTTAAGGGGTAGAATGTGGTAAGTATAGTAAATTATGTGGGTTGGCTTTTGAATCGAGTCGCCTGAATTTGAAGAAACTAACACTGTGGGGGGGTCTTAGGGGTTCTTAAATAAAGGTTTATTAACATTTTAGCTGCCGTTGTTGCGTTAAATTATTTAAAAAACCACTTGAAAGTTTTGCCAAAATCGTCTATAATCACGAAATATTACACGTTTTTAGGTAATACAATACCATATTAACAGAACCGAAGTGTGGGGACGGGGGGGCGCAGCTCCCGTACGAGGGGGCGCGGGGGGCGAAGCCCCCCGCCATGAAAAAAATCTTAAGAGTTAATTAGGTTAGGTTAGTAAGTATGTTGACCAAAACGCGCGAGCCGAGCGAGCGAAGCGAGCGTGCCGCGGGAGTGGCCGGCGAAGCGCCAGAAATGAGGTTTTTGTAAATTTCCATATATTTAAAAAAGAAACAACATAAAAATTACTTGTCTGCGGCAGGAGGGGTAAATGGGGGGGTACTCCTCCCCCCACTCCTTACCTTCACCCCCCCCCCCACCCCGATTCAGGCGACTCGATTCAAAAGTTTTACCAATTAACAATTTTGGTTTTGTTATTTTTATGCATATATGTTTTTATTGTTCTAGGTGTGTCTGAAAGTACTGTGCGGAGAATAGCTAAACAAGGCTCCGAAAATGGAGGAAAATTTTCGACTCCCGCTAAACACAGAAAGGGTCGACTTGCAAAGGAACTCGATGACTTTGATATGTGTGCAATCCGTCAGAAAATGATTTTTTTAAAACTGTAAAAAAAGAAGTACCAACAATATGCAAATTAATAGCTTAATTAAGGCAACTTATTTGCTATGATGGAAGCCGCGAGCATTTGCGAAACTTGAAGAGTATCTGGACTTTAATTTATTACTTTTATATCTAAATAAAAATAAGTTATATGTACAATGGCTGTTTTCATTAAGTACTACATACAAACTACTCAAATTAATTATTTTAACGACCTCCTTATCTGAGAGGCGAGCACCCCGGACTTGGCGTCGCCATCTCTGAGGTCCCGGGTTCGATTCCCGGTTGGGTTAATGTAGAAAACCAACTTTTTATTTTTTCTCGGATCTGGGTGTTGTGGTACCGTCGTTGTTTCTGATTTCTATAACATAAGTGCCTTAGCTACTTCCTTTATATCAGAGCAATGTGTAAGTGATGTTTTCCAATTATATAAAAATATTAAATAAAAACAAGTATCACGACCAATTTGATCGACCTATCAGGGTTGCTATGTTAACGACAACAGCGCCCTCATTTAATTTCTACTCTTTTATGTCGCACTGTATATACCTAGATTTTTAATATTATTTTTTGTTAATATTTCTTTTCAATGTTTTTTATGTGTGTGTGTAAATATACACTCTATTAGTTACTTGCACAACTTACTAAGATAGTTGATGGTACGAACCGATTTAGATTTTTTTTTAAAATATTATTAGATAATATTATGGCGTTCTCCATTAAGTACTTACATCTGCAAAAGTCTGAACTGCAGTACAAAGTATTAATTAGAGGTGGAGAATCTGACCTTACGGTAGTGGAATTAAGACGTCAAGTATGTAAACTGACACAACTGTATCCCCCTGAAGATATATCGGATTCTTGCATTGATTTTACGGATGATTTAAAGGGTGCTACTGAAACATTAGACAAAGTTAAGTTAAATTTAGAACAATTGCGGTTAACATCTGATGCAGCATTGACGGATAGAACTTTGTCGTTTTTTAATCAATTACATCATCGTATTCGTAAAGTAGAGAAGCTCACAACTCCAGAACAACTTAAACTTCTTGAAAATTTTATAAAATCCTTTGACTATTACTATGCCCAGTTCAAAGATTTATCAAAGCCTGTTACATCAAAGACTTCGGTTGAAAGCGATGTTTCTAAAACTATTCTTGAGCAGGGGGGTCTTAATGTCCAGGTAACTTGTGACCGAGGCATTTTTAATGATCTTTCTAAGCTAAAGTATGATGGAAAGTCTTGCGTCAGGGCTTTTATAGAAAGATGGGAAGAGATACGTTCTTCTAAAAACATATCGGGAGAAAAGATGTTGTCTTCGGCTAGTGATATTTTTACAGGAGATGCTCTCCATTGGTTTCGAGGGGTTAAAGATAAAATTATCTCTTGGGTTGACTTGCTGGTGTTGCTAAGAGGTGATTTTGATGTTGCTGACTATGACTACCGTATGATCTTTGAAATTAGGAGTCGCAGTCAAGGAGAGACTGAGAACATTGTTGTGTACCTAGCCATAATGCAGGGAACGTTTAATAGGTTGAGCAAATCGTTATCAGAGAGTGACAAGTTAGATATTATACTGCACAATATTCGACCTTGTTATTCAAATGTTTTAGCTAACAGTTCAGATATTACAACAATTGAGAGATTACGTGATGTATGTCGCAATTACGAGAAGTTTAAAATTAGATCTGATAATTTTAAAGAACCGCCCGCTGTCACTTTCATAACTTTAGCTCCCGAATTTGCTTATCAGCAAACTTCTAAGCCTCCAAGCAAAAATAATAATTATGTTGGTTATAAGCAAAATAACTATACAAAAAATTACATAAATTCTAATCCAAGAACATACGCTATTGTTGAGCCTGATTTTGATAATAGGTTGAATTCTAATGAAGTCAGTGCAATTAGCGGTTCAAAGGTTTATTGCCATCGTTGCCGCGTCGACACACATAATATGAGAGACTGTAAAGCAGAACGAGTGATTTTTTGTTTCAAATACGGTGATAAGAGTGTTCGTACTCCGGAATGCACCAATTGTAATCCAAGAGTGTCAAAAAACGAATAGGTCCAAATTGCAATAGGGCAGCGACTTCGACTAACGATAATGATTGGAAGAGTTAGTTGCAATTTGTTAGAAATTTCTTTTCTTGTTATAAAACTGCCTCAATTTTTAATATTCGACCAAGTAGCGATCCTCAGCCCTACGTTAATATAAGTATTGACGGCATAACTTATAGCAACATTTTTGGTCTACTTAACTCAGGATCAGCGATAAGTATACTCTGAAATAATTTCTATAGCGTTTTACTAAAACATAATTTTAAACTGTATGCTGATAGCATTATATCGGTTATTGCGGCAGGGGGACAAGTTCTTAGTTCTTTTGGTTATATGCTACTTTCTGTGTCGTTTAATGGCCAAACAAGTGTCATTAAGGCTCATATTATCCCTGAAGTCGATACGACTCTTATATTAGGCATTGATTTCTGGAAAATACACACATCAAAAGTGTCTAGGGATCAAGCATTTTTATGCGGATTTCTTGAGATTGAGATGTGGCTTTGTAATAAATTTATGATTTTATAAATTTATATGGATCCTTTTTGGTGTATTTCATAATTTGAAACAGGAACTTTCAATTAATTTCTAGTAAAAGATGAAAATCAGCTGTCAATATTTTCCCTATAAAAACATACAACGCATTGAAGACATTATTAGTGCTACTGTTTCCCTACTACTGATTAAAACCAACGTTATTATGGAGCGGCGACGTCATTTAAGCAGGGAAGAAATGCTCAGAGCCGTGGGAATGATAGAAGCTGGTTCCCGGCAACGTACTGTGGCTTTAGCTCTGAATACAAGTCAGAGTGTTATCAGTCGACTTTGGACACGTTACCGAAGCACTGGTACCGTGGCTGAGCGCCATGGAGGACGGTATCGCTGCACCACACGGAGACAAGACCGATACATTCAAATCACAACTCGAAGAGCTCCAACAATAACCGCCATGATGTTAGCCGTGAGGCTTCATCACTTTTCAGGGAACTTAATTAGCGACCAAACAGTCAGAAACCGCTTGCATGAAGTGAACCTTCATTCCCGAAGACCGCTAAGGGTACCACCTGTAGCAATGCACAATCATAGGATTCGATATCAATGGGCTCTTGAACACAGAAATTGGGCAGAAGAACAATGGCGTTTCGTGTGCTTTTCTGATGAGTCTCGTTTTGGTATGAGACCGGATACAAGACGTATACGACACTGGAGAACCCCTGGAGGTCAACAGCGATTAAAATCCTGCCAGGAAGTCCATCCTTATAGTGGTGGAACCATCATGGTATGGGCGGGTATTTGGATCGGCGGAAGAACTGAGTTGATTTGGATCAGAGGCAACCTCAACGCTTAAATTTATGCTGAGACGATTGTATCAGACGTCATCGTTCCTCTACAAGCGCAAATCGGTCCCTTATTTCAGTTAATGCATGATAATGCACGACCGCACACCGCAAGAGTTGTAAGACAGACTCTCGCCGCAGCTAACATCAATGTCATGCCCTGGCCTGCTCAGTCGCCAGACTTGAACCCGATTGAGCATGCATGGGATATGCTACAGAGAAGAGCTCTGCCGAATATGGAGGGTATCCAGTCGCAAGAAGACCTTTTTTTGTTGTTGCAACGAACATGGGCGGCCATTCCACAGCGTGATTTGGATGAACTCATTTTGAGTATGCCAAACCGATGTTCTTGTGTTGTTAGTGTTCGCGGTAGAAACACGGATTATTAATTGTTAAAGTTACCCAATAAAATTTTAAAGAAAACTGTTATTTCAGTCTTTTTTTCGAACTTTAATGTTAGTGGTTCAAATGTCAAAAATCCCTTTATTAGGAAAATGGCAAATTTCTTTATTAATGCAAAGGTGACTTGGTTTATCGTTACTGTAGACAAACGAAAACACTTTATTTGATGAATCCTTAAAGAAAATTTTAATTAATATCAATCAGGAGAAAAGTTATTGCAAAAATATATGTTGATCCCTAGACACTTTTGATGTGTGTATTTAAGATATTCTCAAAGCATATAAAGAATGTTTCATTCTTTAATATGGGCGACCGGAGTGTACAGGAAATTAGTACTAAGCCTGAGGGTGAAGTGTTCCTGCACTCATACGACAACTTAAGTGATAGTGAAAGGATAAAAGCTGATGAAGTAGTAAGTAAGTTTAAGGCAATATCTTATGAGGAGAAAGGTTTAGGGAGGACACATTTAATTACGCACTCAATTGATACTGGGGATACCGAACCAGTGCGACAAAGATATTATCGACTGTCTCCTGAGAAACAGAAGATAATTGTGGAACAGGTAGACGAGATGTTATCACTTGACGTTATTGAACCGTGTGAAAGTCCTTGGCTTTCCCCAGTGTTAATAGTAAAAAAGAAGGATGGTAAACCTCGCGTGTGTCTGGATAGTAGGAAACTGAATTCCGTTACAAAAACGGATGCCTACTGTCTTCCTTATGTTTCTGAAATACTAGACAACCTTAGAGACGCTAGGTATTTATCTAGTCTAGACTTATCTAAGTCGTTTTGGCAAGTGCCAATTAAAAGTAAGGCTCGAGAAAAGACGGCTTTTTATGTTCCTGGCAGGGGTACCTTTCAGTTCAAAGTCACTGCTTTTGGTTTGACTAATGATCCAGCCACACAGCAGCGTCTTGTAGATACTTTGTTTGGGCCAGAATTCGAATTAAAGGTTTTTGTTTTCGTTGATGACGTGATTATCATAAGTCAAACGTTCGAGGAACATGTGTCGCTACTTAATAAAGTCTTAGAAAAACTTCAGGATGCAAATTTAACTATAAACTTAAATAAGTGTAATTTCTTTCGTAGTGAACTGCGTTATTTAGGATATATAGTCGATGCTCGAGGGTTGCGCACAGACCCGGAAAAAGTAGAGGCTATGCTTAACTACCCCACTCCTACTAATAGGAAAGAGGTAAAGCGTTTCCTCGCTGCAGCTTTCTGGTATAGGCGATTTATATCAAATTTTAGTACAATAGCTGGTCCCTTGAACAAGCTAACATCTACTAAAAAGAATTCTCCTCCCTTTCACTGGTCAGAACAGGCTAACCACGCATTTCTTGAGCTGAAGTCTTTACTGATCAAAGCTCCTATTCTAAGTTGCCCTAATTTTAATTATCCCTTTGAGGTGCACACGGACGCCAGCAATTATGGTGTCGGTGCAATGCTTTCACAAACAATTGACAGCATAGAGCACCCTGTGGCTTTTATGAGTAGGTCGCTTTCAGAAACAGAAAAAAACTACAGCGTTACCGAAAGGGAGACATTGGCGGTGCTTACTGCACTTGAGCATTGGCGGTGTTACCTCAAAAACGGAAAGACTTTCACAGTGTTTGCAGACCATTCGGCTATAAAGTGGTTTTTGTCCATCTCGAACCCGACGGGATGTTTGGCGAGATGGGGAGTTCGACTATCGACCTTCGACTTTATTGTTAACCCGTGGCGCGCCAGCCACCCTAAAGCATTAAATGCTTTACGTGTCAGGCATTTTGCGATACATCACTTTTTTATTGTTTGATTAGGGAAAAATATTTATTGCGTAATAACTATACGAGATTTTCGCGTGAATGAGGTGTCATTCTTTTCTGTATGAGTTTTTGTACGTAGTTAACTACTTAGAATGAACAATAAAGGCTTACTTGTAGTGGCACTGAAACGGTTTTCTTTTGTTTTCAATATTTCATAAAGGTAACTTTTGGTTTTACTGTTTGTTATAATAATTAACAAACGACACACAACACAATTGACATAATAACTTTTTAGTTAACATTACTATGCACCGGTCACATGAATCATAAACACTTTGGCACTAAGCTTCACTCACAAAACAATTTTTAACTTAGGAACCAAAATAAATAACCGCCGCCATAACGTGGCCGGCCCGCGTAAAAAGTGACCTAAAAGTATATAATGTCTAACTGTAAATAAAAAAAGGTTACTGATGAAATAATCTACAAATTGATTAATGTTTATAATCACTTTTATCAAAAAAATCAAAATATGAAGAAAATTACAGCACTTTATAACACACAATGTTAGCTGTAGTTGTTAGCAAAATTAAATATCATAATTATACTTCTAGCTCTTCGTTTAATCTAAATTGCCACTATATCACACAACTATTGCATTGTACAAAAACTGTATTAAGTTTCCAGTAAATATAGATAGGAAACATACGAAAACTTATATTTTACATCGAGAAAACATCATGTAAACAAATCACAACAACACAACCTTGTACTAATATGGCTGACGTCCGTCCATAACTTCAGACACTCTTTTTAATTTTTTTTTTCGATAATATTTTGTTTGGTCCGAATCCTACTAACTATGTTAATTTCTTCTATACGGACCATAGAAAATTCACAGATATCTAAAACTTGTATACTACGACTCGGACCGGCTAAAATAAAACAACCAATCTGAGCCAAGTCTGTTGTACACCGGTAAGTACAAGAGACACGCATGGCTCTCAACTATTTTGTACACCGGTAAGTACATATGACGCTCGAGGGGTTAAGCACCGTCGTGGTAAAGACAATATTATACCAGATGCCTTATCGCGGTCTGTACCTGTCGCTCTGATTTCTACTCAGCCGACTACTAACGATGCCTGGTATTTAAATATTTACAATGATTCTAAAAGTGTGCCTGATAGCTATCTTAACTATCGGATAGAAAACGGAAAGCTTTATCGTTACATGAAAAATAAAAACTTCCTTACCACCGAGTTTCATTGGAAGGAAGTGATACCAAAAGAAGGACGAGAAGAAATCCTAAGAATCAATCATGAAGAACCAACAGCTGGTCATTTTGGGGTTTTCAAAACTTTAAGAAAAATTAGCTTAAACTATTTTTGGCCTCACATGCACTCAGACGTAGTTAATTTTGTGGCAAACTGTGATATTTGTCAAGCTTATAAAATATCTACTCAAGGCACCCTTGGCACTATGGGTAGACCTAAGGAGTGTTGTAGACCTTTTCAGACAACATCCATCGACTTGGTCGGTCCCTTGCCGCCTTCCCGGAAACAACATTGCTACCTTTTCGTCATAACTTGTTGCTTCACAAAGTACTGCTTAAGGTTTCCACTGCGTAGGGCTACTGCTGAACTAGTAACTATTCAATTAGAAAATAACGTCTTTCTAATTCATGGTATTCCACAGACCGTTATCTTAGATAACGGGGTTCAGTTTACTAGTCACAAACTGGATGCCCTCTTTAAAAGATATAAAGTTCCGAATGTTCACTTCACTCCTAAGTATACACCGCAAGTTAACACCGTCGAGAGATACAATAAGACGATTATGACAGCGGTGTGATCATTCGTTAACGACGATCACCGTTCGTGGGATAATAATCTCTTCAAAATTCAATTCGCAATTAATAATTTTTATTTTTATTTAATAATCTATTAACGAAAGTACTGGATTTACACCTTCCTTTTTAGTCTACGGGAGAGAGTTAGTAAGTTGTGGGTCTCACTACGTCGATAACGATAATCCCAATGATTTGGTGTTTCTGCCACGGGATACTTATGCTGAAAACTTAGGATATTTACGGTTATATTTTGATAAAGTTCAAACTTCATTGTAGGAGGCTCACGATAAGAATTCTAGACGCTATAACCTAAGGCGTAAAGAGGCCGAATTTAATGAAGGTGATATAGTATGGAAGCGTAATTATTTTCAAAGTGATAAAGACGCAAATTTTGCAAAGAAATTAACGCCTAAGTACACAAAGTGTACAGTTAAGCAAAAACGTTCACCATTGGTGTATGTGCTTCAAGACATGATAGGCAACGACCTAGGAGCCTGGCATATCAAAGATTTAAAACCTAAAAACGTTAATTATAATTGTTAGTTTTTTTTCTGTGTTTCATAAGTCGAATTTTTTTTATCGAGAATAAAATCCTTGTTCTGGAGGGGGGATACTGTAACGTTTGTTCCATTAAAACTTCTTTTGCGCGGACGCGACGCAGTTAGAAAACCTAAGGATCTACCATGAAGGCTTTAAGCGCGCGCGAGATTAAAAACTCTTTGCGCCCTTTTTTCCGTCTTCCACGCGCCTCATGAAAAATACGCTTTGTCACTTTTGGCGCCAAAGAAATTACAGTGCAAACCGTATTGTAATTTACGCCTATAAATTATTGATTTTTAACTTAAAACTTACTTACGTTAACCATAATTACTTAAAGTTTTCCTTGTCCTAGTAATTAAGATATCCTATTAGACTAAACTAAGTTACGATTTAATCGGTTCAGCAGTTATTTAAAGTGCCTGATTAAAATCCCTTTCTGGATAAGTTGTGCATTTAATATAATGTGTTATATATAATAGAATGAGTGTGTTGTAGTTCTTTTACTGATGTTTGTAAATAAAGTATGTGTTAATATAATTATTAGGTACTTACTTATACACATTGTTTAATAAAATAAGTAATTAGCCTTTTAAATGCCAACAGTTATCTTGTAACAGTTCACTCATTGTACTTACTAGTGCTTTAAGATTACCTACTGGAAATTAGACTAGTGGCAGTATCAGACGTCGTCGTTCCGAGTATTAATTAGAACCATTGACTTGTTAAAAGGAACACCGTACGGGTTGAGATTGACCTCAGTTCATCTTGGACATCCTGGGCCTGCTGGACTTGGAAGTATTATCCCGTGTCTCGCGCTTTGGGAGCCTTGAGCCGACGGTTGAAGCAGAAGTACAGGGGAGTGCCCTACTACGGCGTTCTACCTTAATTAACCTCTAACCTACCCCGACCCTGAGACCTGACCTAGACTTAAATAAATTTGTATTCTGTATATATATATATTGTCGTTTTACTTATCTTAGTAGAACCCTGACGCTGTACTATTAGACTAATTAGTAGGTTGTTATCAATCAATTATTTCTATGTTTCATAATATTAGGAGCTCATAGCTTCTAAGGTCTTTGACCATTAAGGTGAATTCGCAGCTTCAGCGAAATAACCTAGGTTCCAAACTGGTTTTAGTTGTTTAGTATCAGCTTAAAGGAGACCTTTCCTCTTCCCATACAACTACGGCCACTCATGTACCTAAGATTCAAAGGTACCAAAATGTAGGAAAACAATCGTAGATTCCAGAAATATATGTATTATATTTTTTATTATAATTGTACCACCCAAAAATATCATTAGAAAGGTTTGACGGCTTGCAACATTGGATTAATTTAACTGGCAAGCATAACTCTCTCGCTGTCGGGTGCGTTTCGTTAGCTTACTCATGGGCCAACTAATTATTAGATAAAAGCCTTAGAGTAACTTATTTTAACATAAACATAACCTGTTTTTAGCAAAAAACATGATAAATAGTAACAAAAATAAGTGTTTTTATCTGTTTTGATTTATTTTGTGCTTTTGATTATTTTGAGAGTGACAAATATTAGTAGACCGACTATGTGAGTTTATAGAAAACCATATAATTTAAACTAGGTTTTGCACCTATTGATTATCCATTGTGAGATATTATATAAAATAACTTAATTAATGTCTTCGCGTTTAGCATTAAGCCAATTTCAAGTGGTAAGTAAATACTTATTTTTAAAGTACATTTAGATTTGTACAGTAGATTGAAATAAAATGGAGTCTCACAACACGTGTTGTTGCTAAAAGGACAAGGAAGAATCTCAAAAAATATTTTTTGTTCATCCACAAATTGTCACCACCACAAAAGACCAGTAAGTATGACAGTTGTCACTGTCATATTTTCGCCCTTTATTTGCACGTTTCGTTTCATGTTTACGATTTCTTAAACCATATTATGTGATTTTTATTTTCCAAAAAAATACTAGTTGCGGCGTGTTTTATAGAAAAATGATATCATCAGAGGCTTCTGCATATTTAACAGGATATTTTAAAGTAAAGTGTACCTCGGTACATTTTGAGCGGTCTCCTTTTACCAATAGGTATCGGATGTCTATTTTGAATACATTGGAGAGTAGCAATTTTAAGGCCGTATCGCATTTCAGGGAAAGCTAAAAATGCCTGTTTGGTCATTTCAGTATTAGAAATCAAACATCACAGTACAGTCATGCTTATTTGCTATAACTTATTAGTATTTTCTTGTAATAGGAAACCAGTCTAGACTCCTAGGTAATCCAAAGTAATGATGGTTCAATATTACCACACTTTAAACGTTAAAGTTGCTCGCGTCCGTAGGTTTACCCTTGAGACCCTACACGTGATCCCTGGGTGGTGCTAAATGAGTAACACTGACTGAGTGGTAGAGCCACGCTGCGTTGCAGCACGCATTGGGCCGGCTCGCCCGGCGTAATACCACCCTCTCACGAATATTCGACGTGAAATAACGGCACTTGGTGCTGTTGTGTTTCGTCCGACCAGTGAGGGTTCCGGAGGCCCCTTCCCCGCCCCCCCTCCCAATTCCTATTCCTTCCTTAAACCTATTCCTCCCTTGAAGGCCGGCAACGCATCTGCGATTCCTCTGGTTTTGCGGGTGTCCATGGGCGGCGGTGATTACTTTCCATCAGGTGACCCGCCTGCTCGTTCGCCTCCCTCTTTTATTAAAAAAAAAAAAAAAAAAATTAAAATGAATAGTTAATTGGTAACAACTTCAGGAAAACAATTAGAATCCTATTGGCCTACGGTAACAGATTACATGCCTAGATAGGTCCTTTCAGTGCTCATAATCCACGTCACTTCATAGTTATTTCTATTTAGGCACCATAACCCAATTATCTCTACCTTTATTAGTCGGAATTAATCCAGCCCCAGCCTCGCGGCCTACGTACCCAGTTTATATACGCACAGCGTGCACACACCGCGCTGTCCCCAACTACCTAATAACATATATAGAGACGCCTACCTATAGATTCCTACAGCCTCACTTGAAATACCTATATTTTGTCGAACTAACAGTCCCTACTTGTATACCTTTGCAATCTAGGCCCAAGCCACATTTAACTTAATTTCGTGGTGAGTTGTGTAAGTCGAGTCGCCCCTGCAAGCAACAGACCTCTAAATGAACTAGCAAGACGGGCCAGTAAACCCAGTGTGTCAACCTAACACTACACTGTATGTACGAAGATAGGCTCGAAATTGGATTTGGTTATACGTGCCTATCTCCAGCTAATTGGTGTATGATCTATCTTCGATTTTCACTAGGGAGACAACTGTCTCTCCCCCGTTACTCTCTTGAGTATAGTGTATTATTAACGTTGTAATAGATAACGCCGACCTTATTAAATACAGTCAAAGGTCATCCTGACCGAGGTCAGTTAAAATCATATGAGTTTCGTTGCCACCGTGATGCGTTTCCGCTAATATGACCCAGAACACTGCATTCTGTTAACAATTCGAGTTGCTATAATAATAATTTTACTTTAATAATCACTTTCCATTTCACAAACAATGTTAGTTAATATCGCAGCTCGAATAACACTTAGCGCGCTTAAATGGCTCGGACGCTCGTTTTCACGTATGAGATCGTTATCACCCGGCGACCTTAAATCGAATGCCCCGTCTTCCCTACCATGACGCCAAAATCCCTCGCCATTCGCCCGCGCAAATCCATTTCTCTAACCTTCAGCCAACCGCTAGCCCACTCGCCCATGCACATTAACTTCACGTGTCTTATCCTTCGTTACATGCAAACTTCGTGTCGTTCCACGTGGAGACAACATTTCCCCTCTCTTTCTATCTTTTTCTCAGCCTCTCGCTCGCTCACTGCCGCCGCCCCCCGCGTAAATTCTAGAGTTTTTCCATAATCCAACCAAATCTCTTTAGATAGCCAATATTACATGTTTGAACATCTAGATGCAGCCTTCCATCAACAATTCCCTCTTAATAAACACCCACTCAAGCTAATAATCCCGTATTTAGTAAAATTATAAAAAGTTCCGTATTCAGAACATAGGTGGCGCCCGCCTGTATGTGAACCGGTCTTGTCAACCTACCCCATCCTCCGCGAAACTCAAGTAAATAACGCACGCTAGACGGCGCCTATGTCGCAAGGGACGCGATAGCCAATCCCGGCAGACCCCCCCCCCCATCACTCTAAGCCATTGCCAACCTAACAGTCCTCCGCGAAACTCAAGTAAATAACGCACGGTAGACGGCGCCTATGTCGCAAGGGACGCGTTAACCAATCCCGGCAGACCCCCCCCCCCCCCATCACTCTAAACCAATAGACAGCGCCCATTCCGTAAGTGTCACCCGGAACAGTCCCCGCGAAATTCAAAATAATTATAAGGCCCTAGTCTACTGACACATTCTTACAACCTTCAACACAAAGCCACTTGTCCACATGTCCATTATTTTAAACTAGTTTAGTTTTCCCTTTTTTATGCTTATTACATTAATGGTGCAACGCATTAATATTAATTTTAGTGCTACACTCATATATTCCTTAATAACGAACAGATACCATTCATTCTGTACCGTTACAACACCCAAGGGAAGAGAGGGGGTGGTAGTATTCTTTTAATGAGCCACTGTCTGTCACTCACGTCACGTGCCTTTCACCCCTGCAAAAGGTGCGAGCAATACTCCACGCAAGACCGCAACTGTGTCTTGTTATAACGAAAACTGATCAGGCGCGAAGAATCGACGCACCTTGTTCAGGATGGACACCGATTTTACGTGAATATTTAAATGGATTCATGTGGTCGCTTGTGGTGAAACCACTTACCTTTTCCACTTCCTAGGTATTATTTCATGTAATCATCTCATATTTTAACTTCATCTTATATATTTGCTTTTATTTTTCCTCGCTTCTGCAACGATACATAATGTTTTAGTAGCTACACACTACACTACACACATCGCAATTCCTTTATCTAAACACATTTACTTACGTGTTCTAAATCACGAAACTTCGGACACTATTTTTCGACACTTTTACGTATCCCACAAGTTTCGGATCACTTCGATAATCTTATTATGCGTTTTTCCTTGTAATATTTAAATGTATCTCACTTTAATTGTTTTCTATTTACTAAATATTGTATTTTGGTTACGTTTTGAAGTATCTGACAACTTATTTTTGCTTCGTTGCTATGCAACTTATCAACATAATCCAATCAAAACTTTTTGACTTTCTTATTTATACATTTGGCCATCTAGATTTCTCGTTTTAAAAATATTATTTTGAAATTTATGCAGAACTCAGAAACCGAGGTTTCATTATAAAGTTCAGCCGACGACTAATCATTACATCTCTAGCTTTGGATTCAAAAGGTTTACTAGGTCAAGACTCCTTACTTGCCTCTTCCAAATTGGAAGGACTAGTCTTCAAATACAAACACCAGCTTCCGAATTGGAAGACTACGGCCTCCAGACATCGCGCGCGCCTACGCCTGCCTGTGCCTGTCTCGCCTGTCAGCCTGCACCTTCGCCTGCCTGCGCCTGGTGGCGCCTGCCTGCCTGCACCTTCGCCAGCCTGTGCCTGCTGGCGCCTGCTGCCTGCGCCTGCCTGCGCCTACCTGCGCCTGCCTGCGCCTACCGGCGTCTGCCTGTCGGCGCCTGCCTGTCGGCGCCTGCTTGCCTTCGCCTACCGGCGCCTGCTTGCCTTCGCCTACCGGCGCCTGCCTACCGGCGCCTGCCTACCGGCGCCTGCCTACCGGCGCCTGCCTGTCTTCACTTGCCTGCGCCCTTCGACGTCTGCCAAGTTCAGCGCTTGCCTCCACACCTTCGCCTGCCTCCACGTCAGCTGCACCTACCCCTTCACTTTTTATATCATTAAATTTCATTTTAACCATCATCACCTCCATACTCACCATCCTCACTCACCTTTTTATTTTAACTTTGTTTGTAATTTTATTTTGACTTATAAATATTTGTAAATTTCTTATCATCTTTTCTTTTTTAAATGTCGCTTCACGACATTTTGGCGCCCAACTAGCTTTTAGATTCTAATCTCTTCTTTCTTTTTACCCACTCCCTAGAGATTTTCTTTTTTGTGTTTGCTTTCTTTTTCTTCACCATCTATGCATTTTTTTTTTTTCTCTAAATTCTAAAACAACACTTTGTCTAGTGATTCTACAATACTTTACACACACACCTACACATTCACCTACTTAAACTCTTTTCATTTAATATTTTTTATTTTCAGTTTTACTAAAGGTATATTATATTCATAATCTTTATTAATTTTAACAATGTCTCGACCGATTAAATTTGACTTTTTAAACAAGTCTGAACTTGAATATGAAGTAAAAATTAGATTAGAGGAACCAGAAAATACTGTTTTACTTCTTAAAAAACAGATTCTTCGCTTATCTGCTGTAATGCCAGCTGACGAAATCTTGACTTCTTCCATTCCTATAGAAGAAGACTTGCCTCAGTTAGACTTTACCTTGAACTACCTAGAAATTAAAATTGATAAACTCTTACAGGGTGATTCCAAATATTTAAGATTAGTTGAAACTTTTATAAATCATATTTATTACCGATTAGAACGTATTGACATTGACTTGTGCCCGGATCTTAAATCTACATTTGATAGTCTCCAATCCAAATGGTTTATTCTAGAAAAACGATTTGAATCTTATACCTTTCTTCCAGCTGAAAATATTTCTCCTCTTCAACATCCCGCAGCAGCCGTTCCAGAACCTGCTCTTACGACTCCTGCTGCCCTTCCTCTCCAACCTTACTGTCAGGTACCTCCTCAAACTTATCCAAACCTTCAACTTTTCAAAGATCTGAAAAGATGCACCTTTGATGGCAAATCTTGTCCTAGGTCTTTTCTACAAAAAATTAATGAATTCTGTTTGGCCCGTAGCCTCAGTAAAGATATGTTGGTTACGCAGTATTATGAAATTTTTGCCAATAATACTTTGCGTTGGTTTAGGTTTCATCATAACCGAAATCCAACCTCACTTGGTACACACCTATATTTTTCCAGATATATCGCCTTCTTTAATTTTGGCCATTGAATTTAAAAAAAAAATTATCTCTTACCTGTATATTTTTTTTTAAATCTTTATAATTTTTTTCTATTTCTCTAACTTTTTATATCTTTATAATCTTTAACTTATCTTTGTGTACTTTTTTTTGGAGACCCTATTTGTTCGACTGGCAGATGGCACTTTACATTCCGCTCAATCTTAACTTCTCCTTCATCTTCCAAATTTAATATGGTATATATGTTTTAATCACATTCACATTTTCATTCTATTACTCATTAACATTTTTGTTTCTTTATTTTTTTTTGTTTACCTTAGCCTGTGCTCTTAAGCACGTTTTTAACGTTCTATAACGTTACTCAAGATCTATCTATTGATCTTCTCTATAACTTTAGTACCTACCTACTTTAGTTATCAAGCTTTGAACCCTACCGTTCTTAGTTACTTTATTGCTTCGAGCTCTACCGCTCGTAGCTCCTTAAAATATTATGCTTTGAGCCCTACCGCTCTCAGCATATCTTAATTTACTTCATTTTTATTTTCATTTCTTTATTTCTTTTTTTTCCTTTTTTTTGTTAGGAGCGGCTGACTACTCCCTAAAAAAGCCTTAGGTCTAACTTTCCACTTATAGAGCGGTCGACAACTCTTTAAATAAGCCCTAATCGTCATTTTAAAACACCCTTCTAGAGTGGTAGTCATTGAATGTGAACTCCACCCTTATTGAATGCAGATGATAGTATGTTAGAGAACGTATGTCTGTTTGTTAGGCGATGTATGTCTGTGTGAAGTTGTGTTTTACGGTTTCTTTAGAAATATGCTTTAAAAATTTTCTCTGAGTCAAAAATTTTCTGGGGTCGTGGGGGAAATGTGGTGAAACCACTTACCTTTTCCACTTCCTAGGTATTATTTCATGTAATCATCTCATATTTTAACTTCATCTTATATATTTGCTTTTATTTTTCCTCGCTTCTGCAACGATACATAATGTTTTAGTAGCTACACACTACACTACACACATCGCAATTCCTTTATCTAAACACATTTACTTACGTGTTCTAAATCACGAAACTTCGGACACTATTTTTCGACACTTTTACGTATCCCACAAGTTTCGGATCACTTCGATAATCTTATTATGCGTTTTTCCTTGTAATATTTAAATGTATCTCACTTTAATTGTTTTCTATTTACTAAATATTGTATTTTGGTTACGTTTTGAAGTATCTGACAACTTATTTTTGCTTCGTTGCTATGCAACTTATCAACATAATCCAATCAAAACTTTTTGACTTTCTTATTTATACATTTGGCCATCTAGATTTCTCGTTTTAAAAATATTATTTTGAAATTTATGCAGAACTCAGAAACCGAGGTTTCATTATAAAGTTCAGCCGACGACTAATCATTACATCTCTAGCTTTGGATTCAAAAGGTTTACTAGGTCAAGACTCCTTACTTGCCTCTTCCAAATTGGAAGGACTAGTCTTCAAATACAAACACCAGCTTCCGAATTGGAAGACTACGGCCTCCAGACATCGCGCGCGCCTACGCCTGCCTGTGCCTGTCTCGCCTGTCAGCCTGCACCTTCGCCTGCCTGCGCCTGGTGGCGCCTGCCTGCCTGCACCTTCGCCAGCCTGTGCCTGCTGGCGCCTGCTGCCTGCGCCTGCCTGCGCCTACCTGCGCCTGCCTGCGCCTACCGGCGTCTGCCTGTCGGCGCCTGCCTGTCGGCGCCTGCTTGCCTTCGCCTACCGGCGCCTGCTTGCCTTCGCCTACCGGCGCCTGCCTACCGGCGCCTGCCTACCGGCGCCTGCCTACCGGCGCCTGCCTGTCTTCACTTGCCTGCGCCCTTCGACGTCTGCCAAGTTCAGCGCTTGCCTCCACACCTTCGCCTGCCTCCACGTCAGCTGCACCTACCCCTTCACTTTTTATATCATTAAATTTCATTTTAACCATCATCACCTCCATACTCACCATCCTCACTCACCTTTTTATTTTAACTTTGTTTGTAATTTTATTTTGACTTATAAATATTTGTAAATTTCTTATCATCTTTTCTTTTTTAAATGTCGCTTCACGACACGCTAAGCTCGTGCTGCAAGTTTTGGACTAACATACCTCTAGAATAGACTAGCTGACCTCGTGGTCAGCTGTTGTATGTTAGTCCAAAACTTGCAGCTTCCCATCGACGGACGCGACGTTGCCATTGGTTGCCGAAACTAACTCCAAATTAGGTGATCTCTTGAGTATGCGTGACGAGACTGACGAATCCATTATCCATTTAATTTTTATTTTAGAATCATAATTCTACATAGTGTGTTTTTATATTAAGGTATTATAACTAGAGAAGAAACCGCGAAACAATTTTTTGCGCACTGATTTGCAAATTTTGCAATCGCTTGGATCACTCTTAAAAGTCCTAATCGTCGGCGTCGTAATCATAAACACTGAGGCGTTTGCAGCCCATGGGCCGCAACTTAGTGCGCAAAAACTTCCTTCGCGGTGTGTCATCTCTAATGATAATACCACAATGGTTAAATGACAAAAATGCTAGTAGTAGGGATTCGAGAGTTCTGGCTCACTCAAAACTGGTCTGGTTCTGGCTCTCGCTGGGCAAGTTCAAGACGTTTCCAAACCTAAAAAAAACCTCCATTTGAATCGATTGCTCTGGGTCTCAGAGCTTTCTTTAACCGTTTTCTGAGATACAATCTTCGAGCGTTTGCTCTTAGTTGATTTACTAATGAATCGTTAATGACACCTCGGTCTTATCAGCTTAACAAGTATGCGATTGTATTTTATTGATTCTTCAGGAAAGCGCTTTGTCTTCATCTCACCTGATGTTAAGAGATGATAAGTAAGACCAAAGTGAAGGCATAACTTCACCTGGAATCCTCGCTACTGAGGCGACGGATAATTCCATGTTATTTGTGATATTATAGAATGGAGCTCTTTCTTGATGTTATATCTTAATTACGAATAAATTTATTCAACATTATATTTTTTTTTGTTTTTTATTATTACTCCTTGGTAGGTTTTTCTGAGGTAGGGGATTAAAGTAATAGGCAATACCTACATATTTTTTTTGTACAGTTTTATTTCATTTTTTTTTACTTACAAATTTAGCTTACCTATAGAAAGTCTTAAATATTTGCTTTAGCATTACATCATTTTAAATAGTATCATTCAGTAAACATATCAATAAAATCTGTCATACTCATAGGTACCTCTAAGTTTGAAATACAAATAAAGTAAACAATATTCACCACAAAAAGATGAAAATACACTTTGAATAACTTTATGATTATAAATCCATTTATTGGTACTTTTTCTTAAAAATGATAAATGACATCTTTTAGGTTTACGACCAAAAGTATCAAGTATTCGCCAACTCCTATATAAGGTGACTGCTAGAAACCGCAAGAAACTTCAAGGGCTGGTCAGGTCAAGTGTTTTAAACATGACAAATATGACAGAAAAGGAATTCGTGTTTTTTTTCATTTTTAATGAAATAATTCATAATTCATTTTGAAAATTTTAATTCGATAGTCTTTGAGTATCTAATTAATTTTAAAGCATACGACCGTCTGTACGTCTGTGGTCTGTTGACCCGTCCGCGTCAGCTGGGCGATAAGTACTTATGAAAAAACACGAATTCCTTTTTTGTCATGTATAAAACACTTGACCTGACCAGCCCTTGAAGTTTCTTGCGGTTTCTAGCAGTCATCTTATATTGTTGATACATAATGCTATCTAATGTGATCCAGGTCTAGGTCTAGAAAGGTTGTCTAACATGTATAGGAATGCGATTAGCTGCACAAACATTGAACTCCAGTGAATGACATACTTTTTAAACATTTTGTTTTTTCTAAGATATTCATAATAACATGAAAACGTGTCTTCATACACAATTAAAACTTAACTACTAAAATCTACACCTATGTTCCTATTTTTACCTATTTCTATAATGTTATCAAACAGCATAAACAATACAATTAACAGTTTGTGTTAGAGCTGCTGACTCAAATTTCACTTCTAACCGAACACTTCTATGTCGGATAAGATTCCAATGAGCTGTTGAATTGGCTGATTAATCTGGAATTAAGTCAAACGCCATTAGCCAATATCCATTACAGCGTAATCAGCTCTAAAAAAAATACCGTTACCCTCATTATGCTCCGAAGGGATTTAGGAAATGAATTCCTGTTCCAGAGAACAAAGTATGATAAGTTGATGTGAACAAGTTATTGCTAAAAACAGGTTGTAGAGCTTTGGAAGGAATCTGTGTTCCTTCGATGTATAAGCAAAAAGAACAATGATTAAAATCAAAAGGATTTTTTGTAAGACATCCATTAAACGCTGTATTATCTACAAATCCTACTATACATCTCTTTGGTACTTGACCGAGGAAAATATTATCAATTGTTTTTCCCTTAATACCTGCTGGAAAGGTTAGAACTTTTACTTCAGCCCTAGTTATAGGATATTTAACTGAGAACCTTTTGATAGACAAGCAGAACAGTAGGGTTTACACGAGCTTTTCGAATCATAAGTGTAGTATCAATAATGGAAACTATTAATTTTACATTATCAGACGAACACAATAAATTAAACGTATCTCGAGAACGTACTAATTTTACACACATTTCAACACCATTAATCGAAAACTTTTCTTGGTTGAATATGTCTCCATGTAAATGTCCTATCATTTCGACCTCCTTCCTCTCCTTTACCAATTTTTGTCTAATAGTGAATCCTTTATTTGACTCATCAGCTAATTTAATTTTACTTGTTGTGTCCTCATACCAGAGTCCACATATTAGGTGTAATTGTTTTGCTGATGGTGCATAATTTAGTAGTGTTTCAATGTAAGCTCGATAACCATAGTATTATTCGGAGGTGTTACCAGTTCTGATTCAAATAAACATCTAACTGGCTAAAGAGTGAGTGTAACCAATTATTAACAGGAGCCACAGTAGTTGTTGCTGTCAGAGGTGTTAAATCCTGATTTAGAATGTTTGCTTTTATGTGTATCAAAGTGAAATAAATCTATGTAGTCATCACCACTTCCAGGAATCTGAAATTCAATTGGTCCATCATCACTGAGCGATGGAATTGGTTTGTAGTAAACCAACTGACCGCCTTCAATACTAGTTTGAGTTGATGGTAATGCAAATAAATCCAACTCGGGCTTAACACATTCACATGAATAATTATGCAAAAAAAGTCATTATTTTAAATATTTTTTAAAACTCTGAAAATATGTCGTTAATTTTTAAATTGTACTTCGACGTTGCATCCTCGAGATTTATATTCACAAGGTAGTCCACTCTTCAATGTACCAGGCATCTAACACATATTAAGAGCTATCTAAAAGAAATTTTATTAAAAAAAACATAAAACGTTACCCATAGTATAGACACAGGCGCCATCTAGTGAATACCAACCGAGTGCACGAGTTTGTCACCCGCGCTGTCATCGTCATTCGCTTTTCGTGTTCGGGCATCCGCACATCGTTACCCTAAAAGTGTTTTGTGTAGCAAAAACTATATGCAAAAGGAAGCATGGATAATCATTATATACGCATGTGGAAAAACTGCGTAAACGACGATCGCCAAGTAAATCAGGTCAGTCAGTGTTTTAAATATTACGTTTTGTGGATGTTTTGATTAAATTACAAAGACAAACGATTTTTTAAAAACTATGTGATTCGTTAGCGAATATACGACTCAGAACCTCTAGACATTCAAAGTAGAAACGTTATTGAAATATATTTCATAGTACGTTTCCTTCTTAATTTCGATTAATACTTTCGATAGTGCCTTTGTGGTTACCCACATTATTTTGACTTTTTCACTATTTATCGATTTTCAAGAATACATAAGACGTTTAGCTTTTTTAAATAATAATAAAAAGTAAAAAACACATAAGTAGTACCGTGAAGTGATTACGGTCAGTGCTAGTATGAAATCTAGTATCGTGACGAGATTACGATCGATATTAGGGGTACCTACCCTATGCTGTGACGCGATTACGGTAGTTCTATTCTTCGGTCATTCCTTCCAAATGACTCTTTGTTTGCGCGAGGCAGTAGTTACCTACATTCTATTTTATTTTTTATACTAATCTTTTTATTGGAGTTTTTTTTGTGTGCAAGTGATTTCTACAAAATCTTACAGTTCCGCCTTACATACTGCACACTTATGTAGTACCGTGACGTGATTACGGTCAGTGCTAATATGAAATCTAGTATCGTGACGCGATTACGATCGATATTACGGGTACCTACCCTTATGTAGTACCGTGACGTGATTACGGTCAGTGCTAATATGAAATATAGTATCGTGACGAGATTACAATCGATATTACGGGTACCTACCCTATGCTGTGACGCGATTACGGCAATTATATTCCTCGGTCATTCCTTCCACATGACGCTTCGTTTGCGCGAGGCAGTACATACATTCTATTTTATTTTTTACTAATCTTTTTATTGGAGTGTTTTTTTGTGTGCAAGTGATTTCTACAAAATCTTACAGTTCCGCCTTACATACTGCACACTTATGAAGTACCGTGACGTGATTACGGTCAGTGCTAATATGAAATCTAGTATCGTGACGCGATTACGATCGATATTACGGGTACCTACCCTATGCTGTGACGCGATTACGGCAATTCTATTCTTTGATCATTCCTTTCAAATGACTTCGTTTGCGCGAGGCCTCTCGCCTACCACAAGGCTTAGTGACTCCGATTTCAATAAAGAACCGTAAATAACGGACTAAATCTAATATTGAAAAAGACTTTCGATCTGTCATGACCGTAGCACAAGTACACAGTCCGGATCTTACCCATACCATACAGGACGCTAGCGATACCTAGTCGTAATAATCCAAGCGCAGCAGAGGAGTTGCCAGTTGTAAATCCAATATCGTCGGATTTTCTTGACGTTCTTGGAGTTTCTAAAGTGAAGGAGGTACCATAGGGACCCAAAATACCAGAAGAGGTCTCTAAACGCTAGGGAAATCCTCATAGATGGTATGAACAAAGATAATAAAAAAGAACTGTTAGCAACAACTTTGATACTGTTTGAAGTTGGCCAAATTATGCTGCATTTACATTATGAAAATACCATGAATAGAAAAATGCTTACACTACCTAGGCAGGTACCTATGTAGGCACACTTGATAAAAATTCTTGTCAATGACACAATATGTTAAAAGAGACGCACACTCTTTTGGAGAAAATTTGGGAGAAAAGATAGAAGCTGCTAAGGCCGCTGAAAAATCTGGTTTGCAAATACGGACTACTAACAACATTGGACCGTCAACTTTACTAAGAACTACGTCGCCCAGCAGGGAAAGTGGCAAGACCCATCCAAGCAACAAAGTCATGGGTTGCCAGGCCGGGTGGGAGCAAGCAAAGATTCCCGTATCCACCTCCGAGGCGATCAGCGCAAGCACCGACGTCCGCCCGCTATCACACCACGACAGCAGTGAGACCGTCATACAGACCGATGTTGCGTAAATAACAACCAAGGTAACCTTACACGCTGGTCGTATAAATTTTTTTTTTGTTGACACATGGTGTTCAATCGCAAATGACCCGGTAGTCTGACAGTACGTTACGGGTTACAAAATACCATTTAGTAATACTGTAAAGCAAGCTACTGAACCTATCACTCCTAACTTTTCTTCGGCTCAAATAAGTAAGTTAATCACAGCTATATCTGACTTGTGCCAGTCAGGAGTAATATGCATATGAGAGGATGTCAAAGACCAATTTATTTCTCCCATATTCTTAACACCTAAAAGTGATGGATCGTCCAGATTTATCTTGAACCTAAAATCATAGAATAAAGCTGTCGCCTCATACCACTTTAAAATGGAGGACATACGGACAGCAAGCAAATTATTGTTCCAAGACAGTTATATGGCCAATGTTGATATCAAAGAAGCGTATTTTTTCGTTAGTTCCTATTGATGAAAACTACAAAAAGTATTTAATGTTCAAATTTTTGGGACACAAATGTAATACGTATGAATTTTAGTGCCTACCGTTTGGACTTAGTTCAGCACCTTATTATGTCTTTACGAAGCTCATGAAACCGGTCTATCTACCGGATTTATCTTAGAAACAGAGGTTTTTAATTCTAATATATTTAGATCTTGTGCCTTGGCCATTCTTATGAAGAATGTAAAAGTTTTGTTCTCGAAACTGTTTGTTTATTACAAAATCTAGGCTTTGCTAAAAACTTCAAAAAGAGTAGCTTGGAACCACAAAAGACTAGAAAATTTATCGGTTTTGAATTAAATTCAGAAAATATGTGTTTGCAATTGCCAATAGGAAAACGAAAACGCATTCTTGAACAAATAAATATTAATAGAATGGGTGGAGTACAATAAGTTCCTTTAAATAATATCACTTGTCGTCTATGGCAATGGTGCGAAAAACGCAAAATATTTGTCTTTGCATCCTACATAAAATCTTTTTTTTTTTTTTTTATTGGCAACGGGTAAGCTCTTGGCCTTCATCTCACCAGATGGTAAGTGACGATAAGGCCGAAGGTGGAAGCGCGCTTCACCCGGAATCCTCAACCACTGAGGAACTGGCTATCTTATCTCAAACTGCCGGAACACAACAATGCTATAAACATCGTTGTTATGGCGACAGACTTAGATAAGATGGTGGTAGCTAGCCAGGCGGACTTAACAGCCCTACCACCAACCAAACCGAGCACACAAAGATGTACCCCCCGCTGGGAATCGAACCCGGGACCTCTGGGTCTGAAACCGGTAGCTTAGCCACTAGACCACAGAGGCGGTCTAAAGATAATATCGATACAGAATGGCAAATGTCGGCACCTGTGTTCGAAAAAATTGTTCAATCGTTTGGGACACCTCTTAAAGATCTCTTTGCTACTTACCAAAATTATAAATGCAATAAATACGTCTCATGGCAACGAGACCCCTATGCCTTTGACATAAATGCATTCACCTTAAATTGGAATATATTTTATTTTTATGCTTTTCCCTCTTTCTCGCTCATATTAAAATGCTTCAGGAAAATAATTAACGACGAAGCCACTGGTGTACTAGTCGTATCGTATTGGCCGAGTCAACCCTGGTATCCCCTACTTAGCTTAGTAGCTCACCACCAATATACTTCGGTCCAAGTGGCGATATGTTATTATCACCTTTCAGGACCCAGCACCCCCTTTGCAAGAAACTTATCCTGGTAGCATACAAATTATCAGAAAAGCATTTCAAAGACAATCGTTATGTAATGAAACCATCGAGGTGATGATTTCCTCATTGTCTACATCCTCACTAAAACAATACAATGTCGCTTTTACGAAATGGTGGAGTTATTGTGATATTTATAAAGTTGATTTCTATAACTCCCCTCTTCCAATTCTATCAAAATTCCTTACGGTCAACTTTTAACAGCAAAAATTGGTTGTAGTTCATTAAATATGCATCGTTCTGCTCTAGCTATTTAGGGCAAACGCTATAGTGAAGCTGATTTAGTTGTTCGATTTTTTAAAGGTATTTACAGGACTAAACCTAGTCATCCGAAATATTCGGAGACGTGAGATCCAAAGATTGTAATCGATCACCTTAGTAATTTATATCCAAATGAGGAACTTGCTCTGGAGTTTATTACTAAAAAAATAGTAACTCTGCTTGCATTGTCAACCGCACAACGAGTACAGACGTTATCTTCGAATTTCTAATTTAAAAATAAATAATAACTATGTCGAAACCATTGTGGATGATTTAAATAAAACATCTGCTCCAGGGCGACGACCGCCTTGTTTACTTATACCATTTTTTTCTAAATAAGATTGAGATCTGCCCTGCAAATACATTACTGTCCTACTTAGATATGACTAAAGTTTACAGAGATAAACCTAGAACGGAAAGGTTATTGCTCACCTGAAGCCTATTCATAATGCAACTAGTTCTACATTAAGTCGTTAGTTTAAAAACACCCTATTTAACAGCGGTATTGACACTTCTTTATTCTCAGCACACACGTGTAAGACACGCGTCCACGTCCACCTCGGCAGCAAACAGAAAAGGCCTTTCAATAACTGCAGGATGGACTGGTAATTCACTGGTGTTTGCACGGTTTTACAATCGACCCCTTACCATTGAGAATGACGATAATGCCTTTGCAGCGGCTATTTACATTGATTAATTTCTAGCTTATCATTCATTATAATATATCATACTGGTTTGTACTAATATGGTACCTAATTATATTTAATCGGTTATACTCGTAAATACTTCATTATAATAGTTGAATTAAATCATATAGGTACTTAAATTATTTCGCAAAATTTGTGTTCTAAACATCTACCTTGTGAATATAAATCTCGAGGATGCAACGTCGAAGTACAGTTGATGGTTAAACAAACTTACCTGAAGTGAAGTTTGACCGTAATTGTACGAGACGTTGCATCCGAAGAGATTTATATAAAGATCCCTCCCTTCCCTTACATGCTGGCCCCATATAAATTAATTTTGCAAAAAAGCTCTAAAAGTGAATGACGATGACAGCGCGGGTGACAAACTCGTGCACTCGGTTGGTATTCACTAGATGGCGCCTGTGTCTATACTATGGGTAACGTTTTATGTTTTTTTTAATAAAATTTCTTTTAGATAGCTCTTAATATGTGTTGGATGCCTGGTACATTGAAGAGTGGTAGTCCACTCTTTACTCTCTTAGAGATTTATATTCACAAGGTAGTCCTTGTGAATATAAATCTCTTCGGATGCAACGTCTCGTACAATTACGGTCAAACTTCACTTCAGGTAAGTTTGTTTAACCATCAATTATAATTCTTCTTCGTTTTTTTCAATGCTCTTCGTTTTGAATGCTGCGACTGACTGATACTTTGTAACTGTTGTCTTTTACTTTTATCTATCTTGCAGTACTCTTGATGATCGGACGTGTTTAAAGTTGATTAAAATATAAATCTTAAGTAAATGAATATTGACCTACTTAGTTGTGCATAGGCGGTAGTGTTTTTGTGTCACGCTGTGATTGCATAAGTGAATGACTCGCATTATGTTTGGTGTTTGACTATTTACTTAGTTAGTAGATATAACAACATGAGTAGTCCCTTCAATCGGAGTGGAAAAACGCAACGAAGTCCCCCGCCCACACCTCGCCCAGGGGAAGACATGGAGGAGAATGCTTCCGAAATCGTAGCGACTTCTGAAATACAGAAATGGATGTCTACCATTGAACAGTGCCTTAATGAAGTCTGCGCTATCTCAGCAGAAGGAAAGTTGAACTCAGACCAAAAGTGTGCGCATTATCGGCAATGCAGAGGTCACTAAAACTCTCGAGCCTTTGCAATTGCGTAGAGATATTGCGTCACTCAGCGTCTTTTACCGTTTATACCATGGCGAGTGCTCTGAAGAACTCTTTGACCTCATCCCTCCTTCTCCCTTCATCCATAGGAGTACGCGTGCTGCTCTCCGGAGTCACCAATTTACAGTCTCTAACATTCCATCTCGCACAAAGAAATTTGGTGACTCGTTTCTTTGCCGCACTTCCAAAAGATGGAATAGTCTACCAGCACACATATTCCCTCCTACCTATGACATAGGGTCCTTCAAACGAGGCGTGAAGAAGCACTTTGTGGGCCGGCAGAGTGAGGATGACTGATGCTACGTCTCTTACGCTACACCAGTTGTCCTCGCGTCTGGACCTCATTTCCACTTAACATCAGGTGGAGTGGGGTCATTTGCCGGGCTTAGTATAAAAAAAAAAGTTAAGAATTCATAACTTATGCCGGAAAGTTGGACATGGAACTTCCCAAATGGCTGTCAAGTATCAGTCTTTAAAGCAAAATACTCTTCTTGTACAAGCAAACCTTCAGGCGCTCAGTTAAAACCAAGACCTATCAGAACGTCTTTATGACCTAAAACGAATCATCCCGGAGTCCACAGTGTTACATTTGTGATTTTGTCCCTTTTGGGGAAAAGGAAGAAAATCCCAAACGCAAGCTTCAGTGGGTTGTTATAAAATAAAACCATCAAATGTTCAACAGCTAGGCAGTATATTGTAAAAGAACACACACCCTAAAATTTTGCTCAACAACAATAATGTAGGAGGACGGACTCATTCTGCTTCTAAGCTTGTAGGAGGACGGACTCGTGTCCGCTTAAAAGCAATAAGTTAATTTCAGTTTACTTGTAATTGGTGCCTTTTGCGTAGTGACATAAAGTTGGTTCTCGCATAAACACGCAGCATCGTCGCATACGTCAGGATTCTAAGGTAACGGCCTATCGGCCACGCGGATAAGGACGGCTGCATTTTTTTTGTATGCACGTCGCGTGAGACAATACGACCCGGCTTGCGACGAGTGCATCCCGAGCATTTCCGAGTGAACAATACTATTGAAACAAGCGCTCATTATACCGCCTCGTTTGTGAATAAAACATTTCTTACCAGTTTCTCTAAATATATCACGGAAATAATTAATCGCAAGTTATGAATGCGGTTCGCTCTCCACCGCAAGTGAGCAGTGGATCTCATCCAAACCTATCTCAACTAAAAGACATTGATCTACCCTGTAAAATAACAATGAGAAAGCGGAAGACGCCTGACTGCGACAGCATTTGTTTAAAGGATTTCCGACGTGAACTTACTGAGGCGCTGTCTGAATATCGCCAGGAGTTAAAAGAAACTTTATTAGAATTTCAAACAAACATCACAACGTCATTTGAAGCATTGGTGAATCAGCAAAGCGAAAGTATAAAAAAAAATCATGGTGATTTGTGTACCCTCAAATATGATGTCTCAGAACTAAAACAATGCCAGTTAAGCCTGCAAAAGAATCACAGTGAACTAGCTTCTAACTTGTCAAATATCGATACAAACCAGGCAGTACTTGTTGTGAAAACCAATACTTTAGAAACAGAATTAAATGACACAAAAAAGCAGATCTCATTGCTAATTGAGCAGCAACATTTTAGGGACCAGCAGGGCCGCATAAATAATTTGGAGGTGTCTGGTGTTCCGCAATTAAAAGGCGAAAATCTTCACAAAATTATACAGAAAATAGCAAATAAGATTGGTTTCGCGCTCTCATCCGTTGATATCGACTTCATTCATAGAGTGCGACGTTTTATAAGCAGCAGCCGTGAAAAGTCAGATAAAGCTACCTTTACGGAAACATTGAACCAAGTGCCAAACATCATAGTGAAGTTCACACAGCGTAAAAGGAAAAATGAATTTATGGCCGCCGTGCGCGCTCGCCGCGGTTTGACAACAGCACACATTGACTTCGATGGCGCGGAGAAATCTATATTTGTGAACGATCACTTGACGCCTCACAACAAAATATTGTATAAGCAAGTACGTCAGCTGGGCAAGGAGTTGGGCTACCAGTACATCTGGCTTAATAATTGCAAAATTTTTCTTCGCAAAATTGACTCTTCCAGGTCTTTAATTATTTCCAATGAGACGGACTTATGCAAAATAAAATGACTGTTGTGTTTTGTGTTGCATCGTTTTTTACTTGGTTATGCTGGTGTTTTGATGTTCTTGCGAGTTGGTTCATGTTATTTAAATTGTAGAATGTATTACGTGTTCCATATAAAGCTACATATATGTATAATAATAAGACTGATTGATTTTTCTATCTCATTTTTTATTGTTTGTAGTTGTAGGGTGAAAACAAAAAAAATAATAAAAAGTTGGTGGTACAAATATGTATTTATTTTATGTCAAATCCTTAAGTTACTTTATATTTATTTAAAGAGACGTCTTTAAATACACTTTTAATTTACTATCAAAACGTGAGAGGCCTGCGAACTAAGTCTCAGGATTTTTTGAGTAGCGTTCTGAATAGCGATTATGACATCATCTGCATTACTGAAACATGGCTGAATGACTCTTTTTATAATGCTGAATATTTCGATAGTCGTTATGAAATATTTAGATGTGACCGTGATGAGACAGCCAGTGGATGTAGCCGCGGGGGGGGAGTAGTGGTGGCCGTGCGCAGAGAGCTATGCCCCGCTGCTCGCTCGGACTGGAGCGCGCCGCCGCCCGCGGACGAGCTGTGGGTGAGCATCCCGTTGCGCGGCCGCACCTGCCACTCCGCTGCGACTGCGATACTCCGATCCGATGAACCTTCATATCTGCATATTGCGTGTACCTACATACCACATGGTATGAGGCACGAATCCCTTCTTAACTCGTTTTATGACCGAACTACAGATATTATACATTCGCAGTCTAATGACATTTTTCTTGTTCTCGGAGATTTTAATGTGACCAATGCCAACTGGTCATCTGATGGCCAGCGTAGTGGTATGATGGTTTGTTCCAATGGTGATTATTTGGCATCTTTAACGTCTGATTTTATGAATTTGTCTTTATTGCAACAGTACAACCATATATTTAATATTAACAACCGTATCCTGGATCTTGTCCTGTGCACACTACCGTGTCAAGTAGATATTCCGAACACACCGTTTGTTACCGAAGACCCACATCATAAAGCATTAGAAATAAGCCTATCGATAAGCTTGCCTCCTTCTCTTAAATATAATACTGTTTTAAAGAAGAAATACTTTGCGGCAGATTATGACTCCATTAAACGTAGTTTAGAATCTGTAAATTGGGATGAGGCTTTTTTATATAGTAAAGACGTAAATTCGATGTTAAGTGTTTTTTACAATATTTTAAATGAGTTGATAGTAAAGCATGTTCCCGTTCGTAAACAAATAAACTCATTAAAGTTTCCACCGTGGTACACTAATTCATTAATAAAATTAAGTAACGAAAAAAGAAAATTTCACAAGAAATGGAAAACTTATGGTAGTCAAAACGACTACATGACTTTTTCACTGCTTAGATCTCGTTTGCGTAAATTAGAGGCAGGCACGTTTAGAAGATATATAGCTTTCTCTGAAGATAGAATTAAAGAGAATCCAAATTTTTTCTGGAGTTACGTCAAATCGAAAAAAGACGCTGGTAGCCTTCCACAAAAAATGACATATCAAAATACTACACTATCGAATGGAGACGAGATCAGTCAAGCTTTTAATGATTACTTTCATTCGGTTTTCATACAGTCGACTGATTGTGCTTTTAAATTTAACGATTCCACATCACAGGGGTCTCCTGTACAGCTTAGTAACATACAGTTAAGCGATGAAGTGATTCTTAAGCACTTAAAACACTTAAATATCCACAAAGGAGCCGGTTCAGATGACATACACCCTGTTTTTGTATCCAACTGCTCCCTTCAACTACTAAAACCTTTATCAATGATATTCAAAAAGTCCCTTAACTCCGGTGTGTTCCCTAGTCTCTTGAAACGAGGTCTTGTGACACCTATTCTCAAAAATCAGAAAAAAGAACAAATTACACAATACCGTCCTATTTCTAAGTTGTGTGTGTTTGGCAAAGTATTAGAAAAAATGGTTACATCTCAGTTATCGTATCTCATTCGTCATCACTTACCTCAAAGGCAGCATGGTTTTGTTAAGTCCCGAAGTGTTGATACAAATATGGTTACTTTTACCGAGTTTATTTTGGAAGCGATGGATCGAGGTAAGCAAGTTGACGCCGTGTACACCGACTTTTCAAAGGCTTTCGATAAAATTTCCCATAACTTACTTTTGCAGAAGCTTTGGAGATTCGGTGTGCATGGTGACTTGCTTAGATGGCTAGAATCTTATATTCGAAATCGTAGCCAAGCTGTCTGTCTGATGGGTTACTGCTCTAGTTTCTTGCCGATACCACCTGGAGTCCCACAAGGCTCTCATCTTGGACCGGTTCTGTTCTCTATTTACATCAACGATATCAGCGACGCTTTAAGAAATTGCAGTCACCTTCAGTATGCAGACGATACAAAAATTTTCAAGGTTATCACTAGTGCAGATGATTGTCATGATTTGCAGAATGATTTAGATTGTCTTAGTGAGTATTGCAACGAAAACCAATTATTCCTTAATGCAGACAAGTGCCAGGTAATAACGTATTCAAGAAGACCAACACCAATTGAACATTTATATATAATTGATGGTCAGACCTTGAAACGAGTAAATAGTATCAGAGACTTAGGAATAATAATGGATAGTAAGCTGTCGTTTAAACCACATATCGAACTAATTGTCAAAAAATCGTTTAGAAGTCTAGGTTTCATAAACAGAATATCGAAACCCTTCAGTAATATTATCACTTTGAAAGTCCTTTACTATAGTTTTGTGCGCTCTGTTTTGGACTTTGGTAGTGTCATTTGGAATCCATATTATAAGAAGGATATAGATCGAATTGAAAAGGTACAGCGAAAATTTATAAAACTACTTAACTATCGCAGTAATTATCCAAATAGTGAATACTGCGAGTCATTAAATAAGCACAATTTACTTTCTCTTGAAAATCGTCGAAAGCTATTTGACTTAGTTTTTTTATTTAAATTAATAAATTTTAATATAGACTGTTCTGACCTTTTGTCAAAAATAAATTTTATTAGTAAAGCTCGATTGCCTGCACGCCCCTCACGTCCCATCAAAATATTTGTACCACCACGCTATCGCAAAAAATATACCTGCAACAGCTATTTTGCCCGCTGTCTGAAAATGTACAATTGTCAGTTTTCTAACTTAGATCTGTTCAGTGACACCTTAAATAAATTTAAATCAAATATAGTCAATATGTTAAAATTGCCTACTGCTAATAATACTTAATGCTCGTTGTAAGTAAATTCATAGAACCTGTAATGTATGAGGAACCATTTATTTTCACTTTTGTTATTTGATTTTTGTATTGTGCTTTTATGTTTAGTGCTTAAACCTACATTTATTCTTACTTAGTAACTTTGGGCACTCGTTGTCTATAACTTAAGTAATTTAGTTGTGTTATTATTGTATGTAATGACTGTTTTGTGCCAAAATAAAGAGAAAAAAAAAAACAATAAACTAAAGTTATAAATTTTATTTCAATACTATTATTTAAAAGAGGGGGTTAGTCACAATTTTCCTTATTTTATGTTAGGTACTATGCATCTACGTTACTCCTTTTAATTCATTAAGCCGAAAATAACAAAAAAAAACTATCAGTCGAAATTGACCCTAGGGTCAATCTCAAATGAAAGTCCAACAAACTTTCTAATAATTTAGCCAACTATAATTTACTGTTTAAAGTAATCTAAACCTTATTACCAAGCTATGTCACCCCCTAAAACACAATAAAATCCTAAGAATCAAAAGTGACCAAGCGGGTCGGTGATAATCTTAAATTCAAATAAATTTTACAATACGGTTCCTACTACTACCTAACCAGCCAACTAATATTTCAGTGGTACGAGCTATGGTCGTGGGGTGGTAGGGATAAAACCAGTACCATCCGGAGTATGATGTTGAAATTAAAATTAAATTACTCCGTCTATAAAAATATTAAATTAAATGTTTAAATCAGTTTAACCGTACCAAAACCATCAAACATTTAAAACTACTACCCTAGAGAACCGTGGGGTTACACCGATATAAAATTAATATTAAGGGCGCCAGGGTCTAGAGGTAGACCCGAACCTGCAGACGACGTCACTGTTCAACTTCACACAGGTCGAACTCGCAGATCCTCAAATGTTTCGCAACTTCACCAACGCTTGGTGTAGTTGGATGTAAAAAGAAAATACTAGGTTAAGGTTTCGAAACCTTAATGTAAAAATATGTTCCTGAATAAAGAACAATTAAACCCAGAGTATGGGGTACAAAAAAAAAGAAAACCGTCAACGCCTGCTCATCCGCTAGGCGGCGACAGCTCGACTGGCAGCAGGTGGCCGCTGGTACCCCGACGAAGCAGGTCTCGCGTCCAGGCTTTAGGGCCCAGCTCTAAATCCTGGCGGCGAGACGGGCCTCTCGAAGCATCTGAAATTATCAACACGGGGCCTATTTATAACACTACACGCCTAGTTCAGATCTGTTACATAAATTGGGGTCCCGCAGTCTGCTATCTGTGTATCTGGGGCTGCAACCTATCATAATCAGGGACTCGCAGCGCTAAGGGTTATCAAAAGCTTCCCAGCGCTGTGGTACAACTATAAACTAACACTATATCAATAATATTTAATACTATGTTTTAATTTTAGTGTTGTTTCACATTTAACTAGTATACAAGGCACTACACGGCTACGATATTCCACTAAACAAAACTAAACAATGCTAGACTATTGTTGGATGATGCAATATCCATTTTGCACTGAGGTCTGACACGTCCGCCACATGGCTAAGAGCCCTGCGTCGCCAGGCGACAAGGCATGATTCGGACGCCATGAAAAATCTAGTGTCTGCATTCCTAGAGGACAGTCAATTGGTTAGCAGCGCTCAAGCAAAACATTTAGGAACAATGACATTGTGATACTTACGCGCTGGGAGATCTTATCTTTGCGCGTGGCTGCCAGCGACCGGAACTTCGTTTTGGGCACGGATCCCTGCAATTAATTAAATTTCCTTTCTTAAATTTGGAAATCAATTCCACTCGAGTTAATACCCTGTCTAAATATTAGGTAGTATTAGTTTCCTCTCTGGTAACCCCTACGGGCAGAGACAATATCCATATAAAAAATATTTCTCCCATTCGAATGTTCTAGATAAAAGTCCTTATAGAAAAATAGTTCTATTTCCGGATTTGCATTAGTTCAATTTATTTACTTAAAGTAAATATTATACAAATTAATTTATTATGTAATTTATTATTGGAACTGTTTCGGCTATTTTTAAAATTGAATCTTTTATGTGAAACTACAAGCTGACAGCCACTTCGCCCCGCTACCGCTAGGCGTCGCTACGGTGGTTGTCATTTTGTCTATGGTGTTATGTCAAATACAAAACGTAAACAAACTTAATTTTCTCCAAATCTAATGCAAAGTCTTGCTAAAACTGATTTAGAAATGTGTATTGATTGAAAATGCAAGAAAAGTGTGTCTTGTAATGTGTCAGCCAAGGCTCCATGTCTTTAATGTGAAGAAAAATGGCTTTAATTCAAACAAGCTACAATGACTAATGTTTTTGGACATCTGATCATTTATCTACACTGATTTCAGGTAACTATTATTCAATTATTGCGAACACCTTTTGTAGATTAGTAAAGGCAGACAGGGCCCTGTATTTACAACGTAACAACAGTCACGGCTAACCCGTCATTTGCTGATATGGTCAAAAAAGATAATACCACTTTCATTTGCCCTAATAATGTAAAGTCCGTAGCAATTTATCCAAACGATAAATCAAAATCAAGCGAAGACACAAAAGCCCTGGTCCAGCAAATTATCAACCCTGAAGTAATGAAGCTGCATGTCCGTGGATTACGTTAAACTAGAAACGGCGGGGTCATAATAAGCACGGACACGAAGGATGACGTTGAAAAGTTAAAGCAGTCGGTACAGCTTACCACCTCGGGCTTGACAATAGATGAGCCACATAAGCGCAGACCTCGTATCGTTGTTATCGGAGTACCTACATCTATGCAGGAGCAAGAGGTTTTCAAGTGCATTTACGAACAAAATTTGGCCGATAAATTGCAGGGCACAACTTGCGATACCTTTTTGACCTCTATTAAGCTTAGCCACAATTCAGACAAAAAAGACTCGTTGACTTGTAATTACATCATAGAGTTTCCAGCTGTTATACGTAAGGCCCTTATATCTAAAGATCGAGTTTTTGTGAATTGGTCATCTTGCCCTGTGAGAGACTTTACTTTGGTCACTAGATGTTTTAAGTGCCAACAGTATGGTCACGCGGCCAAGTCGTGTAGAGCGTCAACTTATTCATGTGGCCACTGCGGAGACCTAGGTCACTCGATGACCGATTGCATGAAGAAAGCCGAACCTCCTAAATGTGCGACTTGCCTACAATTTAAGAAGCCGAGCAATCATAAAACTGGTGATATTGATTGTCCTGCCAAAAAATGGCCGAACAAAGATATATTACTCTATCGATTATGAAGGCGCCTAAGAGCGCCGTCCAGTATATTCTAATTTTGATCTTTGTTAATATGACTAATAATTTAATTTACGATTTAGATAACTTCTCCGTGATTTTGACTCTGATACGGATCAGAGTCAAAATCATGTGATGTCGAAAATTGCAAACAATGCTCTAACCATTCTGACCCAAAATATTCGTAGTATTTATAAGAACATAGATAATTTTAGCTGTTTCGTTCAAAGACTAAATATTAAGTGTGACGTAATTATACTAACCGAGTGTTGGCTGGCTAAACACAGTGGCAGTTTACCTATGAAATCGGGTTACAATATTTTCAGTAGCAAAGTTAATTATAACCAAAATGATGGGGTGGTAGTAGTTATATGCAAGAAATACACTATTAAATATTTCTGTTGAGGACACTAGCCTACAAGACTGCAATAGTCTTTTAATCAAAATTGGTGCAGACTCTGCAGTACTTGCTTTATATAGACCCCCTTGTTTTCGGAACATAAACTGTTTTATTGCGTCATTAAACACTTAACCGTCATTAGAAGCTTATAATATTGAGATAGGCATATCCGTTTCCCGTCGTATTTTCCTTCTCTTTCTTCCGGTATATCGCTGTCTCTCTCGCTCATCCCACTCAGTGGCGTCACCAGGTGGCGCGGTGGGGGAACCAGGAGATTTCACACCCGTGCCCATTTGTTTATCATTGGCGTGAAATTTCCCGACGGCGTAACTTGTGCACTACATAGTGATCAAATGACAAAGAAATAGAATTATTTTTATTTAAACTGCAACACTGTTCTCGTGAGTTTCTACAATACACGTGAGTACTTAGAATAGTTTCTTAACTTAACGGTGTTACCGTTCGCTGAATTTATAATTTAAACTTATCTGGTATATCAAACTTTTTATTTTACCCGCAAGAGATGTAGATACACCTTTTCTTTTAAGATAAGAAAGCATTCGAGTAAAGATAGTATTTTTAAAAGTGTTTTTTGTGTTTAATACGTGGTATCTACCCTCCAGGCACTTTTTCTTTTTATTTTAGATAAGAAACCGATAATTAGTGCTTATATTAGATAATGAGAAAAATAGACTGTAGCTAAGCGGCTATAGCTAGTCCTTCTAACAATCCCGATCGCATCGGCGAAGGTTGAGTTCGAGTTAGTCGTCATCGTTCAAAGAAGCGTGGTCATCGTACCTACCCGCCTTTCATGACGATAATGACAATGTGTCTGCTTTATCGGACGTTAGAGGAAATCATACAACGATTGTTGTACTTCGCAGGTGTTACCAATACTGACTATAACGGTTAACAATTTAAATATTCCGTGTAGTGATCTAGATTTGCATAGATGTATGCAGGAGCAAGAGGTTTTCAAGTGCATTTACGAACAAAATTTGGCCGATAAATTGCAGGGCACAACTTGCGATACCTTTTTGACCTCTATTAAGCTTAGCCACAAATCAGACAAAAAAGACTCGTTGACTTGTAATTACGTCATAGAGGTTCCAGCTGTTATACGTAAGGCCCTTATATCTCAAGATCGAGTTTTTGTGAATTGGTCATCTTGCCCTGTGAGAGACTTTACTTTGGTCACTAGATGTTTTAAGTGCCAACAGTATGGTCACGCGGCCAAGTCGTGTAGAGCGTCAACTCATTCACGTGGCCACTGCGGAGACCTAGGTCACTCGATGACCGATAGCATGAAGAAAGCCGAACCTTCTAAATGTGCGACTTGCTTACAATTTAAGAAGCCGAGCAATCATAAAACTGGTGATATTGATTGTCCTGCCAAAAAATGGCCGAACAAAGATATATTACTCTATCGATTATGAAGGCGCCTAAGAGCGCCGTCCAGTATATTCTAATTTTGATCTTTGTTAATATGACTAATAATTTAATTTACGATTTAGATAACTTCTCCGTATCAGAGTCAAAATCATGTGATGTCGAAAATTGCAAACAATGCACTAACCATTCTGACCCAAAATATTCGTAGTATTTATAAGAACATAGATAATTTTAGCTGTTTCGTTCAAAGACTAAATATTAAGTATGACGTAATTATACTAACCGAGTGTTGGCTGGCTAAACACAGTGGCAGTTTACCTATGAAATCGGGTTACAATATTTTCAGTAGCAAAGTTAATTATAACCAAAATGATGGGGTGGTAGTAGTTATATGCAAGAAATACACTATTAAATATTTCTGTTGAGGACACTAGCCTACAAGACTGCAATAGTCTTTTAATCAAAATTGGTGCAGTCTCTGCAGTACTTGCTTTATATAGACCCCCTTGTTTTCGGAACATAAACTGTTTTATTGCGTCATTAAACACTTGACCGTCATTAGAAGCTTATAATATTGAGATAGGCATATCCGTTTCCCGTCGTATTTTCCTTCTCTTTCTTCCGGTATATCGCTGTCTCTCTCGCTCATCCCACTCAGTGGCGTCACCAGGTGGCGCGGTGGGGTAACCAGGAGATTTCACACCCGTGCCCATTTGTTCATCATTGGCGTGAAATTTCCCGTCGGCGTAACTTGTGCACTACATAGTGATCAAATGACAAAGAAATAGAATTATTTTTATTTAAACTGCAACACTGTTCTCGTGAGTTTCTACAATACACGTGAGTACTTAGAATAGTTTCTTAACTTAACGGTGTTACCGTTCGCTGAATTTATAATTTAAACTTATCTGGTATATCAAACTTTTTATTTTACCCGCAAGAGATGTAGATACACCTTTTCTTTTAAGATAAGAAAGCATTCGAGTAAAGATAGTATTTTTAAAAGTGTTTTTTGTGTTTAATACGTGGTATCTACCCTCCAGGCACTTTTTCTTTTTATTTTAGATAAGAAACCGATAATTAGTGCTTATATTAGATAATGAGAAAAATAGACTGTAGCTAAGCGGCTATAGCTAGTCCTTCTAACAATCCCGATCGCATCGGCGAAGGTTGAGTTCGAGTTAGTCGTCATCGTTCAAAGAAGCGTGGTCATCGTACCTACCCGCCTTTCATGACGATAATGACAATGTGTCTGCTTTATCGGACGTTAGAGGAAATCATACAACGATTGTTGCACTTCGCAGGTGTTACCAATACTGACTATAACGGTTAACAATTTAAATATTCCGTGTAGTGATCTAGATTTGATTTTTGATTTTAACAGTAAACTAAAAGAGCCAGCTAGGCCTTAAGCACCAATATTCTGATAAATCTTGTGCACCAATACCTTTTGGTATTTTAAAACTAAAAAGATTATTTTAATAATTGTCTGCGCAGTTTACTAGTTGGTCGCAAACATCTGATGCCTCTCTTAAAGGTCTTATTTTCAGTGGTGATTAGGTTGTAGACTGAAACTATAAATATACGAAAAGAGGATAGGTACTCATAAAAATGTAAAAGACCCTCTAATGCTTGCTACTTTGAATTAGATTCTACCTTCAAACACACATTTGTTTAATTCTGTACAGATTACAGTTGCATTAGAAAAAATTGTCCTGTTAGAAAACTTTTTGGCCAGTTATTGAATCTGGTACTGGGAATGCCTCGCAAGCAAAACCTGTACTAACAACAAACGGTTACCATTCGCAAGGGCAAACTTCTTATAGTGTACCATTGCGTTGTTCTTCTGGTTCATGGGACAGATACACGCACAGCATGCTGTGAACCGCCCTCGCAGAGCGCTTACCAAAATTAATGTCCTCCGCAAGGACATACTTATGGCAGCCACGAAACATATCGTGGCTATAATCTGCCCGCCCTCGCAGCAAGGACATACTAGGATACATGGAGGAATCACAAGCGTTCATACATACCTACATATACTCATGACTGTTATCCCCGAAGGGTTAGTCAGAGACCAAGCAATGAGGACCGCAAAAGCAGTCCTCTGCCATAGTCTACGTTTCACCAAATGATAACTGCACATGTACGTGACAAGTGATGAGCCTATCGCCGCTCTATACTGTTGGATGTATGTGCAATCTATGGTCCGTTAGTCGCCTTTTACGATACCTAAGAGAAGAAATTGGGCGGTAAAATAGACTCTACCTTACGATGTAGTTAAATGTATTGGTAGCTAAAAATTATCGGAAACACCAATACATATACCTCCACCAACATTCTTTTTGACAACCGTTGCTTCGGGATTGGGGGGTCACAACTCAACAATTCTGCCCTATCGGGAAGGTGGAGTGCATCCGAATAAAAGCTGCACTGCAATCAAAAAGAAAAGCGGGCTGTTCTAAGTCTTAGAATAACAAGCATCGAACACGAAGCCTGCGACAATTTTATTTTAATCCTCCAAATTGCCAACCAACAAATGACCACCAACCAAATTGTGGTCAAAATTCATTACATTCCAGGGAAATTGAACAGCCATGCAGATGAACTGTCTCGACATAGCCAAGCTCTAGAGTGGCATCTACTGCTAGAATTCACACAAACGATATTCACGAAGTGGGCCTGGCCAGTAATTCACCTGTTTGTATCCAAGAACGCTCGAGTAGTGGGTAAACTATGCAGATTTATCTCAATGATTACGAAGCGATGTTTCACAATGCTTTCAGCCTGAAGTAGAACGCATCCCTATGGCTTGGAAATTCGCACCACCTTCCCTCATCCCCCGGGTGCTAGCACACCTCAACAGGAATTTATCTTATTGTGGTACCCCTTGCTGCCTCATTCACAGTATGGAATTCGAAACGTAGACGCCTGGTAGACATAACCACAGGCCTGCCAACCCCCAAGGTTCAAGACATGACGTTGAAATTTGGTGTGCTTAAATGATATATCGTTATGGAACCACAAGCAAATTTCCCTACTCAAGCGTCCGGTTATTATAAAACCATATGAGCACTTGTGCTTGGTCCAGTAGTACAGGAAGGGCGTTAGCAGCAGCAGCGGCGCCATCCACACGCGGAACGCGTACCAAATGGGTCCAGTCAGTCCAGTTTTTGGCAGATTTACACTTAATATTTTAATTCTTTCTTACAATACTATACACTACCATAAATTGTCGTTTCTACTTTATGCAGCGCACAATTGTATGGAAATCTTAGTGACGAGGTAATAGTTAAACATGTTTTAAAGTCAATCTCAATTAAACATTTAAAAACAACAAAACCTCCTTTTTCCAGGTTTTAGTAATATTAGTCTAAAGACCTTTGTAATGTATTTCAAACCTAGAATCAACTAAATTTCAAACAGTTCGTACATAACACTGCAATATTATTGTCGCATTGCTCCTTTGTTACCTTGCTGTGGACACCAAACATTATTTTGTTCAGGACAATGCAGTAATATTATGGCGACAGTTTGGGTCAAAAACTGAATGTAGAGACTACAGACAAACAAGCTAGAAATTGCTACTCGTTAAAAGGATCAATAAATATTTTACAAAATGGCTAAACTAATTTATTAAAAACTTCGAGTGGTTCACCTGTCACCTGTTTCAAGCACTGTGGTAGCTAGATGGATATTACAGCCAGGTTGTGTTTTGCTCCGCTGTAGCATCTACAAATTAGATTGATATGATTTACCCATTGAGGATATACTAACTATTGGTAATTGGAGATTAGTTACTTAATACTTTTCACAAGGTTTATTGTCGTGAAATATTGATTCAGGCGTCACGAAGTTTTTAATTTTTACCCTGTAAAGTGATTGAAATCAAATAGTAAACAATATTTATTTCCTAATAATAATGTTCGTTTACATGGTTTACAAGCTAAATTATTTGATTTTTCATCAATGACTGGCCAATCATTTTCTTACATGACTTACTTAAATTGTAAATAATTAGTACTTAATTAAATCTCTTATTATAACTTTTTGTTTAAACCATAATCATATGATTAACTGTCTCGCACTTATTGTTTAATTTATTTCTCACATTGGCGTTTTCACCAGGCGATAACAAACAGGTCTCAATATTATAAGCTTCTAATGATGGTCAAGTGTTTAATAGACGCGTTTTACCTGAAATAAAACGCATATTAAATACTTACCTCATTAGAAGCTTAGTTTTTATTTCCGCCTGGTGCTTAATGCATATTTCGACGCAATGATGAACAAATGGGCACGGGTGTGAAATCTCCTGGTTCCCCCACCGCGCCACCTGGTGACGCCACTGAGTGGGATGAGCGAGAGAGACAGCGATACACCGGAAGAAAGAGAAGGAAAATACGACGGGAAACGGATATGCCTATCTCAATATTATAAGCTTCTAATTAGGTAAGTATTTAATATGCGTTTTATTTCAGGTAAAACGCGTCTATTAAAATGAGCTATTAAAAGAACTATCATCTTTCAGAACCATAGCATTAATAGGTGACGTAAATATAAACATTATGCCCGAAAACTGTGAAACATCTGCTCACGAGTATCTTAACCTGTGCTCCTTCCATGGTCTTCTACCTGCACACTTGATCCCAACCCACCAAAGCGGCTCCTGCTTAGACCACATTATGCTTAAAACCCACTTACCTACAGTTAACCTAGTGACTAACTCAGCTGTAACCGACCATAAAGCGGCTATACTAACCATAAGTCTAAAACCACCTAGGCATCAACGCACGCAGCTTAAGTCTAAATTAAATATGATTAAACTCGAAGACGATTTATGTAACATTGACCTCGAACCAGTTTATAGTTCTGCTGACGCTGACACCGCGTTGACATACTTAATTAAGAATGTGCAACAAGCCACATCAAACAATACTAGCAAAGTAAAAATAAGCAGAACAAATTACAATATCAAACCTTGGATAACTCCTGGCCTAATTCGCTGTATGAGACATAGAGATAAACTTCATTTTAAAGCTAAATCTAACTTAGAAAATTCATTCTTACAAATAACATATAAACGATATCGGAACTTCTGTAATAACATTTTGAAAAAAGTTAAAAACAATTACGACAAAAATAAACTGGAGCAGGCAGGAAAAAACAGTAAAAAGTTCTGGAAATTCATTAAAAATGTTACCTACACGTCTTAAGCGACATGAATCGACATCGAGTTTATTACAAACACAACCTACACCGCTTTTATCTGCTAACAGTGCAAATAATTTCTTTGTCAATGTAGGTAAAACTTAAGCAGAGCGCTTTCAGACACAACCTATCTTCCCCAGGACTTCAAAAAGTTTTAATCAGTGTAGCTCTAATGTAAAATCTTTTGTTTTGTTAGCCACAGACTCCTCAGAAGTAGAAAGAATTATTATGAGTTTGAAAGATGACTGTGCTGTTGGCTGGGATAACATCTCTAACAAAATTCTAAAACAGTTCAAACATATCCTGCTCCTGCCTCTAACGTATATTTTTCAACTTTGTCTCACCGAAGGAGTTTTTCCCACTTGTTTGAAAAAAGCTGTTGTTGTTCCCGTATATAAATCGGGTAGTAAAGAACAAATTTCAAATTATAGGCCTATATCGATACTTTCCTCCATATCAAAAATTTTAGAAAAAATTATAAACAACAGATTAGTACATTTTTTGGAAAATAATTCGCTCTTTTGGTTTTAGAGCTAATTTATCAACGGATGAGGCAGTTCATCAGTTAACTAACTATATCGCACAAGAGCTTGATAAAGGCAATAAAACAATAGGTATATTCCTGGATCTTGCAAAAGCTTTTGATATAGTTTCGATACCCATCCTATTGAATAAGCTTAAAACAATAGGTATAAAAGATAAACAACTGAAGTTGATTACAAGTTATTTAAGTGATCGTAGCCAATGCGTTAAAATAGGCAATGTGATCAGTGCTGACAGGTGCAACACTTCCTTTGGTGTCCCACAAGGAAGTATAATTGGGCCTACCTTATTTTTAATTTACGTTAATGACCTCTGCAACCTTCAACTAAACGGCGGTAAAATATTATCGTACGCCGATGACACTGCTCTACTTTTTTCTGCAGCGACGGAGCTCGAGGCTTACGAAATTGCACAAAATGGTGAAGCCATTGTAAATAACTGGCTTAATCAACATTTACTAACACTAAATGCTGATAAAACTAAATATATCACATTCTCGATGCGCAAATCAACTTCTACAACAAGGGTTCCCTTTAACTGGCAGAATTTTGTTGTTCCGAATTTTATTAGGCATAACACACTTGGCATAATTTTCTTTAAACGAATATGTTCAATGCATAAAAATCATTTAGTATCATTATTATTGGTCGAATGTTTATATGTCCGAATTCCCAATGGCATACTTTTAAGATGGCAGATTTTTACTAGGCATAATCTCATTTAGCAAAATATCATTACGCGCGTGGGACCGCCGGAGTCCCGCAGCGCCGGAGCCGTGACAGAAACCATGCCTGCTGCATGCTGCATGCCTGCCTGCATGCTGCATGCCTGCTTCCCTGCATGCTGCATGCCTGCTTGCATGCTTTATTCCTGCTTGCATGCTGCTTGCTTGCTAGCTTGCATGCTGCTTGCTTGCTTGCATGCTGCTTGCTTGCTTGCATGCTGCTTGCTTGCTTGCATGCTGCTTGCTTGCTTGCTTGCATGCTGCTTGCTTGCTTGCATGCTGCTTATTATGGAAATGAAAAGTATGCTAAAAGATTCTGAATATTGACTTTCTTCGATATGATGGTTCTGCCTCTTAATATTATGGATATCAAATTTATGCATAAAGATGTTTCTGAATGTAAACTTTCTGCGATATGACAGTTCTGCCTCTTAATTATTATGGATATTAAATATATGCCTAAAGATGATTCTGACTTATAAAATTATGGGTTTTGAACAATGATATGGTTTTAAATGTATGATTAATGAGTGTGTGCCAAATTATTTTCTGCCAAATGTAGTTTATGCTTTCCGCTGTTGTGCATTATGAAATTATGACATTAAAAGTTCTGCGATAAAAGGTAGACCCCTACAACAAGAACACCTTTGTATGCTCATGATGGCTGTAATTTATACACAAACATGTCTTGCAATTGCCCTACGCAATATAAAGTATCTTGGGGTAATTATTGACGAGAATCTGTCATTCCATTATCATTTGAAGCTTTAAGTAACAGAATGCGTAAGCTTATGTTTGTATTTAAAAAACTTCGTTCGATTGCAGATACCAAATTAATAATGCAAGTTTACGTGGCCTTATGTCAGTCGATACTAACTTACTGCATCACTGCATGGGGTGGTACGTATAAGTCCCTGTTATTAACTGTCGAAATAGCCCAAAGAGCAATCCTAAAAATGTCCACTTTCCGTCCATATCTAATCTCTACTACTCATCTTTTATATGAATCCTGTAAAGTTTTAACAGTTCGGCAATTATTTATAAAAATCACGATACTAAAACAGCACACGGCTCTTCCTTACAGCACTGAAATTACTAATAAAAGGAGGAAGGACATGGTTTGCACTTATCTCAAAGGTACAAGATGCGCTTTCTCATCAAGGTTCTTTATTTTCTAAGGACCCTTTCTGTACAACTAAGTGTTATATTTATCCGTTAAACACTATCAGCTGCAAAAAGGTGGTACAGGAAGAACTACAAAAATTTACCTACGACGATACGGAGGGGTTAATGACCGTTGTTAGGTAATTTTGTTTTATTTATTTCTGTGTACAACTTATTAACTTATTTAAAAAAAAAACTTATTATTATTTTATTTATGTCTTTATATTAGATTGTAATTTAGCGTATAAGGAACCTGTTATATTCATTTATGTTTCGATTTATATTAAACTTAGACTAAGCCCACATTCGCCTGAATTTACCTAGCTCAGGCAACAGAATTTAATCTACTTTAGATAATTAGTTAAAAGCTCTTTGTAAACTATAGATGTAAGCGTATTAAAATAAAGATATTATTATTATTATTTTATATCCCGAACCACTCATGACTTATCTATTTTTTCATCGGATTTCCTTTTTAAATTTGAAGTTGCTTCCTTAACTCGATTTCTTAAGGATTCATTATGCGGCCTTGTGTGTACCATGTCGGATAAAAGTCCTACACCAGCATTTAATGCTTCTTTACCAATAACATTAGCCCCACTCGACAATAAAGGTAATACTGAACGGAATAGCCTACCTAAGAAGCTTCCAATACCGTGTCCACGTTGATGTACTGCGCCCTTATAAATCACACCAACTCCGGAACCGGCTTGATGCATATAGTAATGTTCATAAGGACAGATATTATTGTATTTTGGATACATTATTTCAATTATCCTTTATTGTACAAATAAACAACATTTACACACACGTTACACAAGACTTATACAAGGGTGAGCTTATCTCTAAAAGAGATCTCTTCCAGCCAACCCTAGCTGTGGTTTTAAAAGCAAGTATGCGGGACTTATAAAATGTAAATTTAAATACACACTTAGATTAGACATAGATAAATAAATAATTTGACCCGTAACTACATATACTTATTACCTATTTATACATATATAAGCATACCCACATAATACATAAATACATATATACATAACATATACACAATATATAGGTACATATAATAATAAACAACATTAATTTAATAAATTAAGTTACTGATTAATAATAGCATTGGACAGGTAGTACTTTTGAGCTTGTGTTTAAACGATTTCATTGTTGAGCTGTCACGGATACTGGCAGGCAGTTTATTCCACATTCTGGCTGCATTTACTGTGAACGAATTGTGGAAAAATTTGGAGTTGGATTGTTTTTGTGTCACAGGAACGTTTAGGCCGGGAAGAGTCTGGTAAGAGGTTAAATCGGGATCGTAAATAATGTGGCAGTTGGGGATAGTTAAGAATTTTGAAAAGGAGGCAAAGGATGTGCATGTCTCGGCGTAGTCTAATTGGAAGCCACTTTAACTTTGACCGGAATTCTGAAACATGGTCATCTTACGCAGACCAAATATAAATCGGATTGCCAGGTTTTGCAGTCGTTCCAGTTTGTTAAGTAACTCCTCATAGCATCTAAATAGCAAACATCGGCATAGTCGAGAAGAGGGAATTATTATTACCCAAGTAACACAGACGTGCTGAATAAAGATTGATTAAGAGCACTCATCAAGAGCACAAGCTGAATACTAAGCTGAATAACGCCTGAGTACCGTCTATTCAGCTGTTATTCAAGCAAAAGGAGCCCCAATTTTGAATGCTTAACGCTTAATAACATCTGAGTAAAAATTAAGTAGGAGCTTAATACCGTTTCAATTAGCTTAATAACTTTTGAATAACTGCACACATTGTTTTTATAAAGCTTTTACAACTTAGTTATTCAGCTACGTCGAATCGGTTAGACTATTCAGAACTTATTAAGTATTTAATTTATTGTTTACATTTATGCAAGCAATATTTATAGAAATTGTGAAAAGAAGAAATAAATTAATGTCGACACCTTTATTTGACATGACGTGAACTTTAAGTTATTCTGTAAGTAACTTTTAATTTCCAAGTTAGGTGCGCTACATGTTAATTGTTAGTGCGCAAGTAATTTTGTCGTGAATAGTATGTGTATTTTTTTCATTTTTTTGACGCGCCTCGTGAATAATCAAGATAATTAATTGTAAATAGTATTTTCATACATACATACTAGGTCTGACAAAAGTACTTGTGATGAACTATCTAAATCTAGCAATTTTATCTAACAAAATAACATGACTCGAGTTGGAAATGTTGTAGTTTTAAGAATAATAAGCATTTTGGTGATCTCGTGAATTTCTTGTAAGTATTAATTACGAAGATTTTAATGGCGATCGATGTTTTGTTTTATAATTCTGAATAAAAGTGCACACATGTTTTGTTACTAAACTATAACTTGAAAAAGAATAGTCTCTTTACACTAACTTCTGAATAACATTTATATAGTTGACCACATTTCTGTATTAGGTACTCAGATTTTTAGGTTTCTCTAATCGATCGAACAAAAACCTTTTATAATGTGTAACTTTCCCGTCCGGCTTTCACTAAATGGATTACTTACATTTAAAATTATAGCATCATCTTATGTATAGGTATCTATTATGTTTAAAAAAATGCATGTTTCGTGTGTGCACTGGGCCCTAGTTTATTTAATCTTTATTGCACAATAATAGGAATTACAAATGGCGGACTTATTATTAATTATAATTTATATTTCGTTTCAGGAAAATGACGTTTTAAATAATTTCAACATGCCGTAAGGGTCGCTCAGATTTGTGTACTGTGCTGACCCAATGGCAGAATAAAGGACAATTTCGAAGGCCAAGATATAATGAGGATTTATTAATTAAGTAAAGACAGCAGTGTCCAACCTCGCGCAGATTGGCTTACGATTAAACAAACAAACAACGCAAATAAAACATTTTATCACAACGTTAATTTTATTTTCTTGTACTGCGATACCATCTGCTTACAAAATAACCATTTCATAAATGAAATCTTCTGTATAGATTTTTATATCTTTCGGTTTTCAAATCCCAAAATCTGTTAGTTTTTTTGGGGGACGGAACCCTCTTCATTGCAGGGCAAACACGAATGCCGACTGGGACCGGGTTCAGTTTTGTTTAAACTATTTTTACAAATCATTTCATGGTCATTACTGCTGATGACACTTGGACAATTACTACTGCTGATATTTAAATATTATTTTGCTACGACTTTCGATCCATGATTCAAACAACGCATAAAATAAATACGTACAATAATATTTTAATAAAGCTGGTATTAAGCTATGGTCGCTATATCAATACAAATGTGGTCTTTAATTTGAAAAAGTTAGTTGAAACTCTTTATTATACTGCAAAAAGCTTATTAAAAACACAAATAATATTTTTTATTCAGCAGCTGAATAATTAGTAAAACATAGAATCTTATACAGTTTAAAGATAAAGTAAAAACAATTATTCAGTATCAAGCTGTATACCAGAATGATGTAAACAATATTATTCAGAAGGTGATACTATATTCAGCAATTAGCTGTTTCAATCGCTACAAGCTTAGTACTGCTTTAATAATAGCAGTATAGGTTATTGTTATTCAGATAAATGCTGCCGAAGGCACTGTTTTTCAGATTTCAGCCACATGGAATGCGTAATGCTTAATAACGTCTGTCTAATAATCTTACACAGATTGGTTATTAAGCGTAAAGAAGGGAAGGACTGAAATGCAGAATTTATTAAGCGTTAAGTATTTTAAGGGTCGGTACTCAACCTTATTCAGTATTTAGCTATTCCGAAAGCTCTTAAACAAACCATATTCATCTTTAAACTGTTAAAAGTTCTAAGTGTGTACTGTTATCTTGCTTATGTGTTACTTGGGTATTTATTATTATTTCCGCTTAAAGTGTAGTTTAACACAAGTCGTTCTAAATTGAAATGGTACGTTTTTTCCTGTGTTCGTTCTTATATCTACTTCTATCGTATCGAACTCTCTTCGCATAACACATACATAATGTGGAGGTGAGAAGATGTGCATTTTATTTGATCCATACGTATATTTAGCTGGATCCAATAATATAATTCTTAATAATGAACACATAACATATATCACCAACCATCTGGGGTTCCATAATATCACAATACACGTTAAACTGTGATAGTAAACCTAGATACATATTAGCAGGAAATTTACTGACGGTTATAGTAACCACATTAGTAGTTGGATCAAATCCAAGTTGAAGACTTTGGGGAAAATTGTAAAGAAAGAATTTTTTATCTTTATTAGTGAGAGTGACGTATTTCGATATCTTTTCATAACGTAATCTAAAAGTTTCTCTCAAATTACATGCCGTTAAAACGTCTTCAATGTTTTCGTAACTGGATGCTGGTAGGTATATGAGTTTTGTATGTTACCACCGACTCATTTCCTTTATCACCTGGAACCTGCATTCTTTTGGTAAATTTTCATGATCTTGAACAGTAAACATGGTACAGGGATATTGAAACTCTACTATGCCCACATAAAATTCTTCTTCTTATTTAATCGACTTCGGTAATTTTGTACAGAAGCTAGTGGTTCTGTTTTCAGGAAAATATGACATTGTGTTACTTGATAACGATAAATAAAAACTGTCACTCGTCATATTTTCTCAAGACTTGAAGCTAATATCCAATATTAAAGTTATAAGGATAACCTTTCCATTTGACCAACAATTCCTTTCTGAGATCAAAATATCGAGTACGCAGTATTTTATCTATTTTATAGGCTGTGGATAGAGTGCCACAAGCGGCATTCTAGTACGATCGGTTACGATGCTGTCATTACGGCATCCTAGTGCAAAGTGTAGGCAGTGAATAGAGTGTCACAAGCGGCAACATAGTACGATCGATTACGATGCCGTAATTTGACAGCATCCTAGTACGAAGCGTATAGAGTGCCACAAGCGGCATTCTATCTCAATCGGTTCGGGAACCGTAACATATTTTTTATTTGTCGTAATGTTCCGACGACATAATATTCAAAAGATATTTTTGTATGGAGTTAGATTTAAGACAATCGCTACGCTGCGCTTCGCGATTGTCTTAAATTTCTAACCTATCACGTGACCTACAGGAGTAGGGCAGCTAGTATTTCTGTTGTCTAACAAAAACTTTACGGCAGCTTAGGCGGCGTCACTATTATACCGCAAAACTTACGGTTCCCTAACCGATGGAGATACAGTGCCGCTTGTGGCACTCTATACACTTCCTATTTTATACTTCGAAGAGGTATCATGACTTACCTTTTCCAATTCCTTTTCATAGAAAGTTCCAGTAGTCGTTTCATTTTGTAAATCTTTAAGGGTGTATACCATACAAGGTGAGCTACCTATAATCGATGTAATAACAAAGATTTCGTCACTCCAATAAGTTTCATAACCTTTTTGCAATTTGTGTTTATTTTTTGTGATTCTAAAACGTAATCACCAATACTAAATTTTGGTTTATATGTTTTAGATAATTTTGTACTATCACTGTACAAATTACGCCACACAATAATAATATTACTTGAATTAACATCACAAGGTCTCATTTTTATACTTCTATGAAAATGTGATTATAGGAATATAGCAAATTGTCTAAGATATCAATGTAACGATAAGTATTATTATGTGTAAAGTAGCGAAGTAAATAACATTTTCGTCTTCAAAGTTCTTTGGAATCTTCCGACTATACTAACTTGCTTTAATATCAGGGTTATTAGTTGTGTAATAATTTATGTTATAGGTTTTTAAAAACATTTGAACATCTTAAGAAAAAACTCAGCCCCTTTATCTGATTGCAAATGCGTGGGAGTCGCCTTTGCATCAGATAATATACATGCAAGACATTTTTTCACTGTAACAGAATTTTTGTTTCTTATTGCTCTTGCATCCGCATTTTTACTGAACACGTCAATGATACACAAAATGTAATTAAAACCATAATTATATTCGGGGAATTCTCACAGAAGCTTAAATTTGATGGTCACACAGTTATGTTTCCTAAACTGTAGGTAGGTATAGGTAAGTTAAACACATAAAACATTATTTGGAAGATAAAACATCTATTAGGGTAAGTATAAAATAAATAAAGTTCGTCTTAATAAAAGCAAATAAACATATAAAAAAAAATTGCAACCGGTCAAAAACGGGACCATTTCGTGAATTCTCATCGTGTCAATGCAACGGGAAGTGTTTCCCGTTGCATTGACACATTTCGGTTACTGCTTCACCAAATTTCAAAATATTTGTATGTTTCTTATACTAAAGCCATCGCAATGAAACACACTTTACACATACTGCCGTCTATAAACTTAAAGGCCGTTAAATGACAAAAACTAGTTCTGCACTAGAGCCAAAAAAAGCGGCGAAATTCAAACCGATGCTACTCATTTAAAACATTTAGTCATGTTTCCATATAACAAAGAGGCTTTTTTTTCAACTTAAATATAGTAGTATTCATTTTATGCGTTTGTTAAACCTAGAATCTTATCCATAACAATAAAGCGGCTAACTACACATAGCCGCCTTTAAGCCAAGTAGATGTGGCTTAACTTCTTTTTCATTATTTTATAACAACTTTTAATACAGCTGTGCATATCTTAAAAGCGGCTATATATAAAACTTTTTCATATAACTGCTGTTTAGGCTAGCATTAACCGAACTAGTTTTTGATAAATCTTGCAAAATTATACCTACGTTAAACTTACAAAATCCAACAAAGTTTTTGCTAAGCGAGTAATTTATTGCCACAAAACGATCCCATTCATCAAACAGGAGACATTAAATTATTAAAAATAGTAACCTATTCCAAAAAAAATTAAATGTTGTAATGTCGTATTTTAGTCCGCCATTCCATGCTCATTTTTAGTCAGGAACTGTTATTTTCACAGCCGTATTTAATACATGTGGCTGTACGGGTGATTGCCTTTGCTTTGCTTTATTAAAAACATTCCTTCTTGTTGCTAGTGACATTGACAGATTGTCAAGATGTTTTTTTGGTACGAACTACCCAAACCTATTACCTTCCTCTATGGAAGCGTCTGAAAATGGCGCATGGCTAATTTTTGGTTGCGAAGGTTAATCCTGTAGCATCTTATTTTGAAAATGATTTAAATCATTGGAAAAGGCTTTAGATACCTTAATTGTTTATTTTTTTTGGTAAGTTCAATTATATTTGTTGGAATTTCGTCTTATTAAATGGCACGTTCTCCGGTTACAAATTTGTCATTCAATGCGAAAAATTTGTTTTTAGAAAATTACTTTTACGTTTGGTTTGGCGAAAGATTATATTGTTCAATATGGATATTTAGCCGCATTTTGCTGAAAGACGGTAAGTTTTTCTTGTCGAAAGCTCATTGATGTCAATGCGATCTAGACTGCACATGTGCTCAGCTAATCTGGTGTTTTGTTTCAACTCTGAAGCGTCTTCCAGATACTTTCATTTCTACTTTCATTCCAATTAATTAATTTAGTTTTCATCTAATTTATTTATCGTTGTTCAGCATGCGGAGTCCAGGCGCACGTTGCATCGACGAGAAAACATTTATACTGGTAACTTAGTAAAACCCAGGTCAGTAATTTAAGGTTTTGTTAGTTAAACACGGTGCTATATTCACACTAAAATATTAATTTTATTCACAAAATAATGTTTAAATTCACAAAGTATTTTTCATATTCACAAAATATTATTTAGATTCACAATATAATACTCTTTATATTCACTATAAAGTGTTCCTTGTGTTCATATTAAATTTATAGGCATAGATCCTTAGAATAATAACGCTATAGAAACTAAGTCCGCTCGCTTATTTTGAAGCACCTTAATCGGAGCCATAAATGGCTCCAAACGCCGGACCGCTCCGTAGTGTTCAATGTCAAAGCGCGCCGAACGTGTCTCGCGAAAACAAAAAAAAATGAAGGTTTGTGCAGTTAAATTGTGTCACAACACATCTGAAAGAAGTGTAATAATAACATCACTTTTCACAGGTAAGCTTTCAGTATTTCATAGTATCTTGTAGTTAATTAGGTCAAAATATAAACGTACTGCAGTGTGATTCTTTAAGTTAACGCCTTGGTAGCAGCGGCTGCCGCAGCGCTGTCTCTTGCATATTCATAGAATTGGAAAGAGACAGCAGATCACAGCCATGCGCGAGTAGGCCTATCTCTATTTCGGGATCGGTTATTAATTTCGGCCGTTAGTGCTTCATTTTTGACAGAGCGCTTGTATGAAGACTATCTTTCTATAACGTTATTAGTCTAAGCATAGATCCTACCTAAAAAGACAATTAGTCTATTTAAACTTCTTTGTATTTCACAGACTATATCCATACATTTAATTTAGAATGCTATTTTAGACATTTTGTTTTTGGTCTACTCCTATATCCCACAACCCGGAAAAAGGGGTGCGGGGGCTTGTGTATTTTGCCGCTTTTTAGCGATGTTTTGCTATTTAACGGCTTTTTTGTTATGCAAGACATAGAAAAAGATATTTATTTTACTTTGCGTACGTACTAACATAGCTTTCTATAATACTTTATCTATTGTAAAAGTAATAACAATACAACGCTTAAAGGTCGCTAAATGATTATAGCTGCTTTTTAATTAGGTAAGAGCGTATAACCGCCTTTTAGTTATGTTTCTATGCTAGGTATTATACTCCAACGTAACCAAATTAAAAAGCCGCTATAACACTTTTGCTGCCAAAAGGCAAAACTAAAAAGTTAATTGCAAAGTAAAAACTGTTTTTAGCTTAGCATTGATAGTAAAAGTTTTCAATCGATCCCATCCCAACCAAACGTCTTAGTACTTTAGCTGCCTTCTATTTTAGTAGTGGCTGTTTAGCCACCTTTATGCGATGTGAAGTATGTTTTTTGTATTTAGCTGCTTTTTCAAAATAAATATTTTGATAACGGTAAAAGATAGAATAACCGTTCCTAGACAGATTGATAGAAAATTTTTTTTAGTACTATGGCATTAAAATGTGAAAAATGGCCAAAATATGTCATTTAGCTGATTAGCTGCCTTTTAGCTTATAGATGACAGCATAATAGTCTTAGCATAATAGTATTTCTTGTTGTTTTGAATTGAAAAGACCATATGCATAGGTCACACGATTTTAGGTACTTTTAATTTGCTTAGAAACTAACTGCTTTGCTGTTCAACAAAATTGGAGACCTGGCAACACCTGCCACTATTTACACTGTGCTCCAAAACATTTTCTAATATTTCCTAACATACATACTTAATCGTTGTTAAAGTGTTTAAATTGTGTTGTGAAATTCAACATCAAGCTGCAGCAGCGTTATCCAGGAAAAATCTTTCTAAAACACGAGAAACCTGAGCAGATAAGTCATATTTTTCTACCCACTTCCCCTAACAAATTGGAAGCTGTCATATTTTGGTTGGAAAATACCTGCAAAGTATCGACGTTGTGATTGTCAGATTCAACTGACAATCACAAATTTGAGTTTGACACTGCCGCAGTGTTGCCACTAGAAATTATTTACCCATATTAGTGGAGATTTCGCAAAGCAGGCGTACGACTTTTATTGTGGATCTACGACATACACTTCACCTTACTAGGCCTATCGTGGTGCATTTGTGGCGAAATCTGGGGACGGATTTCCATATAAAATGGTGAACTGCGCAGCCTGCGGGAAATTTGTGTCCCCGACGGGGGGCGCCGCCTGTTCATTGTGCCCGCTAAAATACCATAAATTGTGCTTAAGTCTGCCAGACAAGGCTCCGGTCAGCAAGGACTGGTCTTGCCCCAGTTGCAAAAAGAGCGTCCGGAAGGGAGACACCACGCCGGTCAAGGGTTTAGTCGAGGAAACATCCCCAGCTCCCGGCAACGCTGCGTTGCTTCCGCGGGAGTCACTTCCTATCACTGTTGACATGGATCAGCGCCGAGACAAAGAACTTGCTGATTTTATGGCGGAAATGAGGGAGTTCCGTAGTGGCACAGCTGCGCGAATCCCTATCAGCGCGGCTGGACAACGTAGAGCGCAGGCTTGACGCTCTGGAGCAGCGGGACCCGGACGCCGGATCCAGCGGTGCCGCCGAGTTCGAGCGCACCATCGCGGAGTTAAAGCTAGAGTTAAACGACCGCGACCAGGAGGCGCTCCTCTCCGACCTCGAGAGAGGGCAGCTGCCGGAGGAGAAGGCGGTGAGCGCGATCCAGTCGGTGACAGTGCTCGCCGCGCGGCTGGGCGTGACTCTGGAAGACAGGGATTACGTGTTCGCCGAACGAATAGGCCAGCCGCCTGCTGAGGCTTCGGATAGACCGCGGCGGGTCGTGGTGAGGCTTGCGCGGCGCAGCCTGCGTGACGAGCTGCTGCGCGCCGCACGCGTGCGCCGCACTGTCACAGGCGCCGAGGGAGCCCGCGTCTATATTAACGAGAGACTGACGCGACTTAACCGCCAGCTCTTCCACCGGGCCCGGCAGGAATGTCGCAATCGGCAGTGGCGATACTCGTGGACCAGGCGGGGCCGTGTCTACATTCGGCAGGCGGACGGCCTTCCGGTTTACCAAATCCGGACGGATGTGGATCTCGATAGAGTCCTTGGCATTCAGAGTAGGTGACTCACGATGTCCTGGAGTTTCAAGCAAACGTATATTATTGTGCCAATACATACGCCAATGTTATGTGTTATGTGTCATTTGGTTATTTGTTCAAAATTAATTTACCGATGTTGTTATTTTTATTGTGTAACTGTGTCTCCACCTGTACTTTTACTTTTTACTCTTACTCCACGACTTTTTACGTTTACATCTTACTTTATTTGTATTAGAGATAATGAAAATGATGGGGGGGTCTTTAAATTTTTATGTTAATTCCGTGCTTCAATTGTTAATTTTAATAGGCCATACTCTCCGAAAAGCTTTAATCATAACTGTATCCAATTATTATGCTTCACAGAATTCTAATACTTATAAGCGAACACACCATTCATTCGTAGCTTAGATAAATCAATTACTTTACAGAGCTTTCTCTAAAAAATGTTAAAGTTGTTTTTTTTAATGCGGGATCTTTATGCACTAGACACGAGAAGTTCGTTGTGGCTGTGGAAGAGATGGGGCCGGATATTCTGGCCATAAATGAGACCTGGCTGAGGACGGGGGAGGATGACAGGGCACCGAAACTCGTCGGCTATCGGCTAAAGCATACTCCGAGACCCATTCACATCCGCTGTGGCCGTGGTGGCGGGGTGGGCTTTTATATTCGTAAGAACCTTTATGCTCGGGTGTGTGAACATCCATCTCATCCCGAGGTTGAGCAGATGTGGCTAAGAGTCTGTGTGAACGGCACTTGTGTAATCATTGGCACCGCTTACAGACCACCCTGGCTAGATGTCAACTTGTTCTTGGACTCTATTGCTGAGTCTATTGCTTCATTTCCTAAACGAGATGTGTTGATACTGACTGGTGATATAAATATTAATCTTTTGGATGCTAATAGTAACAAGACGAAATCATTCCATCAGTTTCTACATAGTCTTTTTCTCATCCAAATTGTTGCCGAGTTAACTCATTTCACAGATCACAGCTCCAGTCTTATCGATGTTATCTGCACCGACGCCCGTGTTCTCCAGGTTTTAGTCAAACATACCCCAGATCTGGGCGGTCACGCTATGCTCACAGCAGAGTTTAAAATAAAAAGGGACAAGCCACGCCCTCGTTGGGTGACTTTTAGCCTCTAAGAAATATTTTGCTGGAGTTACTGAACTCGGATCTTGAAGCAATTGACTGGAGCTATCTATACAACATAGACGATATAGATATCATGGTTGAATCTGTTACTACCGCTTTCATTAAGTTATTTGACTTGCATGCTCCAGTCAAAATACAAAAATTTAAACATCCGCCTCATCCCTGGATTACAGACACTGTTCAATTCATGATGCGAATCAGAGATAGTCATCACCAAAAGTTAAAAAAATTAAATACTCAAGCTCTGAAGGAAGACTATGAAACATGTAGTCCAAGCAATTGAGTGCGAAAAGAGAAGTTTCTTCAATACACATATAAACAAGAACATAAATAACTCAAAAAAGCTATGGAAGAATCCCAAAAACACCGTAATTAATATAAACAACAAAAACACAGATATCCCACAGTGCTTTAGTAATCCTGATCTTATTAACGCTCATTTCCTTGACATACCTGGGGATGGTCTGGTGTTGATTTCACAACTTACTTACTATGAGCATCACAGGTTTGGCTCAACGGTTTTTTCCTTGTGCACAGTATCCGAAGACAAGGTTCTTAGGATCATTAAAGGGCTCAAGTCAAATGCACAGGGTAGCGATGGGTTGTCGCTGGATGATACTTCTAACACTGCCCCAAACATTAACAGTTCTCACTACCATAATAAATCTTTCTTTAACAAACGGTGTATTTCCTAATGGCTGGAAGACGGCAGTTGTTAAGCCATTACCTAAGAATAGTAATCCGACCTCAATGAGTGACTTGCGTCCCATCAGCTTGCTCCCATGCTTGTCCAAGGTCTTGGAAAGGATCGTATGTGACCAACTGACCAAATACTTGGAGGAAAACAACATTCTCCCTCAACTGCAATCTGGATTCCGCAAAGGCCACAGTACAGCATCTGCCCTCGCAGATGTCGTCGACAATCTGCTCACTGCTCAGGACCAGGGGGAGGTCAATGTCTTGCTGCTGCTGGATTTCTCGAGGGCTTTCGATTCTATAAACACTGACCTCTTGGTCTCTAAGTTATCATATTACGGTGTAGAAAACAGTGCTGTAAAATGGTTCAGCAGCTACCTCCAAAATAGACAACAGCTGGTCGAGCTGACCAAATCTGATGGGACTAAAATACGCTCTGCTCAGCTACCTGTCACTCGCGGTGTGCTGCTGTCCAGAACCGCCAAGCTTATTCAACGAGTGCAGAACGCTTGTGCTTGTTTTTGTTTCCACGTCCCACCCAGAACGCACATTACTCCCGTTCTTAACTCTGCGAACATCATAAAGATGGAAGCTCGTAGAACACTTCATCTTGCCACTTTGTTGTTTGGTGTGATCGGTTTTGAAAGACCATCTTATCTTTTTGAAAAGTTGGTGTGGGCAAAAGATAATAGGAAGTATCCTCTAAGAGCCTGTAGTCATGTTTTTGTTACCCCCAAACATAGAACGGTGATGTTTCGTGGATCCTTCAGGTTTGCTGCCTCGCGGTGCTGGAATGACCTTCCCCCGCCGATGCGTGACCTGAAAAACTTTACACCTTTAGACAAAGTCTTAAAAAATACTTACTTAACGAACAACTATTAAACGAATAACACAACGCAACAAACAAAGAAACTTACCTCCAGTTTATTCACGTCATGTACTCTCGGGGACGGCGCGGACCGGCATCGCTGAGGCTGATTCTTGCACATGATCTCACTTGTGTTACAATAGTTAAATGTTCCTTCTTTCGTATCTTTCACCAACAATATCCGCAAAAAACAATAAATAAATTTTTATTTTTTATTTTTCAAACTTTATTTTTGTTTTTAATTTATTTCTTTGTCGTAAAATTAAGTGTTACTTCGGTTAAGCTTAAAGTATCTGGATATTAATGAGTGATATAGTGTGAAGTTTTAGTGCTAAATGATATTCCCCCTATACCCCTTTGAGTTTCAATAAATATGTTGGACTTTACTGAGATTTCACACTTTTTTTTTTTGCTGGTGGTGTCGTTCGGCTAATGATTTACATTTAAAAAAATTACATTTTAAACTGTATACGGCATTCGGGAACCCCTTCTATTAAATTTTATGAATCTGCTTTTTTTTTTCTTAGTTATCGTTATATTGTTGGTAGAAGAAATAACAATTTCTTCTGTGTGTATGTTAGTTACAAATATTGTTTGTCATTTTGTTTGTTATTATTATAACTTATACCTATTTTTTCTTTCTTTGTTATTGTCTTGTTTCGCTTAGGTCCCACCAGAATACCAGCGCTGCAGCGGCTTGCACGTCGTTGCAGCACATGCTGAGGTTGGGACCTAATTGACCACATGGCACTTTTGAACTTTTATATTTGTTGTCGCTTTTTATTTAATTTTTTTATTTCTTTTTAGATTCTGTTTTCTACATTTTTTGTTGTCATTGTGCTTCTGGTCAATTAAATGTTTCTTTATCTTTATCTTTATCTTTACTTAAGTATATTGAAGCATTAATAAAACGCAAAAATATATAAAAACACACATTAACACACATTAAACATTACATGTGCTTAAACCAAAGTTTCGAAAGGCATTATTAAAATCTTGTAACCAAGAAGAAATACATTATTGCAATTTGTGAGTGCATTTACAACGTTTTTCAAAGAAAAATATCAATTTCTACAAAGAAAACTAGAAAAATCTAAACATTTTTTAAGAAAGCTTATTTCAAAAGGAGCAAATAGAACGTGATAAAATATTATCATACAAAATATAATATTATTGAGTGCATTATTGGGATCAGTCACCAAATAACCACTATGGAGAATACCAAAAAAAATATATTAATAGAACCTGAAATAATAGAAAAATAAAAAATTCATAACACATATAGACACGTGAACAATTTATCACGACTCGATGAAGAAATAAATCAAGTTTTAAAAAAGAAAATAGATGATCAAGAATAATGGTCCTTATATTTACAAACACTACAAAGATATTTGTACTTTATTGGTAAAGATCGAAAGCCTTTAGAAATACTCATAATATCGTTTAATGAAACAGAAATTATAAAAAAAAGATAGTCGTAAGGTTCGTCCTCCAGAAGCAACACAAGTCACCTCGAAGATAGTCGAACCTAACGCTGAAGATAACGAAACTAATTATTCTAAAAAGCTTTTAATAAATCTTTTACTTATGACATACAAAACAAAAGGTGAGCTCTTAATAGATTTATTATTAAAAAATAAACAAAACATTTACTGCGATCATAAAGAAACAGTTTACATCGACAAAAAAGAAATTTATAAGAGCAACATAGTTGATTTACTCAGCGATGTTATAAGACCGTTGAAAAACACTTCACCAAACGGGTGGCCAGAATTTTCTAGGGCAATAAAGGAATTAAGATTACCTTACTTACATCGGTAATCCAAAAAGAGCTACTTACATCAATGTTATGTCTAATACTCCGAATTTTGGTAAACTTTAAAGAAAAAAATCAAAAAGAAAATATATATATATATTTTTTTACTAGGTATGGGTTGTGGTATAGGTATGGTATGGGTTTGCTCTTGATCCCAATCAAGCCCAGGGGCTAAGACAGGATCTATAATGGTGCGAGCTAACCCAGAAGGTGCCTATTTACTCTTGCTTTGAAGATGGACGGGTTATATGTACTCGGAAACACAGACGCAGGGAGGGAGTTCCACTCCTTTGCTGTACGCAGTATAAAAGATGTTGAGTAGCGCTTTGTGCGACATTTAGGAATATCCACCAAGAAAGGGTGGTAGCCCGCAGTGCGCCTGGATGTCCGATGGAAGAAGGGGGATGGCGGTATGAGCTCATGCAGCTCAAAAGCACACTCTCCGAAGTACAGTCTGTAAAAGACCGACAGACAGGCAACTTTGCGGCGGTGAGCTAGGGTGTGAAACTTGCTCTTCACCAGTTCTTTGTCGCCAATTAGCCTCTCAACTCTGCGTTGAATCGTGTCCAGTGCAGCTATAGTTGGTATTTAGCTGAGCCGTCCCACAGGTGACTACAATATTCCATGCAAGATCGGACTTGAGCTTTATTTTTGGCATGTCGATTTAAGTGATTAAATGCGATCTTGTAGTGAATATAATGATGGTTTAATTACATTTTGTGTATTGACGTGTTCAGAAAAAAAGAAAAATTCTGTTACTAGACGGATATGGACTCGTCCCTACCTTGTGTACGGGAACGAATTTCAGCCAAAAATCTATAGTCAAAATCTTGCGGGTTGAACTCTGATTTTAATAGTGTTACTAATTCAGACCAACTTGGTGAGTTAGGCCTCACACACCTAAACCAATGTAGAGCATCGTCAACAAAAATTTCATAGCCGAATGACAATATTTTATCGTGAGATTTACTTCTAGAATATATATACTCGTCAACCCTTTGTATGAATGATAGCACACATGTTTTACCGTTAAATCTTATTTTATTAAAATTAGCCGAGGCGTTACGTTCAATATTTAAATTTATTGTCGATTTCTCTAAATTGATCAAGCCTTGGGACGATGTTGACTGTTTAAGTTTCAGGTTTTAGCGACAATAAAATTTCATATTGGGAGTCGAAATTATTCCAACACTCCACCAAGTCCTCCACGTCGTCGACTACGACCCTATTAAGGCGATGATAAATGTGGTTCAACAATACTTCCGTTCTACAAAACAAGTTTTTATCAAAGTTAGATTTGAGAGTTTTTAAATTTTTTACAGATTTATTCAGAGCAAGTTCAATACCCTCAATATCCTTATCTGGATCCAAATGGGATACTAAAATATCTTCGGAGGGAAGCTCCTTAGATAACTTTATAATTTGCCTCCGTAATTCCATCACAGAATCACCTGGGATAGCACCCCGTAAAGCAACCTCGTATTCCAGCTCAGCTTTTTGAAGCGATAAAAAAATTATAGTGTATTCTATCATGGTCTAATCGAGAATTCCAAACCTAGGTGAGCTGTCTAGAGCCGGTTCAATAGTAACTCAGCAAAAATAAAATAAAAGAAACACAATATAATTTGTGTGGGTGTCCGGAAAAAAAAATTACCGAGTTAAAATTTAAAAAATATTATGTTTTTGCAAATTAATAATGTTGCAAACGGTTTCAAAATGAATAGTGATGAATAAAATACTATAAACTTGCTGCGTGATTAGATTCAAGGAATACACAGTGCAAAATCACAAAATAAAAACCAAAATTCACTGACACCCACTTTTCACTGTAAAAGAAATATTAGTTAAAACTTAGAAGTGAGCAATCCTGAGCGAGTTGGGCGCCACTGAAGCGATTAAGTGGGCTAAACCTCCTACAATTAGTATGTTGCAGTTTAGTCCCTGCTTCAGAATAGGAATGAAACAGCGAATAGGTAACAAGGTTTATTCCTATTCTTCTAGACAGAATTTACAATCTCAGGGAGGGTATATGGATCGCTCAGTCTGCCCGCTTGAGTAGGGCTTAAATAATAAACTTAGCATCGGCTAGTCTACCTGACGGACGGTGTGCAGAGGCGAAAGCTAGGCCGCGTACACGGAGACCGCGCCGACAGGAAACCGGAACCCGCAGAGGTAGTCACCCGCAGAAAACCGGTGGGTAGGTAAAGTCAGCAGTAGGTAGACTGCGGTAGGGCAGCGGTAGTTTGCTGCGGTAGGGCAGCAGTAGGTGGCCGCAGACCAAGGGGTGGCTGGAACCCGGTGGAAGAACCCTGGAACCCACAATAAAAAGAAATGAACTTATTTTCGTTAAGTCCGGCCACTAAGTGGTCCGGTGTAGTACAGCTACAATTGAACCAGGCTCACTTTACTGAGTAAAATTGTAATTGCAAAACTGTTAGACAATTTTAACAAGAGACTTTACAAAAGGTAGGTAGGTACCAACATTGTAATTGAATGTTGTACTGAACATATAAAAATGAGTAATTATTAAATTAACTGGGAATGATATTTCGTCCACGGGACCATAGGGAACCTCGCGTCACTTCCAATACTTTATAACAAGTAAGAAATAGCAATTATTCAACTTGAAGGTAACATGACTTTAAACGAATTATTTACGTTAAACACTAACAATCTATGCAATTACCAAACACTTTAAAACACTAGTAATATCTGTAAAATTAAAACACAGCAATATAACAAAATAATTCAAGCTGAAGGATGACAGACTAGACAGCTCACCCAATGATTTCGGGGTTAAATTTCGCGTAGAATTTCGGCAGCACGACGTGATAGGTAGTGTTGAGAGTAGGTAGACTTGAAGCAGCAAAAGAGACCGTTTTCAGCATGAGTCGGCCTTTTATATCACAGAAAACAGACAAAAAATTCACAGATCTCGTGCTCTACACGACTTGAAAGGGCATTGAAAATGAACCTAGCTATTATAGATTATTAATGTAAATTTTTTTTTCAAATAAAATTATCGACTTTTCCAAAATTTGTTTATACTATCCTAAAGCCCTTAATTTTCCGCGTCTATTAAATCTTAATAGATCTTCGTATAAAACATACATTTTTATGATTTTTTTTATTTTCAAAAGAAATAATCGACTTTTCCAAAATTTGTTTATACTATCCCAAAGCCCTTAATTTTCCGCGTCTATTAAGTTCTCATAGATCTTCGTAGCTCAAAGCTGCGAAGTTCCACAAGGCTATGACGCCCGAGTAATACCGCATGGCGACGCTCCACGCGCCGCTCAGGGGGAGCATACCGCCCCCCTTATCACTCCCACAAAAAAAAGTATAAGACATAAAATGTTCCCCATCTCAATATCTCTAGGCGTTTCTCTCAGTTTTTCGATTTTCGACCTCATTCACGAGATATAGAACATGTTCCGTCTGGCGAAGTATGAGAGGTAGAGATGATGTATGGGAGGGTTCCATGGCGATGGTAAATAACGACTGCGTCTCTTTATTTGGTGTTGTATATTTACAGTGACTACATTGTGACTAACTTATTATCTAAACCTTACAAGACTATTTATACAATAATAACTACGTAGATGTTGGAGGGATGATGCCGTGTCATATCTTTATCGGATCTGCACGCGTTTAGGAATGTGCTTACAAACTCTTTAACCAATACGTGAGGATAATAAATTATATGGCGACGCAGGCCGCCACAGTACTCCCCCTCTAGAAAAAGGGAAAAATCCCTCAGGTCTTCAGCTTGGAGATGCCAGTGGTGCTCTAATCCACGTCGTCGTGATGAGCGTGCTCAAGTCTTCATTGACAATACGAGCATTCTCCAGTCTACGGTGACTCGAGACGAGCGTGTGCTACCATGTCTGGGGTGAGTCGAGACGTGTGGAGTGCGACGGTACTTTTTTTGACCGTCGAGTGATGCCGAGGATCCAGGAAGCGATACGTTGCTGCGATGGAACCTTGAGGCAGGCTGGCTTGCTGAATGCTGCTAATGAGAGCTGTTTCTGATATTTGAACAAAATACTTATTATAGGTATACCTTTTAAAAAATGATCGGTCGTTTTACATTTACGTACACGAATATTTTTTATAATTCCTCTCAACATCATAATATTATTACTAATATTATTTTTGTATCACGTTATACCAAGACTATATTATACACACAAATAAGTGGCATAAACAAGTACAACTTTAAATTATGCATATTCTTACTATGAAATTTAAATTACGCATTACATGTTAATAATAAATTGAACTATTAGACTTAATAAAATACATAATAACAAAACATAAAAATTAGAATTGACTAAGATTAAACATTAAGTACATAGAGATAAGACATGTTGCATTCAATATACATACTTAATATAAGGAAATAAGTGCCTAGCTAAAAAATATAATTAAAATTGACTAAAATCTTATTATTACATTAGTTACCCTAACATGGTTCATTTTTGTGCTTATTTAATTTAACCACTTTGTCAATCGGTAAAAGTGAGGCGGTTAAACAGGTGAATACTCGTTGTATACATATTATGCTTATTTTTCTTTGGATTCTATTTATTTATTTCTATAGAAAAATCCACAACTCTGTAAAAATTTATTCCGTATAGCAGCATAGTCATTAATGCCGTGAACTTTACTTTACGCAAGCGTAGAGCAAACGACGAAAACTGCTGCGTCGGAAATTCTTGAGCGTTCGCTGCGCGCCGCACAATTTATAACATAATGTGTACAGTTATGAAATCGTTAGTATACTCTATTTCGCATTGTTATTTCTTTGCCTTGGTCGATGAAACGTTCTTGATACGATGTGCCGGAAAGAAAGCCAAAGTTGTGAGAGCCATAAGAATGATGTTAAATGACGCGGTCGCAGCTTGGTGTGGTTCGGTGTAGTAAAAATCTTGTTGTGTTCGTCGCTGAATAGAATGTTGCTGCCATGGTTGATGTGAATATTCCAAATGACTCACGTGATCTTTTCGGGGTACTCCGTTGGAAGGTTGCTTGTTGCTTGAGCGGGGTCACCAGTTGTTGGAGGGATAATGCCGTGTCATATCTTTTTCGGATCTGCACGCGTTTAAGAATGTGCTTACAAACTCTTTAACCAATACGTGAGGATAATAAATTATGTGGCGACGCAGAGCGCCACAAACATATTCTGAGGAAAGGTGTTAAACAATCAAGATTTTTTTTTTTTTTTTAATTTTCGAAAAAAAATTTTAACTTTTACAAAAATTTTACGTCTTTGAGCCCTCATACGTCCTCATGGCCCTAAACCACTATATACCACGGGGCAAACACACTTTCAGCGAAAGCGAAAGCTACCGGAGCGATCGCAAAAACATTTTCAATGTTAAAAATACTCCCGACTGTTATTTCAAATCCTTCATTGGCACAATGCTAAATGATCACTCAAACAGAGACAAACATAGAGCGACCGCATAGAGAACACAAAGCAATAATGCTCGGCTTACATAAGTGGTATATTATGGTGTAAGACCTTAGAGCATTCAACCAACAGGAGACGCCACTGGCAGACGTTCCCCTCTGCCAAGAGGGTATGCCCAATGGTCATACCCGTTATTTATATAAAACTAGTTTTCGCGTGTCACTGCACCATTTGCATGTCACAGTTGACGCGTCACGACGGGAGCAAACAATGCCAAATTGCAGCGTCTTTTCGTGCAAAAAGCGAACAGATACATCAAATGTACAAAAGGATAGCGTTACTTTTCATCTGTAAGTATTATTTTGTCTTTATACTATTGATAAATGCACTAAATTTGCAATAAACTGAAAAATGTTGTCAATCAAAAAGTGTTGCCACTAGAACGACAACCTGCAACTTTGCGTAACTTTTAAAGTTAAACGTGCTAACATTAAAAAACTACTTTTATGTCCCATTCATTATTGTTAAAACTATTTTTCACTATGGATACTAACTAAATGAATGATAGATAACTATTTATTAAGTAATTGTTACTTATTTTCATTTTCTTCAGTCTTTTTTAACTAAATTGCTTTAAAAATTATCAATACTTTAAAACTGTATGTTTATGATCAGTCTACTTCATTAATATATTATATATACAGCCTGTCATTTATCCCGAAATTAGGAAAATTTTATTTCATTACATTGGCACACTGAAACAGTTCTAGAGATACGACAGTACAAAATATCAATATCGACTTCATCATAATGTTTATTCTTGTTATTAATTTTTCAGATTTCCAACCAATAGATGTAATTATTCGAGATGTTTGGATCCGAGTTTGTGGAAATCATGTTTCGTGGACTCCTAAGCGCACTAGTACACTTGCTCACAGCATTTTCAAACTTATGCAATCCAATAACAAGAGAAGATTAAAAAAGCGTGTCGTGCCTACTCCCGTTTTCAGAATTTAAGCTTTTTATTCTTCGATCACTTAGAAAAACTAGATGCACAATCAAGGCTCTCAAAACATCTGCACAAAAAGAGTTTGTTATCTTCTGAGATGTTTAGATACTTATATTGTTTAGTAAGCTAAATGTCAACATGAAGAAGAGCTTCTTCAAAAATTCTGCCAAAACATATATACTTACGTCAATTAATGTATATGTCAAAGCTGCCACTATCCGCTGCGATTTAGTAGGATTGTGAATCAATTTTAATAAGGTGTTTGAAGTTTTTATTATGATAAAGTACTAAACATTACTTCTTTGAAATACTTCCATTACAAATAAAGATTATTGAAATTGTTGTTTGGTTTTCTCATTTTTTTTCCCAACTTTAAGAAATCCTTAAAGATGAAAAACCTTTATTCAGATAAATAATAGGTATATTTTACAATTATTTGAAATAGGAGCAGTTAATGTAGAAGGTTCATTTTCATTTTGTTACAACTACCTACCTATCAGTCTATCTTCTTGCGATTTTAACTATAACGAAAAGCAAAGGGTCTATCTAATCTAACCATACGGCCCCTATAGACCAGTGGCAAATGCTCACTCCATGTCTATTCGTAATTCCTCGTAAACTGATGTGTACTGTGTAATTTATCTATTTATATTTCTTCTTATGAAGAAGTTTATTCACTAGTACTACAAAATTCGCTAGTTGTAGAGCCACCCTAAAGGGTGGCTGTCCTAAGGGCAGGCAGCTCTTCAAATTTGGACTTGTTTTTGGCAAGGCAAAAGAATTCAGCGGCATTCGCTGTTCCCGTCTACTCCCGAATGTTTCGCAACCACTACTTTCTTCTGCGACCAGGTATCCGTTTTCCTGCAACTTTTCCCATCATTATCGGTTCCAAGAACTCGTATCTGTCGTGTCTAAGCACATGGCCCATATTATGCAACGTTTCTTTGCTAGATAGCTTGCAAAAGCTCACGTTTCTGGCTGACCCGTCGCAAAACTTCCTCATTGGTGACTTTTTGAGTCCAGGATATAGACATCATGCGTATGTATGCCCACATTTCAAAAGGTTCTATACGTCTGAGATCCTGAGATCTTCCTTTATAGTCCAAGCCTCACATCCGTATAGGCCAGGGGGGCGCTAAATTATCACAACCAAACCACAACTGAACCGCAGCCGTTCTGCCGACTTCGTAATTCGTATAGCGCCATCGCGTGTGTCAAACGCGATAGCACTATAACGGCTGAGGTTCAATTATAGTTTGGTTGAGATTGTTCAGCGCGATCGCTCCCCTGATATAACGTTGGAGAAGACGTATTCGGAAGGCGATTATAAGGTTTCGGTTGCAAAGAACCTTTCTTATTTTTCCATAGGCACTGCGGGCGATATTTACCTATATTTAAGGATCACCAACATGACATCTATGTCACGTTGGTGATCTTAACCAATGGTTACGATTACAGAGCTAATAAAGTAGGTAATACGTGTCTAATTAAATATTGTCACAATTACAGGAAATCAAATTTCTAGTGAAAAGTAGGTACAGCAGCACGCGCGCTTTGTACAGTTAATTAAAAATAGTCAGGAGCCTAAATTAAAAAAAATCTTTTCTTGTATTTTGACATTGAATTGAATTGAATTAAATTAAATCGACATCGAAAAAATTTAATCGATAGTGACAACCTCTATAGACGTTTACATAAATATGACGTTAGACTTGTGCACGGACAGGTAATCTCTGTGTGTGAATATAATAGTGTGCGTCTATTTTATGCTAGTGTTCAACAATGTTGTCGTTTGCGTGCGTAGCGACGTCGTTTAAAAATGCATTAGTGTGTTAACAATTTCTATGTGTGTTTCCTTCCCCCCGCAGGAAATGACAGACTTTTTTGCATAGAAATTAGTGCGCGTGTCGTCTCCTGTTGGTTGAATGCTCTAAGTGTAAGACACACAAAAAATCCACGGTATTTCCTCTTTTTATTATTTTTCTCTTTTTATTGTTAGTAATAGGTATGTATAAAGTACAAATTTCAGTCAAGTCGCTCTTACACATTCCACGCTATCGCCGAGTTACTAGAGGCAGCTCAACAAACCGAAAACGACCACCATCTAACGTCATTCCTGCTGATGTTAATTTACTGTGGCGGTTTGATGCACGCACTGAAGTTGGGTATATCCTCCAGACAAGCTCCAGAGTTATGTTAAGACGTAACATTTCTGTTATTGAAGTCCTTTTCAACGGGGCAATAGGGATCGTGTCCAAGTTTAAGTGGCCTGCCCTTCGCCGTGATCAAATAGAATGAGGCGAGTTACCGGATTCTGTGTGCATAAAATTTGATGACGACACTATTGGCACAAAAGTAAAAGGCAGTGATGGGTTAGTGGCCATAGCGCCCGTATCAACAACATTCCAAGCAAATAAAGGGTACGGGGATGTTGAACGGAGAATGCTGCCGCTAATCCTCAGTTGGGCGGTAACGGTGCATAAACTCCAGGGTTCCACTTTAAACAGAGCCGTGATTGACTAGGGCAAGAAATATTTTGCCAAAGGCCAAGTCTATGTAGCACTTAATCGTGTAAAGGCACTGGATGGCATTGCTAAAGCTGGACGTCATGGACGAGGTGAGCGCAGTGCAAGTTTGCAAGACCAGCTTCAGTGAAGATGAGGTGGCTGGTGCAAAGAAGCTGCTCTACGAGTCTGTCGGCAAGAGCGACCAGATGGTGTCCCGGAGACGAGACGGGACGCAGAAGAGCCTGCAGGAGATCATTACACTGATCAAGGAAACCGATCCTGATGACATGCCAACGTTTGTGGCAAGAGACCTCAACAAGTTGCCTCCCGTCACTTTCGATCATGTCGACGTCACCTGCCTCCTGAAGGACATCGTGTCTCTGAAGGCGAATTTGGCTGAAGTGATGCTGAAATTTCAAGCATCCGAAAATACTAGGTCATCGATCGCCGGCTCATATGTCAACAGTCGACGAGGGGCCTGCCTCGATACGTCTACGTCGAGCTGCAATGTCAGCAGTTTCAGGGCCGTCTCCGATACGACCCGAGCCAAGCCGAGCGCCGCCGGCGCAGCGTCAGCCGCAAGCGCAGTCTTTATGCCCCGCTCGCCTGCCGCCAACGCCGCCGCCGCCGCCGCGCCGCCCCGCTGCCTGCATCGCCGGCCGTGACGACGCATGCGCCTATCACGTGTGCGCCCGTCAACTGTCGACGCCGCGAGGTCGACGCCGCGAGTTCGCCGCTGTTGTTGCGGCCAATACAAAAATACGGTCCCAGCAACCTATCGCCGAGGCAAAGGCCACTTTACGAAACGTCGCACACCCGGACCAAGACGAGGATGGCTTAATCGAGGTTCGAAGCAAGAAGCGTTGCGCGAAATGGAACGATTAAGATTATTGAAAAAAAAAGAAATCTGTTATTTTCTTATATTCTCCATCCAAATTTAAAAGTGCCCCTTTCTCGTACAAAACACCCCAGTAACTGTGTAAAGCCAATAAACCAAAATAAATACAAGTTAATATGGGCAAGTACAAATACACAACTCCTTAACCGTCAGGAGTTAAGGAATTGTACCATCCATCATCAGCTTACCTGAATAACTTGATAGTACACAACTAGCCTTCTATTATATAATATATATTAAAGAATAATCCCCTAACTCCTAATCGTTAAGGAGTTGTGTCTCCCATCATCATCAGATCAGCAATGTCATCAGATGATGACTACAAGAAGCAAATATATGATTATTTAGAAATTACATGAAATACATAGGGACGTGCTTATAAAATTTGAAGGTTTCCCTCGATTTTCCTGGGATTCTATCATCTGATCATGACTTGGTGGCAATGGGACCACCTCAGAAGTATGCTCTTTTAAATAAAAAAAGAATTTTCAAAATTGGTTTACAAATGACGGAGATATCGCTGGACATACATTAAAAAAAAACATACACGTCGAACATAGAACCTCCTCCTTTTTTGAAGTCGGTTAAAAACAGATTTTACAGGAAACGGCAAAAACTGATTTTTTGCGAATATCTCGGGAACTGTGAAAAAAGTCCATTCTGTTACCAAAAAAAGTGAGGTTTTTTTTACACACTATTTTTATAATTTATTGGATAATAGGTTTTTTTTAAAGAAGAAAACGATAAAAATATACTTTACTGAAAAAGTATTAATAGTATTGTCACGCTAAGTAGCTTTACGATAGTGCTCGACGGAAATCACAAAACAATGTTACCATAGTAATAGTGCATTATGCTGGTGTTGGATGATAAAAATGTGTTTACTTTCAAATCATTAGATGATATTGCAATTTTATTCGCTGATGTGTTAAATATGAATATGACAGTAAAAATAAATTACTTGTTGAAATTTTAAAAAGATCTAAAATAGGTAAATATATTGTACCTGAATAAAAGCTAAAATACTTTTGTGTTAAAACTTCTTCACAAGATATTTTGTAAATGAACTTGGGAGGGATCAATATTGATTTGTCGATACATTTGACGGACGTCGCATAGAGCTATAAACTCATAATAATATGATTAAAACAACAATACACTCTGCTATACTGGTGGTCCATTTCGCAAAACATCATTGAGGCTAAAATCTGACTCTCTGAAAACGCGACTCCGGCGCGAACCGCGAACTTCATTTGCTAGTGAAGTCACTAAAGCTGCGCGCCTTTATCTGGTATAACTACTTAATTGTTGTGGTGATGACATCCTCGTCCTTAACATCGGAATCTGACTCTGAGTAACACCTTTTATTACTTAATTAAGTACTATTATTTACTTACCATCCATTTGAAATTCCGGACCGATCGAATCCCATATTTTATCTTTTTTTCGTAAATTCTTGTAGTCTTTGTTTTTCAAATCATTTACCTACATATAATGGGATATCCTCTCACTGTTTCGATAAACACCCCTGTATTATTTTCTGTTGTAGTCATAGAGTAAGACCACAGAATAACTAATAGCGCCTACTACCCGTACAGAAGGTTCACTCTCTAACTAAAGTCAAGTTAAGGTGTCAAAAAAATACCTACTCTTACGACTTTCACGCGAAATTGAAACTTATCGTGTGACCCGAGCAAAACCCGGCAAAAGAAAATCATGTCTGTTCATTAAATTGTTTTTGATTAACCGTTAAAGATTTTTATGGCTAAATAACTACAGACTTAAGCAACTATTACTAGGTGGAAAATAAGAGAAGCACAGATTTAGATTTATTATTTATTTAGACACCCGGAAACACAACAGTATCTTTTATACGGATTATAACGTCGTTTAGTAGTCATTGTTAGGTGCACAAAAATCACAGAAATTATCATTCGTTTTGGAGCGTGCGAGCCGAGCAAGAGGCAGCCTACTGCCAATTGACATACGCCTTAAGTGGCCTGCACGAGAGGCGCGCCGGCCGAACGTACAATGGCGGACTCCGTCGCTTTACCAGTCTAAAGGTAAAATCTCTTGCACACCGCGTGGTCTATTTGGTGCGGGCACGTACCCGGGCGGTCGGTGCGCTTCATACGAAAATCGCTGCAAAGTGGCAAAGCGACTGTGACCCCGACCGTACCTAAACTGCGGAGTGACACCCCCCTGTGGAACGAAATAATTAATATTATGGAAGGTAGGTAGCTTACTCGCACGTACACACGTTTGTTTAATCATTAAACGCGTGCTTCCCGCTCTGCCGAACGCGGCTCTCCCGCATTGTGGTCGCGTAGGTGTGCAAAGCGCCATAGATAAAGCATGGGTAGCGTCCGCCGCGCGGCAGACGCTCCCGCTTCGCAGTCGCTTTGGTCGCGCAGGTGTGGCCGAACCTTAACTCCGCGATAGATACTTATAGGTTCGGCCAAACCTGCGCGTCAGTAACGCGGGAAGCGGGACGCGATGCGGGAGCATCTGAAACTTAACGTGCACACCTGCGCGACTCCGGCGCGAACCGCGAACTTCATTTGCTAATGAGCAGTCACTAAAGCTGCGCGTCTTTATCTGGTACTTATTACTAACTACTTAATTGTTGTGGTGATGAAATCCTCGTACTTAACATCGGAATCTGAATCTGAGGACTTTTATTACTTACTATTATTTACTTACCATCCATCTGAAATTCCGGACCGATCGAATCCCATATTTTATCTTTTTTTCGTGAATTCTTATAGTCTTTGTTTTCAAATGATATATAATGGGATATCCTCTCACTGTTTCGACAAACACCTCTGTATTAACAGGTGTCTCGTAACCACTTTCTTAGAGTTTATGAAAAAATTACGATTTAGAAAAGTGTTAAGTTAAGAAAGAGACCAACTAAGAAAAAACCTAGTTAAAAAGAGACCAGTTAGGAAAGTGTCAAGTTTAAGAAAATGACGAAGTCGTCCGGAGGGGAGACGAGTTGGGAAAGTGTCAACTTTGCAAAAGAGACCAACTAAGAAAGAACCGAGTTAAAAATGAGACAATTTAGGAAAGTATCAAGTTTAAGAAAATGACAGAGTCTGTTGTAGTCATAATGGAACGAAATAATTAATAATAAGGAAGGTAGGTAGCTTTCTCGCACGTACACACGTTTGATCATTAAACGCGTGCGTCCCGCTCTGCCGACGCGGCTATCCCACTTTGTGGTCGCGTAGGTGTGCAAAGTGCCATAGATGAAGTATGGGTAGCGTCCGCCGCGCGGCAGACGCTCCCGCTTCGCAGTCGCGCAGGTGTGGCCGAACCTTTAAGCGGTAGCCGAACCTAAAATCAATTATCGATTAACGAGTAGTAATCGACGAACGAAAGTATACCGAGTTTTGAAATTCGGTTTCGCAGATATGCGGATTTGATATATCCTCCCTTTTTATTTCAGGAATATGTTGTTCTTCCCAAAATGTTTGTACTTAGGAGGACATACTCGCTGCTCCATGATCGCCAGTATGGGTTCAGACCAAAGCGATCAACGGGTGATCTTCTAGCGTACGTTTCTCACGCGTGGGGTGAAACGATGGACAAGCATGGCGAATCCCTGGCAGTTAGCCTTGATATCGCCAAAGCTTTCGATAGAGTGTGGCATCGTTCCCTTCTTTCCAAGTTGCCAGCCTTCGGTGTGCCGCCCCGTTTGTGCGCCTGGGTTGCAGACTTTCTAGAAGGGCGGAGGATTCGTGTCCTTTGTGAGGGTAGTTCCTCCGCGTTCTACAAAGTCGATGCCGGAGTGCCGCAGGGTTCTATGCTCTCACCTACTCTATTTCTTCTGCATATTAATGACATATTGTCCTTGGGCAATATTCATTGTTATGCGGATGACAGTACGGTGCATGAGCGGTACTTGGGACATCCTGCGACAAAGCTAGCCGATATCATGGTGAAAAGGCAAGAACTGGTTGCCAAACTGAACCTGACTCTCAATCGTGTCTCTAAGTGGGGATCTAAAAACCTGGTCGAGTTTAATGCTAGCAAAACCCAGGTTTGTGCATTCTCGTCCAATGTAACTCCCTTCCTTACTCCTCCCTCTCTTCAGAACTCTCCGTTACCCATTTCGGTGAACCTCAGCATTCTTGGCATGGACATCGGCCAGGAACTGAATCCAAAATGCTACATCGAGAGTGCTATTTTAACTGTCTCCCGGAAGTTGGGTATTCTCAATAAGGTGAGGCGGTTTTTCACTCCCGAGCAGCGCTGTTTGCTGTACAAAACTCAGGTGCGATCGAGTGTGGAGTATTGTTCCCATCTATGGGACGGCTCCGCTAAATACCTCCTCGATGCACTTGATCGACTGCAAAGGCGAGTGGTACGCATTATTGGAGATGCTCAGGTTACAGCCTCCCTTGAGGACCTCCAGCTGCGTAGAGACATTGCTTCTCTCAGTGTCTTCTACCGGAACTACTACGGAGAGTGTTCTGAAGAACTTTTTGATCTAATCCCGCCCTCTCCTTTCCTCTCTCGGACTACACGTGCTGGTCCTATGAACCACCATCATACTGTACAGACTATCAGTACTCGTACCAAAAAATTTGGCAAGTCGTTCCTCTGTAAGACCATTCGGCTTTGGAATTCTTTGCCGGCGCATGTGTTTCCCAGCTCCTACAGTCCCGGGTCTTTTAAGCGGGGCGTGAAACGGCATTTATGCAGGCCGTCATGAATGGGTGCGCTCGTTATCGTGCTTATTCCACGGTGGGGAGCGCTCTCATTATTTTGGACTGCATCGGCTGCTTACCATCAGGCAGGATGCAGTCACTATGACGAGTCGTTATTAAAAAAAAAGAAACATCTACTTCATCTTGTTAAGAGACTGCATGCAAAACAACACTATCGTGTTTATTACTGGAGAGACAAATCAAATATTTTATTTTTATATTGCCAGATAATGTGTAGCCGAATTTAATTTGTTGATAACATGCAAAAGCTTCCTATAGATAATTTTTTTCTGGTATAATAATATTCTGAATAAAAAGAAAGCATGACTTAAATTTGGCTTGGAATGTAATATTCATTGTCGACTTTATATGTATTTTTGGGAAGATCAATATTATTTAAATTAAACTTAGACTGTGGTTTAGATGATGTAATTAATGTTGTCTACCACAGAGAATATGCATTGCAATTTTAATTATCGTGCAATGAATTGAGCATTACATTTGCAGCCCTGGATAACAAATCCTTTTGGCCCAAGGCTGATTTTTTTTGACCTAGTGCTTGAAGGTACCCACCTCAAAACCTAGCTTGCACATTAAATCGGAGGTAATAAAAGAAGTTTGGCTTCCTGTGTCTAACAAGCCTTTTGCAACAACAGAGAAACCATTTTTGTCATAAATCTTTACCTTGTGAGTAGGCAAGAGTACCATGTCAAAAGAAGCAGTGCTAATTTGACAACTTATTTGTTGTATTTGTTCTGAATGTAGTACTGTTATAAGAGACTTGCTCTTGCATATCCCACATTTAAAAAAAACTTGAATTTTTTGTTGTGAATGTTAAGGCAAACCTTGCACAATTTATTATTGTCAATAAAATCTAACTTTTCATTGATATTCAACAACTGAAACTTCGCTACGGAGACACATGATTGCCGAATCCGCTGAAAGGCTGGCAACTATTTCAAGGTGAACGGCTCTCGGCACCAGGCTGGTAAATAGCCCCACCCAGCGCTTCTCTCGCCGACGTCCCACGGTGACTGCTACAGGCCCAAAATAGCCAACACCGACGTATGTAAAGGGGCGCTGATTATGACGAAGCCTCGCCTCAGGGAGATCTGCCATTGATCGCTCGTAGCGGCACGCCCAGCGACATTCATTCTGACAATCGGACGGTGTTTATCGGAGCCAGCCGCCAGCTTCGCACTCTATACGACGCAGCAGTCTTCAAATTAGCCGCTGACTAGAAAATTAAATGGCATTTCATTCCCCCCTCGGCGCCCTTCATGGGTAGGGCGTGGGACCGGCTTGTCAGAAGCGTGAAAATAGCCCTGAAGGTGACCCTCCGAGAGCGGGCTCCCTGTGAAGAAATTCTCTCCACCATGCTGGCCGAAGCAGAGGCAATCATCAACACGCGCCCGTTGACTCACGTGTCACCCGACGCAGACTACCCCAAAGCGCTGACTCCTAGTCATTTTCAGATCGGAAGCTCATCTGCGGGTCTATCGGCTAAAAATATGGATATGGACATGAGCTTCATTTGACATTTGAAGCCCATATTTTGTCCTTATATAGGCATATTATGGGCTTCAAATGTCAAATGAAGCCCATGTACATATTCATATTTTTTAGCTATCGGCTAAAAAATATGAATATGGGTAGCATGACGCTCGTTTCCTCATGTGCATCTGTCAGACGTGGCTCTGGTGGGTAGATGCAGTTGGCGAAAGGCGACTGGCAGATCATTTTTAGAGCCGCTGGGTCAAGGAATATCTGTCCACTTTGACTCCACGTCGCGTGCCGGGAACAGAAGTCGCAGTCAGGGTTGGGGACAAGGTGCTCATCGGTGATGGAGATCTGCCTCGAGGCGTGATTGCGGCTCTTTTCCAGGGTTGGGACGGCGTAGTGAGAGTGGTAGATGTTCGTACCCAATGGTATTGCGGCGTCCATTAAGGAAGTAAGTTCTCTTATAAAAAAAGGGGAGCATGGCCACGACGTGGATACTTTTTATAGGAATTTATGCTTTTTTATGAATATTATTTTTATATCGATATGCTTTGTTTTTGATATGTCAATTTAATATTACACATTGCCAACGTTTATGTGTGGGGGGTTGGGCAGCGTCACTGACATACACTGTATGAGGCACTCGCCTTCAAAAGATGATGATGAGCCCAAGCCTCGGATGCACTATATTCAACCTCCAGATCCTGCAATCTTATTAGTTTTGAATAAATTCATAAAATAAATGCTGCAGAGTACCTTAAGCCGACGAGCATGTATGAAGAATATTATGAGAGTAAGTTATGCAAAGGATGTGTGTCAGAATCGTAACAACTGGAAATATGTGGTACCTCTCTGGGAAGCGGGGTGGATGTACGTATGTATGTATGTGTGTATAAATTCTGCTCTTTTTATTAACTTATCCTTAAGTATATAAGTACATTAAAACAATAAAATTATAAATAAACGGAAAATATAACCAGCTAACGGTTACTTAAAATAAATGTAAAAGAGGCACCCATTGTTATTTTCATAAGTAATAAATCGATTAACTTTTTATAATATATCCAAAAATTATCAGTTTCTGAAAACTTGAAGTAATTCAGTGGGTTAATAATAATAACTAAATGATCACGCATTTAGTAAATAAAAGTCGTACAGGAGTAGAGAGGGCTCTAGACTTAGCTCGATTTAATAACAATTTAATAGAACTGGCTCAAATGCGTAATAAAAAAAATTACTAAATACCTGACCTAATCCAGATACCCCTGGGCTGTGCCCTATACCTATACTACCACGAAATACTTATATCACAATTCAAATAACCAGTAGATAGAAGGTGCCACCTAGAGATCTCTTGATCTTGAACTTCAGATAAAATTTATGCATGAAAACAACACATAATATTAACACAAAGTCAACACTAAGAAAAACCTATATGCACTGTCCGGGTTATTACCTAATGTTAATAATGTAAGTAGTTACGAACTACGAAAACAATTAAATTCTCGGAATATTCATTTTAATGAAATTAATATTACTTATACCAATACCTAATGTTAATAATGTAGGTAGTACGATCTACGCTACGAAAACAATTAAAATCTCGGAATATTCATTTTAATGATTAAATGTTACATGGAACTATCCGTTGTTTTATTTTTATAGTAATGCCACAGACAGTAATGTAGGCTAAGGCATGATAGGCATATCATATGGATATAGGCACAGATTTGTCGTTTATTGGCATATAGGGATGAATTATATTAGACAGGGCCGTGCACGGGGCGTGCCGTGTGCGTGGCCCGGATGGGGCCCGACGGGGCACGGAGTTGAGACGTTGCAAACTTTTTGTATGAAGCAGTTCATATTACACAGTGCATGATGATGAGACACGGCCCGCTCTAATATAAATCCTACTAATATTATACCTAAACGCGAAAGTTTGTAAGTATGGATGGATATTTGTTACTCTTTCACGTAAAAACTACTGAATGGATTTGGATGAAATTCGGATAGTTTATAACCTGGATTAACACATAGAATACTTTTTCTCCCGATATTCCCACGGAACGATAACCACGCGGGTGAAACCGCGAACGGCCGCTAGTACAAAATATATGCAACGTCTCAAATCAATGCCCCGTCCGGGCCACGCACACGGCACGGCACGCCCTGTGCACGGCTCGATCACAGTAATATAATATATCAGTATTGTAACTTCATAGTAACGTTCGAAGTGCGAGCCACATACACGCGCTCCGATCTCGCAAAAGGCGCGAATGTGCCGGGCAGTGAGGAACGGGCGGTGTGTCGTTTTTTAAACAGTAAGCGTGCGATTTTTTCGAATAAAATAAGTTCAAGTACTTACTTAATATGGCAAGGAGAAATTCTAGAAAATATTGTGCTGTTTTTGGTTGCATGAATTCCTCTATAGCGCACCCAGATATTTAGCTTACCTGGATACTCCGAAAGGTAAGAAAAAAATGCCTGGATTAATAAATAAAGTGTACCTAAGTGAAGTGGGTAAAGGAAAGTGATACACGAGTAAATTAGGTAGTTGTAGGCGGTTCATGATACGGTAGGTATTACTCGTGTTATAACCTCCGGGTTGTAGGTTTTTGGAAACATTTTTGAATTAAACGATTGATTGATTTTGAATTTATTATGGGACTAATAAATGGTGATGCTATCAAACACGTTGGCAGAGAACTACTTTTAAACGTGGGGATATTGGGCCATACATAACCCACCACGCTGGCCCAATGCGGGTTTTAACGACTATCATCTTACGACATCACATTTTTCTATGATACGTTATTATATTCCGTTATTTTTGGCTTTCGATTGTAAGCTCTTTTCCTAACAAAATAAAAGTCTTATTATTTATTTACGATTCTTGAGTGAATATTTTTATTTGATATTTTATACGATATTTTTATTGCACAACATTCGGTGTTCAATCATTAAATTAAATAAGATTGCGTGCAATTTAAGTGCAATATTGTGGTTATTAGCTGACGTAAATTAGATACTACATTTTATTAGTTATATTAGTACCTAAGCAATTAATTAGGTTTTCATTGAACATTAACAAAATCATAAAAAAAATCAGTCCTTTTTAAAACTGCAGAAAAACGTTATCTTTTATAGGAACTTCTTACAATTAATTAAAAATTTAATAAATATTTGTGTTTAAGTACTTATACGATTTTCAATATGGAACCTTGTGTAGAATGGAGTGAAAATGTTGGTATAAAAGGAAAAAGTTGCAATCACTAATGTTCAAAACTTCGAGTTTGCAATATTATGTTAATTGTGTTATTTTAACCTACCTAACACTTTAAAAGAATAATTCAAAATACGTGATTAAAACTCCTACTTTGGTAAAATCATTATCTGATATTTTCAACCATTAAAATGGTTGTTAGTTAGTAAATAGTTTTTATTACAATATAATTAACAGTTAAAAATATTTATCATATAACTTTTAACGAATAAATATTTTTAACCATTAACACCTGTAATACTTCTGTCTAAATACAAATACTAAATCCTAAATAATATAATATCAAATCAAATGATCTCACTATGATCTCACTATAAACGTCCTACTGCTGGGCAAATAAAATTATTTTAGCGAATTGTACACATTTAACAGCTGACAAGGACGCAAATAACAGAGCTTGTTTCACTTACTCTAAATATCCTTTCGTTAGCTACTTGTGTTTGGACGTTGAAAACGTGTTCCAGCCGGATTGAGGTGGTCTCTTACAATTTGATCTGGAGGTGCTAAAGGTAATGCGCCGGAGTGCGCTCGAGTGCACTCGAGAGAAGCCACGGAACGCACCCCTGCCAGTATGGAAGGGCGTCTGTGTTTAAATTAACAGCCATATCGATTTTTTATGCGATTTACTCTAATATAAAAAGCAGACACACGCTGAGAAAGTTCTCTTTTCCTGCTGTGTCTACCTACACTCGACATTACTTACAATGTCGTGCTGTTAAAATTCTGCGCGAAAATATAACCCGAAATCTCGGTGAGTTGTCTATAATATTTCCAACTTGAATTATTTTGTTGAATTGCTGTGTGTTAGTTTTACAGATATTACTAGTGTTTTGCAGTGTTTGGTTATTGCATAGATTGTTAGTGTTTAACGTAAAGCCTAAATTAATATAATTCGTTTAAAGTCATGTTACCTTCAAAGGGAATAATTGGTATTCCTGTCTTGTTACAATTACTGTCTAGCATGTGTAAATGGTATTGGAGGACGCGAGGTTCCTGTGATCCCGTGGACGAAATACCATTCCCAGTTAATTTATTGTCATTCTTACCGTTTCAGACAACATTTAACTACAATGTTGATATCTACCCGCTTTTGTTGTAGTCTCCTTGTAGAATTGTCTAACGGTTTTCCAATCATAATTTTACTTAGTAAAAAGGGCCTGGTTCAATTGTAGCTGTTCTACAACAGCCACAAAATCCGGGACTTAGTGAACATAAGTTCATTCCTTTTCTTGGTGTATTCCAGGGTTCCTGTACCAGGCTACACCCACTGGGCCTGTGCGCTGTTGCCTGCTGCTTGCTGCCTGCTGCCTGCCCGCCTGCTAGAGCTCGTGCGTGGATCAGCTGCCTAGCGTACACGACTCCGCTTTCGTCCCTGCGCGCAGACTGACCCCGCCGGCTCCAGGTTCCGGGTAGCTGCAGTCTACGAGGAAGATTAGCCTAAAGCTAAGTCCCTTTTAAGTCCTAGCAAGCGGACAGTGTGAGCGATCTGTGAACCACCCCCTGAGTTTTGTAAATTCTTTACTAAAAGAATAGGATTAAACTTGTTAACCTATTCACTGTTTTATTCCTATTCTGAGGCAACTAACCCTGTTTCACACCATCTCTATCAATCTCAAAATAAATGCACAAAACTAGATAGTAACTTAAAGTAGGCAGATGTAATTAAACACTGTAGGTGGGCAGCCCTATCGCGTGTTTACGTACCGCGCGGCTGTTAGGCATTTTTTTCAAAGATAGGACCGATTTATATTACTGATATATTATATTACCGTGCCCCGGTCTATTATTTCAACCTTTATCTTGTTATAAACCGTGTCATGTAGCGATGAAAGAATACTACCACCCCCTCTCTTCCCTTTGGGTGTCGTAAAAGGCGACTAACGGACTAAAGACTGCACAAACTGCATATAACGGCGATGGGCTTACCACCTGTCACGCTGAGAACATGTGCAATTGTGCAGTCGCTATTTGGTGAAAAGTGGACTATGGTAGAGGAATGCTTTTACTGTCCTCATTGCCTAGTCTCTGACTAACCCTTAGGGGATAATTGGCGTGATTTATATATATATATATACAGTTGTGGCTTATAGAATTGTGGTCATATAATCAGGAACGGGTAGTACTCAATTCAATTTTATGAAATATCGTTTTAATAACTTTGCACTGATTTATTATCAATTACTTTTAACTACGAAAAAATATACTATCTGATAGTACATTTTTTCGTGGTAACTACTTATCATGAATAAAGTTCCAACTCAGAATATTTTATACAAATCAAATAAACTTTTATCATGTTTCGAGACAATAAACAAACAAGACATGTTTTTGCCATGTACTGGCCGCTGCCGCTGGACAAATAATTAGGAACGCAATATATTTCCTTTTAAAATGGTTCTAAATTCAAAATTCAAATAAGATTATTTTTTTTTTGGTATAGGTAGGTATTATCAACTTCAGGACGCAGATAGACGATGTTTTGGCGCCATTTTTTCAAGTCTACTGTAGTTACAAGTAGTTAAATATTTAATATTGTTTATTACAAAACATGGAAAAGCAAAAAGTTGCGATTCTTCGTCAAGAAAATCTATACCTAATTGAGGAGTGATTTTTCAAAAGGGCTTATTTCCACTTTAGCCCGGAAGAAAACTATGAATGCCATCGTCAAAGTCACGTTAAAAGACTATTTTCGAGGTCAGAATTTATTACAAAATGTGCATATTTCCTTCGGAAATATAAGATTAAAAATCGCAATTTCGTACAAAACGGCACATTTCCATCTGAGTTCTTTGTTATGCTTAGACGATTTTAGAGTTTGAAACAAAAAGACGCATTTCCTATATAGTCGCTAAATAAATCTTTATTATTTTATAACAAATAGGGCATATTTCCACTTAATTTTAGGTTTTTGACTTACTCGTATCGGTTATGGTTAGGGACGCACCTTTTTGATAATTTTAAGTTTTTTTAGTTAGCTACACTGTCTATACTATTACACAACCGAACGTCTTTTTTCCCTAATGCCATTGTCAAAACGTCAAGTCAAGGTGGAAACACCAACCGCCAACCGCATAAAAGTTTTTGTCGTTGTTAAAAAATAGATTTCTAGTTGTTTCTAGTTACATTTTTCACTATTATTTTGATAGCGAAATGGCTGAAAAGACTGTCCGTGAAATAAATAGTGGTAGAATAAAAAAAACGCTAAATTCAAGACCGAGGAAAGAGTAACCAACCGCAAAAAAGTTTTTGTTGATGTTAAAAAATAGATTTCTATTATAGTTACAATTTTTACTATTATTTTCGATATTATTTTGATAGCAAAATGGCTGAAAAGACTGTCCGTGAAATAAATAGTGGTAGAATAAAAAAAACGCTAAATTCAAGACCGAGGAAAGAGTAAGTAATTAAGAAGTTAGGTCATTGTTTTAATCCAGTGTGTTTCGTTATTGACTCTAATGATATGTTTTTGCTAATAATTATGATTGTCTTATCTTTCTAGGTACGAGGATTGTGGATCGATTGAGATTAAATTATAAAACTCCCTGCTGTCACAAAAGTGAGAAAACTAAGTTTCGATACAAATCTATAAAAGGGTTTGTACGCATTTCGGTTTCCCATACAAACTTCCATGTCGAAATTTTTAAAAACCAATAATCAAATTTTGATGAAACTTTGCATGCTAATGTAAAATACAGGAATCTAAATAGTTTGTTAAAACATTTATAAAATACGTTTATTTAACTGAGTTATTGCGATTTAAAGTCCTCTATAGAAAGTTTAAAATCGCAATAACTCAGTTAAATAAACGTTTTCGAAAAATGTTTTCAACAAACTATTTAGATCCCTGTATTTTAAAATAGCAAGCAAAGTTTTATTAAAATTGGCTTATTGGTTTTTAAAAATTTCGACTTAAATGTTTGTATGGGAAAACGAAATGCGTAAACCCACTTAACCACGAATATCGTTCTATTCAACCTTATATCGAAACTTTTTTGTATTACTAAATAGGTACCTACTAACAAATTTAATTTTCTGTACATTATGTTTTATTTAGATAAAGTTATTAATAGATTTTACTATAAAAGGCCTCATTTCCATAATATTTATAACAAATAGGCTTATTTCCAAAAGGTTTCATAACAAATTGGCTTATTTCCAAAAGTTTACACCAAAAGGGCACATTTACAAACGTTTTTTTTTAGCTAATACAATTACGTTAGAATACAAACTTTAAATGTATCAGGATATTAGAGGTATATACTATGACACAGGAAATAAATAAAAATCATAACTCACTCTTAACAGGCCCTACTGGTTTTTCTCTATTACTGAAATTTTGCTTATCATGGAGATAAGCCCTTTTGGAAAATCACTCCTCAATTTGCACTTTATGAACGTGATTGGTTTTACAAAAAGTTTGCTGATCATAACTACAAAATGTTCAAAAACGAAAATTAAAACGCGGTCAATTACTTTAAGCAATTTCACACTACCAATAACGTATCTCGAAAACCTAAATCTTGGAAAACGACATCTCGAGAGGATTCTATGATTGTTCGACCAGCAAAGGCTGGATCCCTTTAGGGGCTCAGAAACGATAAGAAGGGAAGGTTTTAGGTAGGCAGGGAGTATCCGCACGTATACATACAATTCGTAAACGATTAAATACTGCAAAATTATTTGGACGGAAAATCAATGGAAAAATGGAAGTATTATTTTCTGATGAGTCAAAGATAAATAGACTGAGCTCTGATGGTAAACCGTATACATGTGCGACGTCATGCAAAGCAAGCGTTTAATAATAAATACACCACAAAACAGGTAAAGCATGAAGGAGGAAACATTAAGTTTGGGGATGTTTCTCTGGATATGGTGTGGGCCCTGTGAAAAAAATTTAAGGAACCTAGATCGATTTAAATACAAGAATATTTTTGAAGAAGCAATTATTTTTTCTCTTTTTTATTTTAAGGACTTTTGTCAAACATGACATGCCAGTCCTATTATAATCCTATACATTAACAAGCAATGCTTCCTTACACTGAGGAGACGTTACCAGTGACCTGGATATTTCAACATGATAATGAACTCAAAAACACTCCCCATTATGTTAAAAAAAATTCTTAGGGAGTGATCAGTTTTGATTTTTCGATACTAGATTGGCCTGCAAATAGCCCAAATCTCAATCCCATTGAAAATTTGTGGCGTGAAGTGAAGAGGAGCGTATCCGCTAAAAGAACAAGTAATCTAAACGAGCTTTACGATGCGTTTGTGGAATCGTGGAAAAATGGAAGTATTATTTTCTGACTTTATTTACCTTGCTAACACAGGTTAAGGGACAAATCTCGGACGCCTTTAAGTTTCTTTGGCAATGTTACAGAACACCTAGGAAACTGCTATACAAAGATAACTTGATCGCGTCCGCAGTTGGGTGTCTGCAAGGTGATCCTGTAGGGCCAGCAATTTTTTGGTCTTTCTATTCACCCGTACATAAAACAACTAAATTCTAAATTTAATGTGTGGTACTTAGATGACGGAACCCTCAGAGGCGACGCTAACAACGTATTGGCTGACCTAATCCTTTGACTCAAAATTTTCAAAAAGCTGGTTTAGAACTAAATTTTTCTAAATGCGAGCTCTTTCTACCAGAAACATGTCTTGACAGTGACAATATTATGCAACAGTTTAACGCCATAGCTCCAAGTATCAAAATCATTAAAAAATTATCTTTTCGCCTCCTAGGGTCCCCCATCCTAGAAGAATCGTTCGCCCCTTTCGTTGATAATAAATTAGCCACTTTAAATTTTGTTTCATACCGCATAATCAAAATTTAACGCTCACATGGCGTTCATCATATGAAAATTTTGCTTATTTACACCTAAATTCATATATGTATAGCGTTCGATCCGATCCTCGCCCTTTTGGAATCACCCAAGCTTGACATCAAAATTAGATGATTCGATTCAAAACAAATTATCTCTGGTACTAAACATCCCTTTCTGTCTGTCCAAGTCAAGCATGGACCCAGACTTCACTACCTCCGTTTTGGAGGCCTGGAAATACGAAAAATTTCGAGTGTAGCTCTTCCAGCTTTTTTGGCTTCAGTACACAAGACAGAGGGGCTCATCACAGAGATTCTATCGAAATCTACGCAACACCATCCAACAGCCCACGTGTCTGAAGCCTTAGATGTGTGGAAGAGTCAGTGTGGCCTTCTTAATACGCTAGCTAGTCCTGCAGATCAGGCCCGTCTCCTTGCTGTGGCCCAGTGGGAATCGGGATTATGGCTCCACACCATACCTTCTCCCCATCTTTGCACTCTCCTGGACAACAATACCTTTCGCCTAGCTTCCTCACTTCGTTTGGTGGCACCGTGTAATGTCCCACATCGCTGCCCATGCGGTGGCATGGTGAATGAGCTTGGCCTTCACGGCCTTTCCTGTAACAGAAGTACGGGGAGAATTCCCCGCCACGCCGGCCTCAATGACATCATCCGCCGGGCCCTTGCTAGCCCTTTCATACCAGCCGTTCTTGAACCGAATGACTTGGTACGAAGCGATAGAGACCCGATGGCATGACTCTGGTTCCGTGGAAGATGGGCCGGCCCTTGGTGTGGGACGCAACCTGCGTCGACACCCTGGCCCCGTCCTCGGCTGGAACTTCTGCTGCAGCAGCAGAGTCCCTCAAGCGGCGCAAATATGTCGATCTTAGCAACACCTGCATATTTGAGTCGCTTGGAGTTGAGACTCTAGGATCGTAGGGCCAAGCGCTCACTGCTTATTCCGGAATCTCGCCAAGCGTTTGGTTGAGTCCTCGGGTGACAAGCAGGCTGGGGCATTCTTGGGTCAGCGAATGAGCCTGGCCATCCAGCGGGGTAATGCGACCAGCCTTCTGAGCACAATGCCGCTTGGGAGCGATTTGGGGCATATTTTTTACTTGTAAGTATCCTTCTTTTTTTTTGTATTACTTTTAGTAACTTTGTAGTTAATTAGTTTTTTTAATATAATATTGTTATATTTAGTTTTAGTTGTAATTTAATAATGTTTCTTGTATTTATTTATGTTTTGTGTAAATAAACTTATTCTATTAATACATTATTTAAATAAATAAATAGATTTCATACATTGTTTTCGGTACGAGCCGTTCTTAATTCTATGACCACAACTATATTGGCTTGCCAATTGTCAAATGCGGGTTGGTGATTGATTACGAACCCGGGCTATGCATCGAATAATACGAATCACACTTGCTTGACTTGAAAAATTAAACCAGAGCGCGGAGGCGCATTGCCACTCCACCGAGGCGTTTTTATTCTATTTTTTTTATAAATTTTGTTAGAAAAAGAGTTGGTAAGTTTCCAAACGAGGGGATTTGCTCGCACAGATGATACTTATTCAGGGTCAGACGCCCGAGCAATAAGGCTATCGTGGCTGTGAGATGCCTGTGAAATTTGTCAATACTATCTAGGTAGGTATTTATTACACGTGCTAACGTGATCATAGTTCATTGTCAACAACTACGTCATTGATATCCGATCATATAAAGAAATCGAAAAATCATGAGGCAAGCTGTATTTGCCTGTAAAAGCAAAAGTGAGTTTGTTTGTTTATTTGCTACGCTTACACGCGTATGCAGCAAACCGATTTTTGATGAATTTTGGTGTATTTCTGACAGAGAGATGGGGCCCTGGGGACATATTCATTCGAATTTTCGCAAGCGAAGCCGCGGGCAAACTTTAGTAAAAAATAAATATTAACGTTTATTTAGTTACCAATTAATTTTATGCAAGTTTCTTAGTTTCTTATTCTCACATTTAACTAACTACTTATTCAACGACCTTCTTGGTCGATTGGTTTGTACACCGGTTTTCATGGTGTCGCCATCTCTGAGGTCCCGGGTTCGATCCCCGGTCGGGTCAATTTAGAAATTATTGTTTTTAGAAACTGTCTCAGGCCTGGGTATTTTCTATGTATAAAAAGTATGTTTATCCGTTGTCCAGTAACCATTGAACGAGTTTCATAACGAAGCTTCTCTTGGGGCTAGATAATTGGTGTGAATGTAGGAAAGTTTATTTCAATATTTATTTTATTTTATTTTTTAATTAACGATTTGATTCTTTTTACTCGAAATTAAACATCAAACGGGTCTAAGTAGGAACCACATTTTATTTCATCCTAGCTTTTTGAAATTTTGCTGGCTTTGTGATCGATTACAGACATACTGGCATATTGGCATTGGTCTTAAAATTATTTTGCATCCGTTAATTACTTTGTAATCGCAGGTGCATCCCATTTTTTGACCTTTTGACCATTTGACGACCTCCTTGGTGGAGTGGTTTGTACACCGGTTTTCATGGTGTCGCCATCTCTGAGGTCCCGGGTTCGAACCCCGGTCGGGTCAATTTAGAAATTATTGTTTTCTAAATTGTCTCGGGTCTGGGTGTTTTCTATGTATAATAAGTATGTATTTAAGTATTTTAAGTATGTTTATCCGTTGTCTAGTAACCATTTAACGAGTTTCTTCGAAGCTTCTCTTGGGCTAGATAATTGGTGTGATTGTAGGAAAGATTTATTTATTATTTATTATTTTTAGGGTTCCGTATGTTAACAGAAGTAGGTAAATGTCTAATTAAATCTCATTAATTCACTTTAATTAAATATACTTAACAATTATGTTTGCATGCTTGCGTTCTCATTGATTAACCGAATTCAACTGCCCGAGTTCCAGGCTCTAATAATTAATCTCAAAATATGTAGATGGACAATCTAATACGTTGCCGTGCCGGTTACTACAGAGGCCCGGTATGACGATGAACCTTACACGTACCTACCCAAAGGGAAAAAACGAGACCCTATTACTAGGCTCGTATTCTAAACCAAACTCAAAATCAAATCCATGCTTGAATACAATTAGAAAGGGATGGCGATATATGCAAGCAGATGTTGATGATTATGTATTCAAGCGGAGACTTGAGTTTATTTTTTTTTTTTTTTTATTAGCTACAGAAAACGGAATTACAGCGTTTACATAGTAATTTTTGGTTTGTACAAACATAGGTAGACTGCACTTGCAAAGTATGTGCAGTGTGCAGACAGCATGCATAAAATACATCGAGATCAAAAATAATTGAGTATAAAACATTATTTGTAAAGTAATTACAAAAAAATTAAATAGGGATATACCAAAACATATCTAACATTCAATAAACAATAATGACAATAAGCATGTGTAAGATATTATTCGATTTGATAAATGACTTTCCCGAACTCATTATTTCTTCGTAGTAAATTTTCCGTTCACATATTTCCCCGGTTGGTAAAATCCACATTTACCATAATTTATTTTTCGTTGTTTTAGTCAGTAGTGCATTTTCCGTTCGCATTTTTCCCCGATCGGTAAAATCCATACATAAAATAATTTATTTTTCGTTATCTTTTCGATTCGCATTTTTTCTTAAACGTGGGATGGTTCATCAAATGATTATTCCAATCCGATCGTAACTTAACAATTAAATGTTGGGTTAAAATAGTGAACATATCGTGATCTGATATAAAAAGATGAACCCATAGTTTCTTTTTTTTCTTCATTTCCCTTTTTCTGCGTCGCACCTACATAACAAAGAACTGCGATTTCTTCTACTTCCATTCCTGACGACGAAAACGAACTGACTGTCGAGACGCCATGGCGACCTTCGGATGCTAGAAGTAGCCTGGCCTGCGCCGCTGGGGACGACCGACGTCGCCATCGCGTCTTAATGAGCAAAAGCTCTTCTTATTAGGATTGCCAACTAAACTAATTTGTCTCTGGTTGACTGGTAGAAAATACCTACAGACATGAGTCCGCCATTTACGTGCATTAAAGCGTAAATAAATAAAAATAAAAATAAAACTTTACTGCAGACTTTGTATACTTATTTTGCAGAAAAATCAGTAGTGTGACCAACGAGAAAAAAAATCCTGTTTGTCATACTGGATTATTTATTCTGTGATACTGGTGTGACTACGAGTCGGACAGGAAATGTTCACACATGATGATGTATTTCTGTTGCAGCTATAACAACACAAGTAAAAACAGAATAAAATAAATATTTATTCATTATTCCCATACAACAAAGGTGTTTTTTTGCCGTTTTTTGCTTGATATTAATGTTGTAGACGTCTGAAATATTCACAGAATATTTAGTGTGTAATATGTTGTAAGTATCTGATAATGGGTACGGACGGAACCATTCGTGCGCGAGTCTGACTCGCACTTGGTCGGTTTTTTATTTTTGTGTGATATTATAACAACTGACTTAACCGTTATTTACAGTCTAACAATTATCTAGCTCAGGTTAAGCTTCTTTTGAAACTTGTTTTTATTGGTTAGACGGATAAATAAAGTTCTTATTTATTATACTTACATGGAAAACACCTAGACCCGAAATAAATTTAGAGAAACAGTAAAGTATTTCTACATTGACCCGAATGGGAATTTAACCCGTAACCGTATGTGCAAGTATGTACTAGCTGGGACATACCAGCCGGGACGTAATAAATGCTTTGACTGGGATTGTAGTTTAATAATTTATGGGTTAATTCCCAGGCCGGTAAATTTATCGTTCATTCATACTTCAAGCCGACTTCGCTACTGTTTTTGGATGTTTTTTTAATTTCCATAGCTTCGCGTAATTCATCCTTTGGATATTATGTAGGTATGTATGTATTGTAATTAATTTTGAAATATGTTATAAACTCGAATCTTTTTTATTTCTAGATATTATGTGTTTTATGCATGCTGTCTGCACATACTTTGGAAGTGCAGTACGTCTACCAATGTTTGTACAAGCTGAAAATTACTTTGTAAACGCTATGATTCCGTTTTGTGTAGCTAATTAAATAAATAAATAAATATAAAATATATCTTTGTACCTTAGCCAGCATTGACTGCGAACGGAACTTATGTTCACGTAAGAAAACAATAATATTTTGAAAACATAAACAACTGTTCAATAAGTCAACAACGAGACCTGACAAGATTGTTAATTCATTTGTATCTGTCTATTGTAGGAAGTTTGACAAGGCTGGCACTAGTTTTAGGGCATTTCTATCGAGCCATTGGTGTTACGAGACCTTGGCTTGTAATGTTGTTGTAACAAAAAACTATTGGCGATTAATTCAACCGGGGGTTACCGTGGTCCCGCTATCGAAACCAAATATCGCTGCACGACTGTCCATCCACTAAACGCAGATTGATACAGGAAAACCCAGTGTAACTACGTCAGCAACAAGCATCTCACATAGGTTCATATATTTGTGTACATAAACCGTGGCCGGCTGCGTCCTAACGAGTTTAGCGTCGGCCGAGCACCGCGCCACACGCTTCTTAAAACGTCTTAATTCATTATTTACTGTCCACCGCTGAGGACGTGGAACGTGCCAGAGTTTGAGGGATCAATTGGTGCAATCATCTCGTTGATCGTAAACAAACGGGTGAGTGTAGCTTTGGTTAAATTAACGACACCATAGCCGGCGGGCGGCGCGCCGCCGCCGTGCTGCAATCAATTGGTCAACCATTTTTTTTTACATGTACAATTGCACAAAAGCCGGTTATAGATTTGATGTAAGTGTCGTATTTAGTACGGCTGGTGGAGGCGATCGCTCGTTATTCTATAACTACGCTGGATCTACATACCTAACTGCCGTAGTAGGTACCTCGGCGTATTGTCAGGAAGCTCTCAATTGTCGTATACGGGTGCGACCGCCGTTGCGTTGCGGAATCAATCTCGTATATCAATACTAGTGAAACAGCACCTGGTGGGCTATGTAGGTCCTGGTCTCGTTAATCGTGGCTTAATAACATTACTGTCTATTAATTTGTGCTGGAACTGTCAGCAGTTATCGACCGGGTAAGCATTTTTTAATCTACCTGATCCTGGTCTTTGGGACAGTTTCTTCGACCTTGTTCAAAACTTTCCTTTAGATTTTGTTTTTGTTATTAATATTATTTTGTGGAATGTCGAAGGTCAGAGATAAATCAAAGTGATAATGAAATGATACGAGTGCTTAGTGCGAGTTTTAAGTATTTTTAAGTTATGTACCTACGCTAATCATGTACTTAACTTACACAATAGTTTATTTATAAGATAAATAAGTCCAATGGTAAATAGTAAGTAGGTCTGTACATAATTTTGAGATTTTTGAGTAAAGTCATCTAGCCTCATATACCGCGTAGTGTTGGTGGTAGGAGTGTTTTTGCTCCGCATAGCTGGCTACCAATACCAAAATCTTTTCTAAGTCTTCTTCATGACAACAATTTAATTTAATAGCATATAGTTGTGATCCGTCCGTTCAGGGATAAGATAGCCAGTTCCGCAACAGTTGTCTATTTCGGATGAAGTACTTAAGCTTCCTACCGGCCTCACTTACCAACAGGTGAGATGAATGCCTAGATGCACTTCCAATTAAATTAAAATATAAATTGAAACATCGCCCCCTTGCCTTCTCTTAGCTATACGCTACGTAGCTATAAAATGTGGATAGAATGTTGTAAGTTTCTAGCTTACAAGTTGAAAAACCTGTCAGAAGTAAAAGTAAGATCGATAGGTTACAAACATGCAAAATATTCTATCAGTAAATGTATCAATCTGCAAAAAGTACAACTCTTAAAAATATATTTGCCGGTTGTTTTTATACCCTTACAGGTTGCATGTTATCTTGAAGTTTTCTTTCTGTACAACTACCTACCTAGTAACTCAAAGCACTCAGTTGTTCATCATCATCATCATCATCATATCGCTCGCAACTGCTAGGATCTAGGTATAGGTCTTCTTTAATATACAAAAAAAAATATGTACATCTTTACTGGTTGACTGTTAGAGAATGCCTTATGGCATTAAGTCCGCCGTTTGCTGTTTTGTAACAATGTTTAAATAAATAACAAAAAAAGTATGTGTCAGTCCCTATTCTGTTCTGTGCCGGTCTCATCCGGGTGCTGCCAGCCCTTCAGGACCATTAAGTTGAACTCCCATTATTTTGACTTTTATAAAAGTTGGATTCCCTCATTAAGTTGAATCTCAATATGTTGAATCCCAATATGTTGAATTGGCCACTAAGTTGAACTCCCGTTGTTACTTTGATTTTTATAAAAGTTGAATTCCCATTATGTTGAATCCCAATATGTTGAATTCCTTCAGGACCATTAAGTTGAACTCCCATTATGTTGACTTTTATAAAAGTTGGATTCCCATTATGTTGAATCTCAATATCGATTTCATCAACCCATCGTGCCTTCGGACGTCCCCGATTTCTTTGGCCAAATTACTTATTAAATAATCAAAATTATATCAGAAAGGACTACGTAATTTCAAAGGTAAAAAGTCTATAAGTATTTATATAAAGTCGTACTGAAAATCACGAAGCCTGCTTGCCCAATAGCCTAGCCTATATGGAAAGTCAGGTACCCGTACCTAAACAAATTATAGCGTATAACCTTCCTCGATAAATGGGCTATCTAACTCAGAAATTATTTTTTAAATCGGACCAGTAGTTCAAACAAACAAACTCTTCAGCTTTATAATATTACATAAAGATAAAACTAATTATAAGTAAGTAGGTATATTATATAACATCGGTAATCTTTGTCACTGTATAAAGTGTATCTTTATTTATTCCGTTAGATGTTTTCGAGTTTTCGGTAAAGCATAATAAAATAAAGTCAATAGGTCGATGATTGTTTATCTCGCTCTCACTCACCTAATGAAGCTATACTGTTTGTCTGCTACAAGTCAATTATAATAACATACATTACTTAATACCATTACCTCAATGTATAATACATACATATAATCACGACTATTATCCCCGAAGGGTTAGTCAGAGACTAGGCGATGAGGACAGCAAAAGCAGTCCTCTACCATAGTCCACTTTTCACCAGATAGTGACTGCACAATGTGCTCAGCGTGACAGGTGGTGAGCCCGTCGTCGCTCTATGCTGTTGTATGTATGTACTGTCTTTAGTCCGTTAGTCGCCTTTTACGACACCTAAGGGAAGAAAGGGGGTGGTAGTATTCTTTCACCGCTACGCGGCACGGTTAGGAACGGTAGTAAATTAAAAAAGTAAAAAAAAAACTCGGATCAAAAATACAACTCGAATCAAAAATACAACTCGAATCAAAAATACAACTCGAAACAAAAACACAACACGAAACAAAAATAAACAACAACTGTTCTGTTACTGTAAAAAATCAAAGTATATATACTTCGTAGAATTAACAAGACCTTGATTTTTTACAGTAACAGAACAGTAACAATACTTTATCTCTTAGATATAATAGGTAACAATTATGTAATAACTGCAACATAAAAAAGCAAGGAATAATTAGGTGCTAATTATGAACATAAATTACAACTTTGATTTACATTTACCCAATAAAAAAAATTCCAAATCCGTAGCATCTTCGAGATCAAGAGAATTTTTAATTCGTAAAGTACTTAGTTTCAAAAACACCTAAGTACTTTAAGTTCGTAATCTGATTATAAAATAAAAAAATAATCTTAAACTTAATAGTAGGCTTTTTATTTCTTTGGCTTTTAAACGTAATGACTAAGAGCGTAATGACAAGACGAGCAATGTTAAATTATATTTTTTGCTAAATAAGAAGTTAATAGGTAAAACGCCACACATTTATCGTTGGGCACCAGGGTCTAATAAATGCATAAATGAGAATTTACTTATGGTTGATCCTTTTACAGTTATACGTTCAAACGGAATGACATAAATTAGTGACAAAATGCTGCGAACGAAAGTTGGTTAAAAAAATATCAATATCAAACGTTTTTCTCTCAGTGATCACGGTCGACGAATAAAGGCAGGCCGGTGGGCGGGTGTTTAGTGAGGTTTCGGCAGGTCACGGCACGATCTAACATAAATTTATAAATTTCAAAAGTCGAAATGTCATCGTGAACTGAATGACAGATTTACGGTGACAAAACTTTGAATTGAATTATTTTCCAAGATATTAATTATTTTTAATTATTATATCTATTAACTTAATGAGACATTCATCAAGTCACAGTGATTTTTTTTATTGTTTGGTCCTAGTAGTAGTTTTTTTTTATAATTATGTTATTCTAAGGAGCCCAGTTGGCTTCAAGCGTCTGAATGCAAAATGTCGCATAGTTTTTTAAGCTTATTTTTTAAAGAGTGTTAAAACACATGTAATTGTTTCTTACCTAGTTAGTATAATCGTGTACTCATTATTTGCAGATAAAATTAATTTAGAAAAACTGAAATTCTATAAATAATCAACGGTAGATTGTTGATATCGAATGTTGTAGGATCCACCCGACTGTGGATAGGGTGTAACTACATCGTCTTAGGGTGGATTCGACCAAACTGGAATAAGGTCTTATACCTAGATTAAACGCCGAATTTGTATAGACTAATCTCGGAGTAGTCTTATTCCAGTTTAGTCGAATCCACCCTTAATTTCTAATCGGACAGAAAAGTCATTATCGCAGAATGCCCCGGATGAGTAATTTATTATTCCAAGGAATCGTCAATTGTTTTTCCGATGTTTATTTTGTGATAAGTAAATTAACGATACCAACACTTTGTTTTTGTCTGCCAGCTTTCAATTACGTAATTTGTAGCTCTTATTATTATGTAATATCGTTAAATATACTAGTGCATTACTATCGATTGCCTGCCACTGAGCGATGATTTAACAGAAGTTACTGTATAAGCTGGTTTAAGTCTTCTGATTTTTCAGCGTATTATCGTCCACTGCTGGACGCACGCTTCTCCAACCAGCCCGGTCATGATCGGCCATTGTATCTGGTATAGATCGACCTTGTAACAGATTTAATGCATTTAAACCAAAACGAGCAGAAGGTCTGTGGAATGCCGCTGCTCCACGTTCCCGATCCTGTATTCACGATTCCGTTGTTTAAGTAAACGAAACAAACTATCAAAAGAACTAAGTACTTACTTTGTTAAAAAATACAATATCACTGACTAATAAAACCTAAGTGATATCCTTAGGTTGGTATGTGATAGGTGGCATAAGACTAGGGTTTTCCTGCAAAGTATGTACGATGGAACGCATTGCGTGACTGCTTAGAACTGCGAAGTAGCATACCGAGGTCTTGACATACGGCAGACGGAGAGAATCCAGGAATTGTAGTAGGTAAACCCTGCTCATCGTGAGGAGGGTAGTCCTACCTATCCACCGCACTTCCCCGGCGGTGGTATACATGACGCATTTCCCCGGGGAAACAAAATAAAAGGCATGGGTCTAGGTTGGATAATTGTTACTCGGTGTTAGCTGTTCGTGGTCCCGAGCCATCCCAGTGGGACAGAATGGTTGGTACTTACTAGGTTATTAGTGGATAGGATAGGCTACCCCTCTCTCGGTCGAGCTCTTTCCAGCTGGGTGGGGGAAGGGGAGGAATCCCCCATGAACGGAGGTCACCCCTGGCGTCGGTGTAACGGCATTTTACTTATTGAAAAAAAGCGTGTCTGCTGGTGTCGTAGTGGTGAATATACTTCCACCCCCCTCTTCCCTTGGGAGTCGTAAAAGGCGACTAACGGTCTAAAGACTGCACATACATGCAACAGCATAGAGCGGTGATGGGCTCACCACCTGTCACGCTGAGCACATGTGCAGTCGCTATTTGGTGAAAAGTGGACTATGGTAGAGGACTGCTTTTGCTATCCTCATTGCCTAGTCTCTAACCCTTCGGGGATAATAGTCGTGTGACTATATGTATGTATGTTAAAAAAAAATATTTGGTTATTTTGTTTGCAACACCTAGCATACTACTTCTTTATAAGTAGCTGTGCAGTGTCTTGGGCGTTGGGCGCATTCTTATCCACAGCTAAAAAAGACGTCTTTATGGTGGTGCTGGTATGGCTACAAAATATTTAGGACGATTCAAAAGTGCTTATCAATTAAGTTTTCGTGAATAAAAAAAATATTATCTTAGACATTGTCTTTAACTTAGGTGTGGTGTGGACGTGTAATGTTATGCATGAGTAGATGCTAAAACAAAAATAATGCGATGTTGTTTCCTGTTAATTTTATATAAATGAAAAAGTGTAAACAAAAAAATCTACGTAAAAACATAAATAGGTAGGTACAGAAAGGAAACAAGTTTAAAATACTTATATAAGTATATTAAAAAATCCAAAAGTTCCACAGCAGTTTTTTTTCTAAAACTTAATTATGTAAATTGAAACCTGTAAGCCAATTCAACAGCCATCTCCGGACCATTCAATAGTAATTAACTAAATAACATAATATGCTAATGGTAGCTTTTTCTCCTAGCAATTACGAGTGATGACCGATCTGAGCCGTCCCTGATCACTTGTGTTACCTACTAACATTTTCCTGCTTGAGATTAAAAGTATGTTTTATTTATTTAATTTATGATTCCAAACAGAAGACATTTGTTGATTTTCAAAAAAGTTTTACGTTTTTGAAAATCAACTTTTGTAACTAGCGGTTAGTAGGTAGTAGAATAGTAGATTAGGTGGTGTATTAGTTAGCCGGGCGGACTTAGAAAAACAATTCAAAACTCAAACTTAAACTCAAAATAAACTCAAACTCAAACTCAAAATATATTTATTCAATAAACTCAATTAGTAAGTACTTTGAATCGTCCAAATTTTCAACCTACCACCCATTCAGGACGCAGCATTTCGCAAGAGTGTTCCTCTTTGTCTTATAATTTAATTTAAATAATTAATTGGAATGCCAGTAGAAGCACTACTGACGTCTATGTCAAATATACATTGCTCAATAGAAGCAACTTGTTTAGCCAAGTTTTTGGCTGACGTTAGTACGAGTATACAATATGATAGCGTTATAGCTATTTGTTGCATAAAATAACTTAGCAGATAATAACTATCTCTTGTCAAATAAAAATTAATAACATAATTGTTAGTCTCAATTAAATGCGTTATGTCATTTCTGCAAAATAAATCTAATGTCAAGTTAAGCTTATGTCTCAGAACAATAATTAGTTATTGTTCTGAGGCTTATGTCTAATAGAATTTTCCTCCTTTGGCAAACAACTACAATAGGGTAATGTGAACAATATAATTTTCTTTACAATTAACTTATCGAAACTTTCTAAACATTCTATAAGGCTTGTTTTGTTTAAGTTACCTTATTACCAATAAATATTAATAAGGTGCTATCAGGGTTATTATATATATTTATATTCTACAATATTTATTCGATGTAGCACTTACCTAATGGTTTAGTCTTGGTTTAGTCTAATCTTAATACTACAAAGCCAAATTACTATACGTTGCTAATAATAAGTCCCACAATCACAGAATAAATAATAGTACTACGTACTACAATTAACCAAACCAAGTGCAAGAAACAAGTACTCCCGCGAGAATAGCACTCGGGCGGGCGGGACAACTGGTTGCATGATGCAGTTAAAAAAGTGTTGCATTTAAATTATACGATATATATAGTATCGACATTATATTATGAGTTATGTGTGACTATAGAAAGTATTGTTAATATACGTTTTTTCGAAAAAATCGAGAAACTCCTTTATTGCCGGTATTTTCTCGACAGGTTGCTGAAATAGCACCCGGTGCGTGATGGTAGAAATATGACTATACAGGTTATTTGGTGGCAGGTGGCAGGGACTGAATAACCCAAAAATATGGTATCTTTATATTGCGGTATGACGTTATGCCAAAAAATAACGGGTACCGGAATATTCCGATATCCAAAGGAGATTGACAATTTTTGTATGGACGTTGGACCAAGTGCTGCCCAACATTGAATCATAGTGCATAATGTTACTTAAGACTAATACTAGTCTGTAACCCAAAGCGCTTCAGAATCTATCCGTGGAGTATTAAGAAAAAAAAATCTATTCTTAATTTTTAGTTTATATATAAAAAAGGTATATTTCGGTATGAAAGAGACGGCTAACAACTATTTCAAGCATAAGCGACTAATGTCCATTGAGTTGTAATATTTTATATATATCATGGTTTTTCTCATTAATTTGCATTAGTTTGCTTTGTTCCCGATATCAAAACCCCTCACACCGCGCCCCGCACAGTCAATGTTACGTTTTTCGGTACCGATATCGTATTAAAGGTTTATTAACGGTATAGCCTTACCTCTATTTTATTAAGGTACATATAATATATTTTATACCGGTAACGTAACCTTAAACCGTAACCGCTTTCAGTTCCTGTTTGGTGGTACCATAGACAAATTGGTGTTATACCATAGACAAATGGATTTTTACGCTGCCTTCACTGATAGAAAGTTTGCTAAAGGACGAAAAATAACCATTTTTATACAATTTGTAGATATTTTGTACAAAATGGCGTAAGTATATGACGGTAATTCTGGTTAGCGTGGACGAATGCGCGGGCGGTCGCTAGTGTCCTAAAGCTTCGTTTTGCCATTGGCTGACCTTCCTGAGAACACTTTTGTATTGTTTGTTCGCCGGCAGACGATAATTTGGAATTCGTGACTTTTTTTTGGACCTGTTATCCTCTTAGTATCCAATCAAGTTAAATACTCACTTAGAAACGATCAGACATACTTAGGTACCTACCTTAGGTAACTTTGTTTAAATTTGATGTTGTATAAATTTAATTTTACATCATTTATTTACTTAATCAGTCAGTCAATACGTGTTGGCACTTACGTAAGTAACTCTGAAAACTCGATCGAATTGTGGGGAACATCTGACTTTTTCTCAATATCAGAGTTTGTGCTTGGTAAAAGTTGTTGAAAATGATGCAACTCCGCAACTTCGATCATCTAAACATGAGCAAAGACGGACCCTCCCTATTTTGTTTTGGTAAGCCCGTCAAAACGTTGAAAAATAGAGTTGTATATCAGTTAAAGAATCGCTGTAGGAACTTTGAAAACTTTATCTTTGTATGATCGTATGGTCGTGTTTCTATTAGTTAGAGATAATATTAGCGGACTGGTTCTCTTAGCAACATCCCGGCGAACTCGTTTGGCGGTGTCATTAAACTCATGCTGCTACAGCTCGTCTAAGAGGTCGCATGACATTGGGCTTACTTGCTTACTTACATACAACTCTGGTTATGGGCCATCTCCCCATTTGCTAATAATCCTTGTAGGAAGTCCTGTTACCACTAGTGGGACGTTTATATACTGACGTTGTTGATGATGAAGACATACAGCTCAGTGAACACCTCCGTGGAATAGTGTCAAGCCCTTCGCCCGATAAACGGAGGTCCAGGGCCTAATTCCCAAGTCGGTCAAAGTGCGTTTTAGATATTTTGGAGCATAGCCCGCATTTGTGATCAGCCCCCTTACTCTTGAAACCGATCGCTATTGGATCGGATTGGTATTGTGAATTTTCGTATAAGTTACGACACCAGCGTTAACTTGGATTCATATTGGGTGAACTAAATGGTATTGATATTTGTATTTTTTTCACTCAATATCCACGCAATATGAATCCATATTAGCTCTAGTGCCGTAACTAAGGGGTACGATAATTTACAATACCAATCCGATCCAATTGCGATCGGTTTCAAGAGTAAGGGGGTTGATCACCAACCCGCATTTGGCAAGGCCAGTGGCCATCCGTTATACCGGTTATACCGTTATACCGGTACTGGACGGTTAATTTTTACCCCCCCCCCCCCCCCAGTTTTTCACGTGATCCTATTTCAGCAGTATACACTGCGTCAGATCAACCTACCCTAAACTGTCAAATTTCTCCAATGAGTATTGATCCTTAGAGCCAAAGAATAAAGTTCAAAATTGATTGTAGAAATTTGACAGTTTTGAGTAGGTTGATCTGACGCCGTGTGTACAACCAAATAATGAAATAAAAAACATCCTTTTTTCTACGTTTGTCTCTCAACTTTTCCATGAAAATTAAAATTATTATCACCTAGCGCACGGCCGCCTCGTTATCAAAGCGCATGCGTGTGACCGCTATTATTCACCCCTTGCACCAATGACGGCGCGCCGTCCGCCGTCGCTTTGCCCACGCACGGCCCACGAGGGTAAGCGCACGCAACTAGCAATGTAGGATACAAAAAGCAGGCAAAAAATTGTATTTAAAAAAAGAAAACATTCATTATTTTTACGTCAAATATTTTTTGATTCCTTCTTTTACCCTGTATTTGCTTTTGGCGGGGGGTCCAAAATTAACCCTGTATTTGCGTACCCTAAACATAAAATACACCACGCCTGTTCCACGAAAGGTTAGGCAGAAACCACAGCTTTCCATTTGAAGAGCTCCGTGGTCGAGTGGTTAACAGCTCACGTTTGTTTGTCAATTTCATGCTGAAATTGATTATTGCAATAAACATCTATAAATATTTATCGAAACCTGTTTAACAGGTACTTACATAGGTACCTACTATGTTAATCGTTAGTCGACACAGATTAAGAAAAGTCTTATATTAAAAATTTGTTAGTACTTAAAAAAAAGGTTTTCTCATCTTTATCTGTTTTGCCAGACGCGGATGTAATAAGTTTTTTCAGGTCCGTGTAAGTAGGTAGGTACCTACTTTAGCGTTTTGTAGTGATAGCGATAAAGAAATTCTTAATACTTAATATAGCTCTGATATCACCTATGTTTTAATATTAAGTAATATGTTCTGCTAAGATAGGTCACGAAGTCGTGATAAACCTACATACTTACGTAACCTATCTACTTACCTACCTATTATGTTTTCACAACACTTACGTTTTTTTGGTAGATTTCCTGAATTAAAATAGCACGTTGTCACAAGCAAATTTTAAGAAACCTTCAATTATTTAACACTTTAACAGCCGATCACGTACTGGGTACGGGTGGGTGGGATCGTCTCAGGACGCTGGTCACTCGCTTTTGCTATTATCACAGTAATATTATATTACCGTGCTATTATACTGCGTGCTAAGAAAGCACTGAGCAGTTAACATTGAGATAAGCTTTTGATCAATGATCAAAGAGATAAAAAGATAAGTTCTAATATTTGTAATGCACTGCTTCCGCCTAACACTTATTTTCTTAAGTCATTTTTACAATGTCTTGTAACCCTTGAAATTGCGTAAAAAGATCCATACATTTAGGGAGAATAATATGCAGTTTTGTTTATATTTTTTGCGCCCGGAGGTTGGAGATGTTCTGGGGAGTAGGTCTCGCATAATACCAAAGAGATTTAAATGTCTTTGCATAATACGAGGTGCAGTAGGCGAGCGGATAGATGCTCGGGTTGAACTAAATAAAAGATCATTGGGTTGAACCGACGCGAGATATCGTGGTTCCATCCCTATAGCTCCGTTAGACTACTGACGTGAACCCACTCCGACACAGTAACAGGACTATTATTAATGTGTTAAACGCACTAGGTACACATAATAATCTAGGTAAAAGCAATCTTTTTTTTAATAAAGCACAATTAATTAATAATGAGGCGATCGAACCATAAAACTAACGACATTGCGAAAGATGCATTGTGTAAGATTGTGCTGCAACTAGAATAGAGATCTTCATATTTCTTCAATTGGTTATCTAAGTTATTTTTTGTTATTGTTACAGGTTTCAGGATGAGGCCGCAATGGCTGGCTTTTGGATGGGTGTGCCTGCTCGCGGGCTCTGTGTACCCCGCAGCGGTGCCCACCCAGGACACAATGGTGGTCGCCAGGTCGGACGACGGAGACTCCGCTACGGTACGTGTCTTGACATTCATGACCAACTATTGTTGTAAAATAATAAATTCTCGTACTTACCTATAGTAATAATTATAAAAGTATTCACTTTCTTTTAGAAAATATGTAATAAGCTCCATAGGTGTTTGAGGTCATACCTAAATTTTTTTGAGGTTCTTAATGTACATTACGTCCTATTTTAATAAGCACAATATTGCAGAGTACCCCGGCAGCAGTGACTGAGGTGACAACTTCAGAACCTGTCCCCCCCATCAAGCTGACTGACATGGAGGTGACGTCGACAGTCGCGCTGCGATACGCGCACACGGCGGTCGTCACCACTGTACGCAACCCGGCTAAGAAGGCGCAGGAGGCCACCTTCAGGGTGCTGCTGCCCGAAACCGCCTTCATCAGCGGCTTCACCATGTTCGTTAAAATCTTTGATTACTTACTTCTTCTCTTCGAGTCTCCGACAAATTCTAACTGGCCAGAAAGCGACATCAGCTGCTTTCTGATTGACCTCGACCAAATCGTTCAGTCGAGTGAGCTGGTGTTGCATCGACTGAGCGGTGGCTCTACAGTGTAGAGCGTGTCCTACGTTCAGGACGAACTTCTCCGTCTTCGACAACATAAGTACATAATTTCGGGCGATGTTGAGAAGATGTAGATTTGCTAGAATGAATGCGAGTTACACTCGCAAATCCAACAATACTGTAGTCAAAATAATTATGTACGGGAACTTTCGCAAGATACAACAACATGTAGGTATAGAATATTTGCAAGTGGAGATTTCTTGCAGGCTACAAATGAATAATTTGTTAGAGTCAGGCTGAATCTCTACAGATTATTCTGACTCAGAACAATTTGGTCATATATTAAAAGTTATATTTAGCAAGTCGTTGCATACGTCTATAACGTATACGTTCAAGCACAGTCTATACTGTCTCTGTCTAATGTGATGTCTCTCTGTGATCTAGTGATTTGTCCACCGGTCTAAGGTCATACAGGGTATCGATTATAACGCATGCGAAGCTGCGTTCACGTTAAAAGATTTCAAAGATGACAACCTGATATAATAAGGTACTCCTCTTATTTACAGGACCCTTGATGGAAAATCTTACAAGGCTTACGTGAAAGAAAAGGAAGAGGCAAAACAGATCTACAATCAAGCTGTTTCACAGGGATTGGGCGCTGCACACGTGGCTGTCAAGTAAGTTATTTACTTTAGAGAAGACTATTTAGATTAAAGTCACGGAAAGCCACTGGATGTAAATATAGCCTGCATCATCTTTACCAGAGCACGTCCACTGCTATAGGATGGCAAATTCGTACTGACTCACAGTGCCACAGTCTGTGACAGTGCCATGGCCTGCGGGCGACGGGGGAGGGGTGTTATCTGCACACTCTGTACACAACTGACGTTTCTACTAGGTACGCTGCTCCACCGCGCCACCCGCTTTCTTCTTTTCCGCCCCCGCAACCTTTCGTCCCCCGTCCCGCAGTCCATAGGAGCTGTCACGTATGAGTTTGCCAGAATATAGACATGTCTTTTCTTCACTACTCTACATCGAGGATATCTATAACAAGCAATGTGTCACTATGTGTGATGCTGTGCAATCTGAGTGCAATGCTAGTTTAATTTACACTTTTCTCACCATTTGATCACGTCAAAAGAAAAGTAAAAGAGTAAAGTATACCCTGTCTCACTGCTGGACAAAAGCCTCCATCATTAAATACAAATCTTTGTTACAATTATTGATGGGTATTGGCTTGCCAAAGGCCAAATGCGGGTTAGTGAACTGATCACAAATCCGAGCTATAATAAATCGATAAATTCGAAATCTGAAACGTTAACATTTTTTAAATAGAATATGCTCTTATAAACTCAGTTCAATCCCCATTATTAAATCTTGTATTTTTACTTTGAATGATCTTTTAAATTATAACTTGATTTTTCATCAGGGCCCGCGACTCCAACCAATTCACCGTCTCCGTGAATGTGGAGCCTAACACTGTCGCCATCTTCAACCTGACGTACGAGGAGTTACTGGTGCGCCGCAACGGCGTCTACAACCACGCCATCAACCTGCACCCGGGCGCGCTGGTGCCGAGGCTCACGGTCACCGTCAACGTCAAGGAGACGCAGAAGATAACCACCCTGAGGGTGCCCGAAGTCAGGACTGGCAATGAGATTGACGCTACCGAGGAGGATGCCCGTAAGTTCTTAGATTTTTACAACTACTCAGTCTTGAGTATTTTCTTAAAATGTTCACATGGCAGTTTGTACGAGTATGTTTGTGTTTTTGGGTGATTCTTGGGATTAAAAGTCCTGGCATCAGATCCATAGGCAAACTCTACTGCTAAAATAAATAATTAATAAAATAAATTTACATTTCAGCGACTTTAATCTGTCGATAAGACATACCATAGCATTAATTACTAATCCAAGCTCAAATAATTAAAGCTTCCAAGCATCACCTAATTACTTGATTTAACCATGCAAGAAAATGCACGCAAAAACACTACATTAAAGTTAAGAAAAGGAGTCTGTTAAATAATTTAAAGTATGTAGGTATAGGAAAAGTTTGGTGAAAAGGTGACTAGAACTTGCCTTACAATTATTTTCTTTAATTTTCAGAGAATTCTAAAGCTGTCATAGAAAAAAGTAACAATGATCGTGAAGCTAAAGTTGTTTTCAAACCTAGCTTAGAGGAGCAACAAAGACTAATAGAGATATACAGAGAGAAAACGAAGGAAACCCGTCCATCTTCGTACTCGTACGGATACGATCCTTACGAGGACGACGACAGCAAGAAGGAAGCTGATGGCGTGCTTGGGCAGTTCGTGGTTCAGTATGATGTGGAACGGCCCAAGAATGGAGAAGTTTTGGTGAGCGACCCATTTCGTTTATTTACTCATATATCTTACATCTATATCTTGTAGCTTTCAAGGCACTAACAAAAAAATTGAGTTAAAATGTCTCTGCTAAGAATTTGACAATTGAAATGTGCTACGCTACTAAACTTTTCCACCGACACAAAATATCTATGGTAGTATAATTTACAACTTCGTATTCGATATTTTGGCACAGTTGCAAGCGCGTGCGCCTTCATGATCAATTAGAAATCGCAGTGGTCAAATACTCTACTACGAATTTAATGTTAGTTTAAAAAGTTATTTTAGTATTGTTTAAAAGTTGACCATTTAAAGGCATTATTGTCACGTGTCATAAACCAAAAAATTAAAGCTGATGCTACGAAGAAATAATTGCGTCCATCTCCAGGTTAACGACGGTTACTTCGTGCACTTTTTCGCGCCCACCGAGCTGCCGCCGCTCAGCAAGCACGTGGTGTTCGTGCTGGACACCTCCGGCTCCATGACGGACCGCAAGATCGTGCAGCTGCGCGAGGCCATGCAGACCATACTCGGCGAGCTCAACCCGGGCGACTACTTCAACATTGTGGAGTTCTCTTCGTCTGTCAAGGTAAATTTGCTTTTTTTTCTGAATATCTGAACTGAGGTGTAACTGGGGTGGACACGGCTGCTGCGTGCCGGATGAGCTGGGGTCTAAACTCACCACAGAATGGAGCCCGAACCTTTGATGACGTCGCGGCAGACACAGAAAAAGATGGCGGGATGAGCTGGACTCGTATGGGAAGGGCTGGAAGCTTCAACTCTAAACCGTCAAGAGTAGAAAAAGGGGTAGGTTCCCCTTTACCCAGCGCGACAAGCAATGTCGCACTGCTGAACAATAATAATAATAATATCTGGACACTTCTGGCTCCATGACGGACAGCAAGGTCGTCTGTAAGCTGATAGAAACGTGAACTGTGGCAGTGGAATGCCTTTGCGGTTCTCATTGCCTAGTCTGACTAACCCTTTGTGGATACTAGTTGTGAGATGATCTTATTAGATTTCTACAAGCAATTTTCGTCTACAGGTTTACGATTTGAAAGAGGCCGACCAAGAGCCGATGCAGCCCAACAACTACGGCTACCACTACACCGACTACAGCGCGGCGCCCAAGCTTGTGCCGCCCGCGCAGGCCACGCCCGAGAACGTGGCCAAGGCCAAAGTCATCATCAGCCGGCTCTATGCCAGCGGCGGTGAGTACTCACAGTTATTGGACCCCAGCCATTGAGACGTATAGCTAGATCAGAGTAGATCCCATGCATAAAATGTGGTCAGCTAGATAACAACGGGTAATGCTTACAGCGTAGAGAGCGGATCTTTACTGTCAGGAGTATGCAGCTCATGGGTTGCAATTCAATGCGCAAAAACGTTCTTCGCGTTGTGGTCTCTAGTTATAATACCGCAATGACCACAGTGAAGTAGCAAGCCCGAGGGTTTTGACAAGTGGCATACTTATAAACGCCTAACGAATAGAATGATAAATGGATCAATCCCATCCATTTAAAAACCAATGCTACGTCATTTTGTGATCTTTGAATTGAATTAGACGACCTTCTTGGTCAAGTGGTTTGTACACCGGTTGTCATGGTGTCGCCATCTCTGAGGTCCCGGGTTCGATACCCGGTCGGGTCAATTTATTAACTATTGTTTTTCGGCATTGTCTCGGGTCTGGGTGTTTTCTGATTTTTCTGATCTGATTAATCATTTTTTTCTAGTAAACATTTTATCCTATAATCGTGTTAGGTCCCGTTTAAAAAGTTTTAATGCAATGCAACGCGATAGTTTAAAGTCTTAACCATTTAACGAGTTTCATAACGAAGCTTCTCTTGGGCTAGATATTTGGTGTGAGTGTAGGAAAGTTTATTTATTTATTTATTGGAATTTGTTTTATTAATACTTTAAGAGCATGAAAAATACTACCTATTTGATCATCGGTCTTTCATATAAAGAATTATTATATTCTTTATTGCAACACCAACATTTTCCAATCTGTACCTACGTCTCTACAACGGGAAAGTAGCCATGTCCTCATTACCCAGAACCAAAACAATGGATCACGCTCAACTTACTGTTATGTAAACATTGACCTTATGTAAACAGCTCACGCAGCCGCCGCCCGGCGCCGATGTGAAACGCGTTGTCAACTATATAGTCCCCTAGAACTACTAGAAATACAAGTATAATGCAGTGCATTATACTTGTATTTACATATTTTTATTTACATTCATGTAGTAACTTATTTTTTTTGCCTTATAATGTACAGTTACCTTTATTCTTACTTCTTATTTTTTTATGTGATCAAATAGTTTAAATGCTTTTTTAACGATGATCAGAACTGCTATCTTACGTTAATGATAAACGTCACAAGCTGTTCCATACGTTTTGATCGAGTTAGGTTGTACCTATGGTACAGCTGTTTTTTTCATGATTTCAGAGTTGATCCCATACAAAGACATTAATCTCTTTGATCCCATAGTAAAAGCTGTGCACTATCCATCTACACTGGCCTGCAAAAATAAGTATCACACTTTTAAAATTGTAATAACTTTTAAAGTACATAAGATAAACAAATGAAATGAAAAGACTTAAAAATGTTACTATTGTATAATTTACTATAAGTTACAAAGAAAGCTGATAAAATTGCTATAAAACATTTTTTATTTTAAATCTCTAACTTCTATAGTTTAGAAACAAATTAAATTTTGAAAGTGTGATACTTATTTTTGCAAGCCATATATATCTAGCAGAAACTGTCCTTCGAGCGATTGTACTAATTAGAAAATAGGAGTGCACTTGTCTTTCTCTTGTTTCTGTCTCTTTACTAGCTATCCCCTGTTATTCTGTTCAGGTACAAACATCTACGGTGCTCTGAACGTAGCCGTGGACCTGATCAAGAAGGGTGTGGGCTGGACTCAGGCGCCAGACGTGCCCACCGCGGTGCCCAGGACTGCTGACGACACAATCCCTGAGGTAGCCCCGGTTGCTGGTACCACCGAAGCCCCGCAGAAAGAGACAACCGTCGCAGAAAACACTGAAGTGGCCAAAGGTACCTACGTACATTTTGAATTAAAGTAATAATTTTACGACGACGGCCTACAATGATTAATGAAAGTAAGACTTAACAGTCAAAGGAATACTTAACAGTTAATACTGAAATGATGGTAATTGGGAAAAAAATATATTTATAGCTAACAAGACTGAGCTAGCGCGACTAACAGCGTGACAGGTGGAGAGCCCATCGCCGCTCTATGCTGTTGGATGTATGTACTCCTTGGTCCGTTACTCGCCTTTTACGACACCAAAGGGAAAAGAAGTGGCTAAAAATAATGTACAGTCGACGAAATTCACGCTTTTTTTTTGGAGTGTGCTTGCTGACGGTCGCTGATGACCTTTACAGCTTAACCGGGCTTGTAAAGACGCGGCGAGAAACTTACAGGTTCCTCAAGGCGTGAGACCGAAATTCCCCAGAGGGTTTTTGGCGGGGGATGGCATATCTCGGGGGTTCAAAGTCTGTTCGAGAGCGGAAAACCCGAGGGCGCCTCTAAGAGGCGCGGTACCTCGGCTCGGGTTAACCATGTCGTGGGGGGAGTACTCGAGAACCAGGTACATTACGAATGTTGTTCCCACTACTTTTAGGAACGTACACTAGCGTGCGCGTCGAAAGTGAGCAAGCGAACATCGCCGAAAAGTGGTAGACCGGGAACTTCCTTGACTGTACCTAGTCCTAGTCCTAAGCCAAGTTCTTCGACACGAAAATTTGTTTGCACATTATTAACCAAAACTATGTATATGCCAGAATCCATAAAGCTGGAGCCAATCATCATCTTCCTGACGGACGGAGACCCAACCGTGGGCGAGACCGACCCCACGCGCATCATCAACCACCTCACCGAGAAGAACGCCGGCCAGAACAAAGCTACTATTTTCTCCCTTGCTTTTGGTACGTTTTCTTCTACTGTTATGTTACTAAACCGGAATAACAACACACAAACACACACGCACTTACCGATCCTACAGCTTCTGCTCTATGCCTCTATGTCATGAAATTAGACTGGAACTATACCTCCCTTCAAGCCAGACCACAGCAATGCAAAACATGAAAAAAAAAATGGAACCTGATGTCCGAAAATATTTCCCTCATTTATGTAAAGAGGGAAATAAAGTTATTCTTCAAATAACTCGTCAGTTTAGGATGCATGCCCTTTTCCTGAGTTTGCCTCTTGTATGACATGAGCATGCCTCTTGTATGACGACCTTCTTGGTCGAGTGGTTTGTACACCGGTTTTCACGGTGACACCACCTCTGAGGTCCCGGGTTCGATCCCCGGTCGGGTCAATTTATTAACTATTGTTTTTCTTAATTGTCTGGGTGTTTTCAATCTATAATAATTATGTATTTAAGTATTTTAAGTATGTTTATCCGTTGTCTAGTAACCATTTAACGAGTTTCATAACGAAGCTGCTCTTGAGCTAGATAATTGGTGTGAGTGTAGGAAAGTTTATTTATGAGCAGTTTGACCATAACTCACCACGCAGGCCCAATGCGTTTCGGTGGGTTTTAAAATGACTGCCATCTGATGTTTGGTTCGGCTTTACGTACCTTCCGAAGCACGGAGGAACTCGAGATGTTTTTAATGTGGTCACCTATCTACTGACTCTGTGCGTGCATTGCTGTTGCTTAACTGGCAAGATCGCCACAACCGCCGCGCCATCAAACTCCTCATTCATTGTTCGTCCCCAATGAACAATAAACTGTCCCCAGGCGAGGACGCGGACCGCAAGTTCCTGCGCAAGCTGTCGCTGCGCAACGACGGCTTCATGCGGCACATCTACGAGGCGGCCGACGCGGCGCTGCAGCTGCGCGACTTCTACCGCCAGGTGGCGTCGCCGCTGCTGGCCGACGTCAAGTTCATCTACCCCAAGAAACAGGTACCTATCCCTTAACCAATGCTGTTACAATAAAAAGAGGTAGATGCGTTACATGTGCCAAAAACTGGCAACAGAAAACTATGCTAATTGGCTTACCTTAGGCCACCAACACATTATCGGTCTTGTTTACGCTATAGCTAGTTGTCATGCTATCTTGCTCACACTTCCGTACGAGATTTGGTCGATTAATGACATCACATTAGTACTGACATAACCAATCTACCTTTTTTACTATATATATATCTACTAATATCATTGCTCTAAACTACATTACTATGAGCTCAGCTGTCGTAAAACCAGACAGTTGAAATTCAATTGTTATAAAAGCTGACCTCCAAACTTCAATGATGATGATGATAGTGGTTCCGTCCTAACCTAAGCCGAGGATTTCGCGTTCCCATTCCTCATTTAACTCATTTTATATTTGAACCGGCCGGCGGCACCCTCGACCTAATCGTCAGGTTATAAGCAATGTAGTAGGTAACTCATAAGATTAGTGTCAGGAGGCCCCCATAAGCACATAATTATAGCTTAGCCGTACTTGGAGTACGATATCTTATCTTATTATTGCCAGTGTGACATAAATGATACCACACTTACGGTCATACAAATTTATTTTTCTTGGTCTCAGAGCGTGGGGTATTAAGTGCCTTAGGTGTTTGATGGTCCCTGACTTAGCTTGTGGTAATCGCCGAGGTGTTGGGAGGCGATGTTCAGGAGCTGCGTGTTGCGTGATGCGTTCACAAGATGGCGGCCGTGTCGAAACGCGACGACGGTCGCCTTGTGTCCAAAACTGGTTGCTCCAAACTCCAAACGTAGATCTTCAAACTTCAAACTTAGATAACTCCAATCTTGTTACTCCAAACGTCTTTACGTAATCATCTTATACTTAGAGGGGTCTGCAGATTTCTTCCTCTCGCAGCAGCACGTCGACCCATTGGGATCTTTTGTGCAAGATGGATGGAGATGAAGTACGATGTATAATCGCTTCCTATGTTACAGGTGAAAGAGGGCTCGGTAACGAAGCAGCGTTTCCGGCGTTTCTACGCAGGCTCAGAGGTGGTGGTAGCCGGCATCCTGAACGAGGGCGGCGAAGAGCTAACGCCGCAGGTCGAGGCCTTCTGCGGCGTCGACGACAGCTTTGACAGGGTGAGACATCCCTCAATCATCATCAGCCGATCTTTCGGCTGATGATG